>CM030888.1:19800258-21000258 GCA_018136845.1 Heterotis niloticus
AAGCTCGGTGGTTTAAAAAAAGTCAGTTGTAGATACTGTTTCTGATGGGTGAGGTGACATTAAAATTGGCAAATTAATTTTCCAAAATATTGTGAAAACAGGTTTTTAACAGTGCTGTCAAGCCATTTCAACATTATATAAGACATAATTTTAAAACCATTTACATAGTTAAGAAATCATTCATGAGGTCATTGTAATATGCACATGCAAACAGTGCACAACATGCTAGTATTACCTGTGTGCAGGTTACCTGACAGCCCTTAGCAGATGCCCAGCATTGAGAAGAATGAAAGCCTATCTGTCTCCTCTTGCCCTACAAACAAGTGTATTTGTCACAGTCATTAATGGGTATGTATGGCACTGGTTTGTAGGACAAGAGGAGATACAGCTGCTCCCTGGGTTTAGGTGCTTTATTTTAAAGTCATGCCAAGGGTCAGAGTAAAATATGGTCAGGACAGACCTGTATGCTCAGTTTCTTATGTACATTGACAGGGTGTTGGTTGGTCATACCTAGGGATGGTGGCTAGGTGTTAACTGTGTATAGTGGTGTGTTTGAACTTTAGTGTCTTGTAATGAACTGTGTTGAACTGTGTGTTCTGGAACTCAGTCTGTGTTGTGGGTTGTCTTTGGCTCTCCCTGGATGCTACAGTATGTTCTGGAAATTAATAGCTTTTTTCCTCATATTCCATAGACAAGAACAGACATTTAATAACACAGTTTATGTAAAAAAAAATGCAGTTTAAAATAAACAAACAGGGAATCTACAGTAATGAATGACTACTGTACTCACCAAGTGAAGAAAACAGTTTGTGTGTTGTGGTGCCAGTCTCCTTAAGATGGTCACCACTTTCAAGTCTTTTATTCACTTCCATTTTCACATTTATTATATGTAGTTTTCTAGCTTTCTAACCTTTTAATTCTTTAATTTTTTGTGCTTTTTTGGCTATATTTTGCTGGGTTTTGCTTTATTTATGAGACTATAATGGAGATACAGCACAAATGTGGAAATGGCAGACACGACACAAGAAACAAATGGGAAACAGCTGACGGTACACTTGTAAATATTACATGGTGCAAAAACATTACATTTTTGTGCGAAATAAAAGGCTTGGAGAATGTCTATAAAGGCACCTGTGCCTTTGCCACCATCTCAACATGTTCTGTGTCACACTTTAGGACTTATGGATAATGCAGTCAATAAGTGTTACACAATAGTGCCACTTTGGCTTCACATGATATGTGCCTTTTTATGTTTTTTTTTGTAAATTGAAAATCAAAAAGCCATGAGCTCTTATATGGAAATTTCAGATAAAGAGTTTGTAAGGAAATGGCAGCATTTCCAGAATTGATTCTTGATTTTTAAGAATAGACTTCTGAATTAATTTAATTTCATTTAATTTAATTATTTATGTTTTTTTACTGGAAGCATTGAGTATTTGAATGCATTATCTGGTTGCCACAAACTATAGTTACGAAAGTAGCCAAGTGAGGTTTAACTATTATAGGATTTTAAACCATTGGGAAAAGTGCACTTTTTAACATGCGCCATTCTGGAACTGTTAAACATAAACTTGATGTGAAAAACATGGCATGGTTTCATCGCTCATTACTCAGTGTTACCAGAGGCACAACCCCCTCAGGAGAGTGTGCTCACCTGTCAGTTTGGTAATGCTGTGTAAATGTGGGTAATGCAGCCTTAAGGGGGCACTATAGTATTGAGGGATATTATTATTACTATTATTATTATTATTATTATTATTATTATTATTATTATTATTATTATGTGCTTTTTTGACAATGTCACTTTTGTGTTTATTGTAGAGTCAAGAAGCTTAAGTTTATCTCAGACAGTAACCGTAATGGTTGTCATTTTTGTTTTAATCCGATTTAAATCAAATAACAGTACTAATAAGCTGTTACATTGATCGGAATGAAATTTAGTACACAGATATAGTACATTATATTAAAGTAATGCAATTTTATTCAGTTTTCATTGTTTGGTAGCTATTAGTCGTATGATTCAATCTGTTTTATCCTCTTGGGGTTTTTTTTTTGAGGAACAGCAGGCTTGGAATGTGTTATCACCCACATTTCATACAGCATTCCATAATGTGGCATTTCAATATGCATATATATTATTTTAAATCTCTATAACCTTTATTTGTTTGAATAATACATAATTCCCACTTATTTTCAAAAAGAATGATTCATGTTGTTTTTATAGACTGTACAATGTGATGGGGTGAAAATGGAGCCTTTGCTGTAAGAAAAGGGTAAAAGGAGACATTTCTGAGCACCTGCAATGCTCCCCTCCCCTGTGTTTTGCAGAACCTTTTATTAATGGAGCTGTGAAGTGCTTTAGAAGAAAACAAGTCTCTGAAAGTAAGGTGTTGTCTGTGTGTGGCTGAGGACTTCTGTGCTGGTTTGCCCCTGGATTTTCTAGTCTTGCTGTAGGAATGAAACAAGGCAGCTCTTGACATTTGCAGAGCGTCTTTATGTTCTGCTGTCCTGGGTGTGAGATGTGCCAGAGGTAGGAAGATGCCAGGCTGCCAAATGGAGACTGTGAAGAGGTGGCTGGTGCGGCTGCTGGCTGACCGTGAGCAAGAAGCTAGACAGTGGAGATGGCAGTAGGTGTAGATGTGCCTGCTACCTGGAGCTAAATAAGAATAAATGCCCTTTCTTCATGTGGATTCTTGCGGGTGACTGGTCTGAAGGATCATCTTGTATGCAAGTCGTGTCATCCACACCCTAACACACACAGCACTACATATTAATTGCAGTTCCCTCTGGTTACCGTTTTATGTTTACAACATCCGACAGGGACTAATGAAAGCAGCTCCTGTGGACTCCTATCTAATCCTATTTCATGTTCTTGGATTTCTCATTTGATTTTGCTTTAGATGGTTTGCTTGTCCTGAAATTACTTTGTGGTGCAGAATCTACAGTAACTTTTGCTAACATCCGGGTGCATCACGTAAGGTGGAGCTCGGTTATCAGTCTTCTCTCGACAAACCCCAGTCTGAAAAGGGTGCACATATATGCAGCTCACTGTGTTGTAGGATAGTCAGTTTCTCTTTTTATATGTGTAATATAGTGTGTGTGTGTCTGTGTGTGTGGGGGGGGTGTCTCCTCTAAAGAAAACTGAGATGAACATGTTGGGCTTATATCACAAAATGCTGCAGATGTATGACCATGAGGCTAAAGCTACATTTTCAGCTCTGAAGTTAATGTTTAGCACTATTGAAAGCAAGAGTCTGCAGTGTCAACTCAACACAAAGTTAAATAAATTTATTATCAAAGTGTTTAGGTTCCATGTGAGCAAATAAAATGGATACAACAGCTCCTTTCCAGCCATAGATCATCTGACCAAATTCATTTTGCTGGGAAAAGCTTGTTAATGTATTCTTTCTATTTAATGAAAAAGTACTGGCAAGTCCTGAAATATGTCCGTAATGTCTGAAAAGTTCATTTTCGTTTAATGTCATGGCATTTATCTGGCATACAGGGATGCACCAGGAATCCGTTTTTACTTATTTTTGAATAACAAGCAGGCTGCAAAATGTCCTGTGTGGTGTGATACAGTTTGTGTTATGCTGGCTATATTAAAAACCTCCTTTATTCTCCTTCATCCTTTTTTAAAAATGTAATTTAAGTGGTTTCTTTTTGTTGTGATAGTTCACCGGCACCTAACTGTACTGCCACAGTCGGTTTCTTTACTTGTCTATACCATATAATCAAAATAAAATAGTTGGAATCCTTTCCTGCAGTTCTAAATGAATAAGCTGAACAAGTTTAAGATTCCTTGTATAAGCAGTGACATTAAAGCCAGGATATCAGAATTTATTTGCTCTGGGGTCCTTATTTGATCTTTTGGTAAATTGAAAATGGGTAAAAAAAAAAAAAAAAATAATAATAATGAGCTAAAAAAAGAAAATGCTTTAATAAATCATCGAAATTTACGATACTTGTAAATAGTGCAATTCAGTTGTTGTAAAACAGGCAAGGTTAAGGGAGAAAAGCATTTCAACTAAAATAAAACCTTTGTTAAATGACCAAATTCTCCTTACAGACATTACTGGCTGTTCCTTCTGCTTTTTATAATAGTCCAGGTATACAATGCAATTGAAATTTACATCCATTTTGTACAATTTTTTTTGTATAGAACCAAAGTCTTTTGGTGTTTTAATCAATATTCATAAAATTCAAGCATGCACCTTCTGTTATATTTATTGCCATAAGTACTTTATTGTCTGATTCCTACACATTTCATACTTTAATGAAATGCTGACCTTGTCATTTTTGATACAAAGAACATAATGTGGCTGTTTGCTTCAAAAGGTTGCACTATTATCTTTGCATCTCCTTTCACTTTGTGCCAGAAATTCCCATATGGTGTTCCGTTAATATAGTTTGATTTGTCAGGTACGATGCAAATGTGTTTTTCTAAGACAGCTGTGTGTTACCAATTCGCTATGTCAGATGATGTTGGTGCTGCTCAAGACTGGAATGTACAGCATCAGTATCCATGGGAAAATTTCCATGTTCTGCAGTCTTTCAAACATACGATACTTGGTAGAGTTGTGAAAGGTCACCATTTATTGGACTGACAAACGGGTGATTGCACACATTTTTGTATTTAACCTGCTGCATTGTTACCTCTGCTGCTGGAAATGGTTTTGTTTTGAGAAGCCAGACTCCTATAACTGTTTATATATTTTTTTCTTATCAAATAGAACATGATAAAATGTAAATTGCATTTTTTTGTGTGGAAATTTTACAAAAGAACAAACGATATTGAATTTAAGCAGACTCAAGGTTCAGAGACAAATGATGGTTTTGAGCAGTTGTCATAGCAACGCCCCTGCAACTCTGACAAAGAGAATTCTTGTGACCATCTTTGACAGTAGCGTGCTGTAAAGAACTGATCCACACTCGACAGAAGGCCATACAGTTTCAGATCTATGAATGGTGCAAATGTTTGTCTTAATTTTTAAGGAGAACAAGATCCTTACTCTGAACCCTGTTATAATGCCGTATGTTCACTGGTGCTGTCATCCATGCCAGCACACAGTTTTAGGCTCCTGCTGAAGGTTTACTAAAGAAACAGTCTTGGTCATGTGTTCATCCAAAGGAACTTCCACTGCTTACAGTATTTACCCATTTATTGTACACTGCTGTTATAATGTGAAAGCAGTTGATACCGTGGTAAACAGCGGTGGTGTATGTGAACTAGTAAGTCCAAAATGTTTTCACAACAAAACCAGGTAGTCCTTGCAATCCTTGAATTTATTTGCCAGTGAGGCAGATGAAGCCACACACAACAATAATATGCTCAATAAATATGAAATGAAGCACAAAGCATTAAAAATGTACAGGAAAAAGTTATATAAATCAGTATTATGTCCTCCCCAGTGTATGCACTGATACACA
Organism: Heterotis niloticus; assembly: GCA_018136845.1. NCBI lineage: Eukaryota > Metazoa > Chordata > Actinopteri > Osteoglossiformes > Osteoglossidae > Heterotis > Heterotis niloticus. The sequence goes on from CM030888.1 coordinate 19,805,689, forward strand.
GGAAATGCTGGGACAAGATCAAGTAATAAGAAATTGGTGTAAACATAGACTATTAAGGAATTTTGCTGGCATACTTTACGTCAAAAGCTGGTTTTATTTCTTTTTTTAAGTGTCTGAATATTCTTGATAGTAACCTTGTATTCGAGCTTGTGGATTCTATGACTTGTGTAAGTACCAGCATAGTCATACTGCAGACTTCTGGAAATTGTTGTACTGTGTGAGCTACTGATTTGAGCTTTAAATCTGTAGAGGCAATGGTGCACTGAAATGATAAGAGTAGCGCAGAATAATGGCATTATGAGGATCACTGCCTATTGCTGCATGTTTGTTAATAGGCTTCCCCATTTTAATTCCTCGTATTGAGGATGCACTTCAAAGCTGATAGCCTTTTCCTCAATCTGTGAGGTTCTGCAAACGTACTGTACCCAGAGAGCAGTGCCACTGCTGCATTAAGTAATCGGTGCAGCCCTGGGTGACATCCGGTAAGAATGAATGTGTGTCGTTGTTAGAAATATAAACACAATTCTATTTATACAAGTATGCTGTTCCTGTTGAGGAACTCCAAGGAGAGTGGTTTCCACCAAGTCGGGCTTGAAACTGCAGGAAAACTGCCTGTGTCCAAAACAGTCACTGAGCACTAATCGTGAAAGAGCACAAAAACCCGTGAAGTTCTGCAAAGGAAAGAATAGACCAGGATTTCACCAGCATTCTTGTGCTCTTGTTAAAATGGTTGGCAGGTAAATATGTTACATGGCCTTGTTATACTTCAACTCCCTCAGACCTAATGACTTTCCATCTTTTTGCTGTCATCCTGCTGGACCCCTGTAGTCTGAACAACATTTCAGCATCCTCCCGGTGGATCAAGGAGTCAATCACCATGAATCTCAATGTCTTTCATGTATAGCAGGTGCCTCATGGTATCTCCTCTCTTGTACCTGTAACCTCATTACTGATGATCTTGCTGAGGTGGTCCAGGTCTGTGCAGAAGAGTGGTGGGGACAGTGGTACATCTCATACTTGATGAGTATCTGCTCAGTTGCTATTGAGTTTGAATCGTAGTCTTTCTTGTATTCCATGCTGCCAGTGCTGAAGTTGGTCTGCCAGTAACTGGTGCTTTGAGCCTCTGGTGTTCTTTCCAATCCCTTTTTCCAATCTCTTCTTACTTGCAAGTCCTTAGGTTTTAGATGGCAGGACTAACACGCAGCAACCTCTCTAGGTCCAACAATAATGCACTATTTTGTTTTCTTTTTTGGTTGAGTCATCTTAATTTGTCTTTGTTCCCCACATACATGCACTGGCAATGCACATCCTCAGACATTTCCTGCGCTTGTAAGGCTCTTATGGTTATGTGCCTGAGAAGTACAAATCTCTTGCTTCGGCACACCAGCAGCTTTACTACTCCAAGTGTATGGTCTCATGCATTTTGGCACCACAACATCTCCTGGGCACAATACCCAACTAAAGAGACGTTGCAAATGGTATGAGTTGGGAGTGGAAGCGCAGAGTGTGGGTGGGGGTGCTAGCCAGACTATAGAGCAGTTCCCTCTCTTCCTGGCCAAAGTCCACTCAGTCAACAAAATGGACTTAAATGCTGTGTCGCTGGCTATATCAGTAAGTGTGTGGATGATGTTGTGACCATCGAGACTGTCACTATTCAAATGTACCAGAAGCCTCAGCTAAACTCAGAGGTCCGTTCAATGCTGAAGACCCCCAGTGTTGCATTTAGATCTGGTGACAGAGTAGTGCTCAAAGCAGCAGGGCCATCAGTGGCATCAGAAAAGTCAAGGCTGCCTACGCTCTGTGGATCCAGGAGCATTTTGAGGACAGCGGCCTCAGGAGGTTGTGGCCCGGCTTTCAGACCATCCCTGACATAAGAGAAAGAACATCAGTGTCGATGATGGGAATGTGTCCCTGCCCAAAGAGCTAAATGACTTCTATGCCCAGTCAAAAGCCGTCAACATTACCCTGACCATGAAAGCAGCACTGTTCCTGGTTAAGCAGGTACTGTTTATCTAACCGACTGATGTGAGGAGAACTCTGGTAACAGATAATGCATGGAAAGCTGTAGCTCCTCAAAGTATCTCCAGCTGCATACTAAAGAAGTCCACTATTGAACTGCCGTAGGTCTTTACTGACATCTTGTGCACACGACCCTGACACAAGCTCTCGTCACCAAATGTTTCAAATCCACCATCATGACCCTGTGGTGCCCAAGAAATCACCAGCATTCTCCCTCAATGACCACAATCCCATTACGCTCACCGTGGTCAATAAGAAGCACTTCCAGACAATATTCATGTCTCACATGAAGGCCTGCATTCTACTGTCCACATCAGACCTGTATCAGTATGCCTATTGCCATGACAAATCTATCATGGACATCACTGCCACTGCAGTACATCTGATCTCAACCCATGTGGAGGGTAACAACTTGTGTGAAAATAATGTTCATTGACTTCTTTTAATAACATTATCCCACAGCCACTGGTATGTAAACTGTTCTCATTGGTGCTGACCACTCCTCTTTTACTGTATAACTGGGTCCCGGACTTACTGATCAGCTTGTCACAGACTGTGAGGGTCCACGGTGACACTTCCCAGACCATCGTCTTGGTCACGAATGCACCACAAGGATGCATGTTGCCAGCTACAGCAGCAGTCACACCAACATGTATGCTGATGATGCCAGTCATGAGCTCATCACCAAAAATGAGGAATTGGCCAACGGAGAGCAAGGGGAGCACCTTTTAGCCTTTTGCAAGGACAGCAATCTGCCTCAGTGTCAACAAGTCCAAGTAGACGATTGTTGACTTCAGAAGGATTCAAACAGTTCACGCTCTCCTGTGCATAGATGGTTCATCAGTGGTGCTGGTGCAAAGCTTTGGGTTCCTCTGTAATTCCAGGCAGGAGCTTTTGTTTTTTGGATGGGCAGTTAATTGACTACTTTTTTGTGCGTGGCCTGTTAGCACCTGGTTCACTTTTGCTGCTAGGCAGGTATGTAGGGGTGTTTTCTTTAGCCAGTAGGTGTGGGTCATGTCAGACCCTGGCACTGCTAATATCTTCAAGTTTGTCGGACGTATTCTGCTGTGATTGTGACTGGTTATTGGTCCGGGAGTTTGTGGTCTCTTGGGCATTGTGCAGGAGTGCAGTGTGTGCAACCACCGTTTCTTTGGAGTGCAGTTGAAAACACACATTAGATGATTCTTTGCAGAAGACTGCATTTATTCCTTTGGGCAGGTTCATTGTTGTAGCAGCAGCAGCATTCCACCAAGCTCTTATAATCAGAACTTCACCATCTACAATTGGTCCAAGGAGCCTACATACAATGGCGTTGTCCTGGTTCCACGGCATTCAATGTGGACCTTGTATGTAAATCTAAGTCACATGACTCTTTCTGTTCTTGGCACTCATATTTGGGAGTAGGCAGGAGTAGTGTTGGGAGTCTTGCGGTGCTCCTGGACTGGGAATCAACCCCAGTTGTCACTTGTCACGGTGTCCACCCATATATTTTACTATAGTACATGAAATGTAATGAGACAAGTTAACAATAGCAAGTTAACTGTATGAAAAACTGTGGAAACTATTCAGTGTGCACTTGCATATTCTTCAGGTCATGTGTATGTTCATTCATACGTGCAGAAACATCAGTGACGTAGCACTGCGTTGATGGAAATGTTGTGTCTGCACCAAATACCTGTTGGCGATTGCGATGTTGTCACACTGGAGTTCTAAGTGATGCGAATGACGTTGTTATGGTGCCTTCATGGGCTTCTTGAGATCCTTGAACTGGTTATGGGAGATGCACAATAAATGGCAGACATGTGCCAAATTTACAGTGAGAAGCGAGGGCCTGCAAATCTGCTACATACTGCTGACTCACCCCCCCCCCCGCAGCCTCTGGAGAGTCACAGTCTTTTTTGATGAAAATGAGCATTCAGGAGGGTGATGGCTTCTATGTATGAATAGTAGAACCAAGGTTTCTGTAGATCCTCTGCTCTTTGGTTCTTAAAATGTGCTCGAGGAGAGCTTTCTCTCACGAGTCTGGCATTCTGTAGATCTGCTGTAGCCAGATAAGTTTTAAATGACTGCAGCCACCAAGTCCGGGACACCAGAGGCTTACTGGGCAGAGCCAGAAATGGAGAGGGCGTGGGGAGTGAGAACTCCATTCCTGTCACCAAATGTTGTGTCACAGAAAGAGGCAGATGCTGCCCACGAATTTGGCACATATCTGCCATTTATTGTGCATCTCGCATAACTAACTCAAGGGTTCCGAAAAACCCGCAGCGGTAGATGTCATTTGTGCCGCAGTAGCCCTTAAAACACAAACAGGCACTGTATGCAGACAATAACACTGCTGTCTCAGGATTGCCTAAAATATGCAAATTAAAGAACTCGGGAATTTTATTAAATAATTTGACTAATGCAGTATTAAAATATTTTTCCCACTTAAAAGAACAGTGCCGTGGTGTTGATAACTGCAGTAACTGGGGAATGCAGTGGAGACACAAATGGTCAGAATCCCAAAAATCTAGCTGCTAACTTTAGTCCAAGGGCTGAAGTGACCTCTGATGTTTGTTATTCATGTTGTCGATAACACTGGGCAGACATAAAAAAAAACCTGTGAAAGTAAAGGGCAGATGTTTAAAAAATATTTGCACAAACTAATATTTGCTAATCGGCTATCGCCTGCAAAGTTATCCCACCGAATGCTTCTCACTTACGAAATGTCTTTTTGGGATGTAAACACACCTGAAAGGCGTGAAGCTTCAAACAGTGAGGATGCTTTAATCCCACCAAAATAATTAAGTCAATTAAAAAAAAAAAAAATTGGATTAATATGACATCAGTGGTTTGAATATGCTGGTGTGTAGGTATTCTCAACTTTTAGCCCAACTGGTACGTTTCTTTTAACTTCTGCTTTAAGTCTACAAGTGAATCGGTGCTGTGAATGTGTTCTGAAATGAGGTCTTACCAGAATGTGCTTTCCCATCCTCTCAGTTTTACTGGTTAAGTACTAGAAGGCCTCCAAAGCATTTCATGTTACTATTTTACAGGTCAATTTTATTGAAATGCACTCCACTTTCCTCCCAGATCCAGGCCATTAGACCCTGGTATATTTCTGAAAACACTGAGCAAAAGACCCGGTTCTCAGGTTATTTGATATGTATTTGAGGCATAGACAAGTAGATTCTCTTTTAATGTTTTTATCCATTTTATTAGAAAGACTCAACCGCATGTTCTGAAAATGTTCTTTCGGGCAGCTGGAAAAGATGTATTATGTTTTTTGAAATGTGTCCGTTGTATCGCCCCAACAAAAATGTGAGTTGATTTTGTTTTTTCCTCTCCCTTCACACTTGAACTGAGAATAAAATGTGTTTTATCCATATGCGGGTGAGATCACAGGGCATATTTTAGCATGGAAAACCAGGAAATTGGTGTAATAATATTTCTAATCAAATACTTAACTCGAATTCTTTCTGCCTGTTCCAAAGCTTGCCAGTGTTGGTGCCTACATTCCCCATGAGAAGAACAGTACTTAGGTTGTTTCTGGAAACTGATGTCAAAATTTAGCAGTGCTGTTCATGGCTACGCACAAGCGAAAAACCCGCCTATAATTTGACAGTGACAGATTGTGCAAATAATCAAGGGGAAACGTCAAGGCTTGGCGCAGTTTTCTGTAAAACTATGACAGTTGCTTTCGCGTCCCTTCCTCTCAGTGAATTCAATTTGTACAAATGCATATGTTGCCACCTGACCCCACCACACAATCTTGCATTCATTTTGATAGTTTGATAGTCTGTATGGAGTGTGGATGCTCGTAGGGTCCCTAGGAATTTGCAGGAGGCAGGGAGCAGTTGGCCTGGTTTGTTCTGATTCACATCCCCATCAAGTTGCTTTATTTTTCACACAGTGACTCATGTGGTGTAGCGGATGGGTGTGAAAGCGACTGAGCGGGGTGTGTGGCCTTCAGCCCCCCACTTTGCTTTCCTGGCTATCACTACTGTTACCGAGGACGCAAAGCAGATGTAAAACACAGCAAGGTCCCGATTGCAAGTCATTAGCAATGAACTTACCGATGCTACCTGGACAAAGGAACGATGTGCAGCGACGGGGGTGTCATACGAATCGGCATTCACAGAGCAGTTGTGTTTGCTGACTGGACCAGGTGGGTGGATGACTACTGTGGATGACAACACGGTTGCTGTGCACTTAGTCACGGTGAAATGTCTTTAACCTTCACAATGGGTTGTACTACAGGGAGGTCTGGGGAACGAACAGCAATAACTGCAGCGTTCAAAGCAAACTAGAGCCAGCTTCTGGTTGCTCTCTCCATATTTTTCATTCTAGTGGTGGTCCACTGTGACCCTCCAGGGCTGCATTTAAGCAGTTTTTAGTGGGTACAGTTTGAGTAGTGGATTATTTACACTTTAAGCAGGGAGATGGGCGAGTTGCTATCCAAACAGTTGCTTTCAAAATGCAATAAAGTGCCGAAGTAAAACAAAAACCTGTGCATGATATGGCCCTGTGTGGCCGGGATTGGCCACCTTTGCCATTACATGAAACCAAATTTAATTTCCCATCAGAAACAAACATTTTGTCGTTTATTTTTCCCCCCACTGCGCAAAAAGGACACACAAATGAAAGTTTATTTCTTGGCGGCTGTTCCCAGGGAAGGAGGTTATTTTGTAGCTGTTGGTGTGAAGGAAGCATCGGTTCGGCGGCCCATTCATTTGCTGGTGCTTCATGAAGGCAACAAGGAAGGAACAGTGGGGTAGTGCCTTGGTTAATATTTACTCTTTGAAACCCAACTGCAGCATTGTTGAGATGTAGTGATGAGATAGTGTTGCGGTAGTTCAACTGTGCGCTTATTTATTTATTCTTCCTGTGAGAAACCCAGATTTATTCTTTTATTTGGCTAGGAATCTACTGTTTGTATCCTGCCTTCCAACATGTAAGGAGTATCACAGGAAATACGTGTAGCCCTCGATTTAAATGTATGCATTTTATTGTTGTAAGCACATTATGTAGATATACTGCCCGGCCAAAAATAAAGTCACCACCTGGATTTAACTTAGTGTTGTGATGTGGGGTTCCTTCAGTTTGTCAGGTCTAGTTTCAGCAATATTATGTGCCCAAAAAATGAGCTCAACTGACTAGCTGAATATACTGAATGACCAGCTTTTTTCATCAATGGATTTTTTCTTCCAAGATGGCAATGCCAGGATTCATGGGGCTCAAATTGTGAAAGAGTGGTTCAGGGAGCATGAGAGAGACATTATTTTCACACATGGATTGGCCACCACAGAGTCCAGACCTTAACCCCATTGAGAATCTTTGGGATCTTGTGCCGGAGAAGACTTTACGCAGCGCTCTGACTCTCCCATCATCAATACAAGATCTTGGTGAAAAATTAATGCAGCTCTGGATGGAAAAAAATGTTGTGACATTGCAAAAACGTATTGAAACGATGCTGCGCCGAATGCGTGCCGTAATCAAACCTGAAGGCGGTCCAATGAAATATTAGAGTGTGTGATGTTTTTTTTTTTTTTGGCCAGGCAGTGTATGTAGGTTAGAGTTGGGGTTAGGGGTTTAGGGTTAGGGTATAGAGTATTTACAAGTGTGTTACCAAGTGCAGGTTATTAGCCGGCTGCTCTCAGCACCTCATGGGTTTGTTTCAGACTGTCACGAACAGGACGGTCCATTCCAGATCCAGCCTTACTGACTCAGTGTGCCGTTCTCTTGTCCTGGCAGCCTTGGCCCACTTCTGTTCACAGCAGCACAGTTGGCCAGCAACCCTGCCAGTGTCACTCATGCGCTCTTGTCCATATTTCTGCTGCTGGGGGCTCCTGATTTCAGCTTTTTAAAAATTTTTTTAACTCTGCTGATTGAAGAGGGAGTTCGTTTGTTTCAATGGCAACTACGTGGTACCGTAAAGAACTGCTTTGAAGTTTATTTTTCAAATCTTCAGTAACTGATTCACACACGTGTTACTTTGTGTTAGGTTGAACATTTGCACCAAGCTTTGCGTCTACAATAACTACGCTCTTGTATGCTTTAATTGCATTTCAGTTGTGAAATTCTGTGCACCTTCATTGAGTTTTCAGTGAGCACTTGGTTAAGCTACATTGCTTCCTGTCTTGCCAATAGTATTTTTATTTATTTTAAGTGTGTGTGTGTGTACAAACAAAAATAATAATTGAAAAGAAAGCAAATTTATTTTTAATTGTACAGATGTATAGAAATGGCAGATGGATTTTTAAATGTAACTTTTTTATATAAATTAACTGTTCTTCAGTCACTATCCACTTCTTATTCTCAAGATGGATTTAAGGTGTAAAGCAATTTGGAGGAAGCTACATATCTCTAAATTAACTTAAGGAGGAAGATTTTCTACAGATGGAATTAGCGATCAATTACTGACGAATTCTAGTTCCTTAACTGTAGGCCTTATTACTTAATTGTATCCCCTACGTATGTGTAAGAGCTCTTGGCACAGCACTATAATAGCGTAGCTGTGTTGTGTCAAAGCAGCTATTGTCTTTATTAGGATACTAAAGACTTTAAAGGCTGCGCAATGCTTTGAATTAAAGAAGCTTTAAATATTAAGGACACGAAACTCGATTATTTGAAATGTTCCACCTGGAATTGGGGACCAGACGTGGGGGGGATCTTTGAAACTCAGTTTTCAGTCTAAAACTGGTAGAGATGAAGGAAACAGTCGAGCAGCTGTGCCACCACAAGCCCCTTTATGGTGAGATGTAAAGCTTGTTTTGCTCTGCTCCCTCATTGACCAAATATCATCCTTCTGTCCTTGCCTCAACTTAACACTTTACTTTAATGTAAGCCTTTGGCCATCCGTTTGCACACCCAAGGGAAAATCTGGCACCATTTCATTCCCAGCCAAACTTTTTAATGTTCTTCCCTTTGCTGCTGGACTCCTCCCACATTATTGTCAGCCTCTGTTTTTAACACGGCACGCATCCTGCGGGTTTTCCACAACAAACTGGTTTTTTGATTTTGGCTCCAGTGAGTGGTAACACGAAACATTTCGACCGATGAGCTCTGGAAAAAATGAAAGTTAGATTTAATATCTGTTTGTATGTGTTCTGAAAATGTTTGCAGATTTAGGTCTCACAAAGAGGTGCCATGGGCCATTCAGGACATCTTATGCGCTGTACCTTGCATTACGCTTCATGGGTGTTTGGCATTTCTCCACTGGGGCAGGCAGGAAGGGGTTCCGCTATCTCACCATAGAGATCATACACGGGCATTCCACGGTAGCTGGACTTTAACTTCAGAAGATATTTTGGAACCTGTTGGTATTAGCAAGAGGCATTTTTAACCAGACAAAATTATGGATGCTCTTCACCTGTCTCTCATCTAGTGAAGTGGGGAAGAGACGTGGAAGGCCACCAGCAGACCACACAATGCTCAGGCAGGGGTCCAGCCAGCAAGTGCCTGCGTTGCTGGGCCAAAAAACAGTGTTTATCTGTTTTCTGCAATGCCTTGAGCTGCCAGTGGAATGAATCAGAATCCAAATTCGCTTGCTAAATGGCTCATTTAACAGCTCCTAGCACAGTGCGTGTACTGGGGCCGCACTGGCTGTAAAGTATGGGATGAGCTTCGCTCTGCTCGATTTCACACATCTGATTAAAAAAAGAAAGTGGCCATAAAAGATCCAGTGACACAAAAAGATCTTGAAGTGTGCACTTAATGTGCAGGGTAAATTTATAGTTGAAAGCTTTACGTAGGATCGTCTGGGTTACATTTTTAGCGCTTCACGAAGAGGGCATCGTGTCTGCTGTGGAAAGTTCTGGCAGTAACACTGCTATCAAACTTTAATAGACTGAGGGGAATGGTTAATTTAAAATGGCGTTAGTTGGCGTTACCATTTTTTTGGGTATTTTATAAAATAAAGTACTATGCCAAATATAGTAGTAAAAAGAAGCATAAGGATGTGTACTTAAAAAAAATTTTGTCAAGTATGATGGTTAATTTCCATTTTCAGTCTGGATGTCCTGGAAGGTGGTGCAGTGGCAAAAGGTGTAGCAGAACAGACCAATACATCTCGTAGCAACAGTCTCCAAGCCCCCGTGTTTACGAGTAAAAGAGAAGAAGTGACGTCGCTAATCACTCCAAAATGACATGGAAATCAGACTCCCACGAGGGTACAAAATAGTAATAGGAGTTCCTTGCAGAGGTTGCCATTACCTGCATCCATACATAGAGCTAGGCCTTAGTGGTTGTGTTTGCCACTTGAGGTTGAATATGTGAGTGAATGCAAATAAATACGGTAAAAGTTCATTTTATTGTTAACTACAATGTAAACTCCACTTTCACATTTCTCATTTAATTTTTGCTGGATTGTTTAAAAATTTCAACCACCGTTCATCTCTAAACTTCTGTCTGAATTAAAACAGAACCGGCAGAATGGCGTGGACTTCAGAAGCAACAACGGCAGAGCAGATGATTGCTTTCTTCAGTTCTTTTGACAGCTAAATGGCAGAAGACATACATGGGAGAATTATTATGGAAAAACAATGCCCACAGCATCCAATAAATATGACAAGCCTGGAGTTTTGGTTTCAGTCTCCTTGCTAATCATATTGTCAACCATGACAAGAACCTCATTTCTCACTGCCTTAGTCATTTGGTGAATTAAAAAAAAAAGGAAAAAACGGAATACATGATTTTGCTTTTAGATGGACAGAACACATTTGTACGTGGCCCTAAATGACTGTAATTATATTTGAACGGTGTAATTTGTCTTGACGTCTTCAATACGTACTTAGGGGTGAAATGTGTGCTTAAGCTACCTGCTTCTATCTTTATGTGAGTGTGTAAAAGCGAAGCAGTATTTTTAGGGTGCAGGCCATTTACTAGTAGATATCCAGCTTCAGCTTAACTGCTCTCCGCTGTCATGAAGCGTCGCATTGCAAAGGTTGACATTATGTTAATTCGCTAAGACTTTTGCATGTATTCATCCACAGTTTTATGCATTCGTACAGCTGGAGATTCAACTGGCAGATGATTCTTCCTGAACCTTGTTCAAGGATATTGTAGGAAGGCCACCCCTTGGCCTTGAAATGCTGTCTTTAGCCGCTGCGCGACCTTCCTGCTGTGCCCTGATAGCATTATACGCTTTGGTCTTGATGTCGATGTCACACACCTCTCTGCACTTCTCCCGGCCAAGTTCCACTTTTGCGGCCGTCCATCAATCGCGTACGCTCGGCCTGCATGCACAGAGCGCACCACTTAACTGGAGTGCAGGAATATGCTTTCAGCGCTGGGACGTCTGCCATCGGTGCCTCACACGTCATTGTTTGACACATCGGCCGTGTCCATCTACAGAGCACAACAAATAATTGACTTTGTTTCTTCAGGTTCTAAAGGGTTGCCGGTATAGAAGCGCACCACCCAATGAGCTACATTCTCTCCCGATGACGACTTCAGATTTCTGGCTATGAAACTCCTTTAACTGTGTAATTTCTGTATGCCTTGTATGCCCTTATCGGTCTGTGTGTTTGTCGCTTTGGCTATTTCTGTTTACTAACTTTTAACTTCTATGTATATTTTTACATCTTATTCCTTATTTATTTATTTTTCTTAATTTCGTTATTTATTATTTAATTTTCTTATATCTTATTTATATATTTGTTTTGCTGAGGATGTCTGGAAGCAACACTTTTCATGGTCACAACACTGCTATGCTGCTGTTAGTGCACCCATGACAAATAAACCTTGAAACTAATGGAACTGGCTGCATCGGTGTGCCGGTGATACCTTGTTTATCACGTTTAAGAGCTGAATGAATGGTGAAACCGTGCTTGTGTGAGATGTTCATATTATGAGCGCCGCCGCTTAATGCTTTCGACTTCTTTCCCTTGTGCTTACCTGGTTCTCTCAGATGTGCCGACTTTTATCTCCTTTAACTCACCGGTTATTTTTGTGCTCGATAACTGTACCTCCTTATGCCACCCGAGAGGTTGGGAATTTCCAGTAAAGGTCAGCAACAAATCGAGAACCCACAGGGACAACAAATGTGACATTCGCAGTGATCAATACCTTAGCATGTGGCAGCGGGTCCTGCTGCTTCTCTGTGCTGAAATGGAAGAAAGAGCTTTAGAATTCAAATATCACAGGGTCGCCCACCCAAATAATCACAGAAAGACACAAAACAAAGTGTCTGGCATTCTAAATTCAAGCAGTCACTTGGGTTCTAAACATGAGACACTTACCAATGAAGAGGAAGGGGTTTGCACCTCCAAAAGTAGGAGCTGAACTTCCAGCAACGCCAAACTGTACAGAATAATCCAGATTATTCCAGGCTGGTGTGTAATTGACTCGCCAATAAAGAGGCAACCCTGAAACAGTTAGCATTTATTTTCCATTTACATGTATGATACAGCAGCATAGTGAGCCTCTCAGCATTTAGTTCAGAATGAGCACACAAAAATGCCTTTCAAATTTGCTTACAAAAATTTATTTATGAACACTTTTATTAATCATTTTCCCACTGTTAATAATTGAAGTCACATATTAATATTATGGTCTAAAAACAACAATATTGTGGAGCTGAACATATAAGTTAACACATAAAGATTAGGTTTTCAATTGTAATAATGAAATAAAGTGTCAGACTTAAAAGTATCTAAATTTTAAATGGACCATAGCCAGTAACTGTCCCTTCAAAATGTCACAAAATCAACAAGACTGAATTTAAAACAAACTAAACTGATAAAAAAAAAAAATACTAATGGGTACTAATTCAACACCATTTTATGAAATCCCCATGTGTAAATGTTGCTTGCACGATATAAACACTCAATAACTTTTTGCCTATTAGGGTAAAAAAATGTTCCTCAAAAAAGTAGAATATTGAATATTATTTGCAAAGGGTGTTCATATTTTTGTGTGCTGTGCCATAAAAGGAAGAAAACAACTACTGTGGGCATACAAAGTAATTCATCGTGATGGAGGAAGGATTTGTGCACAGTGCACTGTAGGACTTTTCAATAATAATAATAATAATAATAATAATAATAATAATAATGTATACTTATATTATGATAAAGCAGAATGAAAAAGTGCCCTGGTCTTGTTGGACATACAGGGCTGGGCACCCAGCAAAAGTAACATTTTTGTTCACAGCTTGGGAGATGCAGCATACGTAGAAATAGACGTTAAACTAAACGCTTGTGCTAGAAACATCATCCAGGTAGTTACCAATTGTAAACATTTTCTTATCAAAATATGTAAGTGTGAAACCCCTGCATTTTTTACTTGTTTGTAGCTACCATGCTGTTTCAGGAGCAGTTTGTTTCTGACACCGGATTTTAAGGCCTTTCAAAAGGCTGTCCACAAAAGTTAAGTAAACATCATTTATAGGTACATCAGGGTTATAAAAAATACATAATCTTGTCTTTCTAGCTGGGAGCTCCTTTCGCAAATACTTTTTTTATTTTGTTAATACATTTTTTCGAGCACACAGAGAGTAAATCTGGCTTGAAGCATGCAGGAAGAACTGGATGAGATGCATATGGGCACAACAAACATCCGCGTGAGTACGGCAGCCGTCCGTGTTGACATGCGATGAACACGGCTGTATTTACAACTTAAGCCTGCAACTGCTCACGTTTCCCCTGAGAACATTTACTCGCTGCCATCCTGTGTCTCCTGTGAACGTCCCGCCCCGGTGAATTTACATGCGAACCACTGCAGGAAGTGGTTGGCATGTTTCATATACAAGAATTTAATACTTTGCTGGAATCTATGATGTCTGTGAATGCGTAGAAACTCTCTTGACCCCATATAATTTCAGTTTCTCTAAAAAGTTCATAAATGTCCGGGAGGCCCAGCTATGTATTTTTTTTTCGTTTTTTTCTTTGTTTAAATAAAAGAGTTTACTAAGTTATTTTTACAAATACTATATAATCCATTATCCCCATTCTTTCCAGGATTCTTTGTGACTTATTGAATATCTACACATTTCTCAATTAATGTAGTAACTTAGGAGTGGAAAAGTCCATCAGTGTGGGTTGAGGTAGAATAATATTTCCAGTCCAGTTTATTTTTTTTTTTGTAGATTAGTCGGCATATAACCTCTTGACAGTTTAACCAGAAACTGCTCAAATGCTGTTTTTGTAGAATATACATAATTCTGAAGGAAAACGCAACTTCTCACTACAGTGCATTGTGCCAATCCAGAGGTACATTTCCACTATTATTTTCATGGAAAAAAGAAACTATACCTCATTTTTAGCGGACAAAGGGCCTATTCCTACGGATGTATTTTCTTGACTGTAAAAAAAAATACACGTATTAGACATCACTGTTGGCAATTAATATTTATAAAAATATTGCACGTAACAGAAGTAAGCAGGACTACAGAATGGGTACAGCACAAGAGTCTTATTTTGGGGATACTTTTCCCTATTTTTTCACAAACCACAACTCTTTGCAAAGTCCCAATGGCTTCTTTATTGCAGTTGAGTAGAACAATTTCTGAAAAAAAATCCTTCTCGCAGTTCACAGCAAATAGTGAGCCCATAGTGACAAGTCCACTGGGGAGCGCGCCTGTGGCGGCTGATGGGAGTGCGCAGCGTCTCGCCAGCTGTCCGTCCTCATTGCTTCCGCTCAGCGCAGCCATCACATGCCCGAGACACCAAGGCCCATACCAGCCGCGTGGCTCATGCACGGCAGAGTCTGTGCCTCTTTGGGAAAGTCGTGCGTTACTATTCGCCCATTCTCACCCCCACTCTCGTTCCGGTTCATCCTGCTCAGGGTGGAGCTCAGCATGGCGTCACTGATGATTTGCTGAATGGGACCGGAGAATGTCAAAGTCACAGTCAGCACGATACATAGCGCCTATGGTTTTATATTCAAGTAGCAGGTAAAGAAACCGAAGGATTATGGAAAAAAGTAGTACCTGCCACAGAATTTTGTTACGTATAGAAGCAAGCCAATAAAAAAGTGTTACGATGCTTTCACACCGATGTTTGTGAACCCTGGATGACCCTTGTGTGCTGTGTAGCTAAATTTACCGAATTTATTAAACAATAGCAATAAATCAAAACGGAAGGCTGCGTACGAGAGTAGCCAATGTATAGAAGAGCTTCTGAATGTACAAATTGTTTAACTCCAGCATGCTTCTGCAGATGTGGAAGGGGTGTTTGTCAGCTGATGCAAACTAATTTGTTTAATTCCAGTACGTAATGGACACGGGTGCCATAGTGACAAGCTGGGGAAATAGCTACTCCATGGAATCAGTGACAAAATACATTTTTCTAGAGAGACTGCAAATGCCACATTTCCATGAAAATTGCATTGGCAGATATTAGACCTCTGAAGAGCTTAAATGCATTTAATGCAACAGTAGGAAAGAAAACAAATTCATGATCTGCAAGCAAATCTTTTCGTGATTAAAGAAGTCACTAATTCTCTGTTTCTCTCTGACTGTATTATAGTCATCGATTCCACAGACATGCTAGCCCTTTACTTCTAACTCAGAGTAACCGTTTTAGTTTTTCAGTCTGACAGTCTCTGAAAAGGCGGGTGTCGATGTTCACTTTAGGAAGATGCCCTCAGCCACTTTCCGATGAAAGTTCAATGGTTTCAAGGTTTGAAATGCAATTTCACGGGCCAAGGGACAGAAAATCGGTAGCTAAATTTGCTTTGTTCAGTATAAACGTAAAAAAATTCTACTACTGAGTTTTCCCATCAATTATGGTCTAGGTAGCAAAAGTAGAGAACTGGTACATGTGTACGCATGTAACACCTGATTAACGATTCCTGGTTTGTGTAAAATAACTGTTTTATGAAAATTTGGGGAAAAAAATGAAACAATATTTTAACTAAGGTTGAGGTCAGTTTTTTTTCGATATACTGTACCACACCCTGTCCTGGCACATTATGAATATAAAGACAGAGGCTGTTGTGGAAGCCTCATGAGAGGTAGTTAGAACAATGTAAGGTCACCTTCATTCTCCTGGACTCGGTTCTGGACTTGTAGCAGAACTCCACAAGTGCCACGAGCATTGCTAGCCCTAGTCCTCCAATCAGGATGTAGAACACTCCAGCCACATTACTGAGGCTCAGAGCACTTGTCTTGTCCTACAGGTATACAAAAATGGGGTCAGAAAACAAAGCAAAGCCTTCGCCCAAATAATGTCAAACACCAGGCTATAACTACCTCTTATTTTAATGACAAAGGTAATGAAATGCTTAATAATAATAATCAGATGGGCAACTGACATGCAATAAACACCATCCTAATGGTAATGAAACAGCTAAAAATGGTACAATGAAATAACATCTTTTATAGTAATACAATGTAAAATGCAACGTGCATTGTAGACTAAATTCAATCTACATGTGTTCACACACCACAGTTATTTAGCCATAATTCAGATTTTTTTTCCATTTTTCATGATACACAGTTACAGTCTTCCCCCGCATAACAAGGACTTATTCCATGACTTTGCACTTACGACTATTTGGAATCTAGTTCTCAAAATTCATGTAATGCCCTACCAGCTCACACCTTTAAGAAATACCTTATGAGAACAGAAACTTCAAATCAAAATATGCACCTCGGTGAAGCTGAGCTCCACACAAAGCAGGTAACTTCCCCCCAGACACATGGTAGCTTCTTATCCTCACTTGTCTTGTAATTTTATGCCCCCTTGCAAGTATATCTCAAATTTTTATTTATAGTGCAAATAAATCAAGTTTCATAACAAACCTTAAACCAAAATAGCGATAAAGTGAAATCAAAGGAAAGCCTTGGGTATCAGTTTTAAGTTTTGAAATAATAAAATGCATGGAATTGCTTTTAAAGGCGGTATCTTTACAAATAGCCTTGTTTTTTCAGTTGATTTTATTTTGAGAATACCTCAGTGGAAGCACTACAGGTATGTATAATAATGCTAATCTCTATATTATAATTATTATTATAATATCCTCTACACAATGCTTTTAAAAAACAGTTTCCCATAGTACTTTCCAACAAAGATATACAGAATCCAACTGTGAAGCTACGGAATTTTTAATAAGTATATCTGAAAAATTTCACCAGTAAAACAACTGGAAGAAACAACAAAATAAAGAGGAAAATAAAGATAAGTAGTGAGGAGGAAAGAGTATAGAAAAAGGGAGCATGCAAATGTGTTCTCCATCAGCCATTTTGAACATGAAGGTGGCCAGAGGAGTTCTGATGTTCTGAACTTGGTTTCTCCACATTTAAAAGATAAGCCAGGAATTTTTATGTGTTTGGGAGGGGGGTTAACCTCTCATACCTCAGGAATGCATAATTTATTATTCCCAATTGAATTGATAACTCAAAGATTGATTCACAAGAACTCACTTTACGAGCAGATCTTCAGGACTGAACTACGCTCATTATGTGAGGGAAGCTGTAGTGACAGAAGCATGCAGTCATGCACATCTTCCATGCTCAGGATCAATAGCTTAGGCTCGCTAGCTGACTATCACCTATGGATCGATGCTCATAAAGTCATAAACCATTAATGAACAACGTTACCATAAATCATCTCGTGTTCATGTATCAGAATCTCAATTTCTCAGAACCTAGAATTTGGGGTTGTGGGTTTAGGACATTCAGACTTACAATTGCAGGAAGAAAAATAAGTATCTTCCTCTTTAACTGTTGTTCAGGGACTTTGCTTAGAAATCAAGCAGAAGGTCCCAATTCATTAAGGATGGGGAAAACAAGGTCCGAGGGCACTTATTTGCGGTATGCATGGCGTCACAAAAGGGGGGAGGGAGGGGGGTTGTGAACATGAGTGACATGCATTTGGGTGCGGTCACTGTACCATTAGTTTTAACTTCATCCAAACGCATGCACGCTGCATATCCCAACAGGGAGGGAATCCATTCTGGGGGAATTCCAGTTTCAATGACTTTCAAATCAGTGCATTTCCCTCCACGCTCACATTTACCCATTAGCTGCTGGGCTGTGCTAAAATGCTGCTTAATTTTAAGAATAGCTGTGACCTGCTTGAACAGAGTAAGGGATACTGAAGCAGGTCTGATTTCCAGTCTAAGGAAAATTATGATTTATTATTTCTTTTTCTCCTCACAAATGCGGCACTGAATTTATTGATGCATCCAGTTATAATTATTAGAACTCGAAAAGTAAAACATTATGATATTTGATTTTAGTAAAAGTTAGCATAAGAATTGAAGCCTTATGTTGCAGTTCATTATTCTGTACACTATATTAGCTGAATAAATAAAAAATAATAAAATAATTAATTTTATCGAGATGCAGGCATTTCTGCATCGGAAGAATATTTGAAAGAAATGATGCATCTTGCAAGGTAAAACGGTTATTGGTCACCTGCAGTGTAAGCAGGGAAAGTCTCGAGCCGTTGCTTTAAGGAGCGTCTCCTTAAGCCACAGCTGCTCAAGCCATAATGCTGCACCCCACTCTGGCCAAAGCGTAGAAAAGGGCTAATTCAGGTAAATGTCAGCTTGAAGACGAAATGAAGGAAAAGTGCCCGTGGGGTAAGGGAAGGACAACCCTCTAAGGGCGTGATGACTTTTTTGAGATTAGGAAACACCAACTTATGGACTGACCTTTCTTGCAGAGTCCTTGCTTCCACACTCCCCCTTATCGTACCACCATTTGTTTTTCAGTTTGTCTAAGACGGCTTGCTCATTGAGTTTCAACACCGCTAGGTTTACGGGGATTCTTCAACCAGGGAAATAACATAAATAACATTATCCATGTTATTTTATGTTATTCAGGACACAGCAAATAGACACCCATAAACATGTACTTAGGTATTTCTACATGACAATAATCATAAGGTGATACTTCTGTGTCAAAGTGATATGCATTAATACTCCATCTGGCTTTGTTTCCTTTCTCCCTACTGCAAGATGTGTATTACTATATCACTTTGGGTAACCGGCACGCTGTAAACACTCGGCTATGCAAACAAGGTGACAAATTTGGCTCTTTTTTAGTCCCCACATCGAAGCCATTAGAAATGGCTGCTAAAGATTTAACACGAAACAGACCTTTGGACAGGAAAAGAATTTCAATGCTGGAAGATTGCAGGCGCTACTACAGCCATTTATTCATGGCAGAAATCAAAACAAAACAATGTCAGAGCGCCTGCAGATGTAATTTAGGTGGTCTTTGTGCATCGCGGGGATGCGGGGATTGCGGGCGATGTGTTTGCGTGAGTGCAGCTGCCGATTACCCCCCGACGTCGTCGTGGTTACCGCTGGATTGCTCATACTCGGGCTGACCTTGGAGTCACCTCCCCCGCTGCCGCACTCTCCCTTGTCGTACCACCATTTGTTTTTCAATTTGTCCAAGAGGCCCTGCTCGTTCAGTTTTAACACTGCCAGGTTTACTGGATTTCTTGAAATAATAAAATAATACTGGTCAGAATTAATCGAGAACTTAATGGCGAAATACAAGCTTAATATGAAAACAGGGCAACTTTGAAAGCATAACTCTGCTGTACAACACTGGGAACAGGTCAAAGGGGACAGAAAAAAAACTGCATTATCATTACGCTTGTAAAAAATAACGCTCAGTGACTGTAACAGAAAACGCTTTTTGCAATGAAGAGTGAAAGGCATGTGGAAACGACTCAGCGTGGAAGTGCGAATCGGGGAGCCTCATACAGAAGGTTCACCGGGTACAAAGCAGGGACCTCCTTATTCCGTCACAATGACTTTTTGGTGAATTCCCAAGATGAGAGGGGGTGTAACATTAAACAGCATGGTGACAGCTATGCACATACAGCAGGTGCGTGCGTTCTGTTAATCCTACTGTACATCAAGTGATGCAGCGCATGTTTTGCGCCGCCGAGTGGAGCGACAGCACTAAGCACGCTAAAAGATTGCGAATACTGTCGCCTACACTCTCTTTACACCGTAGTGCAAAGTGAGCGATAATGGAAACAGAAACTTTGTTTTAGGATCTTACTGTATATCAAGATATTCAGAGAGGACAGGGATGCTCAGACACTTGGCTGCCTGAGAATGTGCGTGCATTGTGAAGATCACAGGAACATCCAGTAAGCGCTGAGGCTGACAAAGAAGCAGCCATATTTAATGACTTTAGGACAAAGAAGAATTTGTGAAACACATTTTGGCTCAGTTTGTTGGCTGCATATCTGCAGATGTGTGTGTAGTGAGCGGTAGGTTGCAGTCAGCTGGGGCTGTTTGACTCCCTGAATGTTGCTCTTTTTACCCAGTGTCCCGCATTCTGTACATTTCCACAGAACCAGGATGTCTTTATAAGTATGTCCTGAAACACTGAAATACAATGAAATTACAATACATGCATCAACCATCCCAGCCCCAGTGTATAGATGTCCAATCCATGTACATATTAACATTGCAGTTAAAATATTTTACCATCCTATTTCCATCTGCTCACTCAGAGGCAGCAATGCAATATTAAGTTCAGTTTAAAATCTGTCCTGGGTGGAAAATTCAGATTCGGTTAACGGTAAGCTGTCACATGCTGCACCCAGGTAGTGAGTTGCATCAAAACAGGTAACTGCTTTCAAGTTGTCACCTGCATTAAAAGCTAAATACTTATTTCTGCGAGTTAACATATTTTTACACACACGGCTCCTTCCCTGTGGTTTGGCTCTAATTTCACTTCTACGATTTCCGCATGAGTATGTAGAATGGGTTAAATATAAATTCATCAGTTTGAAATATTCTTACTTATGTATTGACTTATTATCATAGATAAATGGGAATACATTCAGTAAACAGTAAATTTAGAAAATGACACCTCACATTATAAACTTTCATGACTCCACGTTTCTATGTACAATGAAAACATAAAAAGTTTGTATATGCAGGGAAAAACTGCATAAATACAACAAAGGAATCTGAAGATAAATTAATGCAGTGTTTACCTTAGAGGTGAACCCTTAGGGGTGGCCACGCCGTATCCTTTCGAGTCCAGGTTGCCCCCCACCTTCATGGTGTCGCATGGCTTCCGCTGCTCTATGTACTCATTCATGGTGGACTCCAGCAAGTAGGCGTACTTCCCTTTGGACTTCCTCACCCTCATCACACCCTCCTCGGTTGTCTTCACGAACACCGATGAGTCCGCCGACTTCATGTAGGACCACATCTTCTCAAACACAGCAATCTTTGATCTCTGTGTAGGGAAATTAGGGGGAGTAATGCTTTTGCAATAGCTTTTACCTCGATATAAATGTACATTTTGCATGTTCACAATAACACCTTTAAAAGGCACGTTGTAAGCTGACCTTAACTTATAATATATAAACAGCTGTTTTGTGGAACCACCATTCCCCATCCAGGGCGACATGGAAGATCTCGTAAAATTTAACAATAACTACATTCATACTGAATGCAGCATTCCAGTGTGGTTGTTCCTGTCTAAAACCTATGAATCAACTCTCACCCTAAAGAACTCCTTGGTGGAACCACCATCCAGGGTGCCGTAGGCGATCTCGGTCTGCTTGGCCAGGTCCTCAGCACTCTCAATGGGAGACACCATCCTCTCCACTGTGAGGAAGGCGGCTAGGTTGGCCGTGTAGGAGGAGATGATGATGAGGGTGAAGAACCACCAGACACCCCCCACTATGCGGCCAGAGAGAGATCTACACATACACCAAAGCAGGTCAGATGAGGTCAAAGTCAGCTCAAGGCAATTTTTCTAAACCAAATGGAATCTTTTAACTAAAGATGGTTCATACTGTGAAAGCATTAATAATATTTAACATTTTTATTTTTGAAGTATAATTTAAGTACCCTAAATTACAAGGGTAAATAGAACACCACTACGCTATATATTTTATATTGTTTACTGCATACTTGCATCACAAAGTAGCCTTTCCTATGGAGAAAATATTACATGTACTTCATATTCCTATACACTTAAAATGTATATTCATAACAAAAACAAAAAAAAAAAAAAATCAAAATGAGAAAAAAAAATGTTATTTGTATTTCTACATAGTTTCCAAGTTTCTTTCATGAATTTATGCTGAATAAATTCTCTTTGGAATGCATTCAATGTGCAGATCTGACAGGACTCTCACAGCAATGAATTACACTCAAGTTTTTAAAGAATATATGAATATTAATAGCTAGATTTTAATACCAAGGAGAGCAGTTAGTAGTTGGTGTAACTGTGCTTTGAAAAACAAATGCCTGATAGATACTCCAAATCTCTAAGGCCTGCTTGCTTTTCCCTCAGTTGTGCATTAAGGAGCGGCAACAAAGTGAGCCACTGGATCGCATTCCGTCTGGTCAAAGCCAACAAGTTCAGTCAGCAAAGACAACACACACAGGGCGCTGCCATTGTTTGGTTTGCTTCATTTGAAATGTGAAAACACACTAAAAGCAGGTCTGACCACACATAAACACTGAGAAAAAGTGAGACAAAAAACTGCATGCGGAGAGCTGACAGAGGCACATCCTTGTAAAATGATGCTGTGTAGCACAAAAATGTGGCATTCGGTTAAAGCGCGTGTATGGTTGGTAAAATTTGTATTTTTTAGTTGTCAGTACAGAATGAATGTGGCTAAAAAACTGAACAAAAAAAGACTGAAGCAAGTAAGGCTTCTGGAAGACAGCATGAAAGCTTTCACGACAGAGCAAGTAAATTGAAGTAAAAATAATCTGCTTCCCCTCATTGCTTGGCAGTCAGCTGAAATCCATGGCCAGCTGGCACCTCTTCTTTAAGGAACACCGTGTTGAAAAAGACTTGTCTGAAGCTGTTCCATAGCCAACCCAACCAGAATTAAAAAGTAAAGCCATTATGAGCTGCGCGGGATTTAACTTTAGTTATGGGCAACAATGTTGCAAGGAAACCATGGTGCGTAAAGGATTTGGTCTTCGTATACCCAAATTATTGAAAGTTGCTGCACGACACCTTACCCAGATTTGATGGAAATGTTCTGCGGAAGGAGAAGATAGGCCAGTGTTTTCAAACACGGAGTATTTTGTTTTCATTTACATCTCTTTCCCCATCTATCAAAAATATCAAATATTTAACAACACAGCAAACATTAAGTTTCAGGAAGTTGGAAAGCACCATTGAGTCATGTCTGACTCCTAAGCAACTAGTGGCATGGTTTTCAACGCAAGGAGTAACGGAAGTGGTGTGCCTTTCCCTCCTTCCGGCATATTTTTTCTTTAGAGGGGTGCAAACACGGAGGAGAACCTGCAAACACCACCCACGCACACACCCACGCGCATCCCTGAGCTGGACTTGAGCTCGACATCAGACAAGCAGCCCAAGAGCTGTGAGGCAGCAGCTTATCCCACCACACCCCAAAACTTTCAGCAACCTGTCCTGTTCCCTGAGCCTCACACAACTGTACGTCAAACAATTCCCAAAATGAACAGCGAGCAGTGTACCAACCTCAGGGTTCTTCTCACAGCTAAACTGTATGCCGGCTACGCTTTTCTCAGCCTGTCCTGTCACAACCCCAGCTCATCCAGAATATTGCTGGGCCTCTGCCAATGTTTGTCAGTAGCACAGGGTCCCTCCTCTACTTGTGCCCCTTCCTGGCGGTGGGTGCTCTAGACTAAGGACGTTGATGCGTCACTCTTTAATAGGCATCGCACTTCTACTGACACTTCATCTTAGTCATGACCATCTCGCTTTTCCTCCCCCCAAGTAACATTTCCTTCCACCAGCACAACACATTATTGCCAAGTAAACAAAGCATATTTTCACAGTGGCTGCATGAATATAATTGTACATGGAACTTTGCTTTTTACCGAAATCTGCTTTTTCAGACAGCATTCTGCTGCCTTGACTTCTGGAGTAACTTCCTTCTCCTGTCTCGTAACCTATCAGTAGGGATTCCACAGGTAAGAAACGCAGGTGCGCTGTAATGTCTTATTTTGCTGCTTTATGACAGCAATTTAAAAAATTGTAACAAACATATTCATCAAAAAATATTGTGATACCAGCATATTTTGAAATACAAAATATAAAAGCTGATCTGATGGCTCCCCGAAGAAGCCTAGCCTTTATGAGTGAAATGAGCTGTTCAGTGGCAACTATGCTACCACTTTATTGCAGCAGAAATATCTCTAAAGTCTACTTTTCTACATTCTGGGTTATTAATACTGTGAAAGATTAATGTGGAGTTGTGTGAATGTTTTTAGTCTTTCATGAGGACATACAGTAAATTATTTATATAATGGGGTAATTAGCATGCAAAAGATTTTGTTACAGATACTGCAGATATTTCAGACTGGGTTTATTCCTTATGCAGTTGAGAAACAGAAGTGCACTGCTGGATCGTGGCTTTCATTTGAAATCCAAGAGTCTCCTGCAGGTCTTAACACGGAAGCTAATTAGCAAGCGAGAAGGAGTCCCCAACATTAAAGAAGATGCGGGGGAGGCTTCTGCACTGACCTGGAGAACGGCTTTAAGCCACGGCTCTGTCTTCAGGTAAACACAGTCAATCTGTGACTCTTTGTGAATATATAAATGTATACAGTATATACAGGTATACATTTCTTCACACCATGGTGGTAGAAGGACGACTGGCATACAATATTTAATATTATTAAAGTGATGTCATAATAGTGCAACCAAACTATGTGGAAGTACAGTAGAGTTGGTCTCCTTTTCTATTTTACTGAGCGAGAAAACTGACTTACTTAAAATTTGTAAATGAAATGTAACACAGAGCAAACCAGGTGTTTATCATCAATTCTTCAGTATATATGCAGCTACCCATACTGATGGTTCCATTAGCAAAAAGAGTGGTGTTGGGCAAATTTACTGTACTTTGATATTCGTGTCTATCTTTTCATCTGTTATAAACTGCACTGTTTTTACTCTGTGTTGCATTTGGTTTTGGAGAAAAGCATCTGAAAAATGCATACATGTAAATATCAGCAAGCCACAGAGGTCTACGGGGTGGAATGCAGCAAGTTTTTTCCTAAGTGAGCTGAGCATCACTGTTTCTCCATCTAGTAGTTCAGGGTGGCTTGTGTACACACCTGTGTGTTCTGAGTCCGCTGCACTACTATTTGCCATAGAGTATAAATAAGAAAGCCCAATAAAGAACCAGACCAGTGGTTTCTTGATCTTCAGCTTCAACCCCACATAAATAGCATGTATAGCATTTATCGAATAAAATTCACCTATGCCAGTTGGCGCATAATAATAAAAATGGTGACAAAAATAAAGGCATAATTATAAAAATGTAAATTGTATGTATTGCTTTCTAGCCCAAAGCACAAACAACTTTGCATCAACTTGCAACCATAGGTATTACATGGAGATGCAGGATGACAAGAGGAGAGGCTGATGACCCAGAACTGATAGATGCAGAAGCCATAGGATCACTCACATGTTGTTCACCTTCTCACTGTTTCACTGGTTTGAAAAACTTAAGGCAACTCTTATTGTTCATGATCACTGTCTGAGGGTATTGGGTGATGCTTTGGCACTCAAATCGCCTGGTACACCAATGACAACTGAGCAATTCGAAATGCATAAAATGGGTTAAAAAAAAACAGCCATGGTACATTGGACATTCAAGAGGGAGACCACGTTTTGCAGGCATACTGCAGTGATTTCCAGAAAAGTTACAGCGCGTTCCGTACTTCAGTGCGGCTATGCATTAGTAAAAATGCGGATTTGTCCGAGTATTACATTAGCCTCTTGGTTTCTGCTCAGAATGCACCATCTGACAGGGAACTTGACAAAGGAAGCCACTTTGAAATATTCAGTTGGTTGCCATGGTTGCTATGACAATGTTTCCCATTAACAGTGATGAGCTGTAGTGAAGGGCATTAATTTATGAACCTGTACCGACAACATGAATACTACACATGGCATACTTATATTAAAATGACTAATAACACAAAAGGTTAATAAATGCTATTATTATTATTATTATTAAATACCAGTAATGACAATACTACTACTACTACTACTATTATTATACCAGTAGTAATAATAACAATAATAATAATAATAATCATCATCATCATCATCACTGTAGCTTCCTTCAACTTATAATAGAGAGAGCAACAGTCACATGAGGCCAAACACATCACCTGCCAACAGCAGAGGTGCCATGCTTAGTTCCTACAGACCTAGGCACCCTTTGAGCCTTGGTGGC
The DNA here is from genome assembly GCA_018136845.1 of Heterotis niloticus. Lineage (NCBI taxonomy): Eukaryota > Metazoa > Chordata > Actinopteri > Osteoglossiformes > Osteoglossidae > Heterotis > Heterotis niloticus. The sequence goes on from CM030888.1 coordinate 19,831,824, forward strand.
AAGTTGATATCCTGCCCATGCAAATCAAACTGAAATGCAGACTAAAAGACATGCAAAGCCAGAAGTTTCACTTTAACAGAATCTGAATAATAATAATAATAATAATAATAATAATAATAATAATAATAATAATAATAATAATAATAAACAAGTCTGAAAACCTGATCAGCCAGCAGTTGACAGAAAAACAACCATGCCGTGCACCAAATGCAAATGAAGAATGTGCAACAAGGTGGAAGAAGGTATAAGCCACATAACTGCAAGTTGCAGTACTCCAGACCCATCTGCGTACACCATCAGACTAAAGAAGAAGACCAGCTATCTTCACCGGACAACGTGCAACACCAGAGAAGGTTGTCCAAATCAGTGAGATCACCAACACTTGACAGCACATTATCAGCAAACCATTCTGACTTGTTGCTCGACCATAAAGAGAAGAGCTGCGTGTTGAGCAGTATAGCCATTCCAGATTCTGCAAACATCATGTTGAAAGAGGCTAAAGAACTTTGGAAGCAAAAAGCTTTCAAATTGAGGTCAATAGAGTGTGGAATGCAAAGATGCAAACAGTGGTACTAATAGTGATGGGGGCATAAGGAACCCTAAATTAAGGCTTCAGCAAGCAGCAGGATGGTGCTCCCCAGCCAACTCAAGGGAAGTTCAGAAGACCACACTGTATGTTTTATATATGTATTTTTGTATGTGCACACACAATATAATAAACATCAAACTACTTTTTTCTTCTTTCAACCAAGTTGGTCTGACATACATGGCAGAGTTTCACCAATTCTTTCATCAGTTTAACTGTATTAAAATAATAGACTTGGCATCTCTTTCTGAACCAAACAAATACAATTACATAGCAGTTAGCTTATTAACAGCAGTTTCCAGCAACTGCTGTATAGATATCACAGCTGCCTCAGACACTCTGGCTGTATGACAATTTACCCAACCTCTTCCTATGTGTTATTGTCACCCAGTTTGCCCCAGAGAGCGGGCACAGGAAATCTGACAGTGCAGTCTAGCGGTTTGTCACACCACTTGCCTTTAGACCCTATTTACTCATATGTACTGCCTTACCTTATCGCACAACCTAGTATACCGTTCATCTTTATTCCTGTATACTGTGTTCATTGTTGTTGTCTCTTTAACCTTGTAAAGCACTTTGAGCTACAGACCACTGTATGAAAGATGCTATGCAAATAAATGTTGTTATTGTTGTTGTTCTCATTTAGTTCAATCCGCCAACAGATAATTTCAACCCGATGGGCCAATATACAAATCTATGTAAACACAAAGAAGAATTACATTATCAGAGCTGCACTAAATGCTCGTACACCTTTCCACAATGTACAGTTCAATTATTTTTCCCAGAACATGCATCTACAGTCTACGAAGCTCCATATTTACCTTTTATGAACGAATAAGTAAATTTCGGTTATTCTGCTAAAACCGTGATCAGCAGTCAGTGTCTGAAGTAAGAAACGGAAATTAGACGGTCAACAAACTTGGAAAATGCAAATACATAGACGCATAAAAAAGGGTTACAATATTTAGGAAGGGTGATCGTACTCCTTTATCTAAGAAGATCCAAACAGGTAACCTCGTTTTCCAACGTTCATTCACATTATCCAGCATGCCAAGTACAATTTTTAACGGTGGAAAAAAATTGAAACAAACACATATTTATGAAGGTAGCATATGGTGACAAAGACTACTGCGACTTTTTGGTCTTGCCTATATCTGCGCTTCACATTCGTGCGAAAAATCATACAAATCACAAGTTTTTGAAGATGCATATTTTTAAAAGCATTTTCTTCAATGCTGTTTTTAAAAAATGTTTCTGTCTGAAAATAGCCTGCATAAGTCACATTAACAAAAAACACTTAAGAATAGAAACTCAAGCTACTTGAGCTGTGGGTGAGGGGCGAGTGCATAGCTTCGCTGACAGATTGCAGGCAGCAACTTTATTATTGCTACATCCATTACTTTTACAGAAACTACCCAATAAATAGAGGTATAGTCCATGTCTCGTACATGTTACTTCATTACGCTGATAATGACCAGCCAGTTGAAAGTCACGTTTTGGGAATTGTTCACATCATCAGTGGCGAATTAAAGATGCTGCCAGTATTTAGGGCCAGTGTGTCTGTACACTTTTTAATCTGTTCTCCCATTACCCTGTAGCTCCCTCTCCTTCCTCCGCTGTTTTAATTTCAACATTTTAACGTTGCTTCATTTTAATAAAATATGATAAAATAACCTGTCATCCCATCCACATTATATTCTGGCCTAGTCTGTAAATAAATGAAGGATTTGTCATGGGTCAGTAATTACGCTGGATTGCAGAGGACTGTAATTTTTAAAAAACTAGAATAAATTGCTTCTTTTCACAGCCGTCAATTTTCATTCAGCTTCCCGCTCTTCTCTGTGCATCTGTCAGTCAAATTAAGGTATTATTGATCAAACCTTTGCACAGCCATTAATAATCCCTTGTCATTGCAGGATTAAGCTTTATTATTAAACTTTTATTGATCGTAACATAGCGGTCAGCTGTGAAAATAATTCCGAGTTACAAACAGACTTCCGGCGCTGATGTAGTCATAAATCAGGTCAAAACGAACACCGCTTCTGTGAGTTTCCACACTGAATTTATGAAACTGTCTGGCATGAGCTTATGCTTAAAACACAGCTGTCTCAGATGTCCCAGGAAATAGCCTGTAAAAGATGTAACGTAGTAAAATAAATTCTATAAACAAATGTGGCTGTCAAAGAATCTTTGTGCTGTTGAAAATGGATATAAAGTTCTAGTGTTGAGGCTAAAAGAAGAAAAGTGCAGTCCCTAGTAGCTAATCGGACTTTTGCTGTCCAGTACAAACACAATTCCAAATACAGCTGCAGCTAAAGTGCGTGTGAAGCTTTGTCTCCGGAGCTTTGCTGCCGGCTGCTCAGGGTGCGCACGTATAAAACCAAGCCTGCGACAAAGTCTTTCGCCAGCACTTGTTCTTTTGCGGTCCGGGTGGGGCGACAATACATCCTCCATAATAAGCCGCTCAGTTCATTACTTCAGCATCAACATTCGATTTGCTAGAAAGGCAGCGCAAAATAAATACTGTGATAGCTAACTGTGCGCTTTTACAGTTTGAAAACGTGCTGTAGCATTGCTTTGCCAGAGCTTTTCCGCAGAGGTAAGATACAGTATAATGGGGAAAAATTCTCAAAGGGGAGCTTCCACTGTTGACGTGCTCGTAACAAACATACCATTTAATATAGAAATGCATTCGTACTGAGGTTTCAGGGTATATGTCTACATACTGTACACACACAGACACACATTTACACACAGCCACGTAGGTCAGGTGCTCAATTACATCCCACCTTCTTATGGGTAGCAGAAAGAAGGTCCGATAAAAATCTGCTCCCGAACAGCTATGTCCATTATTGATCTAAACAGTAATGCGAGTCGACACCACAGCCACATTCCCTGACACACACACATCTTCTGATCTGCTAAACACACTACTGAGCATGTTGGCATGGTAGCAGGGTGACCTCTGTAGTACCAGAACCTCATGCCCCCAAGGTGTGTGTTTGTGTGTCTGTGTGCACATGCGCGTTCATGCATGTGTCTCAATGACAGAGGGCTGCAGCACAGCCGAGACGACAAGCCTGGCCTAGGGGATACCGGTGCCCGGATGCAGAAACGAAGCTGTCGTATCCACCCAGGGCTTGACGTCTCCAATGTCACACTCCCGACACGATGACACGATGAAGCAACACTATGGCCATGATCGCCGAACCCCTCGCTCTCTTTCTGGGAGCCAACCCTTTCACCTTGCATTGGATCTTTCGTGCTATCTTCACGTCACATCAAAAAAGTAGTACAACGGCAACGATATGCGTCTTCGCCATGCGTGCAGCTTCTATTAGACATACCAATTTCTCATACTTTAACCAATGAAATAATTTCTTTCAATTTTTTTTTGTTTCTTTGCGAGACTTTTGGTTTTGATGACAGTAAAGTTCAACTTCTTGACTGTTCGGTTTTGTCAATCATTACATTTGGCAAAAAGCACTGATCGGGAAGAAAAATCCTCCCCACACCGAGTTGCCCGTCTTCTCTTTGGGTTGTTAAAGCCTTTTGTTTGTCAGGTGGAGAAGAATAAATCAAAACCCAGGGCTTTGTCGAATCTAAAAAAGATGCACGCCTAGCTGACCGGCAAAAGAAAGAGGGCAACACAGTGCACTTGTAGAGAAGTTAACCTTTTGGCTACACATTATTTTTCGTGTTTCCACACGCTTGACTCTTCGCCAGCTTAAAAGGTGCGCTGTCGAGGAAGCATGTAGACCTCGTATGTTAATAAGCGCCTGGGTTTCCGGGATAAATCTGGCAAGGATCGGCGCAAAGGTTAGAGGAGCAGATTACACCTGCGCTCAGCTGGTCATAAATGTTGGGAAATGTGCTGAGCCTAAACCAAGCAAGGGCCCCCGGTGACCGCTTTACCGAATGTGGCGCAGTCACCAGCGGGAAATCTGGAATTTTTCTCTTTTTTTTGGTGAGAACACACACAAGGCCGCCTTCCTTTATACCCCCGTTTCCAGTGTTCGCAGCTCTTTTCCATCTCACCTTAACAACCGTAACTCATTGTCTCCTACGCAAACATTCTGAATCCATCGAGCAAAATATTTCATTAATTTACAGAAAATTACGTGTCATTGTTTTCGGCAGGAGCCCTGGCAGTTAGCGGGGAATTTGCCGGAGCTTCACTGTAGTTCACGTTCGCTGCAGCCGAGCTCAAGGCTCGCTCGCCCTTTCATCTTGTTATAAGTATAAAAATAATTATTGCTATAAAAATAGCATTTAAGGGGAAACTGGTTGTACAGCAGAATGCATCCATCTAACACGAGTGAAAAAACTTATGAACTGTGCATTATGTGGTCTTCTGCTGGTCTGCTTTGCTTCGGTTTGACAACACTGGTGACTCTGCTGTGCAGCTCAAAATAAATGAATGAACCATAGTATCACATGTAAATACGATACATGCATGTGTCCAGGTTTAATATTTACATGTAAAAAACACAACTCCTACAATACCACAATACTGGAGACCCCACCCAAGCACAGGCTCTGCATGTAATATCTATGCTTTTATGTGTTAAATCGATTAATCGATTATGACCGATTCATTGATTTCTTTACAAAAACTACAACGTCGAATGCGACTGAAGCTCGAACGGGACCTCGAAGGAGTTGGTTGACACTGTCGGGTGCCTGGTGGCCGAAGCCTCTGGAGTGGCGATCTTTCCCATGCAAATATCTCTTGTCGTAATAATCTCCAATCTGCACTGGACTAAAGAAACGATGTTAACGTCCGTTCATTTCAATTTTAGCTTTGAATTTTAAGCTAAAATCGAACGTGAAGCGTGCATGTATACATTAATATGATGTTAATGTAATCGGGGTAAGAAATTACTTAAAATTACATTAAAATTAAAACGTGTTTCTCTTCTGGTGAATAGAAAAAGGCATGAATATAGCCAGGTTCAATAATTAAAATATGGATCAACATCAAATTATAAGATTCATTATTAGGTTGTTGATGGAGAATAACTGTTGTAAAATGAGGGAAAAACTTGAATTTGTTCAGTCGGGGTTACTTCAAGTTCACCTACCCCAGAGCAGGTTTCAAATGTTGCCAAAATATGCCGTTTTAAATGTTAAACTTTCTTCGTTACATAACTTTTGCAAAACTTATCTCGCTAACTCAACAGTCCTGCCTCACAAAATCGGCTCCAGGGATTGTGAGCGAATCCTATTAAGCAAGAAAGTCAAATTACCTTCAGTGTTATTGGCGCTATTTTAAGATACCTTGTCAGCACTTAAAACCACTTGGTTAATTTTAATAGAAACGTCAGTCAGAAGTTAACCTAGTTTTTGTGTATAGTTAGAATACAGTGAGAATGGGAACACTTTTGGGGGGTATTTCAAAATACATGTTTATCAGAGTGACGAAGTGTGATGTAATACATTGCACATTCATCATAATTCTCGAATGAATTATAAACATAGGCCATAATCCAGACCCCTAAGTAAATCGCATTTTTACACAAAATCCCAGCTTCCAAGAGTCGATCTTCTCTAAGCCCATCCGGACTTGTAGTGCTTATATTCCAGCATTAGACCAAAACACTCTGGGAGATGCTTTGCTGGAGCAACTATCGGTGCGATTATTGCCCATATGCAGCTGCTCTGTGAGAGGTAACACACAGTTCTTTTTATTTTACTTGGAATAAATTTGTTATGGTTTATCCATGCTACTATAATTTATATGCATTGGCACTGCATTTAGATTTTTGTCACAATCTGTACTTAACCACCTGTAGTTAATACGGATTTTCAAATCTAAGTGTGTAAAAATTTTAATTTTTCCATATTTAATGCATGTAAGTGTTTTATTAATAGGACGTATTATTTAACATTCACTTATGCTTCACTGTTATGCCTATGTCAACATTATCAAGTGTAGCTCTAAAAGAGCATTTTTTTGCATCGTCTACAACAGAATCATATAGACAGTTGAATTTTTTCATAGATGAAGTTATATTGCTACCAACAAGACTAACAACAAGGGACTTGAATCAGGAGGTAATTTAAAGTAGTTTGTGAAATGAAAAAATGATGACATGGACAGACAGTTAACGTTTTATTAACAGACCACTATAGGTGTATAAAATAAAAACGTGCCTGCGAAATGACGTAAAAAAGAATGTGTTCTCTGCTTTTTATTTTAAATCGAAACAAGCACTGACTACGGTAAACAATTAATTTCTTGTAATATTTTTTGAATGCAAACATATTTCTTTTGAATTTGAGTTTAAAAAGAGTTTGATAAGCTAGGACTGCTATTCATTCAAGTTTTGAATACTGCATCCTTAATATACATTGAGATATTTGTCATACTGTTCAGTCCTTGGACTTTTGAAACGTTAAAATTATTCAGCATGCGACAATGGCGTCCAGGCTTGGTATTTTTAATAAAACAGATTTTATTTTGCAGTGAAGGTTTTTTGAAGAGCTTCTGAAAACGTCAAAACACTGCACTTGATTTGACAATAATTTTTATTATACTCAACTTCCCCTCTTGACAGCAGTACTTATGAGAAGTCAAAAGCGCAACTGCAGCATTCATATTGCTATGCTACGTGTACCGTGCAAATAAATATAATATGTAAAAATAAGTATGGAATAGGACTTGATCGAACTGATTTATTTTAATGCCTTTTATAGGGTTTTTTATATATTGGACAAACCACGAAGACGTCTTTTTTAACAGCGTGGATATGCCTGGTTGATTCTTTAAACATCAAAAGCTCCTCCTTTCCGTTAGTACAGAACTCCAAACCTAAGCTCTTTCACAGCCATAGATAACAGACAGCTCCAATTTAGAAATCAGCTCAAAAAATAATGCTAGTACTACATTTAGAAATATGCAAGAACCCCATATGTGATCCACTTTCCAGTGGCTTTATTGGCACTGTTTTGAGGGTGTACATGGTAGGGGCCTACACAACAAGGCTTGTTTCTTTCCAAACACAAACACAGAGCTGCTGGAGGGCAGAAAGCAGCACCTGCCACACAGAGAGAGAGGTCTCTGCACCTATGAACAAAGGCAGCCAGTGTCAGGCTCTCCTGCAGGCCCCCTCTTCACATTCCCGAAATTTGCGCCGTGATTCAAGCTTTCCCTTGGCGTGCCAGGCTGACCTGTAAAAGTGCCTGCTGAGGAGCACATCGGTCGGGAACGAAAGCAGTGGCAGAAACACACAATCCTTCAGGCTTGAATACCGTGTCTAAACCTCTACTCTCGTATGTTTTTTACACACCCGCAGAACATCTCTCTGCACTTACAATCCATACATTTCACCTTCTTATTCACACGTTTGTTATTTTTCAAAGTGCTCTGAATCTGCCTTCAGGAGTGTTTTATAAGAATAAATGTCTGGTTGTACCGTTGTAGCTGTACAGTACCAGTGAGAACACCTGGGTAGTCTAGGCAAGTCCTACAATGCTTAGGCAACTTGAACTGGACAGATGGGCCAAAGTACAGGAGTCCACAAGTGCCCTGCATTGTGGGAAACTGCTACAGAAGAGCTGCATGTGGGCTTACTTCCTGGTCAAACCTATCAGCCAACAAAAAACTCACCAGATATACTCGGGCCTTTACTTGGTGCTACATTTAAGCTGTGAATCACTTTGGAGTAAAAGTTTTTTTTTTTTAAATGAATAAATAACATGAACAGTATAAAGAGAATAAAAGAACATGTAACCCAAGTAAATGCTGTATCGGTCAAATTACCTAAACAGTCAACAGTCCCAGTGAGTTCTAGTGAGCATTGCAATAATTCTGCTGGCTTCATTCACCATCAGCAACATCCCAGGGAATCTGAAAGTTCACTGTTGCTAGCAATGCGGGCGGACAATCGGTGCAACTGCTGCTGCTCCCAGTTGGCTGTGCCATGTGTCCTTCAGTATGGGAAGAAGCGATCTTTTGGCCAGAGGTGTGCACTGGAGATGCATTTGGATCAGCAGCTCAGCCTGATATAACAACAGAGACATCCAAAGCAGGATGAATGTGGAGAGGCGGGGCGGCTGAAGCACAGGTGCTTGCAGACGGCGCACAAACCATCCGAGAGATAAAGCCTGCAGCACTGTGTCTCTCTTTAATTTCCATGTGGCAGGAAAGCTTTGAGTGGCAGTCCTGACATTAAGAGGGAAACCAGAGTAAACAGGAATTCATAATGAATAATTATTGCACAGCTTGCAAGCCAAATACAAAGCATTGTTAATTCATGCCCGTGATCGGCGTCTCATTTGTTCCCGAATCTTTTCCGGACCCGAACACCTTACTCATACCTATAATTCTACTGTATCGGAACACGATAAATAATGGAATGCAAATTTATGAACATCTTCAGGTAATATTGCCTTAAGAACAACGCCAAAAAACAAAAATGTTTCCGCGACTTTTGTTTTTCAATTAGGTGCACTTATAAAAAATAAAAAAAATATTGCACAAATTAACAGTTGGGTTTCAGTCAGCGATAATCGAATACGAGTGTTTTCGGGTAGCTAAGAATTTTCTCAGAAACACGATGAAGAAAAACTGATCGATACAGTCACGTAATTGTTTATTATTTTCTTGTTTAGCTACTGCTTTTATACAAAGCAAATTACGACTGATTATCAACATATACAGCTAGATATCAAATTTAATATCAAAATCTTTATTGCTAACTACCTTGCTAAAGGACACACTACACAAGGGCCACTTGTAAAAGGTGACCCGGCAACCTGTTAGCTGTCTCGTAGCGGTAACTGTTACGCGACCTGCTGTAACATATCGAGCAACGGTGAATATTTAGTGTGGTAACAGGGCAGAGGCAGTGGAGAAGTGCCAGGAACGGGTCACTCACAAGAGTGTTCAGCCTCTCATTCGTGGTACTACCTGGCGGTACCTAGGTTGCCCAAGCCTGTGGAGAAACAGTGCTGTTGGGCTGTGATCCACGACACCTGCTCCTTATTGTGCAGCATGAGCTCATTGCAGATATTTGCAGAACCCAGGTCCCTTGTGGCACCACAGAAAGCCCGAAATTTCTCACTGCCACACAGAACCCTGCAAGGGGACACAGCAGGCAGGACCAGGGCAAACACTGTGGCAAGCCCTGCTAGTGGTTTCAGAGGCCATGACTATTTCAGCACCACAGAATGTACCCCCAGCTGTGTACTAAGAAGGAGGACTTTCAGAACTCAATGGGCTCCACTGTAAAGCCATTGTGCCTTGATACCTCTCCTGTGCATACTCTTGTTCTCAGCAGGGGGTCCTGTGGAAGTGCTTGATTTTGAATGCCTCTACTTGTTTTTTTTTTTTTTTTTACAGGAACCCAGACTTGTGTGTCTGGTGACAGGCAGGCAGCCTGGTGACCAATGCCATGGCGTCACCTTCGTGGGACCAGAGGGAAGTGGTCTATCCTCAGCGATTTCCTCCACTACTGTTTGACCCCTCAGATAATGAGGCCCGACTGTCTGCTCTTTGGCAGGTTGCCGCTGGTGGAGCAGAGAGAGGCTCGCCCCCAAGAGGCCTGTATACACTGACCTATAAACATTTCTGAATACAGTGGGGATTAGAGTCAGGAGGTGCCAAGACTATGATGCATAAATGAGCCCCAAAGTACTCAGTTGAGAAAAAGCATGTGGCAAGAAGGCTAAAAAAAACAAATAAAATTATTATTATTATTATTATTATTATTATTATTATTATTATTCCTGTTGCTGTTTTTTAAGTGTCTGAACCCTGCCTATCCCTGTGCAATTTACTTACGCGCTAAACGATAACTTGAAGCTTTTTTCGTTACACTGCCAACACTGTAAATAGATGACTCTTTGACATAAGTGTCAACATCTGTCACAGCTGCATCTGTGACAATCGATTGTAATTGGGGTTCATTAATTCCCCCACAGGAGGCTGGCATTCATGCCCCATCTAAATGTCAACCTCTAAATTTATGAATCCATGAATAGCACATGTGACTGGCGGCAAGGGTTTGCCTAATGGTGGTGCTGGCGGTGGGGTGGGGGGCTCCTGCGTGCCGCAGCGAAGCCGACCCGATTCAAAGTGCAAGTAATGAGTGGCGACAAAAAAAGACAAGTGTCAAAACAGGCAAGGGCAGGACGCGGTCGCTTCAGAGCATCGGGGGACTGGCAGTTGAAGGGCTCCAAGGGTCCTTCCAACTAGACTTATTCAACAGCAGAGGAAATACTGCAGTAAAAATGGTTACAGAAAAGATGCATATTAATGGTCAGGGAGAACCGCACTACTACAGCTTTCATGAATGACACAATGTATGGATAATACAACTATGAAGATCAAGGCAGCTTATTAAAATATTCCTTTTATAATATAAGTCTGACACTGAGCATCCTGTAAGTACAGGGCAGGTATTGCCACATGCCTCCGCATGTCCACCTATGGAATCTTTATCCAAGCTACCGCGCTGGTCAATAATTAAATGAAAGCGTGCATTTTTATTTTACCGCTGTGCCAAAACACTGCAGTTTGTTGCAAAGTCTTTGAAACTGTACATTCTGTTTGCTACAGTCTGTTGTTTGTTGCTATCCTAATGTCATTGTCAGCATTCATAAGCCTCGCTCGCACCCCATCCATGTCTTTGACTTTGTGGTCAGAATGCTCACTATTTTAACATGTAGGGTAAGGTGACATGAAAGGGAAAATTCACCTATCTGAATTTTTCTAATCCACCTTATCTTCTTAATTTAGACGGTGGTGCTTAAGGCAAAAGAGAATAACAAAATAAAGCAGCACAGCCTCCTATTTGCACTAAAACGATTAAAATGGTTGCATAATGAAAAGTGTAGTACGGGCAATATTGCAGAACATAATATTATAGTTAAATGTGGTGTAAAGCCTTTTATGACACCTCGCTTGTAAAAATGTCCGATGTGAAATGAAATTTGGGGTGATGCGGCAGTGGTGTCTGTACCAGACCGATCAGGTGACCTACCTGGGTGAGATGTCACAGCCCTGCTGCATGAAAGCTCCAAGGGAGAACCAAAGACTGTTGAAGATCCCAAATTCATTTGTGTGCTCCTGGCTTTGCTGCTGTATTTGGCTCTGCTGGGCCTGGTTTTGGCTCTCCTGAGTTGGGGACTGTGGGCTCTGTGGTGGCTGCGACTGCCCTTGGGACTGCGTCTGCGATTGCTGCTGTTCCTCACCGTCCTCCGGCTCATCCCCGTGCCACTCGTATGGACTAAAGCGGCTCACGAGGAAGAGAACCACGCTCACGCCAATGTATGCAAACACGATGCACATCCAAATCTCATAGGCCAGAGGGTCCAGGAAGGAGAACACTCCGGGCTTGGACTTGGTGGGCTTCTTGATCATGATGGAGATTCCCAGGCTCATAAAGGGCTTGGAGAAATCAATGACCTCCTCCCGTACCAGCGTGATGGTCAGCGGGGCCACGGCCACATCTGCTTTCTGTAAAGTAGTACAAAAAACTCAACGTGACCCGACGCTAACACCATGTTGGAGGCAAAATCTTTACTCAACCTAACTGAAAACAACTGTTATTGTCAGTTTGGCAAACTTACAGCACTTAACAATAAGCAATAATAATTTATCTTATATTATCTTAATGTATCTTATTATATTGGGTAATTTTTTACTACGACAATTTATTGTAAGTACTTTGCTTGTGTTTATCACAACAGGACATGAGATTTGAACCTGGGTCACAAGAATCTGAAACTGGGTCACTGTTGCCTAAAAATGAGCTTTCTAAAGACATTTTTATATGTACAATGCAGCATATTGGAAATATCCTATCATAAACTATTTGTATTTATGTCCTTCTTCTACCTTCTATATATTTTGTCCTAATAATGGATTTACTATTCACTCATTTCAGATGCCCAGGTGTAATTCCGCTACTGCACTGCAATGCAAAGACTAAATGTACCCACATCTCCTTCATTCTACCTCTGTGCACAGCAAAGTAGCAGTAAATCTGCATTGTCTGGGGACAGCCTACAGCACTGTTTTATAAGTCCTTACTGTGCACAATTGCTATAAAAAACTGGATTTCATCACATTAGTATTCATCACATTAATGTGATGCATAAAGTATCCATACTATAAAAAGTCACTACCATTAAGATGAAAGACTACACATGGTTTCTCTGGGGACATTCGGCTTACATAAACAGTACATTTTTTTCTTAACCAAATCTGTTTTTTTGTAGGGGAGCCTAAAAAAGCAAAGTAAGCTATAATTTACTTATACAATGTTCTATTCAGCAGTTCTCAAAAAGGAAAATTAAAAAAGAAAAAAAAAAATTAAGTGTTATTTTTTAATTAACCCCCTTAAATTTAGTCAGTGTAGAATAAGCCAAACTGAAAAAAAAGAAATGCAAAGAAACGAAATAGAATAAATGAAGTTCTACTCATTCTGTTAAAAGTAGCGACGCACTTTGAGCTGTCGTCTGCTGCCTTACACACGGAGTGTATTTAACATGGAGAAAGATTTACCGCAGCACATTTCTTAACAGATCGGAATGGATGTACCGAGGCATGAAGGTGCCTGGTGTTACCCACTGTCCTTGTTTTGGGATCAAATAATCTGACAGGACAGAAAAAAAGTGGCGATCGGCCCTTTGTCAAACCGAGAACCCTAAGGCTGAGCCAACCACATGGCACCGCGGCCGTGGCAAGCCTGTCACGTACTTTTCCTGCGCTTTCACAGTAGATTTGTGTCAACGGGACATAATACCTCGAGAAAACTATTTCTTATTCTAGATACAGTAAGCAAAGCACAAAACATGCCTGTCAATTTACAAATTCAAAGATAGCCAAAAAGGAATCCTTTTGTATTTAATTTTTATCTTATTGCCTTACGGAGCAGTTTCATTGTACACACATAACACTGAAGCACAAAAAAAAAAAAAAAAATACTGTATTGTACTAAATCACGAGTGCTGATTCCAAATCCGAAGTCAGATTTTGTCTATCACGTCAGGATCTTAAGCATACGTCTGCAAAAATTAAATTGCACATAATGCAGAACTGCCCCACAACTGTGTGATGCCGCGTTGACGTATTCATAACAACAGAAGGAAATGTACCGAAATGAAAATACTTGTGTTTCAAAAGATTCACCTTAAGCTCAGCATGTTAGGTGTTTCAAAATTGCTTTAAGCACTTGCTTTTGTGCTTGTGAGTGGTCTTAGTGCAACACCTTCTGCCTGTTGCTTCTGTCTGTTGCAGAAACCAGCAGTAGTCACCCATCATGTTGGCACCGAAATGGCCTTGATATCTTGTTTCCATAATAGAAATATCTTCAGGGAATCTGTCTCCATGTTCATCACCCAAATTTGTTGGAAAAAATCCATTTGTTGGAAGAAATGCATTCTCGGAGACATCCGCCGGCCGAGTTTCTGGTACGCGGTCAGTGTGTTTACAAGTTCAGAATAGTTTTCACCTTCCTCCCAAGAAATTTTTGCCCTAAGAGCACGAATGCATCCCAAGCAGCAAGTTCAAGTGGCTTGAGTTTTGCTCTGAATGTCATATTACGCACCAGTGTGCAGATTTTGAGTCCAAAAAAATTGCCACTTTCAGTTTAGCATCAGTTTTCATGACTCCAAACTTCTCCTGTGCCGATCACAAAAGTGTGAAGTTGTGGTGCTTTTCTGTAGCAAATTCCATTCCTGTAGTCTGCAGGCTTACAGTTCAGATTTCTCTTATGACAGTGACAGATCTCTCACCAGATCATCTAAGATCACCAGATCGGCTTAGCAAGTGCGGCTCACCTTGTTCAAATTCTGGATCATACAACTCACCAACAGCGACATTATCTTCCAGAACTTTCCCAGAACTGTTACTGGCTTAAGTGCAGACTCAGTCAGGATAAACAATTTCTTGCTTGCTTTTCCTTTGAAAATCCAAGTATTTTAGTCGTACGAAAATAATAGTCCGAGTAATGATTTTTAGTTCACACCACACTTTGGGCACAGGAAAAGGCATCCACTGCGTAAGCCCAGAATAACGCACTGTGCGGCTGACATGGGGTGCCCAACTTTTATCCTGATCTCTGATTTGACCTCCGAAATAATACTTGTAAGCCACCATCGGTCTCTTTGTTAGGTTCTTGTGCTGATGAAGCGGAGCATATTTAACACAAATGTAACAAAAACCGTCAGGACCTATTTGCACCTATTCATTTTAAGTTGAAAACAGAAACACTCACCAACAAAACCTTAGCAAGCTCTAGGCGTGTCTTCAGTTCTTCTCGCCTTACATAGTTACTGCTGACATCGGCTGACTGACGTGCCCAAACGTCTACGGACACTGCTGCAAGCATGCCTCCGGGAATATATATCGACGCTAGGGGCTAGCGGGTCTACAGATGTTAGTATGTGGCAGTCGTCATGGCGCCATGCAACAGGACGAATAGCAAACTATCAGTCAATAGCCAAACAAGTCCTAAGAAATCATTAAGCATGTGTGTATAACTTAAGATCTGGATGCGCTAGGCAAAGTCTGTGTTAGGATTTGGAACCAGCAAACTCAATTTATTACGTAACACGTGTTTTACCCCCAGTAGCAAAATCTTTGTTATCCAGCGTAATAAATATGGATAACCTGTACTGGTGGGGTGCTGTACATAATAATTTACAAGTTTCTACCATTTGCTGACAGCACAGCCAGATACATAGTCCTCTCATGTTTTTCATACAGAAAACTGGGAATATTTTCATTTAACTGCTGAACAACTTCCTTGACCTCACATTACTTGATTCTGCAGAGTGAGGAATCCATTTTCTGTGCTTAGTCCAAGACCCTTCAAAATGGATGCTTGTGTCAAGTTTGTCCTTGATGTTTTTAGTTCATTTTTTTTTTTGTGCGGTGTCTTTTGTTTCCATTATGTGTGAAGTGCAAAGTTACCCATGGTCAAAACATGTGGGTATGCTGGAGGGTTTTCAATTTCTCAAATCCTGTCTGCAGAATAAATGGGTGACATTCTCCTCTTTATTCCTGTAGAACCACAGTTTGAGCCAACACAAAAATATTGGCTAGAATTTTTTTCTTACTGACTTCTTATTAACACTTAACATCACAATTAATACAACAATAAACATACTAATATTTTGCTTTAATGTGTCATTTGCTTTTCTCCAAAGCAACAGGCAATAATTATTAAGTGGTAGTCAGCTGAAAGTTTTACCCAATATCACTTACAGTGTGAAATATACTGCATTAAGCCCTCAGCAGAACACTGTAACAAATTCATTCCTTCACACAACACAAACAGTTTAGAGTCATCAATTTATCTGGAGCACATATGTTTGGACTGTGGGAGGAAACCCGCGAGTACGAAGCGAATATGCAGATTCCACACAGCCGGAGCACGAATGGTGCCCGAGTCCCAGTGCACAGTCCAGGTGCTATCAGACACCAACCTTACCTGCCGAGCCACCGCGTCAACCTACTGTTACGTAACTTCTGCAGGACGAGCATTTAAATAAAAATCTGTTACATAAATCTATATAGAAAAAACTGTTCTTAACGCAGCACATGTGTACTGGTGTTGAGTGCGTGGGATTTTGTTTCTGCGTGATACTGCCTGGCATGGGGCTTGCTTGGCTGGAGCACTTTCATAAACTACCTGACAGCTCTGTGGTTTAATCTCTGGCTTTGGTGCCAGAATGCTTTGGATTGTTGTTCATGGCATCTGGCACTATGAGCAGTCAGAATAATGCAGGCTACAGCGTCCTGTGAGCTGCTAGGACTACAAATGTGTGAAGACTCAGTGTTCCCGGTTGCATGGATGACCGGTCTAATAGCCCGTAAACTACATAAAGAGCAGAAGACGTGCTTTTAGATGAGTACCCAGTGTCACTATCCTGTAGTGCCAAGCAAACTGTGACAGTTCTATTAAATTCAACAGTGTTGATGGTACTTAGAAAAGCTATTATAGGCTCTGTTACTATTATTATTACCACATATTAAAGATATTGGGTTGTGGCCCCATTTTATTTTATCCTATTCCTTAATGAGCTGTTGTGTTGTCCAGAAACACTTGGAATCACCACTGCATTTGATGTAATGGAGTGCACATCTGTGTGGTTTGCAATTTGGAAAAATTACACTGCATACGATAGTGACTTTGACCATTTTACAATATAGCGCACAGTGTTAGGGTTGACGGATAGGTTGATAGAACGAATGACATGTTGTGGTATCTCGTGACTACTTACGCCATAGACCAGCTCCCCCACCATGCCATTCCACATCTTGGTTTCAGGATCTCTGGCTCCATACTTCCCATCTGGTACAATTTCCAGCTTGTAAGTGTAGCCAACGTGTTTGGCAATCTCTGCTGCCAGCTCCACGCAGTAGCCCTCATACTTGTCGTTTCCCACCAGCTGATCGTGGTTCTTTTTCAGCATCACATATGGAGATTCCTAAACAGTAGAGGCCGATATGCATCGCCATTAGTTATCATTTTTCACAATACATATCACTTGCGTTGTTCTGCGAAAATCAGCCCAGGATGGAAAATTACTAATGACGCATGCCAGGTGATATTTTCCCATCAGGCAGCTGCATGTCCTCAGCAATTGCCTCTGTATGGCAGAGAATGGTACGACTGCCAGGCTCTGCAGGGACAGTGTTGTTGGCAGGCCCACAGAATACCGACGACTGCTCTGCTTGCATCGAAGCGGAACACAAAGTGACCCGAACAAACTTGCTTTGATTTTGCATAATTGAGGTTATTCAGTACAGTGCACCTTTA
Organism: Heterotis niloticus; assembly: GCA_018136845.1. NCBI lineage: Eukaryota > Metazoa > Chordata > Actinopteri > Osteoglossiformes > Osteoglossidae > Heterotis > Heterotis niloticus. The sequence continues at coordinate 19,849,188 of CM030888.1, forward strand.
AACACAGACATCCATCCAATAGCATCCTATAGGGGTTTAATGCACAGCTTTGAAGATGTAGTTCAGAAAATGTACAATCTCTATAATTGATTCCTTTTTCGCACTGCATTTTCTAAGCAAATATGATGCAACGTAAGTGCTAATACGTTAATGTGATTTTTGTTCCTGGTTAGATTTTTAAACAACCATATTTCGTTCCACCTTATCTGCTCTTGCATTTGATCGTGTTTCTCGTGATAGTAAGACCGCAAGCTATTTTTTCAAAAGATAATCAAAAGAAATGCCGAAAAACTGGAGTATCTTAAAGTAACAAAAAAATATAGTCTGTTTGACTATATTCAATTAAAATTGCATGCAATTGCACACATTGCTTTGAAATGAAGTCTAGGTTGCATAGAAGTGGCAAGCCACATATTTTGAACCATCTTAAAAATCTGAGCATGTCTAGTTTATTTCCTGCCCAAACTATGAAATGGGAAATTATCAGAGCAGTTTAGTGCTTCTATTTCCATAAGCAGACTTTGACTCAAGTCAGACATTGCATGACGGTATTGCGGTGAAATTGTACTGTACATCCTGAGGATATTGCAGCAGATGAAGCACCTGGGGCTCCTGTGCACCAAGCCGTTTTAATAACATATTTCTGTGTATTAAAACTGAGAATGGTCAGACAAACAGGCATAAAATAAAATAAATCACCCCAAGTTTGGACCATATACTCTGTTGCTGACCCTGGATAAAAATGCCTCTCTGTGGTGGAGGTCCATAGCAACAACAACCTTTCCACTGAGATGGAATGAGAATGAGCTGAAACTTGCAGAACTGCACAGCTGACCTCTGTCTTTACGTTTTAATCCGCATTACATCAAAGCGGACCTTTCACAGTGGTCCCAACAGTCTGTTTTTGACAGTTTAGCCCTCATCCTTGCAATCAATCCAGTGGTGAGGTGGGGTGCAACAGAGAAAGAGCAAAATGTGTGGGTACCATTTCTGGGAATTCATTAACAGAAAGACAAGTCACTTTTGGGGGAAAGCCTTTAAAAGTGGAGATAACCCCATGGCTCCAGGACCCAGTGAAGTTACTGTCATGTCAAAACAGAACTTCATTTACAGATCTGTGTTTTTTCCTCCCGCTTTTTCAATGCTGATCCCCTCCACTCCCTACCCCCATGCTGCCACCCATCTGTTTGCTGAACAACAACAAATGTTCTGCCGAAGGAAACAGTGCTACTGGGAGCCACTGCGGGTGCAGACACTACAGGCCTGCAGATTGATGTCGTCGTCTTGTATTGCAGGAGAAATAACCTCTTACTGTTTTGACAGCAGCGTTTCTCCAAATGGATGATCGCTGTAGTGACAGATCGCTATGGTGACAGAGATGTCCCCAGAAAAAGTCATCATAAAGACCATCTTATCTGCACGTGTTAAAAACCTGAAACAGCCAAGTTTATATATAATAAATTAAAATAAACATATTAAGTATTGAAGACATTTAAGAATGTGAACAGTATTTTCTTTTTTATTAAAATGTCACACAAAGAAATACTAAAGCATCATTTTGCCATCCAGTAAAATGTGTGATATTGTCAAGGGTCTGAATACTTTTTCAAGCCACTGTAACGAAAGTTAAGAAACACATATTTAAGTGACTGTGTGAAGCACAGTTCACGAGGGAAACTTACCAGTATAGTAGTAACAATATAAGTCCTGTTTTGCAATCCGAATGTTTCATTGCTGCCATGAGAGTATGTTGCGGTGCTCACATATTTTTCTTCTTCATTCCAGTATCCTACCTACAATAAAAAGGAATATTTATTTAGAAGCCATTATTGAACCCTTTTGTAATGCTGGTATGACTGGTAATACTCTTGGGCTTAAGTCTGGGATTCAGCTAGTGTCCTGACTGACAGCGTAGTCCTGTACCCCGAATGCTATTTCTGCAAATACAAGAACAGCTACTGCTCTAATCTCCTTGAACAGTTTACTTGTTCTGAATTTCTTACAAAATACTGTACATCATGTAGAAAAATCATGTGAAAAGACAGAAACTTTAAGTATCGTTCTGTTATCAATAACTGTTTAGTACAGGGTTGGGGTGGTAAGGAGCTTATCCGGGAAGCGCATTGTGTGACGCAGAGTACATTGGGAACAAGATGCCAGTCCATTACAGTATAGGCTCACATGCAGGCACACACACACACACACACAAGACTGTGGGGGGAAGCAGGAGCGCACAGAGGAAACACCAGCTAAACCTGATGTGAATTTCCATCCAAACCATAAAAACCGTCAAGTACTGATGTTAGGTGTTGTGCCACCATCTCATTAAAATTTAAAGAAAGAAATGGATGAATGAATGAATGAATTCTGAAGAGGAAACACAAAAAGCTTTGGTAACACCTGTACGTATGAAAAGTACGTTTACCTTCTTTGGGCCGTCTGGGCTGAGTTCCATTACACTGACGGTGTAGTTGGTCCGTCTTCCTTTGTCATTGAACTGAATGTGTCCTGTCAAGCCTTCTATCTGAACCTGCGAGATGATGAGCCCCAGAAACATAAACTTTGTTTGCAATAAGAGACACATACATGGTCGATAGTCCAATCGAATTGGTCTTCTGTGTGACTTTTTTCAAGTTTAAATCAACCAATCAACCCCTACCTAGTGTATTTTTTTAAAAGCACGATTCCTAACAGAGGACTAAATTTTTTAGTGCAAGGAAAAACTGAAAATGACTTTCTATTCCCTTACACTATGGCACTGAAATAAAAAATGCATGAAATTGTTAGCACGAAAAGGAATACATTTACCCAGGTACAGTCTGTATCACTTATAGCGCAAACAGTGGACGATGACAGCTGCTCAATCCAGGTTGCTGGATGAATTTCAGACATTTAATCTGTCACCATATCTGCAACCTATGATCTCACTCTGTCTGCCAATGATGTCACTGTCACCGAGTCCAGAATCAGACTGCCGCTGCTCTTGAGTACCTGTTGCAGAGCCCTCTGAATGTCGATGCCCTGCCCCCACGGTGCTGGGGGGTTTGCCAGGCAATCTCCAGCGTTGCCTCGGCGAGAAATGTCAATGCGCTGCTTGCGGAGATTCTGAAAGGCGGCAGCCATCACGCTCACACCGTCATAGGTGAGGGCTCCGGTATACTGACAAAACAAGACATTAAAACTGACAAACATCCCATTTCAATCACGACTGAGCAGGCCTTTGCATTTCAATGAAATGCAGACAAAAGTGAGGATTTAGATGATTGAAAACATGCACGAGTCACTGATTTTAACACACACGGAAGTCACAGGTTAGAGGGAAATTGTACAAAGGAAACAAGCTACTTCTTTTAGTGTCACTGCAAGAACTAACCTAAAAAACATTTATACACATAGCAGATATACAATGTTGATTAATAAAACATGTTTAAGACTGTGGGTTTGTTTATTCTGTAACATCCTTTCATAAAGATGACAAATTTGTATGACTAAGTACTCCAGTGTAAGCCTAATTCTTTCCTTACACATAAATATGTAAGAAACAATGGTCAGACTGCAATGATTTTCCCTTTTTATGTCTGTACTTACATCTGTTTTATAGCAGATGGACCATGTACGGTGCTTTTTGCACGTCTTGAGTTTATAAAACGTTTACCTTCAGCCGTTTCTTAGGGGCTTTAATATCCTTGCTGTCAAATTCGAGCCACTCTTGTATCGTTCTACTGATGCCGGGGTCCGAGTAGTTCATCAGCTGGAAGCCTGTCACGTTGGCACCAGCCTTCTTAAACTCCGTCAGATCGATGTCCATGAAGCCCTGAGATAAGAAGTCAGGGATCACATGGGTGACAACAAGCCTGAGCTTTAAAGACAGCGAGTGTAAATCCCGTTTGTGCGATTTGACAAAAGCTCATCGATTCGGTTTTTTCTCGTCGATGCTCGATTTGCCGAATACCCCCGCGTAACAGAGGAACCGCCGCCCGAGATCATCCTCCCTTTCTCTTCTTCAAGGTCGCATCAGTACTAATGCCCGCGTTCTACTTCCTTATCAGTACACTTGTAATTAATAAAATGCAACCGATACACACGCCCAGAAAACCTATAATAACACCAGGCCCAAGAAAAGAGCTGATCTGAGCGCCTTCATCAAAAAGCTAAAAACTGACAGCATCAAACCAAAAGCTGTGCAAGTCTCACCGGACACAAAAATCTGTTATGTGACTAAAATACTGAATATCGAAAACCTTATTCAGGAAGTAGGAACATGATTCACGTTGTAATACATATTCAGTATTTGACACTGTCCCCATGGAAACGTCTGTCAAACACTGACAGCGATTAGCACTGCATCCCTATAATCTTGAGGTGAAAGGGTCTTTGCTCTGAAAGCCGCAAAGCTTTTTCACTCCTTTTTCGGCGTGCTCCCACCCTCCGTGGCAGCGGCTTAATTAACATAGTGCATATTACTCGAACTCCGGAGCGACACGGCCTTTTTGTTCCGTCTCTTTTCACATTTTGACAAGCAACCGGGGAGCAGAACATCGCGGATCCTCTCCACCTTACATGACTGAAAGTCAAAAAAGTGCCAAAAGCTGTCATGTACCTTAAGACTCATAAACAGAAGTGGACAGTTCCAGCGCTTGGTAATAACGCAAAACACAACGTAAGATTTGAGTCCATTTAAGACTTGGAGTGCACGGTGTATAAACTGAAACGCCGAATCCACTGCAGTCATGAAACATGCCTCGGATAACCAAGAATTTACCTCTTTAATCTACATATTCCATCTAGATATTCCACAAACTTGCATACATTTTTTGCACAATTAATTTTTCTGCACTTCAATCGCACTGAAAAAGTAAAATGTAAAGAAATTGCAAACTGAAAACTGTTTCTGTAGTCTGATGTTTACTCCAGCTTCTGCAGTAGTTGTTGCTATGGCAATTGCAATTGTTTTTATTTGTGTAGTTTTTTTTAGCTGTTTTAGACAAGATCGCACGGGCATGTCCGGCGCGACTCCGATCTGAGATTAGCTCAGAGGTTTCCGAGACAAGCTCGCAGTACGAGTCTGTTCCGCGGGACTTCGATCGGAGGTAACCGTATAGGGAATAAAGCGGGGTCTTATTAATGGTTTTAGTAAGAATAGTGGTTAAAGTTGGCTGAGCCTCTGTCACCAGGAAAGGAGGGGGGTGCGTGTAAGACATTACACGCACTGTTGAAACCTCGGCGTCGTGGGCCTTAAATTCAACGAAACACTACCTGAGAGAAAGGGGCCCACCTGATGACCTCTGTGATCCTCCTGTGTGACTCACGTACAACCAAGTCGTGGCGATATTGTAATTTACAGCAGTTTGGAAAGCACAGCATACATATTCTTGCTAGATAAGGTGGGGATTGTCTCCTCTGTCTCACCTGTTCGATGCATGTAATTGAATGTGCTGTACTACAGTATCTGCTGTCTGAACATAGTGCAAGAGCTCAGATGCCTGCCTGTGTCACAGCAATTGTTCTGGTCTGCTGTGAACAAGAAACCCACAGCTGCAAACCTAACATGATGTTGCTTTGCTACGATGGAGCGACGGCCACTTCTTACAGGCCAGCGCAGGAAAAGCACCACGCGCCCAAGTCATCGCTGAATCTCAGCACATGACTTCTACAGAACCAAAAAATGATCAGCTTGCAGGAGCGCAGCCTGTGCCTTTGAAGCAACTGGGAGGGTGCGTGGGTGCACAGAGCAGGCGGCTCTGACAAAGAATCTGCAAATGACAAAATTGAACAGAAAGGCAGGGGGAAATGATGTACTTCACTGTGTCAAGAATCATCATTTCCTGACAAAAATGACTGCATCTTCAAAGTTTTTTTTTTACAAGTTTAAGTGGGCTCATGTCTGTATATTGCTAACAGGGTTTTCATTCCCTTTCTAAAGGGGTGGGGGGCAGGTTGGGCTCAGGAATTATTAACTATCACACCGGCTGGACACGACTACCTCAGACATGAATTCAAGGAATATGATGCTCCCATAATGCTGATCTATTTAACTGCAGTCCAGTAGTCCCAGCAGGTTTTCCTGTTCTTTTTATACCTCTAAAAGCACAAAGAAGGAGTTAAATGGGTTCAATGAGTATGTGGAGTCAGATGATTTCTTCCTCAGTGGAACAGAAACCACCAAAAATGATCACTTCAGGACTGGTTAAATGGCTGCCAAGGCTGTCAAGATCTACACACAGTACTCACAAACCCGAACCCAGTGCTGAAATGGTGTCCCGTGTGTGTGCGTACCACAAGAGGGCCGATTCATCGCTGTGAGATCGTTCCCTTCTCCAACCGAGCCTACGTCGACCTTTCTCAAGTGCACAGACACACACTTTCTCACACTGGGAAGTGGTTGCTTAAATGGCTCATTGAAATCAAAGCTCCAGTTTTCAGTTTCAGCCAACCCCCCACAATTTCCATAACTTGTGTTTGACATACTGTAGGTCGAGTAGGCCCCAAGTAGTCAGCCTGTCCTACAGCAAATCGATTCTAGTCTCCCCATTTCAATGTCCTATGTTGTGGAACCTTGATCATCTACAGTATGGTGAGGGGTCTGCAGTATGGCTCGAATAACTTCTTAAGAGTAATAACTACATAAGCAATACATAATGGTGGTACTTACACTTACAGAGACAATCATGTTGGTTTCCTATTGTACAGAACCACTGAAAGCCTTGACTGTAATGTTGAGATGTTTCCAGTAAAAACTCACAGTCTCCAGGGGGTAATGGAGATGTGTGAATGAGCGCATTAAAAAAATCAATAGGGAGAAAAAAAAAAGATTTAAAGCAGATTTTCCACATCAGTAGGAATGATTTCTGCTGACAAAGCCGTGGTTGGAAAACACTCGTCTCTTGAGGAGTCAACCTGACATAACGGGTTTCTGTAGGCAGCGCCATGCTGTTTACACGCATCATCCCTTCGCCAAGGCAGTAGGAGAACGTAAAGAGTTTAAATGTGGCACCCCTTCAACGGAGTCCTCATGTGCCTCTCCTTCTTCTCTGTGTTACTCTCCCTGGTGAACCTATCAAAGCTCAGTGCCCGGGTTTCCTAGTCGAGCAGGCCATATTTCTGTCTTTTTCTTGTCTGTTTGCCAGTAAATGAGGCGCACTGAGCTGAGGATGTTACTATAGAAACTAACCTTTACAAAGGGGACAGACCATATACATCAGGCACACATATACAGCAGAACATGTTGCATAAGACCGAACGAGACGGAGCGTTGATACCGCGCAGAATTCGTTTCCTAGGTTGTTTGCTTTTAAGCACGTAAACAACAACAACAAAAAAAAACCCATTACCCCAACAGATTTTTACGTTACACAACAGAGGACTGCACAACATTACGCATTCTTTTTATGCATAAAAAAGTGTGAAGGCTGCCGATTTCCAGTAAGTTATGGGAGTCTTAAATACCAGCCTTTTCTTGTCTCTCTTACATTGCAGCTGTGATATTGCTGTCTGTGGGATGTAACATAGTGCGCAAGCAGTGGCATTTACCACGTTTCCTGGTCCACACTTAGCTCTCAAGTAGCATGATTGTAACTTCTGAAACTTTAAAATAACAGTTGTAATGTTACTGTATACGATTCAAAGGGTCTAATATAAGAATATTGATGGGTCCTTTGCACACATCTTGTGGTTCCTTCTCTTCTGAAGACAGCATCTTATACAAAATGCAAGTGTCACATCCGTTAAGGAACCTTTTTTCTGGTGAAGAAGAGTATAACAATTTTTGGACATGACTCCAGTTGACATTTTTGCTGGCTGCAAGTCCGCTGGCAGTCTCAGTCATCGCAAGATGTCCCGCGACCCCTTTTTTTCTTTTCGGTCTACATCGTCTAAAATGAACAAAATAACATCCAAGTGCTTAGTTCTTACCAGATTTGCCAATATGTAATGGTAGTTTTTCAAGTTCCTCCCCTGAGCTGCAATCTGTAAAAGAATGAAACAAAACAGCAAACACTGTTAAAAAAAAAAACAAAAAAAAAAAGACGTATCTGATGCCTTTCAAATTCTGCCCCATAATTAATTTTATCTTTAATTAAAAAAAAAAAAAAAACCTTTTATGGAAACACAGAGACCGGCAGCACAAAACATGGCATCCCTCACAATTTAGCTGCACTCTTTTTCTGGCCTCCGTTCAAATTCATCAGCAAACTATTTAGAATGCTTTCAGATGCGGGCCAAATACATCTGCGCGGCTACGTCTTGGGAATCGGCTGGATCACCTGGTTAAGTGCCATTTCCTTCTTTCTGTCCCTGTCGCTCTCTGTCGGCCTCACACCCCTCGGTGCGTGTTATCTAGCGGATGAGAGGGCAGCAGGAACATGCAAAGAGGGCGGGAGACACGTCAACACGCGCACCCACGGGAGGCCAGTTTGCTGGCTTAATGGCCACATGTATATACTGCATCGCAGTCAGAAACAAACCTGCAATTGCAAAGGCTTTTGCATTTCACTGATGCTTGTCAGCCCTGTAATTATGGGTAATCGTGTCAGACAGTAATTTCTTCATGTTCGGGTTTTTTTTCCCCTCTACTATTCTGTACAGTGTATAAATAGAGGTGATTATTATCCATAATGGATGATGCGTCCAGACCCTTTCTCGGTGGGTCATTGCTTTCAAAGGTCCCTTTCAGTTACTTCTGACTGAATATTCACTTTATCTCCCCAACAAATACAATGAAGGCTAATAAGAAATGCAGCTAAATATCAAATCATGCTCAGACATTCAGTCCCTCTGATCGCTGAATATTTTTGCATAACTAATGTCCCGATAAGCAACAATCTGTACGTGGAATTCTCCGCAACGGTTTTTCTTCAGAATCATATACGGCCGCAAAATGTTTCAAAGCTTCTGAGATCCAAACTGCATTTTCACACACACAGAGCGGTGAGCCTATGTATAACTCAGTCCTCGAGGCGCACACATTTGCTAAGGAGGACATGTTTTCCTCTCATAAAAATTGCCCTGAATTAGCTGTCTCGCAGCCACAAGAGAGGACATTAGTTATTAACATTGACCCCTTCTAGCGGTGTTTCCCGGGGCTAACCCAGGGGTAGGGGAATAAATTAAAAAACTCAGAAAGTAATGTTCCTGCAGTCACACCAGGACTTCACTCTTACACAACTTGCATTGTTTTGCTTTGCATCTAATAATGTATTTCTCATATCCATTCCATCTTCGTCGCTGTGCTTTTGCAGCGTATGTCAGCACGGCCATAGGCAAAGCCAGAAACCAGGGACATAGCGCGGTTCTGCTCCGGAAACAAATGCGGGTCAAAGCGTCAAAAGAAGATCACGACTCGGGGTCACGACTGCGACAAGTGCGCCGTCCTTGTTGTGAGGGAAACCGGCTAATATAACAACCATTATTAACAGTCACTCTTGGCAGACGCAGATATTCAGCTCCCGAACTGGCGCCTGGTAATTTCTTGTAAGAGAAAACCATGCTGAATTTCATGGTACAGGAATAATGAGGGAACAGCACCACAGAGAGACCCCTATCTACAGATTCCAATTGGGCCATCAATCAGCATGGTGAGAACAGTGTGAACACGCTGGATGTGTGAGACCAATTTTATTTCTCCCTTCCCGTGGCCCTGCAGGCTCCTGGAGATCATGGCACTCTCTGACAGACATGCTTGCCCTGATATTAATTACAAAACCCAGAGAGGGTCCTGCTAAAACTGGGAAGAAGGACGCAGAGAGGTGCGTGGTAGAGGGTTTGTTCCCACAGTCGGCAGCAAATGTGTAGCCACGTGATGTCCCTCTCCTTCTTAATTGGGTCTCAGATAGCTGAGCCAGAAGGCACTGTGTCTAAGGCGCATGCGGAGGTATCTCGTGTCTGAAGAACCAGCGTGCCGCAGCAGAGGAATGGCAAACGTAGGTCCGCGGTGTAAACGTCCTCAGCAAACTTCAAGCATCAAACATTAACATGATTCTGGCTCTTCTGCTCCGGTTGGCCTTTTCCTCCTTCCTTCTCTGCATCTACTCATCCTGTGATTCTAGCTGAAGAGAACCAGAAAGCAGATGCCACAACTTACCAGATTCAGGATTGAGGAAAGCCTGTCCAACTCGCAGTCCATGATGATTTGTCCCTCCTTCTTCTTATCTAAGTCCTGCAGCACCTTTAGAAAGGCTGCTTCTGTCATTGTCAAGAGGTTTATGGAGGTCACCATCCAGTTCTTCTCTGCAGCTGTATCTAGAACCTTCTGCAAAGCTGTCATTCCTAAAGTATGAGAGTACAAAGAGAAAAGAAAAGCACAAGGTTGGGGAGAGCAAGTAAAAGGTCGGTGTAAAAAACTGTGATATTAGAGACTAGATTTTTCTCATGAGTAGAACTGACTTAAGACCTAGCAAAAGACATTTTGACTTTTTAACAACAACATTTTGTTAAGTTTGAAGTGTTTTGAGGACTACAGAAGACTATTAGCTTTATCATTGATACACAGGCATGAAAGAAGCCAGGAGAAAATACCTGAACATGACAGCAAAGCGCCCCAAAGAAGCCGGCTGCCTTGCTGTGCCTTTTAATTTCAACTTATATCTCTGCACGCCTGTCGAGTGGTTAACAGGGCCTTACAGAATAGCTGTAGATGCATTTATAGAAATCTTTTTCCACTCACAAATGTTGGTTCCACTTGAGTGAACAATCTACCTTTCTGGTGTGATAAGAAGATTACTTTGTCATCCTGCATTGGGGCCATAGTAGTTGTCACTGGCCAGATGACTGAATAAATTACCTGTTAACCTATTCAGGTACAATTGGTCCTAACCTATTTATTACTAAAAATCTCTGTATCTTCAAAGTTCAGTCTCTGCTTGGTTGTTCTTTATGCACAGCTTTGTTTTTCAAGCCACAGACCTGAAATTTGGCCCGAAGGTACTTCTCACCCTAAGTGAGGTTTTTGTGTAGTGAAATTCGTTAAACTCCATAAAGGTTATTTACTTGTTTGAAAATGTTCATTTCAATCTCTCTGCAGAAGGAGTAGTGATGCCACACATGGAGCGCACACGTGTGACGCCGGCAGATTCTCTAACTCCACAGACACACACACACACACACACGTACACACACACTTTCTCGCACATGGAGGGCCATTTGTTGATACATATTTTATTATTGTCTGCATGTCAGTCCACACCAGTTTTACATGCTGTACATACACACACACATAAGTTGATGCATGTTCTCTCTCTCTTTCTCTCAGTAGTCTCTCCCTGCCTCCCACACACATACACACAGATGTACTTTCTCACTCACATACACAGAAAGATAATAAAATTTGTTGACCTATAATTTCTTATTACTATATAACTATGTGCTATCTGTGTGTTTGATCAAAAGAGCCAGTATCCAGTTATAAGTGAGCAAATGAAAATGGGAAAAATTCATGAAATTATACATGACACACATACTCGAATACACGCACAGCACTGCACACATTAGTGATGCAAGGGTAATAAAGTTTGGTAATACATATTTAGTTTTTTCCTTTCCACTTGACTAGAACTGATACATGCCACTCACTGTGGCATTTGCCTCTCAGACAGCACTAACAATACTAGTGTACTAAACCCAACCACTTTAATGGTTAAACAGTTTGATGATTATATAATGTTTTTACTATTTACTCTTACACTGGTACACCTTTTTAGTCCAATAAGTGCTGGATAACTCAGCTAGTGCTTTAACTGTAAGAGACAGCGATATAATGCAGTAAAAAAGGCTCAGTACAGTATGTACTTATACTGTAACTACTGATGCTTGTGTTAAAACTTGTTCTCTGTTTATCTCTACCGTTTTGCTTTATTTTTTTCCCCTTTTTATAAACACTGCTTATTATTTGTTAGACTCCTCTGTGAAAGGCGATCGTTTCATTGCCGTAACTGCAGACGGTTTAATTGTGAGCTTTGATTTCAAAATATATATTATAGCTGTTATAAGAAATATTATTTTTAATTTACTCCCCATTTGTACATCCCTGGGTGTTTGCATCCTGAAACTCCACCTATTTCGGTTAAATAGTCACAGCCAACCCCCGCTACGCTTATTCGGAGCCAAGACTAGATGATGTAAGTGTGAGTCATCCATAATCATCATCTAAATAAATACAGGTTGTCTCTTCCATAAATAAAATGGATCCAGTTTGATTGGAACTATACGCCTTTTTCAGCTATTACTACTCTGAGAACAATGAAGCTTTATTTCTGATCCCCACTGTCTATGTTAGAGTGAAAGACCATATAATACGACTTTCAGAGAAACATTATAATTTATGTAATTAAGCATTTATTAAGAAAAAAGTTCTGTTAAGTGACAGCGATTTGAAGTGCTGAAACAGTTTCGGGTTTACACAACAATGACAGATGTGTTAAAGAGAGAAAAGAACGTTAAAGTTATTCTGCAATTGTGTCATCATTCAGACAACAGAGCTAGGAATGCATTACATCTTATTCCCACTAGTCACACGCACAGAAATTTGACTCACACCATCTTTATCCTCAGAATAAAATATACCAATTCCAGCAATTTCTTTCACTAAAAAAAAACAAATACAAAAGCATCTCTCAAAGTGCTGTAGAAATGTGTCTCCTTTAAATATTTCACATTGCAGTGTTTCATGTGTAAGAAAGAAAAGTCTGCCTGACAGATGATAAAGCCTGATGTTGGTGTACGGACAAACATCTAATTTATTTATAATTGCTGCATAATAAGGCTAAATATTACGTAATGTAATGTTTTATTCTTTCTCCATTGTGTGCACCATTCACAAAGACATCTTCCTAGTGAAACTCTGAAACCATGTTCACAGCTAAGGCACTGCAATTTGTTTATAGTCACTTCATTATCACCTTTTTATGGAAAAGGCTATAACCACCATGAACAAATGAACTGACCTATCAAAAATGCAATTCCCTCTATGGGGACCATAGTTATGTTGTCTTTCTTGCCTTGAGTTCCATACAGAAATTATTACACTTATTATTAAGTCTCCCACAGTTTTTTGGGGAAAAGTTGTCTTATAATAAAATAATAATAATAATAATAATAATTTACTTTAGTTTCTCAAGAACTCCAATACATAACTTATTGTACATTGCGATATTATACGCACAATTAACCCTTACCTTAAAAGCAAGTTACTCTTGTTACATTTACAACTACACCTCTTCCAAAGCTCTACAAGCAGTCCTCAGTTTTATCTTATTATTTGTCTTTCTTCCTCTTGTACTGAGGCATACCCCTCCTGTTGCAGCCTTTAAAACTGGACTTACCCCCCATTTATTCAATTTGCATTTCCATAGTTGACCCTGGCTGCTGGACTGGAAAGTTGTCTTCTTTTTTGCTATCTATTTCTTTCTGAGACACATTAGCATGCTGGCACACAGGAGCCACTGGTGCTTAGAACATTTTTCTCCTCTTCTATCTGTTTGGACTTGCTTGTTTTCATCTCCTCAGTTGCCAGCAGGCATATTTGAACAGCTAATGGTCTGTTTAGCTTGACAACAGTTAGTTTGTGTTGTCATGTCTTCCCTATTGTTCACCTGTTGGACCTTTTTTCAGCACTGTGTGTCACCTTTGAGAAGAGTGCCATATTAAAATAAACTGAACTGAATTCAATGCAGTGGTAGATGAAGTAGCTGAACTTGTAGCATGGAAGGCTCTGTTGCCATTTAAAGCACACATCTTGCCTGACAGAGGTGAGGAAACATTTTGCACTGCATGATTTTCTTTAGCAGCTTTTGGCTGTAAGGCCGATCACAAAGACATCTACATCCACCGTTTGGCACACTGCTCTCTGCTAATTCCTTTCACGTGTGCTTTTCTCAGCATAAAATCACGAGCATTCCTGCCACTGGTGATGATCTTAACATCTCTTTGCATTGACACTGATTTCTGGGTAAGACGCTATGCATTTTACAAATAAAGTTAATCTACTTGACACATTTGTACATTACAGTATAAGGCAATTCATAATGCTTGAAACACTAAAACTTTACTAGTGTGCGTACTGTGTGTGAGAAGAGTAGCAAGCCAGTCATCCTGAACCTGGAATGAACCTCCCTCCATCTTACTACACCTTGGAACAGTGTGAGAACACTCTGAATGTGTGAGACCATTTTTTCCCTTCTTCCTACACGGCTCAGCCAGCTCCGCATGAACACACCGCTTCTCTGCAGTGTGTGAAACGGACCACAGGAATGTTTCAACTTGAGGACAGTGCACAAAGTGGCCTAGACGAAACAGTGAAGGCGAAAAACTCCATTTGACCGTGTGTGCAGATATCTTGTTTTAGATTCTCAGTCTCCTTCAAAACAGAAATCAATTATTGCGCAAAGTGGGTGGAAGATAAAAAAAAAAAAAAAAACAGCACAATATACTTAAATATCCGGGTATATAAGCAGACAAAATTTAAAGCAAATTAAATTATAAATTGCAAAATAACATTATAAATAACAAAAATGTACAAATATGGTACTGTGGAGCTTGGTGAGTCATGAAATCTGGAACAAGGATCTATTATTTTAGGAATAAAATGTACTTTACACAAGTGGTTCCAGAAAGATCACAGAAGTATGAGAAATTACAGGGCAAATGTGGAGAAAGTTTCTTAATATTCAGTCGGTAGGCTTGCTGCATTAAGGCCACAGGAAAGTGCCAGCGATTAGATGTTTACAAGCATCAATAATAATTCAAGAACCTTGAGGTCTCAGTATGAGTACTGGGATGATCATGAGGTTAAAAAAAATCAATAATGCATGGGGGAGCCACTGCATGAATCGCTCAAATAAACTGTCACACTGGTATAAAGAGGCAGTGTTGGAAACGCAGGGCCCACCTCTGTCTATATCTATAAAATTTGGTCTCCATCTGTCTGTCTGTCAGTTTGTTCTTCATGATCAGCTTTGTTTTTCAAGTTACAGACTTTAAAATTTTGCACAGTGGTACTTCTTACAGTCAACGAGGTTTTTGCATACTCAAATTCATTACATGCCAAAAAGGCTACTTAGTATTGTAAAAATGTATTATTCAGTCTTTGAAATAATGCTTTGGAAACACACATGTAACTGCATCACATGCCCACTGACCCGATGGCATATGCATGGAGGGTGACAAACAGGGCAGTCTAACAGTTAACTGCAAAATGTTTAATGGTTTAACAGTTTTAATGTTTAACAGTTAACACTTTGACTATTTAACAATTTGTGCTATTTATAATTTATTACTGTATACAGTTGAACAGGGCTGGTGGGGTTGGTATGCACTGGGGCAGGATGCAAATTACTGAGAAGTAGAGGCGATATGAGAAGGGGGTGCAAGCAGATGCTTTGATCAGATAGCTGAACTGGTATGCACATAAAGCACACACACGCATGCACGGACGCACGAACACAAAGACCACTACACAGATCAGTGACCTATATTTAATTTACTAAGCTATAAAAGAATGGAACTAGTAGTTGTTATACTGTATGTGAGCATCTACAGGGTCTCCTCTATGGACTCAAGC
The DNA here is from genome assembly GCA_018136845.1 of Heterotis niloticus. Lineage (NCBI taxonomy): Eukaryota > Metazoa > Chordata > Actinopteri > Osteoglossiformes > Osteoglossidae > Heterotis > Heterotis niloticus. The sequence goes on from CM030888.1 coordinate 19,864,738, forward strand.
TGACAAGAGGGAGGGGTGATGGGGTGCAAAAAAGAAGTGTGGCGGAGTGCTGGAGGAAGGACCCAAACTTACTGTTCAGCTCTTTACTCTAAGCAGCAGCATCATCATCATCATCATCATCATTATTATTATCAGTGGAGCTGAGCGGAGACAGAAGTCACTAACAGTAATATGTGCAAAAATAAAAATAACAATTTGTACAATGCACTAAGTGAGGATGTAAAAATTAAGAAACATGTACATGACACACACGATGCTGCACATATTGAGGATGCAAGAATACAATTTGGTGATATATTTTGTTTTTTTTTTTTGTTTTCCACCTTTCCATTTCCTCACCTGAACAACACTGGGTAACTAACCTAGTCAAGTCTAAAACAGCAAGAGTTCTACAACAAATACACCTAAATGAACAAGTTACACAAAAAACACAGCAGAAAAAATACATTAATTTCATCAGGTGCTTAATCAGGTGCTATTGTTATTAAAAATACACCTCCAAAACAGAAAGCTATTCTTTTTATCCTTGGGAAGCACACTAATTTTCCTTAAAGGCTTGTCTTTGTCAGAGTTATAATGGTCCCGTGAACCAATCCCAGAATTAGTGGGCACTAGGCTAGGATGAGTGCACCCTGCACTCCATTGCAGAGCAGCCACAAACAGAGGCATACGCTATGGGCAATGTTATAGTGACTAATTTACCTGAAACACCTGCCATTGGTCTATAAGAGGACACCAGAATACTCGGAGAAAGCCATACAAAATACCTTCAATACCTCAGCGGATAGTAGGGTTCTCAGGAAGGAGTACGTGTCTTTATTATTATTTATCAGTCGTTCTGAGTCGATCAATCTGAGTGAATCCTGTCCCATACCTGAGTGAGAGCTGTACATGTAGACAAACTTCGTCCACTTGTAGTGCTCAATAACCCCAACCAGGGCATCCTGGAGCTCTGGACGCAGCTGAATCACAAACTGGTTGGACGTTTCAATGGGGAAGCTGGGAGTGATGAAGCAGACGTGCAGCGCCCCACAGAAGGACATTAGCATGTTCACCGTCCGCCTATCATACAGTCCAATGATGGCATACACACCTTTGGAGAACTGCGAACAAACTGCAGACAAAAAAAGGAAACAAAAAGATATATCACAATCAGGTTAAATTTTTGACATTATCGTTTATTAATCAGAATGATGTCTTCCAAGCTTTAGTGTTGTTCAGTTTATCACAATATATTATATTTTATGTCATCTATACTATATAAAATGTTTCATATTTGCTTTTGGATGATTAAAGGTTGGAGGAATTTTCAGGAACAAAAGAGCACCTGTAAGTTTGAGCTATATGGCTACTGCAGAGGAGGAAGATCTTGGGAGAGGTTAACGGATGTATTCGGTCAGTTGCTTTGATCCAGAGTTGACAGCGTTGAGGTCTCCCTCTCCAGTAAATTATACTGTACCGTGGTTTCCTACAGGACACCTTTTAAATTCACTAGTAATATAACCTACATTTTCTCTCAATTTTTTTTTTTCATTTTAAAAAAAGGATGTTCACCATATTTGCCTTTAATACAAACTTAATACAAAGCTCTTAGTTTCACTGCACAATACCAGATATAACAGACTAGTTGTGTATAAGATTAACTGGCTTTGCACAATATGCCCAGTTTCTATCAATGGTATACTGAGCCTAGGGTGTCTTGGGCTCCACCACACTCTCTATATTAAGACATCCCATCCTGGTCTAACAGCCACAGAAGTACAAATTACAAAGCACAAAGACATTCATATAGAAAAAAAAAAAACAATTACAAAAAGAGTTTGCCCCTTGTGATCTTCAAGAGTATTTACATGTTCTAATACACCCATCGCATTAAAGTACTACGTACAGTATTTCCATTTCTCTTGTACTAATGTTTTCCAAGTGGGTAATGCAAATAGGTGTCAGCTGGCTAATTCCTCTTCAAGGGAATTCAGAACACAACCGCTCGCTGTCAGACGTCGAGCTGTGTTCAGGGATGACAGAGACGGTTCGCTCGCCTGCGGTGCTTCCCGTTGCAATGCACTGCTGGCAACGGGAGTGGAGTTCGAGCAGGCTGACCTCTCGCTGTCCCCTGCCCTTCTGCTGGTCTGGAGACCCCTGATAGTGCGGGCGCTCAGTGTGGCTGCAGTTGCTGCAGTTCACAGTGTTTCCTCTGTGCTTTTGCAATCACATGACCTGACTGTATGACCCAAAACTTTATGAATCTGAACCTCAGAAACTTAAGATTGATTTCAAAACTTTTACAGGGTGATCTGCTTCAAATAAAGGGCAAGGAAATGCATTTACTTGACAGGTATTACACGGATTTTTTATACAAAGATGAAGTGCATGTGGGTTGTCTTCCACCAAAGGAATAGACAGTTACATATTATACTATGCTCTACCTTTAAAGTATATGGTTTTACTCAGGGCCATAGTGGTGCAGCACGCAGCACTGCTATTTCGCGACGCCTGGGCTGGTCAAGCATAGGTTTGAATCCGGCTCAGTCTGTGCAGGCTTTGCATAACCTCCCTGTGCCTAAGTGGGTTTCCTCCCACAGTCCAAAGACGTGAATTTCAGGTTAACTTGTTACTCTACCTAGAGAATGTGACTGCGTACATGTGCAGCCACCCTGCAATGGAATAAGATCCCATCCACAGGTTACCGCATAGCCTAGTTCACAGGAACTTAAACATCGGTTCCGGACCCTGACCAAGAAACAGCGGTTAATGATAAATCGGTGGTTTACTGAGGATAATGAGGCCATAGAACATATCTACGTAGGAGGTGTTTCACTCTGTTAAATCCCCACATATGAAATTAAGGCTAAATGGAACATCAACAAAAATACATGCAAATGTAAAACCGGAGTATTAAAAATTGATTAAACATGTAAAACGGCATAAAAACTTGTATTCAGCAGAAAAATTGAACCTGATCTAAAAAGTAACTGAGAGGAAATGATGTTTCCTCTTCAACTAATTCTGCATACCCTACTAACAGTGCGAAATCAACATTTAAAGACACAACCATCTAAATGTAGACTGCAGCTGTTTATACCCCAGTTTTTTCTTTCTTTTCTGCTCCTTCGTCTTTCCTCACCTCATCTCAAAACATTTTTTTCAAACTGCGTGTCCCCACAAGAGGCCAATGCAGTCCATGGTCTCACCAAGTGACTTGAAACGACAGCCTAGGCCGGAGATCTCTGACCCTCCCGGAGCCTGAGCGGGTGAGATAACAACGTCAGGCCTTCAGCCATCAGCCGCCGCCCCCCGCCTCCCTTGCCCACTCCTGCATTCGATGAGCCGATCCCTTCAGTATGCCATCCCTGGGGCCCAGTTCGCCTTCTTGGTGGCAAATAATTGGAAGATAATGAGATACTTGTCACACGAAATCAGCTCCAAAGCTGCCAAAGCAGGCTAGACCCCTCTTGACTGCAGGGATTCTGCTTGTGACACGAGCCATGTTTGACAGCACCTGACTCTCTAAGAGCTGGATGTCATTGCTCGGGGGGCCGCAGCTGGTCCACACATCCTGCAGTGACACGCTTTGACCTGTATATGTGAGCACACTGTGCGCCGCTAAGTGTGTAGTGCCACGGTCCACAAAGTCTTCCATTAGTCTTCCACTGGATTTTTTTTTCCACAGGAAGAGGTCGGTCTGTTTCTTATTTACTTATTGTAAAGTGCTGCACTCTGCACGGCTTTTTTAGATGCTCTGTGCAAACGGTGGACTCCGAGAGATCCACAGAGAGCTTTGCAAAAACAAGTAAAATAATTTTCATTGCCCGCAGAACGATAGCCCGGCCTGGATGCTTGCCACTGTCATCAAAAATGTGCTTTTAACATCAGCCATACATCCAGCAAAACAGGCAGAGGACGGGATGAGGACTCACACTGCTGATGGTAAAGATGAATCCTCAGTGAACATTTCTTTTTATTGTGCCATCTGCAGTAGAGTAGACTTGCGCAGAAGTAACTCGACATCTTACCTCCACAGCTCATAAACATGGAATCAGTTGGAGTAAAGAATGACACGGCAGCCAAATAAGTAAAATGAACATTAAATGTTTAAGAATCAATATGTCCGACAGTTCCCTCTCACAGGGCGACAAACTGCCTGCCTGTCAGTGTCACCCACCAGCGCAGGATAACAGATTTTCACATAAAGTACCAAAAAGATTGTCCATTTCCAACAATGTATGCGAGTTAAAATGTTTTTTGTTCCTGCTGCAAAGAACCTGCCTCTGCACCCTTTTTGAGTGCCCTGTTCAAGACAGACGCAGAAGTACATAAGAAAATACCTACAGAATTTATGTTCCAGTTCAGATTTGCCAAGATCACACCATGGTATGAACTATGAACGTTTTTTGATGGTCCTGTCCACATACTTTACAAGATACAAATGTGAGATTCATAAGGAAGTCACAAAAAGTTTTGACACTGCAGCACAATATGGAGAAGCTTTAAGTGTCTGGGTTGGTACTGCTTTAAACAATAGGGCCGACCAGTAAAAAGATTAAAACTCGACAACGGTTGTTCACAGCCGAGGCTAAGTAACCAATTATTCACACGGTTCAGTCTTCCTCCTGTTGTGGTTGCCGGTAGAGTCAGACACCTGCACAACATCTCGATTCCATCCAAATGAGACTTCAAGGAGATAGAAAATATAGACATAAGCAGTGAACAGGCTTTGTTACGGTGGGCTCGTAAAGATCACAGGGAACCGCACAAATGCATTATCGTGAGCTGTCAAGACAATTACATCAGAATCTTAACATTTCAACCAATGCTTCCGCCGAGATAATGAGACAGTTATCTCAAGAAACCGAGGTGACAACGGCGGTTATTTTGAGAAGACGACAAACACGATCTCAGTATTGCGCAATCCCTGTATTAGCAGAAAACAAAGTGTTCTACACAAAAAGTGGCATGTACTGAATATTTTAGAATATTTTGTTAGCTATTTAATATTTGTCCCTTTTTTGAATAATCTTGCTACTATATCTGGTTCATGTTTTTGAGCATTTCAAAATTTGTTCGTATCTGTCAAATTTGTTATTAGCCTTAGCTTCCCTGCCACAGATCAAAATACCGTATGTTTGCCTTCAGGACTCTTACGCTGGGTTTAAGTAAGATGAAGTCGAGCCTTGAGAGCCATACTGCTACACGGGAATATTCCGGAAAATGAACAAATCACCGATTCCCTTGCCATTATAACCTATCAGTGATCGTCACCAACACAAGAAGCAGCCCCACAATTTTCCTTGCATACAATTGCCCAGCTAAAGCCCATTGAAGCTCATTATCAGCCCAACACCTTTCTCTCTGCTGATACTGTAATGTAGCGCATAATTTCCCCGGAGGACACCTGTCTGGTTTTGACTTAAATGCTGGCCACCCCCACCTACTTAAATGGATTTCAAGACGAACCTTTTTTATTTTTTGTTTGAATTGAATTTCAAACTCCAGAGTAAAAGAACACATCCCACTGGTTATGAGGTGGTAAGCAAAAGATGAAATACATTGTTTGGTCAAAAGTATGTGGACTCCCCTTGTAACGATTGAGTTGAGCCGTTTCAGCCGCACCCATACGGCATGCAAACACCTTCTAGACAACTGTGTGCTTCCAGCTTGGTGGCCACAGTTTGAGGAACCTCCTTTCCTGTTCCAGTATGGGTGTGCCCCCAACAATGCAAGCTCTGTAAACTCTTGGTTTGCCCAGTTTGGTGTGGAAGAACTTTAATGGCTACAGAGAACCCTGACCTCAACCCCACTGAACAGATTTAGGATGAACTGGAACGCTGACTGTGAGAGCCAGGCCTTCTCGTCCGACCTCACTGATGCTTTTGTGGCCGAATGGCCACAAATTCCCACAGCTGCACTCCAAAATCTGATGGAAGACCTTCCTAGAAAATGGAGGATGTCATAGCAGCAAAGGGAGGGAACAACTCCATGTTAATGCCCATGGGTTTGGAATGGGTTGTTTAGCAAGCATAAATGTAATGCTTAGGTGCCTACATACTTTAGGCCATATGGTGATGGTGCATGTGTGATGAAGCCATGCCACAATGATTACACCAACACAATAGCTCCACAGGTCTGTAATATAAGACTAGGAGGACCACTATTAAATAATGCAACCACAGACATAACAGATTTGCTATATGACTTATATCGTTTATTTATGTTGGATGTCATAAAAGCGGTGATGATTTTGTAACATTTTGTTTTCCAGCTGCATCATTAAAGAATAAAAGGCTTCCCTGCAGTGCTTGTGAAAATATCAAGGGAATCGCTTATTTTCAAAATGTTAATTTGGATCTTTTTTTGAACCCACACTGCATGCATATACGTGTGTGGTTGTATGTGTGAAAATCTTGTTTTTCACAACTGCAGCCTCTGATTCGAGCACCACCGAGACAGTATTTGAGGCAGAACTCGCTGTACACTTTGATAACGGCTCATTTCGACTGCTGTTGCAGACTGTTTGATGTGTTCAGGTTGACAAGGCCGATCGGGTTGCACCAATTCGCTGCTTGCATACAAGGGCAGCTAATAACAAAAACGGTACCGATGGTGTGCCACATGATTTCCTGAATTTCATTAACACAACTAGTTCTATGATCATGAATTTTTTCTTTAGCTGATATAACTTTCAGTTTTAGCTGTGCATCCAGCTGATTATTTTGATGGATCATTTTAAGCTCTTTGCTCAATATTACCTCAGCTTGCCCCCTCCTGGGACTTGAACCAGCAGTCGTCATATTGAAAACCTGCTACCTGCTGTCTTCTTGATGGATGACCCTCACTCAAAGCAAATAATTGAACTGACTTGGTAAATAATTCAATTTTAAATGTCTCAGACATGTAAAGCTGAGACAGAACACAAAACAAGTGGCATGGCAAGTTGTGCGGCTGCCTCGCAGTGCCTGTGATGTTTGGGTGTGGGTTTGAAACCCACTCTGTCAATTTTGCATGTTCTCCATGGGTTTCTGTGATGGCCACACAATAGGACTACGCTAAGTTTATAAACCTTTATTTGTATTTACCAACATCTTGATTTATATATGTGTATTCAGTTAGATTTGTACCTATATATTCACACATAACAATCGCTTACTATATTTATATTGTATTAACATTATTTGATATACACTATTTAGTTTACCTTATTTGGGAACCCGCAGCAGTCACATGGGTTCCCTTTAAATCCCTATCATCTGTACCAATGGAGTCCTCAGCAGAGGAAAGGGGAATGGTTTCTGAACTAACGTTATTATTTTCTAGTTGAGTTTTTTTTCACTCATTTCTTTGCATAACATTATTTGTATAATTTTGGGAGCACTGGGCATGTTGTTGGCCTTTTTGATTTATATGTATGTAGGTATGTATATATGTTTAAGTGATGTTTTGCTGTTCCCCCTTGTGTTTGTATGTTACTGGATTGATCACCCAGTACATAGGTTTCCCCAGTGTGTCATTTGGGCTGGTTCAGTTATGTTTAGTGCCAGTTCAGTTATGTTATGCATTAATTTTGGTTGTTATATTTTGATGTCCTCTTTTATTGGGCCCAGGGTTGTTCCTTGTTGGAGGTTCTTTTGCATTTTGATATTTTTGTCTTAAGTAAACTTTGATTTTTAAATTTTTTTTTTTTTTATATTGAACTTTGCACCTCTCACGTTTGCTTGTTTGGTCCCCACACAGTTTCCTTCAAAGACGTGTTTCCGGTCACTCTAAATTTCCCTTAATGTACAGGTATGCATTGCTTAACGGCAGGGATGTGTTCTGAGAAATGCATTGTTAGGTGATTTCGGCATTGCATGAACATCAGAGAGTGTACATGCGCCGTATCGTATCCGTTTTGACTTACTATATTATTATTATTATTATTATTATTGTATATGGTACAGCCCATTGCTCCTGGGTTACAAACCTATGCTGCATGTTACAGCACACACTGTAAACACAAGATGTATGAGGCTGCTGCCGGTGTAACACAACATACTGTTTTACAGTAAACTTCTTTACAAGTAGAGTAAACCCTAAAATAACAATAAAGAGGACAGTATAGTAAACACATAAACCAGTGACATAGTTGTTCATTTATTAATTATTATTATTATTATTATTATGTAATCTTATGGGACCACTGTTGTATATATACGGTCCGTCACTGACCAACGCGTTGTTATGAGGCGCATACCTGCATAGGGCCACCCTGCAATAGACTTTGCACCATCCAGGGTGCATTTTCACATTGTGCCCCTGACCAGGATTAAGTGGTTAATTCCTTATTCAGCCATGTAGCTGAACTTCTTTGTTCCGTAAATGTTATGTTGCTTTGGAGCTCCTGCTAAATGAATAAATGTAACGTAAATGCAGTCAGACAAAATGAAAATCTCGCAGTGTCTGTGCATGACAGTCTGCACGGCGCCGCAAAGCATTAATGCTCTGTATTCTCCATTCGTGTCCCAAAGCTTTCAGTGCCGTTTGTGAAATATTACACATTTACAGCATAATGAACTGGTAGTAAGCAACCAGAAAATGTACCTCTGCATCACACAAATTTCTTATTCATAGATACTGTGTAGCAAAGGTGCAGTTCCATACAGTACATGCACTTTCAGTAATTGTTTGATCCAGTCAGGCTGCTACTCAGGCTGGTGCTCTGGTGGAGCCAACCCTAGGAAGTACAGGGCATAATGTGCATGCACCTCACACAGAACCGCATGCCAGCCCATCACAGTGTACCTCCACATATTCACACTCAAACCTCAGCTCAGTCACCAACTCACCAGAACAGCATATTTTCAGAAAGTGTGAGGAAACACGAGTGCCAGGGGAACAGCCAGAGTGAAAACTGGACCTGACCCCATAGCCCTTCAGCTGAGAGGGAACAGTGCTACCACATGAGCCCCCATTCCGCCCACGCAGAATTGATAGGGCTACAAAATAAAGTTTAGCATATAAAACTGTGCTGTCGCATGGAGCCCAGCAAATTGAAAAGGACAGAATCTGTTGCTTTTACTTCAATTATCCTCATTGGTAGATTCTGGTAATGTAATTTTTCTTCACTGGAGGGCATTGTGACTAATATCTCCATTTGCATAAGGGCTCTAATGCACCCCTCTTTAGCGCACGCACACACACACACACACACACACACCACCATTAGAGACCTGCCACTGTTTTTTTTTTTTTCTCTCAAATCACTGTGCTCCATGTAGTGCTTTTCACTGAACAGGGATAGAAAGTTCCACCATTGTATAAAATGTGGTGCAAAATTATTTTCATTGATTTAAAAAGATGTTTTTCTGTGAAAATTCAATGTCCAGCCTTGTGAAGTACTGCTGGAAATCATTTATTTGCATTTCTCCCCACTTTTAAATACATTTACCTCTGTTCACTTAATAAATGCTTTTCTCCAAAGCAACACACAATTTTTAGATAGCACCTTTGGGCAAAGTGACTTACAATGCAGGCTACATTGCAGTAAACTCCATATAATGGGCTGTACAGTGATATAGCAGAACGATGTGATGCACTCGGTCACTCTCACAAACACCTCAAACACAGGCTTGAACTGTGGGAGGAAACCAGAGCACCCAGAGGAAACCCAGGCAAACCAAGGGAGAACGGAACACGCAAACTTCTCACAGACTGACAGATTTGAGCCCAAATCAAACTGCAGCCAAGGAGATCTAAGATGCAAGCTCTACCCCCAGCTCCACCTTGCAGTATTTTTTTTTCTCTTGTGCAGGTTTTTTGCCTCATATTTTTTTGTTATTTCTATGCTTACACTTAACTTGCAAAAAAGTTACTGAAGTGTCTCACGCATACCTGTGGTGTAGGAATGTTACCTGGAAAAATTAAGTTGTCCAGCTGTTCTCTAGTTTCTGGTGTACCCTGAACCAGCTGTACATCCCATGTTTCTGAGATCTCTGGACCAGCATCATCCTGCCTTGGGGAAGCGTCTAACCATAGTGAGTGCATGGAGTCGGGACCTGCTGCTAACACAGCACTTCATCTTTATATATCTTCTTTACTGTATGACTGCAATTGGATTAACCAACTTTTTAGTTGTTCTACCTTGAATTCCACTGTGTTTTGTGTGATGACAACTGTATTATACACTTTGTATGATTCAAGGTGCATATATGCTGAAACTAGAGATTCACAATATGAACATTTTGCCAATATACAATAATTCCTATGTACCCATTTTCTACCGGTACCAATAGAAACATTTATAAAATCAAGAAGAAAATTAAACTAGATTTCCCTGGATAAGAATTACAGACAAATATAATATTAATCTGTGTAACATTTCAGTTTTTCAGACCACGAACAGTTGTTTAAATTTCAGGAGGAACACGTTTTTCTTAGCATACAGGTGCATCTCTGCCTTGTCGTAGGAAATTCTGTTTCTCTTGCCATTGACCACATTAGAAGCTGCACTGAACAATCTCTCGCTGTCGACACCGATGAAGTTCACAGTTGTTACAAATGGCATGCTTTATATCGCTCTCAACGAGTTTGAAAAACTTCCACACTGCATGTGTGTGTAGAATTGTATGCACACGTCACCAAATATTGGTATCTAAGCATCGGCCTAATGCTGACATAATTGATATAAACAATTATAAGGTGATACCAATATGATCCTGATATCACTGTGCATCCTTAACTGTTATCACTGAAAGTTAAGCTCTGCAATGAAACCACTAAACCCCCCGAAATTTAAACCTTTCCAATCCTACACGACCACAGCACTACTTGCTCTGCACACATTTTGGTTTGTATAAATGTTTTTTCTGTTCCTTTCTGATGCCAAATTATTAGTGCTGCTGCTGCTCCTACTGGAGGCAGTTAAGCTGTTAACGGATGTAATTTGAATGGATAAGTGAGAACCTGGAATGAATGCTGCTGTTTTTTTCTATAAGCAGACAGGCAAACCTTTGCTTGGCAGAAAAAACAGAGATAAGCCATTGAATATGATGAGACTGATTGTCTTTCTTGCAATGGCTTCAACACAGATACATTCATTTTGGTTGTGACAGATGTATTTGTTTCATGCGTATGGATATGTAGATTTGTAGTTCTCCTCTGTGCAATCATTTTCATTTAACATAGTTATTGTCTGCAGCTTACCACAAAAATGTCAGCATGCACAAGACCAATGTCCCGCCTGCTGGTGCCTTCATGCCTGGAGAGTCTACCATTCATTTCAACTTGTCCTGACCATTAACACTATGTGTGTGGTCAAAACAAGGTGTATCGGTCTTACATCTGGGACCAAAATGGAGGCAAATAAATCTTAAGAGTCCTTAGACCCCCTGCTTTGCAATTACTATGATGTGACACATCTGTGCTTATCCAATCCATCCATTATCCTTAACCTGGCCCAGGCCACAGCAGTCTGAATCTTATCCTGAGATCACACGCTACTAAACTTGTAGACAATTCTCTGGATAGGACACCAAACCACAGCAAGGTAGCCACACACACACACACACACACACACACACAATTTTACAGTAAACAATTTACCTGAAACATGTCTTCACACCGTGGAAGGAAGTTAGAACACCCAGAGTAAACCCACACAGAAATAGGGAGAAAACCGAACTCCTTTCAGACTGAACTGCGTTCAAACCCAAACCTAAACAGCCTAGGTGCTGTGAGGCACCAGAACTACTTTCAGTACTACCATGTACATTTGTACAGCTATTTATTCAAGTTCAATAATCTGATGCAACTTACATGAGGAAAAAAACCATAGTATGTTATTGCACAACACAAGGACACAGAAACTTCCTCATTGCAGATCACAGGCATAATAACCTTCATTTGTAAATGCCTTCAAGGTTGGGGGCCAAGCTTCATGGAATCCCTGTAAGTGTTTTAATTATACTAATGGGTGACCCAAATAGCCCTTATCACAACCATTTAACCAGTAACTGCTATAAATATTATTGCTATGGGATTGTGAAATTACACAGCACATGTGGAAAACTCAGTACTACAGCTCAACTGATCCAGCCATCAAATGCCCCCGCAAAGTATGGACAGAGCTGCAAAGCATTTATGATCCGGTATTGTATCTATCCTCAATGTAAAAAGGCAGGCTGTCACTCCCAAAACCCTGATAATATTGACATTTAAATGCGAAAGTTTTGTTCTTTTTTTTTTTCTCTCCATGTTGCATTCGATTACCATGTAAGAAGTGTGTGTGTGTGGGCGCGCTGTGTGTGTGCAGTTCTGTGGTAGTGGAAAGTATGGTGAAGCTGTAGATCCCCAAAAAGGACAATTCAGAGTTATCTTTCTGCTCAATAAAGAGGGCAAGTTATGCTTCAGCATTGTCACTCAGCACTTAACTGAATTCCTCCTCAGAAATACACATGTTGACACATGAGTGCAAAAAGGTGGAATTCCTGGAGAGTCGGGGTGCTTAGAACATGCTGGTGTAATCACCCAATTGAGAGGCTCGCAACAGGAAGGGAGACATGGCTCAATCTCACAAATGACCGCAACTGAATTCCACTCAAGGTAGTGGAGGTGACATAGGATCAGTGCCACATTCTGAGTAAGATCAAGGACCTCGTGCTGGACTACTAAAGCAATTTCAGTGTGAGAATCATATTGGATGGAGGCACATCATGGTGGCACAGCCTGGAGAAGGGGATAATGACAGGGTACAGTATCACATGATCCTATTTGCAGCATTCATGAATGTATTTGTGAAGTTGCCAGAGGCTGAGTGTAGAGGTCCACACACCAAATGTGAGACAACTACCCATCAGAGCCTTCATAGATGGCTTGACCTTAACTACATGGTCTGTCCCAGGATGTAGGTGGATTTAGGAGGGGCTGGAAGGCTTTTCACATGAGCTTGAAGGAGGAAAGCCTTACTGATACGTTCCACTTTACCAAATGGAGCAGACAGATTCCTTCCATTTTGGAGAAGTTGATTTAGGCAGCTTGAGTAGAACGGGAGAGGTGGCTAGAGGCAGTAGGTAAGTCAGGACTCGCGGGTAAGTTTAAAACACGGTATGTCAGCATGGCATCCCACCACATGTCCTCTGGCTCCTTCTACTTTGCCAAGCCCCAATACTGACAGCTGTAGAATCCAAAAGAAACAGTTGCTATCGCTGCAAGTTGCGTGTTTAACCCCAAAGCGTTGTTCGTATTACCTTGTAAACACAGAGCAGCACACTACAGTTACCCTCCAGGAGCCTAGAGGAGAAATTGAGGGTTGCATGGCCAAGGATAGTGTTTTAGTACAAGGACACGAGTGATTCTTGGATTGCTGGGGCAGGTAACAAGGTACGGATAGGAAGGAAGTGGAGTGCAATGGTGGCAGTGGGGTAGGCAGTCCCACTTTCAGCAGAGTGTGATGGTGTGTATAGTTTGTTCAGGAACAGCAGGTTTGGGCCGTGTTCCATCACAGTGATATGGCAGGGTCCAGGGGAAGGAGAAGCACAAGCTGATACTAGAAGACGTGTGTGCACCAGTGAAGTAAGAACAGATGGCTGGATGATACGGATGCAGAGGCTGGAAGTGTAGACTTGGTTTGAATCAGCATTTGAACGTAAAGTCTTGTGGGCAGAGCTTTGTGCTTTCTAGTTCATCCATAAATGTATAGCTGGGGAAATGCTGATTCTGCATCATGCTGATTTACACTTAAAGACAGCAACGTTGAAGCACATCCTTCGGCAGCTGCCCTGAGGGCCACTGTCGCTGTCACCATGACCAGGTGCTCAAAGCAGTGTTACAATCTATCAGTGTGGAAAAAGCAGACAGCAGGACCTCATGGCCAGCAATGTAGGCCCAGCATTTATGAAAGACGATGAACAAGTGTCAGGTGAGAGCTCCTGCTAATGGTATGAGATTGGCAATTAATAGTTGACTTAAGAAAGCAGTTCAGGTTTCCAGTAGCTTCTAACCAACTCATCTTGTTTGAACTTACAGTTCCCTGGGAAGAAAAGATGAAAGAAGTTTATGAAAGAAAGATAGTGGGGTATGAAGAACCGGTGGAGCAGCGCCACTGAAAAGGCTAAAGGCCAAGATGTTTGCCCACTGAAGCAAGTTATGTGGACTTTGAAAGGAAGTCATTGTGCAGGGCCTATTGCATGTTGGGCATCACCTGCACCCAGAGGAATACAATGAAAGATGTTACTCAGACTGCACAGAAGACATCTAGATGGTTGTGCCTTAGAAGAGGAGAGCCATGGGTTCAAGTTACAGTAGCAGTACCCAACCTGATCAGTCCTGGTTGGGTCACCTGACTAAGGGTATTTGACACTTTACGATCAAAAACACCCAGTGGCCCCAAGTTACATAACAGATAATGCGTCCACGTGCATCACAGGGTGTATAATACAAACGTATATAAAAGTATACAGGGGGTGCAATTATTTCATCGCTCTCTTCTCGATCGTGATATAAAAATCAAACAATATCTGTACATTTTGTGTTTTTTTTTTTTTTTTGGCTACAGGATGGGCTGCGATTGTCTTCTGGAGAAGCAGTTTCTCTCACAACAAAGAACAACAGCTGTGTCCACTGTTAACCCTTTGCACAGATTATGGTGCTTTGCCAAGTGATTCTGATCTTTCATCGCGACCACGGTGTTTCCTCCAACAAATCGAACCTCCTGCAGACCATCGACCTGCAGTCACTATATTATCTCATCACACGCCAACAGTTACACAGGTTACAGCCGAATGCGGACGAAAATAAGAAGGCAAAATAAAAGTTATGAGTCGACGGAGGCACACGATGCGTAAAACGGTAACCAAAAACGCGTTAGAAACCAAACGATCCCGCGTTTCTTTTTTTTTGTTGCCGTTTTTAATAGAGAGCGCGTTGTAAGGGTGCGCTGACAAAGCTGCAAGTATTCTAGATACACGGAGAAACAAATAATGCTTGAAAAAGATGAGTAGAAAACAAGGATCTGATGTGTGTGGGGGGGACGAATCCCTGCGGCAGTTATTCTGGTTCTGTCCATCGGTGCAAAAAGGAGCAGGACTTCATCGCTGAGCTGTTTTCACACAAAGAACTGTGCGCAGTTACGAAAAAGCAAATGTCTAGGCGTTTTCTGAATTGTTGTTATGTGCACACCGAAGCAGCAGTGAAGTCGTAACAGCGGCTTCTTGGCCCTCGGGTAGCGATACGATAGCAGCCTAAAGCAACAGATTATACCAGACATTCCCACATTTATTGCTGCGCCTCAGACTCCAGTCTTTGTTGGCGGGGGAGGCTCAACAACAGTTTCTTGAGGAGGTCCAAAAAGATGTAAATGACAGAACGTGTACTTACAAGCGTATGTCATTTCAAAGCTATCCGAGATGTTGACCATGTCCACGTGAGGTACCAGTTTGGGGATGTCCTGGTGATGCAGCAGCGCGAAGCGAAAGACCTCATATTCGTGGGAGCCGCTGGGGAAGAAGCCCCCTGCGTGAGGGACAAAACCCACCATCACACACACATCAGCACCAACTGCGGTCCCGGTAAAGAGCGCGAATGGGAACCGTACGCTTCCCAGTGCGGCGCACCGGAGCAAAGTGGCCCAAGTAGTAGAGAACACGGGAGCTCCTCGCCGGTTAACAAAGCAGAAGACGAGCACAGCGATGCCACGTGAATGGTTTATACTCACCTATGTTTATGTTACTGGGGAAACTTGTAGCGGAGCAAAGGCCAAGAAAACTGATGCAGAGTAAGGAGAAGCTTCGCCGCATGTTTCCTTTTGCATGAGCAAAGTGTATAAGAGCCAGATTCCAACCATAGATGTGTTAGTTCATTTTATTTCTGTCCACGCTTTTCTTCCGTCTCTCCACTGACAGAAATCGCCGAAAGAGGAAAAGAGAAGCCGGGGTCTTGGCTCGTCTCTCTCTCTCTCTATCACGCTCTCTCTCTCTCTCGCTCTCTCTCCTTCTCGCTGGCGATGCTCATGAAGGGCGGCCGTCCCCGTGTTACCCCCCGCGGACCCCGCGTTCTCCTCGGGTGTAAATGCGGGCGCTCAGGATTCCGTGCCCGATCCTACTGTGGAGCCCCGCGGGAGGACTGAGTCGTCACGCAGAACGCGCCATTGCGTGTCTGTGGACCACCTCACTAGCACGCACGAATAAAGTCGGCGATCAGTGCTGCGCACGAAATATATATATATTTAAAAATATATTATATATATATATATATATATATATATATTTTTTTTTTTTTTTTTAAAAAAACGCGACATTTGGCGAACAATAATGTGTCATAATTTAAGATTAAATAAACTTTGCAAGTTGGGATACATAATGTACCAAGCTATCTGCAGTCAATAAACAGTTCGTTGTGCCCTTTCGCCGGCTTTTCAGATATCCGCCGGTCTTTGCGATTAAAGTGATCCGCAGGGAAGCACAATGGATCTTATTTACGGAAATTGTGTATAAGTTTGTGAGAGTTGACCGAACAATTTCCATCGGCGTATTAATGAGAGCTTCCGGGCGACGCAAACAAATTCGGCGCCGGCGAAGAATTCGGAGGTCGCGCGCTCGGCGGGCCCGAGGCGCGCGCCTCTCGATGCCGCGCGCACGTTACCGCGTTCTGTCCGCGCGCGCGCGCAGACGCGTCCGAAAAGCCGAGTTAGCTGCTCATGAATGTCGTTTTCTCTTCGGAAACTGTGGCACAAAATACTTCACCGTAAATGTTTTGTTTTAAGTGCAGGTAGGCTTAAAAAACAGACAGGCGCCTGAGAGATGCTCACGGTACGTGTGCTTTAAAGCAGTTTAAAATTAAGTCGGAGTAATTGCACAAGTTCACTGGTAACTTTGTTAGCAACACCGCGGTGGTACTGCTGTGCACAGAACAGGCCTTTTAGTGCCAAATGAGAATTGCTCGAATGTCCCAAAATGCCAAAAAAAATTTTTGCTGATAAGCCGCACCTCTTCATATTCAGTCTGCAGCAGGATAATGTGCTATGTCACGAAGCAAACATTATCCCAGGATGCTTCTAAAGCACAGCAATGCCTTTTTTTTTTTACTCCGGTGTCATTCACAGTCACCACCTCTCAGGCCAGTACAACATCTTCGGCATGAGGTGGGACATGATGTCAGCAGAATGAATGTGGCGGAACAAAAATATGCAAAAGCTGTATGAAACAGTCAAGCCAGCATGGACCATGAACTCTGCAGAAAGTTTCCAGCATCTTGTTGCTGAATTCATGCGGTTCGGGATGCAGAAGAGGCTCCCACTTCATGCTAGGTAAGTGTATCTAATAAAGTAGCTGGTGAGTGTATTCTAACACTGTGAATTGTTCATAAAACTTATTTTTACTGCTGTAAAAGCGCAATATAGTAAGTACCTGTGCAGGATCTGGCATTGTGATTTTTGCCAATGACTACTCATGTTGCTCTAGGCTTCTGTAGTAGTGAGCTGTACTTACTGTACTCCAGAGGATGTATTTCCACCAACGCTGCAAAGATCTGCAGATAGACTGAAATAATGTACATTGTATAGCGCAAACCCTGCTAATTCTTTGCTTGCAAGCTTTAAGTTTTTCAGATGTGAAACTTTATGGTACAGTGTTGTTTATGCAGATTGGTTGAGCTCGCTGGTTAGAATGCCTGGTTTTTACATCCCTGTACCTCATTGTCACTGTAGACATATTAATGTAATCTTTAAATTGTTTATGTATTAACACCATATTCCATGCTATAAAAACTACTGGCACATTTTAAAAGAAGAACAGCCACTTGGAAGTTTTTTTGGCAGAAGAACAGATTCTCAGTGGAACTTAATTTTCCCATGTTCATGTATGAATACAAACATATGTATGGTGTAATTTCTGGGCAGAAACATATGCTTTTTCCTCGAGTGAACAGATGGAGCGAAAAAAATGCTACTTAAGCGAATTCTTCACAAAAAAACTAATTTTTAAGGATTAGTTGCTTGACAGTCTTATTCATAATAATTTATATAAGTGCTATTACTTGGTTCAGTTCAGGCTAAAAGTTCTCTTTGGATGTACAACAGTAACACTACTCCTAGAATAGTATTACCACCTTCTATTCTGCAGGATCCTGGAAAATACTTAGCTCTTTCTCTGTTATATTATGTGTGATTCAACACATGTTTAACTGCTGCATGAGGTTATTCTCCAGGAATGTGCTGCTCTTAGCCAATATTTTCTTTCAGCTGGTACCCACAGTCTCTCCTTTGCACATATAGATGCATGCACACATATATATTACATTAACATAGGAGCCATATTTTAAACTGGAACAAACCAAAGGAAAAACAGGCAAAAAAATTATTTGCAAGTGAACTGTTAGGTTAAGTCAAAGTGTAATTTCTGCATTTTTTATGACTTGTGCCATTAAGTAAAGACCAGTTCATGTGTATATACTGGCAGTAGCATATGTGGATTTCTGATGCTGCCTACTGATTATTGACAACTCGATATGAATTGGGAAACAGTTGTGGGAAAAGAGAAGAGCAAAGTACAACACCATTAAATCCAATTGCAAATTAACAGCTCCCACTGTGTTTTGGGAGGTGATAAACCACTGGCTGAAATATTACCTCCCGAAATAAGCGGCACATTTCGGTCCCCCTCAGTGGACCAGATCATTTAGAGCAACAGGCTGCTCTTCTGGTGCAGACGGCACTGTGCCATGCTGGAGACCGGAAGAACACACCAGTGCAGCGCTGAACAGGCAGGCAGCAGTGGAGCTGTGAGAAGGGGAGTAGACAAAGAGGGGGGGCATCACGGTGCAGTGTTAACCTCTGAAGTGAGATTCTGTTTGTATTACACAGTTCCCTATGCAGAGATTGGGAGCACTCAGCATGACAGGTTAAATGCTTCTACTGTGAAACATCTCCAGATGGGCGCCTGCCCAGATCATGGTCAGTCTTCATGGACTAACAGAATACTCTCTTGGCTGCTTTTCTGGAGCAGATGTTCTGGGATTTCATCCGGTCCCAGTATTGTAGATCCACAAGTTGCTGACAGGAATGCTTTGCAAAATGTTGCGTCTCATTGCAGAAAGCAAAAAAAAAAAGGGTAATATGAGTTGACTTATTTGCTCATTTTGTCCAAGTGATGAATACAGGAGTTTTGATCTGCTGCGGAAGGTATGAAATCATTATGGCTGTCAGTGACGGATATGTGATTTTGTGGCCTGGAATTTGCCCCACAATACATTCCCCAGTCCAATATACTGTACCTTGCTAGAGCACAGCAAACATCCCAGTGCTCAGAAGAGCTTTAAGCCTTGTATGTGTAACATATTTCACCTTTGAAGGGAGGACTGTGAGTTGGGAAGTCTCTGTGCTATTAAAAGTGAAGCAGCTCAAACGTGTTATTATTACAAAAAGCATAATGTGGCGTGAGAAAGAGAGCGAGACAGGCGATCGCTTTCATTTTAATATTTCCCTGCTGCGTCTCTGCTGCCTTCTCCTGTTACTGCTGGTTGTGAAAAAAGCAGAGAAGATGCAGTAGAAGCGATAGAAACGCAAATAGACTTTTTTTTTTTTTTTTTTTTTTTAAGGGTGGGGGTGACTGTGGTATCAGGTTTGCACAAGGTTTTCTGTTGCCAGCTGTTGGAAAAGAATGGTTTGAGCTAGTGGACAGGGACCAACCTATTACTGTGCACATTTGAGGGTCCTACACAGTCTCACCTCATTAACTGTATCAATAGGCAATATAAAAAAAAAAATCCCAAATGTAAAAGCACATTAAAGTATAAATCAAAACTATTGTTTGTGCAGTGAATGGCCTATCCCACTGTCACGAAATCGAAAATGAACACATCACTGTGCAGCTATGTTTGAAGTTATGCAGATTAATTTTGCCACTCTACTGGCTCTGCCTACTTAGTAAAGGCACAAGGGCACAGTGAGGATGCAGATAAATGGCTCCAAACAAGGGCCATTCAGTTTGCATTCAGTATGCAGCTGCCACACACAGCTGCCTTGCAAAAATCTCTTTCCCGTAGTCCTGAAAACACCTTGAGTCTGGTATTGTCAGCCTGCTTAGCTGCAGGAGAAGTCCGGAGTTACTTTGTTGATAAAGAACAAGGCCGCATAAAAGCTATTGTTCGTTGTATTTTCAGAAACAGGACAAAAAAATACACAAAAAAAGCTTTAGAGGCATTGGTTCAAATTGCTGCTGAAGCCTAAAAGCTCAGTTTTTGCTTCTTCCTGCTTTTCTTAACCTCCCATGGAGCTGCTTTCTGCATTTTGAATGGTCTGCACCTGAATTCTGGCTCATTAGCGAAACCACACTCAGGTGCTCCTGCCTGGAGGCAGAAAAGGGGGAGTGGCCTCAATCTAAGCTTCACCACACATAGAATAAAAATATCCACACATTATGTCAGTCCAATACATACCTGCAGAGGGTTTATTAGAAAACTTATGCAGCTATTTTTTTAATGAACACACAGTAGCAAAGCACACAGTTTTTTTTTTCCAGTGGCATTTAGTCATTTAGGACAGATACTTACACTGACTAAAGTCTGTATAAAAGAAACTGAATTCATTCATAAAGCACAAAAAAGAGAACAAATCTATTAGATGCAGAAAAAGTGCTTGTGAGAGACCCAACAGCTCTGTATCCAGACTCCAGTTTTCAAGATGGCTAGGTTCACACTGGAGATAAGTAGCTACATCTTTCCCTCACATCTCTTCCTGGCCACCTCATGTGGCAACACATAGTGGCACAAAGGTGAAACGTGCAAGGAAAGAGAAACTAAATACAGCAAAGCAAACAACAGTCTTGTTCTGATATCCTCAGTTCCATATGTACAACTGCAAAAGTATTTTTTTTTTTCTCCCACTGAAATTAGGGAATTAGACAACCAACCCAGCCAGTGTAAAAACTGCAGTGTACTAATTGCAAAATGTTTAATGGTTATCTTGCTCCAGTAAATGATTCAGCTGTAATAAAATAAATGTATTTATATATTTTATCCCTATACTTGTTAGCTTTGGTGGTGTAAGCAGTAATGCTACCATAAGTTATAAACATCAGACACATAAAAAATTGTAAATATAATTATTCTTGTCTTCTGGCATGCTGCATTTGATCAACTTGTGCAGTATTCATTAGGTTATTAGTCAATATCTAATCTGTGTTGTATATTAAGTATAATGGGTGCAAGAAAGAATAGTAAATTACATTTATTTCTATGCAACTGTGCTTTGAGAATCTTAGCATTTAGCCTACAGAACATCACAGATTCTTGACAAACTATTCTGCATGGAAACTCATCCATTCGTCTTGCCCCAGTCCAGACAATTAATAAAATGTCTCGGTGCTTTAACATATCTTCACATTTTGGAACAGTCTTTAATATGGCAACTAAGTTTGAGTTCACAGGTTGTGGGGATGCATGGAAGTCGCAACAAAGTACAGTTTCATTAGCATTTATTGTAGTGTAGCCCATGTGAAGAAGTGAAATGGAAAAAGTGTGGCAGAAATAGCGTGTTTGTGGAAAAATCTAGAGGGACACAGGGGAACGTGTGAGAGAGAAATAGGGATTGACAGTGTCAGAATGACCCTGAACATAACTGCATAATGAGTTTTATGATTCAATCAAAATAATTAATTGGCTGTCAGAAACTGAACGTCTTGAAACGATTTGGAAAACAGCAGCGGATTAACCATATTATTATTAATGAAGGCCAAAGACTAGTCCCAGCCCACAAAGGACACTTTCAGTGAAGGCTTTTGTTGTATTACAACACTTTGAAGACTCACAGCCATGTCATAAAAAAAGCTTATCAAATTCTGTTACAAAATTTGTGAGAATCATTTACGTTTTATGTGGACATAAGATCGCTGCTGCTGGGTGACATTTGTGTCACTCACTTATTAGCTATTGCATTATGGTAGTGCTTCCAGTAAGAACAGAAATCACCATGATAGTGAGAACTGTCCCAGTACAGCAACCATAGCATTTGTAGTGCTTACCTGATTTCTGACTTTATTACATTGGAGAATTCTTTTTTTTTTTTTTTTTTTTTTTTTTTACTGGGCCATGTTACATATAAAACCATTTTGCTAAATAAAAAAGCTCTGTCAGTGGGAAAAATGGAATTCATATTCATAATTTTATAATAGCCTCAAAATAAAAAAACTACACACACAGTGGATTCAGAAAGTATTATAAGCTTTGCACAACTTGATTTGAGCAGTTTATCCCATTGTTCCTGGCAGATCTTCTCAAATGCCGTTATATTGGATGGGAAACATCTCTAAACTGCCATCTTCAGGTCTCTTGACAGATGTTCTATGGGTTTAAGTCTGGGCTTTGGCTGGGCCACTCAAGGACAGTCAGTCAGAGACTTGTCTCAAAGCCACTTTCAGTGTTGTCTCAGTTGTATGCATCGGGTCATTGTCATGCTGAAGGGTGAACCATGACCCCAGACTGAGGTGACATGCACTCTGGATCAGGTTTTCTTCAAGAACCTCTCTGTATTTGGCTGCATTTATCCTTCCCTCAATTCTGACCACTCTCCCTGTCCCTACCACTGAGAAGCACCCCCTTAGCATGATGCTGCCACCACCATGTTTTACTGTAGGGATGGTATTAGCCAGGTGAGAAGCAATGCCTGGTCTTCACCAGTCATACTGCTTGGAGTTCTGCCCAAAGAGTTCAGTTTTGCATACATTTCACATTTCACTACATTGTATACTCTGTAACCATGTACGTGATGAATAAACTCTTTTGACTCTTTGACATGCATCTATGTATGTACGTATGCATATATGCATGTCTGTATGGATGTGTATACAAAAGAATTCATAAATGTAGAAGAAGGTTGTTGTTGTTGTTGTTAGCTAAATAAAACAGTTTTAATACAAATTTGCTGAAAAAAATATATATTAAATAATTAAGGGGTTTTAATAGAACACCCAGGTAAAAATGTTTCACCAATATCTTAATCATTGTGTGCAACAGAAGCATCAGGTTATTTCTGAAGTTCATGAATATAATGAACCTGTTAAAGCTCTAGTTTAGTGATACTAAACCACATAAGCATGCAAATTGACAGTATGTTTCTTTGTATGCAAAGCAGGGAGCATCCCTCTTGGGGCACAAGGCCATCATAGCAGATATGTTTAAGAATAATCAATTTCTGTGTTTTTATCAGAGGACGATATCTGGCCTGGCAGTGAAGGATGCTTCCCGTTCATTTAATAACAAGGCCTAATGACTGCAATTGCTTGGCTGTCTGATCCAATTGCTGTAATTTAATGGAGGAAACGGCATGGGGGGAGAGGGTAATGGGGAGCGAATGACATCCATGCTCAAATCTGGTCAAGACAGCACTTGTCAAGATGGCAAGGTGATGCAGGTGTGACTGGGATGCTAAATTAGCTAGAACACGTATCTGAATGAACAAGAAAGTCTATATTTTCTGCACAGCCCACATAGATATAATACTGGCTTTTCAGGAATGGGATCATTTAATACTGCATAGGATAACTGCTGCATGTGTGAGTGTAAAAAAGGAGTGCATAATGTATATGTACTATTATGATATGGAAACACATATTTAAAAGCACATTGCTCTAATTTTTACTGATTTTTAATTTTCTAAATTCATACTTTGTGAAAATTTCAGCTTTTTTAAAATTTTAGCAATGTTTTAGGTTTTAACATCAATATCTTCCTTTCTAATGGACAAATTATTCATCACCAAAGGCAACCATGTTTTGAAGGTCATGTCAGCTTACAATAACACAACAAATCACTAATCCAAGACATCCAAGTATGTCTACTAGAGATGATATTTCTAAAGTGATTACGTCTTGTTTCATTCATTACACACTATTCAGGAGTAATTTATGATAGTGTGTTTTAAGTTAAACTTTATTTTAACCATTAAAAAGGACTAGACACCTGTCTTTTCCTTGGTGCACCTGAGAATGTACATATGGACTTAAACTTATTATTAAATTATTTGATTTAAAACAGTTTATCCGTGAAGTCACTCCATTTGCCCAACATATTATGGACTAGAATCTGAAAAAAATCTTAATATATCGAAAAGTAGCAATATAAATATTCAGTATATCCTGTCAGAGCCAGTAATATATAGACTTTGCCCAAATTTTGTCTTTTACAAAATTTATACAGGCAGCAAAATGTAACAAAGTTTTCTACCTACCATATCAGAGGTACACAAATGGGCCACTGAGGTGCTTACACTGGATTTTATTCTGCATGTTTACTTATTCATGTTCCCACTCTGAGGTTTGCTATTAATCCTGATATTTGCTGTGGAGTTGCTGGCAGAAATGTGATAATAAGTGCCCTCTGCATGCATTCAGACTGGAAAAATGTGGCCTATATTCCAAAAATAATACATGGAGAAATTTTTTAATAACTGATGCAGAGTGAAGGAAATAGACTGTGGAAAAATGACCTTTGGTGCTGATCTGAAGTTCTGGAAAATCAGTTCAATCGCACAACCTAAATTTGTTTGCCTATAGAAATATTATAGAACACATATGTAAATAGCTGGTTTCATGCTTGATCTGTACCTTTTTTAAAACTACATGTTCATTATATTGTCTTATTTAAACTTTTCCAAAGTTTTTTTGCTCTTCCAAGGCATTTCTTCCACACATGTTGGAAATTCATACATCAGTCCATTTTCATTAACTGCTTGCCCTGTATAGAGGTCAGGAGTCTATCCCAGAATCACTGGATGCAAGGAGGGGGTACATCAGAGAGGGGTTCATAATTCTCAGTTCATCTGAAACACCTGTTTTTTAACAGTTTTTGACTTTTTGATGAGAGGAAACCATAGCGACCAGTAGAAACCCACACAGACATGGGAGAAGACGTACATCTGAGCTCCACACAGAAGGACTGAGACCCACACCTATACAGTTTAGTTCCTGTGAGGCAACAGCGCTATCCATTGTGCAGCCACACTGCCCTCACAAAATTCATGCTCTCAAGAAAATGTTTTTGTTTTGACAACCTCTGCAAGAACATTACTCACCAATCTAGGAATAGGCCCCAGTAAAGGTCAAGAAGACGATATTAAACCCCCATGGTCTTCATGGATTTTTCTGACCTTTTGAGGACAACATTATATTGAAGCAATTAGAAAATACATTTTCAGTGAACTTTCAAAAGTGGTTGGCCTAAAATCAAAGGAGATGAAGTACTATGTATGTAACCAGATCCTCAACGTGATAACAATCTGAAAAGCAGAGATACTCATTTGTTAGGTGCTAAATTACATTTTAAAACCATTCAAACTTAAGAGGAGCTTCTAAAATCCATATAAACACAACATGCTTTCAGTGAAAGTGAGTCTGCTCACATATGCTTGTACAACCCAGAATTTTAAAAACATTGCCACTACAATGGTATGTTTCTTTTTTGAGTCACATAATACTTTTAACAATTGTTTCAGGAAGTGGACAAGTGAATTAGTCTTTCAGCTGTGTGTTCTATGGGCCATGCATCAAACAAGATGAAATATCAAGACAAATTGCATCATTAATGCATCATCAATATCTGTGCAATGTGATGTTTGGTGTGCGGTAGGGGCAGAAAAGTTAGAAAAACAGGCACTATAAAGCAGCCAATGTCATCAGCAGTGAATTATTGGTGTTATTATTTACAGTTTATTTCTTACATGGTGCACAATAATAGGCCCATTTTTACAGCGGGGCAACTTAACCTGGAAAATTTCAAGCTAAGTACCTTGCTCTTTTGCTTGGGATTCAAATGTCTGATCTCAGAGGGGAAGTTCCAACCACTGTTGCCTCCTCATCCCTTGACTGTGGCATTATATGAAGCACAATGCATTGTAAAATCCTGTCCAAAAATGAGATGCTTATCATTATACACCCATTCTGTTCCTAACACAAGTAGATGTCATCCCTCCAGAATCAAGGTTACTTAGCAAACACTAAAAATCACACTATAGCAGTTTTCAGCTAAAACTACATCAATTTGCAGTAATATAATATTAAAATCTGCTCTAATGCTATTCATTAAGTGTCTGGAGGAAACATTCATTCCAAACGGTTTATGGTCCAAAGCTTACTTGGTTGGGGCTGACATAGCTCCCTGCATTTCCTTATCATATGCAAATACTGAACCGCTCCCTCTGTTATGTATGCAACACTTGATTTGCATTCCTTGTAAGTTACTCTCACCTCAGCAACATTTACAAGACACCCAAGTAATGTTTTAGGTGGCCATATACACTTCCTGCCCCTATGGTGCACATGCAGTTGCAGCTGACAATTCATATTTGGGGATGTTTATTTGTACCTCACCTGGATTAACTGTTGTACTTTATAGAGGTTTTAAAGGGTTGCAAACTATTTTGTAAAAATGTGTATACTGTAGTATCTACTCCATTCTTTTGCTTGTCTGCCACTTTAACAAACACCTTTGGCCCAAGTTATTACAACAGTTTTTGTCGCTTACCAACGGAAAAAACCTGGAGAAAGCACATTCATCCTTCACTAAAGCAAAAACCTTTTTTGGTATAGAATCTAATCTGAATGTTTTATCCAATAAAAATATGAATTTTTATGTGCATTTATGTGCTTCTAAAAAAAATCCCCACATTTAACTTTTGCTGTTCATGTTCTTACAATATTAAGATAAAAAAGACTATAAAGAGAATGCATTCATTGTTTATAAAAAGGTAACATATATCATTATATATGACTACCACAAAAAGTAATTTTAGGCTAGCTCAGTTAACCAGTGCTGAGACAGTAGCAATTTTATTACCCTTAAAGCAATTTGATGTAATACAGAAGTATTGTTAATGCTGTTGAACAGGCGCACGAGACAGAAAGTGACATGTGCACCATTTGAAGCTGAAAGGAAAGGAGGAAAGTAATAAAGTATATATATCACAAAACATTATTACGCTTATGTTAGTAGGGCACAGCTTGCATCATTTCATACCCCTTCCTGTTCAGGTTCTTCCTCCAGCACCATCACACATATCACACAATGTTTTGAGAAAGGATTAAATTGTCCACAGGCTACTCCAATCAGACAATACAGTAGAATATATCGCACAACAAAATAATTACTTTTAAATTAATTATATCGGGTAGCAGGGCCGAAGTCCAGACATAAACATGTATTCAGTAGACAGTTTCTGTTGCGACCCAGTGAAGCAGTTGGATGATGGTGAGACCAGGATTTAGCACAGTACCATACATGGTTATATTCCCTGGATTTGAATCTACTAGGGGGAGTCACATCTGGCAGTCCTGATGAAGGTGTTGATTCCCCCCATTAGGATGCCGTACGCAGGGAATAGACATGGAGGTGTGAAGGGGTTGTAATGCTTCGAACAGCTCAGAAGTGACTGTTTATTTTGGCTTTTGATGTCCTCATTTTGTGTGCTAAAAACTTGATTTGAAAAATATTTGAAGGAATTTTCAGTTATGTACATTAAAGTGAAAAGAAATTTACAAATTAATTTTGCTTTAGTTCTGAGAATAAAAATAAATTTGCTACATTTACATTTATGCATTTGGCAGACACTTTTCTCCAAAGTAAGATACAATGCGGTTCAGATTAAACTGAGTTAGGAAGGGTTTAGATATTATACATATGCAGCATTCATGAAAATGACTTTTTTATTAGATTTACGAGCAGCATTTGGTTACAGAAACTTACAGTATACATAAAGGCAGTGCACCAGCAATTACACACATGGGTAAGGATCAGATTACTGCTTATCACAGGTATGACCATATCGTAATGTTTAGTTCCAGAAGGATATCCAGACATTTTGGAATTTCTTTGAATTATCATGTAGATCAAATATAAATTTTTCAAGAGGAAGGATCATTTCAAACATCCACATATTTACAGACAGAAGCTCAGGTATAGAATGAAGTATTAAAGAAACATTTCCTTTCTAAGTATATGAGTGTAAACATCCTACTTTATGTTCCATGATTTCATCAAGAACAGAATTTGGGATGTAGTTTAACAGAAGATAAATGAGGATAAAACTAATTTTTTGTTAAAAATCTTTTGAACTCCCAACAATCTTATGAGCTGTCACAGTCATAGAATTGATGCATCAAGGTTCCTGGGATGGCTTTACATTTGACACTCTGCTAGTTTGCCCTTACTAAGGTTTTGGGTGCATTCTTAGCCCCCTCTTTAATGTGGATGGAATTTAGGATTTCTGAGGAACAAAGGGGATTTATTCTTCACCATGACTGAGACCGGAAACTTATACGTTTTAGATTTTGGGCCTCTTGGGAGGTGGATGAGGTGGATGAGCAGCCAATAAGAGGTGGAGGAGTGAGCTGTTTTTACTGTGTTTGGACATGATCAGGCCCTGTAGGTTTGAGAGTGTTCACCCTTTGTCTTATAGGCCATAACCAGAGTGTAGAACTGAACATGGGCAGCTGCAGAATGGGTCGAGGAAGAGAGACAGATGAAAAAACTTTGGTAGGTCAAAAACAACTTCTGCCACAATGTTCTGTTAAAGTAGCTGAAGGAGCTTAATAGAAGAAGCTGAAAGACCAGACAGGGAGTTGTGCAGGAGCCTAAGCAAAATATCATTATGGCCTGGACCAGGAACTAGGTACAGAGTTTTGTTAATTCAATTATTACACCCAGGCTTTTAACTACCAATAAGGTTGTGATGAAAGCGTTAAACAGTGAATGAACCAAGGAAAATTGGTTGTGCTCAAAAAAACATTTGTAGATCGATGTATTAGCCATCAGTGAAATAAAATGGACTGCCATTGAACACTTTGAGTCTGATGAACATATGGTATACTATGCTGGACATGGTTAGCAAAGAAGAAATGGAGTTGCATTTATAATCAAAAAGGAGCTTGATTATAAGGAGCTTAATCAAAAATTAACAAAACTGTGATGAAATACAATGTAGTCAGCGGCCGTTTGATCTCCATTCGTCTACGCGGAGTACCCATCAATACAATCATCATTCAACTATATGTCAACTACAAATGCAGAAGAGGAAGAACTTCAACAGTTCTATGAACAAGTGCAAGCTGAAATGAACAGAACATGCAAACAAGATATAATGATAGTTATGGGGGACTGGAATGCAAATGTTGGAGACAAAATAGAAGGCCAGGTGGTTGGGAAATATGGACTTGGCAACAGAAATGAAGTGGGAGAGCATTTGATCGATTTCTGCAAGACATACAATCTCTTCATTTCAAACACTTTCTTCTAGGCACACAAGAGATGACTGTGAACCTCACCCAATGATTTATACAGGAATTAGATTGATTATATATGCGTAAGTAAAAGATGGAAAAGCTTAATAACATCAACAAAGACAAAACTGGGAGCTGACTGTGGCACAGATCATCAGCTATTGGTCTGCAAACTCAAGCTAAAGTTGAGAAAGAACAAGCCAATCAGGCAAGTGACAAAATATGACCTTGAGAATATACCATCAGCATTTAGAGTCTGCCTGTAAAATCATTTCGCCACATTGGACAAAAATAACAAAGTACTAGAAAAACTATGGGAAGACATGAAGACAGTTGTGCTCAAAGAAAGTAAAAGATCCCTGAAAAAACTACAAAAACAAAAGAGGCCAAAATGGATGATTGATGAGACCTTGAATATCGCCCAGAAGTGTAGGACAGCTAAAGCCAAGGGAAAAAGAGAAGAATTTATTGAACTCAACCGGAGCTTCCAATGTGCCACCAGAAAAGACAAAAGTATTACAATGACATATGCAAGGAAATGGAATTGGGAAATGATAAGGGCAGAACAGCCTTCATGAAACTGCATGAGTTAAGGAGGAATTTCAAAGCTCGAACTGGAATACTGAAAAACACTCAAGGACTCATGCTAAATGATGCTGAGGATATCAAGAAAAGGTGGAAGGAATATACACTGCTTCACTGTATCAGGAAGATGAAGTGGATCAGCCGTTTTCACCCATGCTTTACGAACCAGAACCTCCAGTTTTGAGGAAAGAAGTAGAAGCTGCTTTGAACACCGTATCAAAGAACAAAGCCTCTGGCATTGATGGCATTCCCATTGAATTTCTACAGCAGTCAGAGTTTTTCAGTATTAACAAAGCTCTGCCAAGAAATCTGGACGACAGCACAGTGGCCAATAGATTGGAGAAGATTTGTGTTCATACCGATCTTAAAGAAAGGCGATCCGACTGACTGTGGGAATTATTGCATGATTGCCCTTATCCCGCATGCCAGCAAAATACTACTCAAGATCCTTCAATGGATACTACAGCCCTATCTGGAACAAGAGCTACCTGAAGAGCAAGCAGGATTCAGGAAGGGGAGAGGGACAAGGGGGATCATCGCTGACATGAGGTGGATTCTAGAAAAGGCAAAAGGATATCCATATGTGAATCATCAATTACAGTAACATGTTTGATTGTGTGAATCACAAGAAACTCTGGATCACACTACCAAGCATGGGGTTACCAGAACGCCTGATTGTTCTAATGCACAACCTCTACATCGACCAAGAAGCAACAGTTTGAGCAGAACAAGGGGAAACTGAATGGTTCAAAATTGGCAGGGGTGTAAGACAAGGCTGCATACTGTCTCTGCATCTGTTTAATTTATAAATCAAAGTAAATCAGAGAAGCAGGACTACATGAAGAAAAATCGGGCATGAAAGTTGATGGAAGAGTCAACAATCTTTGCTATGCAGATAATACAACAATACTAGCTGAAGAGGATTTGAAACATATTCTCATCAAGATCAGAGAACAGGGTCTGCAAATGGGCTTGTACCTTAACTTGAAGAGAAAGCTCTTGGTGACTGATAAACTGTACAACTTTCCACTGGATGGACTAGAAATACAAACAGTAGACCACTTCGGTTTACTTGGATCGACGATCAGTAGTGAGGTGACAAGCAGCCAAGAAATCTGATGAAGAATTGCTCTGGGCAGAACACCCGTGAAGAGCTTGGACAAAATTCTCAATCGCAGGGATGTAACTTTGTGCACGAAGATCCAACTCGTTCAAGCCACGGTGTTCTCAGTCACGTCATATGGATGCAAGAGTTGGACAGTGAAAAAGATGAGCAGGAAAAAAAATCGCTGCCTTTGAATTGTGGTGCTGGCGAAGAATTCTGTGCGCACCCTGGAGAGCCCGGAGAACAAATGCATGGGTGTTGGGGCAAATCAAACCACAGATGTTGTTGGAAGCTCAAATGACCAGGCTTCAACTGTCTTATTTTGGACAAATCATGTGGCGAAAACAGTCACTGGAAGCGGATATCATGCTCAGCAAAGTGGAAGGTCAAAGGAGGAAGACAAGTAGTGCGGTGGGTGGACACAGTCACCACAGCCTTGGACGCCCTTTTAAGTCAAGTCTTAGCTCCCTTGCTGAAGACCGGATGCATTTAAGGGCAACGATCCATAGAGTCGTCATGAGGCGACACTGACTCGACTGCACTTAACAGCAGCAACAAGGACAGGGGTTAGGACCACCAGTGAGGCAGTGGAATTCAGCAAAGTTGCAAGCCCTGATTTGGTCATCCAAATACATGTCAGTGAGACATGCTGCAGTGCGTAAAGATATGTCTGTGTTGCTTGATGCTTCTACCTTACGTGACTTTTTGGTCAATTTTTTAAAATCTCCAGTGGGAACAGTGGCATCAAAACTGGACCGATGAGAAGTGGGGGAAAAAATGAGAAATTGGTGCAAGCAACATGAATCCGTGTAGCCATCCTTTTTGATGTGTTTGGCTGCTGCAGTGTGATGGTGTGGCATGTGTTTTCTGGCACGCATTAGGACCCCTGATAACCACATGAAGGATGTCTGAATGGCACACTACATCTAAACATTGTTGCACCATTTCTCAAAGTGTGCAGTGTCACCAAATGGTTCCAGGAGCATGGCCGAGTTTTCATTGTTTCAGTTGTCTGCGGTCTCCAGACCTAAACCCTACTGAGTATTTTTGGGTTGAGGTGGAAAGGGGTGCACTGTGGAAGGATCCAGCTTGCAGCAACTGGTATAACAAGGTGCCAACATCTTGTGGAACCCACACCCACATGAATTCATGCTGTTCTGAAAGTCAAGGGAGGTGCAACATGTTGCTAGATAGGTGTACCTAATAAACTGGCAACTCAGC
This sequence comes from Heterotis niloticus, assembly GCA_018136845.1. Classification (NCBI taxonomy): domain Eukaryota; kingdom Metazoa; phylum Chordata; class Actinopteri; order Osteoglossiformes; family Osteoglossidae; genus Heterotis; species Heterotis niloticus. Next base: position 19,896,877 of record CM030888.1, read on the forward strand.
GTATAGTGCTAGAACAAAACACTGCTTCTCTGTTGTTAATTAGCGAGGGCATGGAAACAGAGCCTTATCAAAAATATGAACTTTTACTCAACAGGCTTCTGTCTTTGCTCAAATAAATGACAGCTCCACAGATAAGATTAGAAAAGAGATAAGAAACATTTATTTTTTATTACACATCTAAATACATAGCTTTGTTTTTGGATATATGTGACTTTCCCAGTGCATGTAACCTTTGTGAGGTGCATATTGTTTGGTTGTGTGGGTAACAGTCTTCTTTTGCCCTTAATGGCACTGTGAGTCATCCAATTGCTATTATAAACAATGTGCAGCAGAAGTGTTCCAAATCATACTTATTCAGGATGCTTTCTATCTCAATCTTCAGCTCAGGGTCAGCTGCCGGTCCAGAAGAACCACACACATTTGGCTGCCAAACAGGAATCGGAGCACCAACTGGGTGAGAAGAGAAGCTCTGATTCAATATGGTGTTTTCCTCACAAATATCCAACACATCCTTTGGGGAGAGCGATTGCCTTCTGACCAGCTGAGTCACATGGACCACTTTGGCTTCCAAAGCAGACTGATGCTCACGCTCTACCACCTGTACAGGTCTTAACTCTTGAATGACACAACTCAGTTATAGCATCGTCATCTGAGAAGCTCTGGCTTAATGCACATCATTAGACAAGATGCCGTGTTAGTTTACCTTTTCATTTATAGATGGTATAAATGTTTTTAAAACTAGCAAGAAATATAATAAATGATGATAAAAACTGGTACACAAAACAGTAAAGACAATCACAAGGGAAAAAAATGGCTAAGGATATATACCTTAAAATATAAATAAACATAGGGTGTTTATACAGCATACAGTATAATATATATCATATAGACTGAGCTATGTACTGTATATATACTATCCAAAATAATCTATGTAAACACAATATATACAATAATCACTTAATCACATTAATGTATAAAATAATGTTTTAAACCAATTTTATACTGTGTCTCAAAAATACATCATCTTACCATTTCTGATCTGACGTGTAGCTATGTTCTGATTGATCCATACTGGCACCTTATTAACTACTTAAGCTCTTTTTGTTCCATAAAAAAAACTGCAGTTCTCTTGTAATTTCTTTGTGATCTAATAAAGGGACAGCTAACTGCGAGCAGTTTGTCACAGTGTGTAAGAAAACTTCTGAAATCGCTCCATTTATCAGAGAGAGTAGCAGGAAACAGAAGAAAGAGCAATTCAAGCTCTAAGTGGATTCCACCGGCTACTCCACTGTGAGGGTTCAACACCTTATTACTGACATCCTGTTTAATTGCCTTTATTTCAGTTTCCATGGAAACTGAAATTCTTCCAACACTGTAAGGTGTAATGATTCTCGTCTTGATAAACAGGGCATGATATATGGTACATAAACACAGCTTTGGGAAGTACACATGTATAACTATAATTAAAAGAGACATTTAGCCACTTCAAGCCACACAGTTTATTTAAAATGACATGCAAAATGTGAATTTTTTATCTTTAAGCATATTCAAATAAAAACATAAAATGACAAACTGAGTGGTTGAAAAGCTCATACTAAATCGCCCAGAAATATCCGGAAAAGGACACAATGTACTCACGCAGCGCAGCAGGTACGTTCACCTGAAAACCAACTTGAAGTTAAACAGCATCCTTGAATAATGAAGCCTTATGTATTGTTCCTAAATCCTGCCCTTCCTCCTGAAACGTGAAAGGTTTACTGGGTAGACCGAGGGGCTGAAGAGTGTCTTGTGAGTAAAGATAGCACTTTGGTCTTGTGATGCAAGGAGGAAGTGTCAGTCTTTCATGTGTAATACAGACTTGCCGAACTGCCGAATAAAAGTCGACCATCATTCATTCTGTCATCCCCTGGAAACAGGCACTCTGTTTACCTGCATTCCTTGTTCACACTCATAACATTTTCGTGCTGGAATCTGACAATTCGGGAACACACTGGCTACATCTTGACAGCTGATCGTTGCATTGGAGGCCAAAGAGGTTTAGTACTAATAGACATAAATCTACATCTAACTACCCCCAGGGCAAATAAGCAAGACCTAACACACGGGTCTTACCAACAATATTACAAGAGAGGTTTAAAGTGATTACTTTCTTTGCATCTCTTTAATGTAAATTTATATATAAGACCTTCAAAGAAATGCAAATCCTCTCTCTTTCTCAGTATGGCTTGAAGATGACATAGATTTTTTTAATTTAGCAAGTGTGAATTCTGCAGCGCTAGAAGGACTTCCATTGCAACATAGTGCCATTACTAGAAATGAATGTACCTGCTAAAATATGCATGGAAAACCCAACTGGGTTTCTTGACACAATGGTGTCACAAAAAAAGAAAAAGTTCAATTGCATATTTTTCTCTTCCGTCGAGTGCATAACGGCTGTTATATGCAGAAGTTTTAGACATTGGCGCAGTGTGTTTTTTAAGGTTTGGAAATCTTCATTCCATGTGGGTCAAAGTAAGAACGTGCAGTAAATCCAAAATAAACACCCTTTTCCGCAAATGGGCCATGGCTAAGACCCATTCCCACTTGGGTGATCCGCAATGTCTTATTGGCAGAAGGAAGAGCTGAGCCAGGTGAAGTTCCAAGCCCATTATTCCAGGGCCTTGTCAAGTGATGCTCACATGGCACAAACACATGGCCAAGGTGAATATGCACGGCAGACGCGCTTGCTGGAGCTCACCGAAGTTGCACCACGTCAGTCCCAGCCACGGCAGAGGCCATGTCCTGAGGCAGCATACTGAAACATGATGTATTCATTATGCAATAAAATAATTACAAAAAGTAGAATCAAGTGCTTGGTACCAGGGCTACTGTGGTTTCCATGATTTGTAAACTCCTATGGTTTCTAAGTACAGGATTACATAGATTGTAGTCCAAGGGCACTGTTAGGAAATTTTCATAGCATATACATAATTTAGGCATTCACATAATTTAAATGCACTTTTACAAGAAGACCATTTGTGTCAGCTGAAAGATAATTAAAACACACTTTCTTCACAATTTTATTTATCCATTATTTTCCTTTATGTGGCTGATACCTTAGTCACAGGTAACTCAGGGTTACAGGTGGGGCAGCTTCACAATGATTTATTCATTTCTACAATGGAGTGGTCTTAGAGGAGCAATTCATGGTAAGCACAAAGACACTTCAGTAGGAGTGGGATTTAATCCCGGAACCTTCCGGTTACAAAACCACATCACTTATCTCTTCACCACCTGTTGCTGGCTGGACATGTGATCCCCAACTATAGATATAATTCTTAAACAATGTATATAATATACTATAATATAATATAGCACCACAGGAGGACACGTTTAAGTACACCAATGTATTCAGAAACTGGAACACATTAATGTACATGCTGCTGGCATCCTGAGTATTGAAGAACTGCTTCTCCGTTCATTGCTAAAATGTAAAATAGAACACTGCAACAATTTATTCCACATTTTTGGTAAGATAAATATAAGTATTCTAAAAATGGTCATCAGTATTCAAAATCCTCAGTTTAGCTAAATTTCCAGGGAAACTGTTATTTCAGACTTGAAGGATGGATGTCACATTCTCGCCTTCAACCCTTCAATATTATAACGGATGCAAAACTTCAAATATGCAGGGATATCAAATTGACTTTTCCAAATCAGGTGCCACATACTTTTATTTAAATGCATTAAGCTTAAGACTTAATTCGGGGGCCCTTTTGATGCAAGTTTAAAGTATTATAAGTGAGTGCAAATTCTGTATAGCAGTCTAATAATCTCAAGTTTTTTTTTCCTAGGTGGAATCAGGAAAATACTGTGGGGCTTATAAAGTGTTTGGCTCACAGAAATGAACACTTTGGTTGTGCAACATTTAAAACCCATTTCAGGTTTTCCTGCTTTGCATAGAATGAGAAAAATTAGCAGAATGCAGAATGGAATTTGCACCCAGTGGACATGCAAGCAGAACAAAAACAAGCTGCCAAATTATTCTGTGCTAAATCCCGTTTTTCTCTGTTTTTTGAGCAGGTAACCATGGGTCAGAGTGGAAACCATTTTATTCAGCTTTGCTGTGCTATAAAGTGTTGTATGCTTCAGTCTTACTGGATTTTTTGACTGATGCCCCACAGCGAATTCCCATGCCTGTGCAGGATCCTCATTGATTTGGGTAAGGAGATGATGTAGGGTCACAGCAGTTGACAGGTAGAGGGGGAGACACTGCAGGGGGCCAGACTTCCGGGTTTCCAGCCCCAAAGAGACCACTAGCTGAGAGACAAGGCTTTCCGTGATGCCAGACAACCAATAATCATCACTCCTCTCTGTAGACGGTACTTGGGCCAAGGTCACAATCTGTGCTGCTGTAATATGAGCTCGGAAATCAACTGGCTAATAGGACTTGGAAGGGAAGCAGTTTCCATCCATTACAAAGACTCTAATTGGAATCTGCGTAAAAGTGCATGAGGAGGGGAAAGAACCAACCTCCTTGTGGTGCACATGTATTTGCATTGTCATTAAACATCTTTTGGAATGTCCAAAATAGTTAGGACAATACCAATGGTTTTTAATGTTTGGCAAGGTATATTTTAATGGAAGTGGACCTATCTGCATTGTCTGTGCTCTCTTAACTCTTGTACTTTTGGGTGCGTTGCTGTGGATGCATTGTGATCAACCTAAAGCTTGGCTTCTTTATATTATAATTATATTATTAGGAGCATTAATAATGAGTATAATTATATTACGTTACTATATATACTATTGTATTATATTCTTTTGAGTATTAATGGTGAGTATTATTTTTCTCATTCCACACAAATAATTGTTTTGCCACCTTAGTTTGATCTGTACAGGCAGTCCCTGTGTCACAAGTCCGATGGGGACAGGGCATGGGACAGCTCGCTTGTTCACAGTGCAGGCAGAGGTCCTCCCTGAATCTGCGCTGTCGCTCCGCCGGAGAGAGACGATCTCGTCCAAGCTGCTTTGGCTCCAGCGGCTCTTCCAGGAAGGTGGTGGGGGTCTCACCAGCTGGGTATTGTAGTCCGACATTTCGTTCCCGGAAGAGGTTGTCAATTGTGATGGCGGTGTGGACGAGTTTGTCCAATGGCTAATCCTCTCCCCGGTAAGTGATCTCCACTTGTAGGCAGGCATTCAGCCCGTTGCGGAAGGCAGACGAGAATGCTGCTTCATTCCACCCACTTCCCGCTGCCAGCACGCGGAACTCCAGTACGTATTCTGCCACCATGCGTGTGCCTTGTTGGAGATGCAGCAGTCGATCGCTCGTGGGCTGTTCCACCTCGTGAAACACAACCTGGAACTGTGTTTTAAAGTGGGCATAGGATGTTGTCGCCATTCCGGGGCTGTCCCAGACCGCCGTCGCCCATTTGAGAGCAGGCCCCATAAGGAGAGCGATTGCATAGGTGATATGGCTGTAATCCGAGCCGTGGACCTGGGCCTGACTAGTGAAGACCAGCTCACATTGGAGAAGGAAGCCTTTGCATCTCTTTGGTGAGCCGCCGTACCTGAGGGGCATGGCTAAGCCCGGGTCGGCAGCGGGGGGGCACACCGAGGTGTTGGTCGACTGTGGTTTCTCCGTCGCAGGCATCTGGGACTGCAGGATTCATGGACTGGGGTAGATGGTTGAAGGTCTGTTCATGCATGCTGAGAAGCGACTCTTGCGCCACAATGGTTGTCCAAAGTTCTTCTATGCCCCCTGGGTCTTTGTTGTAATGGGATCTTCTGTCACGAGTCCAATGGGGACGGAGCATGGGACCCAAGTTCAGACACAACGCGAGGGGCTAGGGTTAGAGACGTTTAGTGAGTAACACTAGGAATCACAGAGATAACACTCTGTGAACATGGGTAGCTACGGTCGAGATCCTGTGCCGGAGCTGTCCGGCCCCGTGCCTTTTATCTCGGCACTAAGGGGTTGATCCGGTGTAGCTGCTACAGGTGGGCGGGTCCTGCCTGGCCGGTTCGTAACACCCCGGGTTACAAACAAGATCCGTTCCTAAGTCTGTCTTTAAATAGAATTTGTAGGTAAGTCAGAACAGGTAGATATGGTTCTTATTTAGCAACATTTAGTCAGATGTTTGACTTATATACTGTAGTATAAATTTAAAGTTTCTATGCATATGAAACCCTTAAGAAACACATGCTCCATTATTGTCACTTTATCCTTTAAAATTTTTCCAATAGTTGACATACTGTAGCCTAATGCTTTTTTAACAACTGATGGCATTTTGCCTCTTTCCGATCGCTTTATTAATTTCACTTTATTTTCAGTCGTGATCGTTTTCCTTTTCTTTCATGCATCACCAGTGCTTGCATTGGATTTACACTTTAGAGGCATGGTTACAAGGGTGAATAAGAGAAAAATTTAAGCCAAATATAGTTACACACTCAACACAGCAATGTGATCTGATTTAAAATGGCGGATGGGGGTTCTCCTTCCTTGAGCCAATGAACCGCTGAAGCCACGCAATGTTTTCATAAGCATCACAAAGTAGAGCATTCGTTTTTATGAACCAATGTATTTAATTCAAATTTTTTATATAATAGGTTTTATGGCAATCTGTTCTTAAGAATGAGTTGTCTGTAAGTCAGAAGTTCGTAACCTGGAGACTGCCTGTATTGAAAACTTTGTTCTGAACACAAGAGACAAAATGATCTGTTGTCAATGCACATTTTTATTATTCAGTTAAATCATTATTTGCTTACACGTCTTGTTTGTGTTTTTATTTTTTGCGCATGAAAGTAACATCCTTTGTGGAAAATTATTTAAAATTGAAATTTTAGCTGCTCCAGAAAGTAAGAGTTTGAATGTAAGATGCCAGCAGTGTGGCTGAAGTGTTCACTTTGTCTAGGAGGAAAACCTGTCGTGAAAATTCATTCTTAAAATGAATATTTAATTGTGTTCTGTGTTGCCCGTCCCTTTAATTGTAAGACATACAAAAGTGGAACTTGTGGTAGAAAACCAGAAAAACTAATACAAATGAAAGCATCTAATACTATATATGAATTTCTCAGCAGTTAAACTAAATTTTTTATCACTTATTTGACTGTAACTGGAAAGCTGTAGATGTCTTGTGAGTTATTGCCTTTTTATTTGTGAATAATTGCATGAGCAGCAACTGTAGCCTCACAGTCATGAGGAACAATGATAAACAGAAAAAAAGGTTAAAAAACTGCTTTTTTTGCAGTCTGGTCTTAGATCTAAATTATGTGCTAAATAATGTCAGTAAAATGCATTGTATATCCACCCATTACAACCCATTTATTGCCACAATTTAATTGTGCTCTGTACTGTTTCGCTGACTCGGTGCTGGCAGCTAATCTCCTAATGGCTGTTTATTACAGAATTAAAATGAAAATGAAAAAAATGCCTCTGAAATGCAAAACAATGCTTTTGTATTATAGAGGCAAATCAGAAACTGAGCAGTAAAATGGTCAAATAAAGGTAATTTGTTTATGAATGTGTTGATGCTTTGCTTTTGTGCATATTGAGTCTATGCAGTACATAAACAGGCAAACATGTAACAAAGACCTTAATTTTCAATCGACACCTGGCTAAAGCGGAAAAATAACCTTGTTTGCTTCGCTGAGCTACTGCATTGCCATCTTCTACCATACTATCCACAAAAGATATTGCATTCTAATAATTTTGCAACACCTCACTTGATCTGCATTATGCATTCCTGAGCTCATCCTTCACACCACATTTTCACCACGTTAGAGTGCCAGAATAAAAGGTGTACAAACTGCCCTGTGCACATTTGTCACGAGAGACAAACTGCCAAACTGTCGTGGGGTGCAGACAGCATGAAATCTTTATTCTAGACACAACCTTAATTAGTCTAGGACATGTATGTATTATTTAAACCTTGCTGTACTCTGGGACTGTCATCATAAGACATTCTCTTATCTGCAAATAATTAATTGACTCAAAGTGGTCATTTTTACTCTTTGCAACCATCAAAGTATCTCACTTTAAACTTTAATAAATTTAAGGGAGCAAGCAGCAAGGATAACTTTATAATTAAGCCTAGGGCATTGAGTGTATGACCTTCTACCATTTAAAATGAACTTTACACTCCTGTGATTTTATTATTATTAATGAAAATAAAAATAAATACCTAATATGTACACAATAGAAAGAAAAAAATAAATGCACAATGCAAAATATGCATACTCTATTTATTTGTTTGTTTGTTTGTTAGTTTGTTTATAATTATGTAGTGTGTGAAAAAAATTTAAAATATCCCTCTCACCCTCCCCTAATTGGAGGGGGTGGTATACTGTATGTGTGTGTATGCCTTCCTCAACCTCGGGTCCTCTACCAGAGGCCTGGGAGTTTGAGGGTTCTCTGCAATATCTTAGCTGTTCCTAGAACTGCTCTTTTCTGGATAGAGACCTCAGTTGTTGTTCCTGGAATCTGTTGGAGCCACTCTCCAAGTTTGGGAGTCACAGCCCCCAGTGCTCTTATTACCACGGGAATCGCTGTGGTCTTCATCTTCAACATTTGTTCCAGTTGTTCCTTCAGGCCTTGATACTTCTCAGTCTTCTCATGCTCCGTCTTCCTGATGTTACTGTCAGCTGGGGTTGCCACATCTATCACTGCTGCTGTTTTCTGCTCCTTATCAACCACTACTATGTCTGGTCGATTGACCAGCAGCTGCCTGTCTGTCTGGAACTTGAAGTCCCACAGGATCTTAGCTCTGTTGTTCTCAACCACTTTCGGAGGTGCCTCCCATCGGGACTTGGGGACTTCTAGCTCATACTTGGCACAGATGTTTCTGTATACTATCGCCGCCACCTTGTTGTGCCTTTCAGTGTATGCTGTTCTAGCTTGTATTCTGCACCCAGCTACTATGTGTTGGACAGTCTCAGGGGTGTCTTTCCACAGCCTGCACCTTGGGTCCTGTCTGGTGTGGTAGATCTCAGCCTCTACAGATCTGGTGTTTAGGTCCTGTTCTTATGCTGCCATGATCAGAGCCTCTGCGCTGTCCTTCAGGCCTAGGACAGTGCATCACCTTGGTATATACCGTACTTTATGGTGACTTGTGCAATGGCCTTGGAATTGGCTTCCAGTGTTGTCCTCCACTGCTGCATGGAGTTTTTGATTAAGCTTATCAGTGCCTTATTAGCCTTGTACAGTGCCAGGCATTCCATTATCCATGTAGGGGGCATCAAGTCATAGGCCTTCGTGTATTCGATCCGGACTGTGCTCAGATTGGTCTGTCTAGTCTTAGCGCCTTGGGTGATTGTTCTATCAATCAGTAGCTGGTGCTTTGACCCTCTGGTGTTGGTTCCAATGCCTTTCTGAGCTTTGCTCATGTACTGACTCATGTGGCTACCTAGCTTGTCTGCTATGCACTGTTCCATGTCATGGAGAGGCAGGTTATTGGGGTCCAGGTACTGTCCAGTTCTTCATGCCTGAGACATATTGTTGGATATATACCCTGGTGATGATTCTGGGAGGTCACTGTGGTCAGCTCTTAGGTCTTCCAACCACTTGGTATTGTTGTGTGATGCCTCTTTCTCCCATATATCCTTCCAGTACTTCTCAGTCTCAGCTCTGGGTGGATCTAATATTTTGTTGCTGGTGTTCCCTTGCAGCTGTGAATACACCCTAGATGGTTCTTTGGAGAACAGGCCATGTATTCTTTTGGCTTCTGCTTCCCTGGTGTATTTCTTCTTCAGAAGCCGTGAGTCTTTGTTTGGCAGTCTCCAGACCATCTTACTATATTTTCTTAGCATCCAGCACCTGTCTCTCATGACTCCCTTCTGCACCTCTGTGTTGGCTGATGTCCCTTCAGGCTTCCCTGATCTTGGCTTCCAATCTTCTTCTCTCTTCACACATGGATACTCTGGTGCTCTTGATCTTGTACCCAAGCATCTCCAGTGGCATATACAAGCTCACTGGTTTCAGTGATGGTGGGAACGCTGTTAACTTCCATGAGCATCGCTTCCAAAGGCATTCTGGCAGTTAGCCAAGGGAGTCATTCCCAAGGGTTGACTGTGTATAGTAGTTGGGCCTCAATCTTGCAGGTGCTGGGGGAAGCTCATTGGTTCCATCAACTGTAGTGTTCCCACTCTGTGGTTGGAGTCTTTCAAGTTCCAGCTGTGAGAGTAGCTTCCTTCTACTGAGAGAACACTCTTGCCCACTTTCCATCAGTATGTCCTGGTCCCTCAACAACTGACGCAGACCTTGTTAACTCGGGCAATGTCCGAGCCGATATGGCTTTATGTATACAGTAAGTCTCTTTGCTAATTTGTTAGGGGTCTAAGCCTAAGGACCCTTATTGGAAACTCCCATGTCGTGACATGACTTCTGCTCCAGGAAAGTATGAATGTGAACATGAAAAAACTAAGTGGTCCCAGTGTTCAAAATCATGCCCACCATTTATCTGCTATTCCTAACTATTGCAGGTGTGAAAAACTTTTTGATATTGTATGCCAGTGGGAGAAAATCTGCTTTGCATCCTACATCACAAATAATTCTGACACAACGCATTTAAAGAAAGTGCAAGGTCTTCAAAGGCAGAGATAAGAACCAAAATCCACTTTTATTTTTGTTGCTGTGTTACTGTAAACAAGGTGCAAAATCCCTTCATTCACTTCCCAAGGTCTCAGAATATCACTCTAATGCAGATGGTATCTTTCTTCGGCTATCAAAGCAAAGAAATCACATTTGCACAGGTGTGTGGCCTCGTATCTCTGTGGTGTTCAATTCCACTCTTGTATCCACAAGTCATAAAATTACAGCTGCTGACCAGACAAACCAGGTGCAGCCCATTCTTTTGAGTCATATACAAGGGATATTGGTAAACAAAAAAACTCAGTCACATTTATATTCATATTGCACAGAATATTTACAGTTTTTATAGATTTTATTATTCAGTCTCCTGCTCCCACCATTTCACATGGGTACACACTGTCAGTTACCTTCATTGTCCATCATGACGGTTAATTTCTTGTGCGAGTGCGTGCAGGTTGCAGTTACTTTGTTGTGCACATCTGTGTATTTTCAGGTTGTTTGCTTCATAATAGCAGCAGTGCTTTGTGAGGATTTATGCTCAGCGCTTCAAGCTGTGAAACAAATTGACCCTGATGCCAAGCAAAACCTGAAGCTATTGATCCTCCACTGCTTCAGTGCATTGCTATTCACAGTCATGGATAAGCAAAACGTGCCCTGGTTGATTTAGTTATGAGATGCGATTGAAAAGGTTTGCTTTTGATAATCCCCATTTAAATGATCAAAAAATACCAAATAAAAAGCCTCTGCATCTGCGGTTCTCATCGGTTTGTGTCTACTCCTTTTCGATGAATTCCATAACGAAACGGCAACGGTCTAAAGAAGCTGATGTTTACTTTCTTCCAACTATTTTAAGCCATTAAAACTTCAAGAACAAGTTGACAGCGGGTGTGACAGGCGCCTTTGTTTAATGTGTCACTCATAGATGCTGGAGTGACAAAGTGGACTGAAAAGCTGAAAAGCTTTATTGTAGACACTAGAGAAATGGTCGGAAAATGCAAGAGTGTGACAGAGATTAATTGCGACTTTCAGAGAAGCCCTGAGAAATCCCTCGTTTTTGCAGTACAACATGTTTGTGAAAAGTCATTCACATTTAAATCTCCTTATACATCAGTATTCCCGCTGACCATTTCCCACTGTACTTATATAACTTTACTGTAATAAACATATATGCAGCTCCAAAAAATATTTTTACTTTATTTTAAATTTGTAGACAGACATCAGTAAGATCGGTAACAATTCCGAATGATCTAATAATATTGCATGTTAAGGCAATACTGACATGAGATTAAATTAAAACAAAACTAAAGCTAAAATTGTATTATGTGAGCATACAATCCTAATAATATTGCTAAATCTGCTTTAATGGATAACCTTGGGACAAGACCTACAGTATTCATTTATGCAGAGTATTCACATGACTGTTGCTGTGTTTTACATACTAGAAATTTCCAAGTAAAATAAAGCACACACAGATGCAGTCATGTGAAGGTGTTATATATTCTAGTGCTGTTGCAAAAAGGCTCAGGAGACAAGAAATCTGGAAGCATTTCTTTATTAGCACATAGAGGCTCAAGGATTTTGTTTTTTTACTCAAGATAGCTGACAGTACTAAAGAACACTGCTAGAAATGCCCTGAGCATCATTCCTCACCCTATGACCCCAGTCTACAGTGTTGACATGCAGTGGTCTCTGTCTCTGCATTTGTCCATAGTCTGGTAGACACATTCAACCTGCCAGCTGAAAAGTGAGGAGTCACACTGGCAGTGCCTTGACCTAATTTATTATCGCCGAAGGGTGGAACACTGTAGATCCGCTAAACCAATGTGAATAACATAGGAATATTGGTTACAGAACTACAAAATTATATCCACTAATGTGAATATCAGCTTATCAGATGTCCAGTTACTAAAAGTCATGTCCCTTTGAAGTAAATGGGATCAAAACAGGACCGCAGAGACAGTATCAACTTAAGCAAATTATCCACTTATCTGATATTCACTTAACAGGAGTCCACTGTAGTAGTAGTGATATTAGTAGTAGTAGCAATAATAATACTCAGAATCAGAATATTATTAGTTATATTCATAGTACATAGTTCCCTGAAGAACTTTGTCAATGCTGTAAAACAGTTTTGGCCTTTGGACAAATTCTGATGATAAAATTAAATTTTAGCATCTTTCTGTGTAAGATGGATAAGGTAAGTTTTCCTTAATAGCTAGTTGTTTTGGATAAATAATAAAGTTCAGTATTTTAGCACAGCTACTGTTATCTCGTACTGCCAAATGGACTAAAATATCCACTACTGAGAATAATTATGGCCACTTTCTTGCCATTTTGTGGGAGTTTACACCCAATAACCCTCTACTTTTCTCTGAAATTAAGTACAGAGAAGGGCTTCTGCTGTCAAGTACTATCAGTCCCATATACTTTATTATACACTGTATTACATAATGCATTTTACTTTTATTTTGATGGCATTAAATGCTCTGTTGGCAAAGTATCTGCAATAAAGTCCAGCAGACTATTTTTTTGCTTTCACAATATTGTGGCATAGTTGTAAAGATTTGCTGAGAATAGTACATTTGTTAAAATGCTTAGATAAAGTTAACTGACACTTCATAGGTGATGCTGAAGAGCGTAATCAAAATGTGTAAAAAACTTTAAAAAAAGATTTTCCAAGTCTTATTTTCACTTTACACTTTTTGTATGGGTTACTCTGTGCCATCTTTTTTAAGGCTATTTTTGTAGTTTTACAAAATCAGAATCTTCACCACATATTGAATGCACTGTTGCCTAACATGTTTGAACAGCCTTAAGCCATTTGCACTACTTAGCGCGCACGTTATAAGTCGATAGTTATGGTGGCATCATCTTTTTTGTTAGAATGAAGTGTATATTGTAAGCAAACTCATTTTTGTGCAACATGTACTGTTTATTCTGTATATGCTGATGTTTACCTGTATGAAGGAGACTGCGCACACACATTTTGTTGTTTTCATGTTTCTTGCTTACAGCATGTAGATGCAATTATACTATACAGCTGGTCAAAGTAAGGGGTTGGAGTAAGTGCCATTGAGGCACGGTGAACATGCTGACCATGTGTTGTTTTCACACCAGTGAAGGGTACACAAGTGGTTTACAATTGCCTCCTTCTACATGTCTTTGGACTGTGAGAGGAAACTGATGTGGACATGGATGGGGAGAACATGCAGCACATAGAACATAGATTTTAATGTGTGTTAAAATCCAATACCCCCCAAAATCATGTGATTGAGGAGCTTGTGCTATTATATTTGATACCCAGACTGTTCCCAAATACACTTAAAAGCCACAACATTAAAAGCACTGACAGGTGAACTGAATAACACCTGTCAAGGGCTGGGGGGGAGTATATAGGCGGGAAGTGAACAGTCAGCTGTTGAAGTTGATGCCTTGATGGGTCAGAACTGTTTTGGTGGCATGAGGGGGACCTAGGCTGCTGGTTTTAATGTTGTGGTTGATCACTGTATGTACAGTACATTGAGAAAATATGGCAAAAAATGCCCAAGAGTAAGACAAAGAAACCAGTAAACACATAAAAGCAGCAGGACTAGAAACTAAAGGTTCACATCCCTGGAGAGTCATTAATGGTGTGCCCGCAGTGAGAATTGCTTCAGTGAACATTCGATTTTGTGCATGGAACTGGCATAAAATAGCAGCACCTGTTACAGAAATAAATAATTCAAATATAAACAACTCACGTTCACCATTGTGGGGACTCGGGTGTTGACCAGACGTGTATCTGAGGTCTTTAACTTGAGCCAGCAGTGACACTCACACACACACACACACACACACACACACACACAAACACACTCACGCACATGGCAGACTTTTTCCTCTGGCCTCATTTATACATCTGGAAGATGATTCTGAGACACTTGTGTGGCAGACTGTAACTCAGACGTCAGCTAAGTACAACATTTATTCTGGTCTGAAATGCTTATTCCCTTTTTCTACTGGAAGCTGCTGCGTCTCCCACTATCAGCCGGGCCTTCTCACCCCCGTACATAGTGGGTGCCCAGAGCTGGCGCAGTTGGAGAGCTGGCCTGCTCTCTGCAAAGGTGGCAAATGCAAGTCAGCATATTCAGCAGCTGCGGCCTCTGAAGATACAGAGTCACACACTTTCCTTTGATACTCCATTCTAGTGTTGTGACAACTGTTTTCCTTTCACTGTTCCACCTGTTATGGTTATTGTTTTTTTGGGGGCTGGGCACTGTGGTTGGTCCTTTGGTCCTTGTTCCTGTTCTTGCAGCCTCTCCGTAGGGGTTCGGCAATCGACAGGTCCGCCAGACCCAGTACGTGATAGGACCGCCGACAGATGACGTCACCGTTGCAAGTCCTTATCTACATGGACGGACATGAAGAGAGTGGCAGCAGCTTTATCTTGGTTGTGTTTTGGGTTTATATATGACTGATTATAGTGGGGATTTTGGCTGTCTGCCCTCATTATAAAGTGTTGGCACTGGTGAGCATCCAACCACTCTACCCTGTGCTAACACTCCGTGATCCATTGTACACGTATGTTCCGAAACCAGATGATAGAACACTGGGTGAAGTGGCAGTCACCCCCCCCCCACCCCGTATTGTTTTTTTTTTTTTTTTTTGTGAATTCTGTAATGGAGGTCGACAGGACCTTAGATTGTTTTCTTTTCTTTTGGTGGCCCAGGTTAGGATGTCCATTTTGTTTTATTTTTTGAGTTGGGAACCACCCATTTATGCCTTATTGTTTGGTGCTTGGTTTTTTTGGTTTTGCATGTTCTGTACCTAATTCAGTATCCTGTTTCACTGTAAATAAATTGCACTTTGTCACTGTTTAAACTGGAAAATTGTGCTGTATATTGGGATTATCCAGGTAAAGGGGTTTTCGCCTACCACCTAAATTTTTTTCTTTTTTGTACTTAAAATGCTACAGTCCTTATTGCTGGTCCCTAGCCAACGAGCCAGGCCGTAACACACCCCATCCAATCCTGGGACTCACCCAGAACTTCATCTCAAAGCCTCCAGGACCTGATCCCAAGTCAGATGGCCTAGACATTGATCTCCATGTAATATTTCAAATCGTGCTATTCAAATAAATCTAATGAAAGGCTTCTGGGTCATTTGTCAAATGCTCCACAGATTTGCTTTTCTAAATAAACCGCAGGTACTGTATGTGTGTAGGACTACAGTCAGACATTCGTTCATTTGCATATTACTTCACAAAGAGGTATGCTCAGTCTGGAACACAGTTTCTGACCTGATCCACGCAAATTAAATCCAGTCCTCGGGGGAACAATCTCCTCACAGCTAAGCCCAAGTCAGGTTGTCTGCACTGCTGACTGGCTTAAGGGAGAAACCGTAAGTGCCTCACGCAACTCTGCTGACAGCCTCTGTGGAGAGATTAGAGCTGCAATCCATCCTCATGTTCCACATGTTCTTACTTTTGCTGACGGGCTACTCTACGGTGGAGACATGAGATGGAAAATATAGCTACAGCCTGAAAGTAGCTCTCATATGTTCAGATTTAGACTTAAGGCCCACTACTTCCATTTAATATACTCCCAGTTAAGGTTACAGGAATACAGCAATGCTGTAGGGGACATTGCATTTAATTCTAAGACAACAGGGTTTACAATACTTTCTGAGTTAATAAAAAAAAGGTCTAAGTCAGTGTTGTGTCTCTGTGGGACACGAGCACTAAACCCAGACAGACATGCACCATCCACACTTGCTAAGTCATGGTTCTAGCAGAGCTCTTTTGAATTTATGTTCGCAAATTCAGCAGAACCATTACATTAACTCAGAGAATTTGTACCACTTCCACAGTAGGTTTGGCTCGTTCATCTTTCATCATGATTTGCATTATGTAGCTGTCCTGCCTACAGTCTGCTGACAAAGCTCATATTCATGCACTTACATTTTGATATTACCAGTACAAAATTATGGCAGATTTAGCTGATTTTATATTTTGGTCATACTGCTACAGGACTGTAGTACTATTAAAATGAAATGCAATGTGTTAAAAAGATTTTCACAAATGGCTGCTGAAGCATTACTGTGTGCACTGAACAGAATAGTTTGTGTGGAAGATATACAGAATACAGAGGGAAAGAAAGAAGCTGGTTGTAATGGGTTAGTCCCTGCTTTGAGATGTTTCCTCGTGGAGGTTTCGGCAGTTCTGTGGCGAGGTAATACAGCTGCGCTCGGCTTGATGCGAATGAGTCACCGCCACCTCGCTGTGTGACTCCAGCCCACTCAGCTCGCAAGCGTCCTTCGCTTCACCCATCAAATTCAAATCAAAGGCGGAGAGAGAAGAAAGCAAGCAACTGAGAGAGAAAGAGAATGGGATTCCTTTATATTGCAATCTCTATGCTGTAACGTCAGTAGCAACATTGTCAAACTCAGCTTTACACAATGGCTGCTGGCCATTTTTTGTCTCCGCTCATGTGCTTTCCAAGATGATCAGTGTTTTTTGCTGTGTATGCATCCGATAGCTTTTCAATGAGCAGAATATTCTCTTAACTTGAGCAGCATCCACTTTGATATGTCCCATACATTGCAGTTTGATTCCACGTGACTTCCTAGACAGCTGGATATATCGGGAGAAGGATGCTAGGGACGGAGCTGCCAGGCAAGAGGAAGAGAGGAAGGCCTAAGAGGAAATTTATGGATGTGGTGAAGGAGGACATGCAGGTGGTGGGTGTGATGGAGAAAGATGCAGAGGACAGAAAGAAATGGAAACAACTGATCCGCTCTGGCGACCCCTAACAGGAGCAGCCAAAAGAAGAAGATGTGACTTCCTAGACAGTGCGACTTAACTTCATAAAATGTGTTCCCTTTTTGCAGTACATAAGAGAAGACGACAACAATTTTACTCCCAAGTACAGGAAATAGAGGTGGGCAGCAAGACTACCCTCAACTTCAGCCTCACATCCTCATTGTAGTTGCACAGGCACCTTAGAGACCCGTCCCATAGAATTTAAAGTTCATGTGCATTGCATCTACAATACAGAATGAAGAAAATAAACTAAAATGTGATTGCACAACACTACCAAAGCAATGCTAAGCTTTGACTAAAGAATGGCGATCGTGAGATTGTAGGGATAGAAATAGTGACTTAAATACCCTTTACACCAAAACTTTTTACCCTCTCTCTTCTAAAAATGACAGAAGTGCAGACAAGGAATGTAAAGTTGATATTATCTTGTCTATCTTAAAATATCATTATTAATTTACACTTACAATTGACAGTTAAATTTTCTCAATTCAATGTACTTTTTGTTAGTGTTGAGCACTTCTTCTTCAGACATCAGCAGGGGAATATAAAGAAGCACACTTGAAAAGTGAACAACAAAATTTATTTATATAGCACATTTTCATACAGAAATGCAGCTCAAAGTGCTTTACAACATGCCAAAAGGAAAATTACAAGACAAGAGAAACCCTTAGAATCAGGCAATTGCATTAAGGAATTGGTAACAGCATAGAAAGCTGACGCTCAGATGGCCGGGAGGACAGAAAAAACAAAAAAACTGCAGTTTGGCAGTTTGGAGAAAAAAACAAAATCTGCAGGGGTTCCAAGGCCAACAGACTGTCCAGCCGCCACTGGGCATTCTACCTAACACAGAGGTGTCTAACTCAGCCCTCTTAATGTTTATGCTTCATGTGATGAAGTTGGTCTCGTGGACAACTGAGACACCTGCCTTCTTAATGCCTTGGACGGGTGGTGCTGGCACAGATTGCCACCACAGAAGAACCAGAAATGACAGCAGAGAATAGTATGGGTTAGCAAAGATGGGATCCCTGAAGAATATGACAATTCTATACCCATCCAGTGTATTTGGAAAACAATTAAAATGAAGTTATGAAAAAGCCAAATTAAAATAATGAGTTTTTAGCAGCTTTTTAAAATGTTCCACGGTGTCAGCCTGACGAATTTATATTGCTAGAGTATTCCAAATTCCCAGAGCATAATAGCAAAAGGCTGCCTCACCACTTTATTTTAACCTTGGCTCTTGGAATTATAAGCAGACCTCCATTCGAGGATCTAAGTTTACAACTTGGAGTGTAGGGGGAGAGGCATTCCGTAATATAAGATGGGGAAAGGTTATCAAAGGCTTTATAAACCATAAGTAATATTTTAAAGTCATTTGTGAACCTCACAGGTAACCAACGTAACAATGCTAATACTGGTGAGATGTGTTCGGATTTCCTTTTCCTAGTTAGGATACTGGCTGCTGCATTGTGCACTAACTGCAGTCGATTGGTGTCTTTTTTAGGAAGTCCTGTTAGGAGTGCATTACAGTAATCTAGTTGACGGAAAACAAAAGCATGAACTAATTTTTCAGCGTCTTGTAAAGTAATAAGGGGTCTAACTAGTGAAAAAATAGTCTTCTGGTTGGTAATCTGGTTGATATCAGATTTAAAGTTTAGGTCAGAGTCAATGATTACCCTGAAATTCTTTACCTCCGCCTTGATTTTTAAACCTAAGGGATCAAGTTTATTTGTAATGCCCTTGCTATGTAACCCTAACCTCTAACCCCTAACCCTAACCCATGTTTGCTAATAAAAGCTTAATCACAATTGTACTCGCAGACAATACAATACTGGAGTCCCAAAGGAGATCGAATGTCACCGTTAACATGTAATTGTTCATGGTGGCTTTTTTTCAAACCAACAGCAGCAGATAGTGGGTTAGAAAAGGGTTAGGGTTAGGGTTAGGGGCATCATCTATTTACAAAACTACATGTATTCACTCCACATCTTCAGACGGGCTTAACACTGCAACCTTACAGTCCTTTGCCACCATGTAGCATTAAACTAAAGTGAGAAAAACAAATTAAGGGCTTCATCTAACTGAAAAAGTGCTGCCGGCAAAAGTTACTGAAGAAAAGCGGACCAGCTTAGTGCTCGTATGGGTCTTGTTGGAAAGACGGCAGCTGTAACAGCACCACTGGAGCCCATCCATTTCAACCAAGTGCTGCTGAGGAGGTAAAAGCAATGCAGTGGAAAAATATGATTAAATGCAACACATACTGACCAAAGGCTGTCTCAGCAAGGTGTCATAGGAGACATAACTGACTCTGAGGCCTTGGTTTTATCTAGTAGATGTAACATTGTATTTTAGCAACAATTAAACTACGCTTACTGTAAAATTGAAGAGATCACAGGGGTATGTTCTTCACCCACTGAAATAAACAGGTTGCACAGCAAACAGAGTTGCTGCCTTCCTCTCAAAAGGTAGAGGCCTGAATCCCGCCCACTGCTCTAGACCCCATCAGCACTTACCATAAATAACTACAGTAAAAATGACCCAACTCACTGTCATTAGGTTAACACTCTAAGTTGCTTTGCAGAAGAACAATTTAAACCCGTGCCTTAGTGCAAGCATCAAAAACAGCCCATCAGGTATCATATACACAGATTTAGAAAAATAGGTCTGCAATTCATTTTAACTGTGTGTGTTAATGGCTTAGATTCCAAGTTAAACTTATAATTCATTAGTGTCAAACATATCCTATTGCCTGGCTCCATTTGTACACATCATTAAGAGCTGAAAAATCACAATTTAATGCATTCCCATTACAGAGCGTGCGGTGAATGCAAAAGCCTGGAAAGGAGACCCCTGCGTCTTAGCAATTATAGGAAGATGGCAGATAAAAATAGACACAACGCTTTACCTAAACAATGAGGAGCTGGCGCATTAATCACAAGGACTGTGTGGACCACCCTCTCCATGTTGAACATCTGGAACGGGCAACTTTCACGACAGCAAGCGGCGGTGGGAGCACGGAAAGATGGGTCTCGGAGACGAATGAGCGCGGACCGTTTAATGCATATTTAATCCCGGCCGGCAGAAAGCCTCCTGTGTCACATTTCTGTATTAATAACCAGTCAATAATTGATTTGGCAGCATGGTGACACAATGAGTTTGCCTTGTTGCCTCAAAGTGGCACAACTGCAGCTTTGAAACTAAATTAAAGCCCTGTTTATGGGGCAGCTCTCTTCCACTTTGTTTCTTTCCCCTGGGTTCTGAAGTTATAGTTTATTGCCATGACAGTGGGAATCAAAACGTGAGTGCTGGTGAGGCTGGGGTGTCATAATCAGAAAAAAAATACATTAGAAATCTACGTAAAGACCTCATAAATTGTGCGTCACTATATTGCAGTAAGCTACTATCTGAACATAAGTATTTACTGCAATTTTATTTGATTTATTCACGTTTTGTTACCCATAATGCACCAGAGAATTCATAGGGTTTTCATTCACTATTTAATGACTTGATTTCAGAATCAATATTTACCTCTGCCCTACACTTTTCTTCATAGCAACTAAGATTAACAGTAGAGCAGTAACCTACTAAAAATAATAATTGCTGATGCATTATTACAAGCGGGTAAATTTTACTAGGGTAATTCAGGAAGAGCACCTTCCTCCAGGGTATGAGAGTAAGAGTGGGGATCTGCATTACTGATATTACAAACATTGTAGATTTTATACTGTACATTCTCTCTCTGGTTTTAAATTAGTAGTTAGAGATAATGTTTTACAATTTGTTGCAGTAAGAGAAGGTCAAAGGTCTTCAGTCATAGTACCTTGCAGCAAACAGGCAGTGATTTTTTAATTATTTTCTTGTAATAATCTTTGTGACCCACCTTTCCAAGGGGTCAAAGAAACAATACTGTATATGACATGGTAGAATGAAAACTCTGAAAAATATGAGCAAAAGTAATTTCCTGCGGTATGTTCTGTTGCCCTTGTAGCCTAAGTGTTATATTTACTTCATTACTTGTGCTTGTGTGAGAGACAAGAGCTCTGGAAAGTGGAGGTTTAATGGGCAGGAGCTCAGTAATCACCTGACTGCCCCACCTTAGGGCTCCCAGCCAGGGGTTGCTCCTGTAGGGTTAAAGGCCTCCTTTGAAAAGATCAACCCCACGCCAGCAGTAGGACCACAACAAGATGGAAAACATAAGAACTTGAGGAAAAGTGTGTCTCTACCATTGTATATTTGCCAATACGAGAAGCCCTGGTGGGTGTCCTGAGGGCGAGACATGTGGTTCCAAATTTGAGACTTTGAGAAACTAATGGAGTTTCTGTGTGTGTGTGTGTGTGTGTGTGTGTGTGTGTGTGTGTGTGTGTGTGTGTGTGTGTGGGGCCTTCAGCTTATGGGCTGACCATTATTTTATGCAAGGGCATATGGTATGTGGCAGTGTTGTGAGTCTCCCTTTCCATGTACTCTATACACAACAAAGTCAGTTCACTACATGCTGGAAGCCATTAAACATTCCAGCAGAAGCTTTAAAACAAGTCCAAACCAAGACTACATTTGTTGTCAGGAAGATGAGGCACATTTCACTACAAACACAATGCAGTCCATAAATAAGTAAGCACAAATATGCAGGATTGTCCTCCTTGTTTGCGGTAACAAATAAATAATAAATGTATCATTAGCTGTCATTATAGAATTTATCTTAGCAAAAATGGTGTAAAGCAAAATGGAACATTTTTCTGACCTACAATTTGTAAATGTATAAAAATAATTTGTCTTTTTTTAATATTTAGCCCTCTAAATATAGTGAATAAATTAAATCAATTTTCTTTGAAAATATCATCCAGTTTCTTCCAGGAAAGTTCTAGAGTGTGATTCTTCAGTGCATTTGTACAGGGATATACAAGGTCCCACCATCACTAAAACATCTCTGTAACTATATTTTTAGGCAGGGAGCCCTGGATGCTTTTTAATATTGCAAATGATAACAGTTATTGCTAGATAATTCCATCTGTCAATTAACCATGTCACTATGAGTTAGATGGCAATTATTATGTAACAGGGTCCAACAATGATTTCAATGGGGCAGAAAACTGCAATCACAGGAAACACGGTTTCTGGGTTAAACTGTAGGCCAGGACATACACTTTATGGCCAAAAGTATGTGGGCCCCTTGCTTGATTAAGTTAAGCTATGTCAGCTGCACCCATGTAGCATACAAATGTATTCTAGACAACTGTGTGCTTCCAGCTTGGTGGCCACAGTCTGGGGAGGAAGAAGTACTTTCCAGCTCCTGCAGGACTGTGCTCCCCTGTCCACAAAGTGAGCTCCATAAACACTTGGTTTGCCCAAGGTTCAGTGGAAGAACTTTGATGGCTGTACAGAAGAACAATTTCTGCCCTCAACCCCAACGAACATCTTGGGGATGAATTGGAACTGCAAGCCAGGCCTACTCACCTGACCTCACTGATGCTCTTGTGGCCAAATGGGCACAAACTGGCAAAATCTGGTGGAAAACTTTTCCAGAAGAGTAAGGACTGTTATAGCAGCAAAGGGGGGGGCAACTCCATGTTAATGCCCATGGGTTTGGAATGGGAGTCTCAACAAGCACATATGGGTGTGATGCTCAGGTGTCCTCGTACTTTTGGGCATGAAGTGTAGATGATCTCCTTTCAGTTTGATGTATAATTGTAATTATTAATAGATGGCTCCAACATTTCTAGACCTGAGTAAGCTGTTCATGACAAGAAAAACAAGGACCTCTTCCACATGCCTTGACAAAAGGAGGTGAAAAAGAGTTTAAACATAAAGCATAGAAAACGTTTTAATTCAAATCTCCAAAACTATGTCAAATACTTCCTTGAAGATAAATTCCTGAAAAGAACAAAAGCATGGGCAACACAAGGAAACAAGAAGAGCAAACTGGTATACTGAGAAAATGGTGGGAATCCAGCTGAAATTGCCTCTTTTTCTAGATATGTAGTATAATGGAAAAAAAAAAAACTTCCACAAAATGTTTCAAAGTTACACAAAGACACAGTACAGAAGCAGCAAAAAAGCCAGAATGTCCACAAAAGCTGTGAGAAACATTTAGGTAGTATTGCTGAAGGGGCTCAGAGCCATATGAGGAAAAAGATGAAAGCTAGGTGCTTGACAGACAGCAGAGAGATGACATGCAGGGTTACGGTCATACTCGATTCTCAAAATTCAGTTGCTACATGCTGGCATGTGCATGGAATTCTAATTTAATGTTTATTATTAAATAAAGATTACTACTAGACAAGGGGTGTAGGTGGCGTAGTAGTCAGACCTGCTGCTTCATGACTTGAGGGGTTGCAGGTTTAAATCTGGATTCCTGCTGAAATGCACATGAACAAAGTTCTTACTGTAAATTGTTACAGCAAGAAACAGGCAGCTATATTAATGAGTAAATCATTATAAAAACCTCAATATTGTAAGATACTTTGGTGCAAAATATTGTTTAATTTGTAAATGTATTGTGGTTGGGCCACTTGCTGCACAGGGTCAGAGAGCAGCTACCCAGCCATGAAAACAAAATCTATTCCGAACTCCATCTTAACAACAGATGCTCAGTCGCTGGAAGAAGCACAAAGCCACACTGGCAATTTTTTAGTGTTCAAAAGCAGTTGTCATTCCACTGGGTCTTCATCATCAGCTCAGATGATCGACAAAGCTGCAGCAAGGTCCACATCTCAGCAATAAACTCTTTACTGGGCTCCCCACCACAACAACTCTGCACTGAACAAGCAGTTAGTTATAAGATGAAAATCAGAAAAACTGATGAGCATAATAATGCAAAAAACAGTTATTTTTCACCATATTATGTAGTATTTATGATGTCGCAGTATCCTCATATGGGAAAAAATGTGCTCAGAAGTTAAATACCTCATTTACAGACAGTCTCAAAATTTTGTACAAATTCAGACGTACAAGTAGTTGTTCAGTGTGGCAGGTGAGATTCTGCTGCTGTGATTTAACATGAGAACATGAGCTAAGAGCGTGAGGACCAACCATTTTGCTGCGCCACACACACAGACTAGCATTGAAAGACACCTTTAGTCAAACCTCCGAGCGATGCCGAGT
The DNA here is from genome assembly GCA_018136845.1 of Heterotis niloticus. Lineage (NCBI taxonomy): Eukaryota > Metazoa > Chordata > Actinopteri > Osteoglossiformes > Osteoglossidae > Heterotis > Heterotis niloticus. Next base: position 19,921,338 of record CM030888.1, read on the forward strand.
TGGTCTGCTGCGAGCAGGAAGAGCTTAGGAGCTAACTGACTGCTCCGTGAGGACTCAGAGTAAAAATGTTACTATAACAGCATTTGCAAGACATATTTTTTCTCACCATTTCAGCTAATATAAGAAGGGATTTGTCTAATCCCTGTAACATACAGAAATCTTTTTTTTTTTTTTTTTTTTTTTTTAAATGAACCCACCGACTTTGATACTGGAAGAGGTTCAAATGCAGTTATTTCTGGAGCAAAGTATAAATAGAAGGCAATGGGACCAAAGAATGAATCATGTTCAGATAGGCATGCAGTGAGGAACGAATGCAACACACGGAATAGAGACATTCAAAATCTGCGGTGAGGAGACAGAAATACAGAAGCCTTTTGTCTGAGGAGGACTATGACTTCCATGGGAAGGAGTTAAACACTGGCTTCATTATCGTTACGCGCAGCCTCACCTTCTCATTGAGTACGGTTTTGAGTGAGACTGGATGCGTACATAGTGGCTGTGGTGGTCAGCATAGGGTGGCTGAAGCTTCGGAACCGAGCATTTGGGCCAGTTGATCCCGGTGACATCACCTCAACATTCACAAAACTGCCCTGCCAAATTGGTTCCGTAATAATTTGCACGAGTGTTTACAAAAACTAATGATGTGACAAAACCGTGAATTATTTTGTCATGTTAAATTTGTTTCACCAAGCCATTTTGATTTGATGGCAATTTTCAGCACATCCATACTTCTTTAGAAGCTTGTGGCTTTCATTTTTCACACATTCAGATGCAGACTGGCAGATGGGGAACAAATTTTTTGTCTTGCAAGATTGGAAAAAAATAATGCCTTGTCGGCTTTGTGACACAAGGCTAGGTTATATAAACAGAGTGGCACATAGTCCGTAATTGGGTTTGGGAAAAAATGAGCAGATATTACAAAGTGCAGGTGGGCATGTGCAGCAGTGTCTGGAGGGCTCACAATCTCCATAGTAACTCCCATTCATCTCCATGGCATCCTGTTTTCTCCTGAACAGCCCAGGTGTCACAGCCAACCATTAGAAACATTACAAGGGGAAGAAAGAGTGAGAGAACAGTGCATCCCATTCAATGGGTATTGTAACAGTTTATTTTTTCCTTGGTAGTAAGGGCGTAGAGGTATGTAAGCATCTCTGATGCCTTGACTATGGCTTAATCATAACTGGTAGACATATAGTATCATCCATTTGGTCCAAAATGCCAAAATGGGCAGGAAACAGGTGCAAAAAAGGATGAGACTAACAGGGCTACTCTGACAACAAATTCATTTCAGCTTTGCGAAGAAACTATTCGTTTTCAGATGAATCTAAATGAGCCCATTAACTGTGCTCACAGGGCCCAGAAACTGAGTTTTCCTGTGAAATTTGTCAGATTTGCTGTCCGTTTGTGAGTGTGCAGCATCATCGCATTCCTTGCCCTCTCACTGATGCTTTTTTCCACCAAAACCAGCAAATAATTACATGGCAGGCAGCCAGCAAGACCGTGCCCTGAGGTTTCCTCGTAGCAGCCACACCTGAGCATGGCCCCCCCAGGCCAATCGGCACTCACTGTGCGGTTAATTAAAAATGAACATTTAAAGCCTGCTGTGCCCCAAACGGAGGTGAAAGAGGAGCAGATTCACGTAAACTGCTCTGTTGTGTGGTTTATTTAACCAACAGGGATTTGCTCTTCATGTTAATAATAGACAATTAAAAACTTGCCCGCCTACCTAGGTGGCATACGTTTGCATTTTGTAACAAGTTTTAGGCTGCTTAGTGCTCTGTTTTTTCACATTCATTGACTTGACCAAAACTTACCAAATCAGACCATGACATATTTTAGTAAAGCAGTTCAGTACTCTACCATAACCACAGGTAGAGCAGCTGTTATAGCTGTGACGACTTGAAATGACTACTACTTAGTTACAGTCTACCTCTAGGCTACTTGCTGCTCTAAATATTCCACAAATGTGTTTCTTCCCTTCTGGCTCCTTGGAATCCTGGCACAATGCATTAGACCTCTTTCGAAATCAAATGCTTTGCATCAGTTTACTGCATTATTGCGTTATCAAAATTGTGGAAAATTTTCATGGGTGTACGGTATACATCGTATCTGGTACGTGTGCATATATACCTACAGTATATGAACATATATTTATATATGCAACTAAATTTATGTTAATCATTCATTTTAACTGGAGAAGCAGGTTTTTAATTAAACATATGAGTATCCAATCTGAATACTTGCGCAATTATTTTTCATTTTCTTTTTAAGGTCAGATTCTATTTTCTGCTTCTCATTACCTGTTGGCCTATCTAGATCTTTCCACCCTGAACTCACCTTTTTTGTAACTTGTTCCTGTGTGAGTTTAATTATACTGCAGATGAGAGCGCAGTGAAGATGAACATATAGTATGTTGGATTTTTTAAAGTCTTTAAGGGAGATGGAAAAGAGATTAGCCCCCAGATTCATGGCACACCGGAGATATATTGTCACTGGGAAATAACCTCCAGTACAGAACGTGCTGCAGCTTGGTATGGTAAATGCTAACCTGATATCTTATATGCTCCTGTCAAACCAGTGTTAAGCATCTGCTAATCACAACTTTCGATCAAGAAAAGATGGAAGGAATATGCTGCTACCAGGAAGATGAAGCAGATCAGCCATTTTCACCCATTCCTTACAAACCAGAACCTCCAGTGTTAAGGGAAGTAGAAGAAGCGGCTTTGAACGCCATATCAAAGAACAAAGCCCCTGGCATTGATGGCACTCCCATTGAATTACTGCAGCAGTCAGACAGAGATTTTCACTATTAGCAAAGCTCTGCCAAGAAATCTGGACTACAGCACAGTGGCCAACAGATTGGAGAAGATCTGTGTTCATACCAATCTTAAAGAAAGGCGATCTGACCAACTGTGCGAATTATCACACAATTGGTCTGATCCCGCATGCCAGCAAAATACTTCTCAAGATCCTTCAATGGAGACTGCAGACCTATCTGGAACAAGAAGTACCTGAAGAGCAAGTAGGATTCAGGAAGGGGAGAGGGAAAAGGGGCATCATCGCTGAAGTGAGGTGGATCCTTGAAAAAGCAAAAGAATATCAAAAGGATATCCATATGTGCATCATCGATTGCAGCAAGACTTTTGATTGCATGAATCACAAGAAACTCTGGATCACACTACCAAGCATGGGGTTACCAGAACGCCTGATCGTTCTAATGCACAACCTCTACATTGACCAAGAAGCAACAGTTCGAGGCAGGGGTATAAGACAAGGCTGCAAACTGTCTCCGCAGCCGTTTAATTTATAAATCAAAGAAAATCAGAGAAGCAAGACTACTTGAAGAAAAACAGGGCATGAAAGTTGTTGGAAGAGTCAATCTTTGCTATGCTGATAATACAACAATACTAGCTGAAAGCAAAGAGGACTTGAAATATCTTCTCATCAAGATCAGAGAAAAAAGTTTGAAAATGGGATTGCATCTTAATTTGAAGACAAAGGACACTGAACAACTTCACACTTGATGGACTAGGAATACAAACAGTAGACCACTTCAACTTACTTGGATCGATGATCAATAATGAGCCAAGAAATCCGACAAAGAATCGTTGTGGGCAGAACAGCCTTGAAGAGCTTGGACAAAATTCTCAAGCACAGGGATATAACTTTGCACACGAAGATCTGACTCGTTCAAACCATGGTGTTCTCAGTCACTTCATATGGATGCAAGAGTTGGACAGTGAAAATGGTGGACAGGAAGAAAATTGACACCTTTGAATTGTGGTGCTGGTGAAGAATTCTGTGCATACCTTGGACAGGCCAGAGAACAAATGCATGGGTGTTGGGGCAAATCAAACTAAAGATGTTGTTGTAAACTCAAGTGACCAGGCTTCAACTGTCTTATTTTGGACAAATCATGCGGAGAGAATAGTCTCGGGAAAAGGATATCATGCTCTGGAAAGTGGAAGGTCAATGCAAAAGAGGAAGACCTGCAATGTGGTGGATGGATACAGTCACCACAGCCATTGATGCCCCTTTGCCAAGTTTTAGGCACCTTGCCGAAGACCAGATGCTTTTTAGGACAATCCACAGATGCCATGAGTTGACATCGACGGCACTTAATCACAACTTTCATTACTTAGATGGATGCATTCATTAGCATTCATATACATCAAAACAAACCGTTGCAGAAGCATTAACAGAAGGCTACAATTATACTTTATCCCAGTAACTCAGACTAGATATTCATCTAGTATCATGAAGCATTTCATTCTAGTGAACATTCTGAAGGCTGCCCTGGCATCACTGGGTGCTGGGCTGCAGAACTCCATCCTGGATGGGTTCTTCGCGGGGTGGTTACCCACAACTTGCAAATTAGAGTGACCAACTAATCTGAAACACATGTCTTTGGACAGTAGGAAATTCCTACAGACATGGGAGAACATGCAAACACCACACAGACTGAACTGGATTCAACCTCACACTCAAAAAGTGAGGCTTCTGTGAAGCAGTTCTAGCTGATGTGTCACTTTATCACCCAGGTCCACTAAATAGAGTTATCGAAATGTAGGGAGTAATTTTAAGTTCTATTTCTACATTTATGTGTGATGCAGAAAGTCATGGTGAGGGCATAAATTCTGTATGAAATGTTAAAATGTATCACCAACAATTTGAAATCATTTTCAACCATAGAACTTTGAAGACATATTTGCTTAATCATTTTGTGCTTGAAATATTTCATGCAGTAAGCAGACATTCCATGGTGCTTACAAAAAAGTTTTGCACTGAAAGCAAGTGTGCTCAACACATGCGTATTTCAAAAACAAAACAACAAGTTTAATCAAACAAAATGTGGGGCTTTTCCTAGGTTGCTGAAAAATTGCCACAAAAAACTGTTTCCCAGTATACTGACAAATACTGGGAGACTGCAGCAACTTTCCACTTTTTTACCTACTCCACATCTGATCTTCTTCTTCTTTTGGCCGCTCCCGTTAGGGGTCGCCACAGCGGATCAAAAGCTTCCACTTCCTCCTGTCCTCTGCATCTCTCTCTGTCACCCCCACCACTTGCATGTCCTCCTTCACCACATCCATAAATCTCCTCTTAGGCCTTCCTCTCTTCCTCTTGCCTGGCAGCTCCATCCCTAGCATCCTTCTCCCGATATATCCAGAATCTCTCCTCTGCACATGTCCAAACCAACGCAATCTCGCCTCTCTGACTTTGTCTCCAAACTGTCTAACCTGGGCTGACCCTCTAATATACTCATTTCTAATCCTGTCCATCCTCGTCACACCCAATGCAAACCTTAACATCTTTAACTCTGCCACCTCCAGCTCTGCCTCCTGTCTTTTGCTCAGTGCCACCGTCTCCAACCCATAAAGCATAGCTGGTCTCACTACCATCTTGTAGACCTTCCCTTTCACTCTTCCTGGTACCCTTCTGTCACAAATCACTCCCGACACTCTTCTCCACCCACTCCACCCTGCCTGCACTCTCTTCTTCACCTCTCTTCCACACTCCCCATTACTCTGGACTGTTGACCCTAAGTATTTAAATTCACCCACCTTCGCCAACTCTATTCCCTGCATCCTCACCATTCCTCTGTCCTCCCTCTCATTTATGCACATGTATTCTGTCTTAGTCCTACTGACCTTCATTCCTCTTCTCTCTAGAGCATATCTGATGGTGATAAGAAATTGATTCTTGTTTAAAAACTCGGGGATCACCATTAAAAACTTATTCCATACAACACAATCTGACTAGAATTCTCTCAGAGGACTCCAACTGCCCTTCAGGACCGTGGACTGCAACCCCCTTGGAGCTCTAATACCCCTCACCTGTATACACTTACTGTATTTTCTTGGGACTCAAACCCCTGAAGCCATTCTTCAGTTAAACAGTCAAGTTCAGCAGGCAAGAGCAAGTCAGAAAAAACAGGGTCAAAACCAGAGAAATGAACAGAGACCACTATCGAAGAACAGGCGCAGGAAAACGCGATCACAATCTGACAGGGAACACATACAAACACAGGACTTAAGTGCTCAATGCACTAAACCAACAAGGCAGGCTATTGGGGAAACACAAGAGGCAATAGCAAGGGTAATAATGGTGATCAGGTTGGGAAAGGCAAGGTAAGGAGCACACAGAGGAAAACAGGAGCAAAAGGCCCTTGCAGTAATCAAAACTGGCCAGTAGGGCAGCCAAGAGCCCCTGAGCAGGATGGAGTCATGACAGCCTTCTTCCCATAATGCATCCTGCTGCCAACTCTTCCACAGGTAAATGACACACACGCACCCGGCAATCCACATAATGCAAAAGAAAATGTGATTGGTCAGACTAGGCCACCTTCTTCCATTGCTCCATGGTCCAGTTCTAATTCTCACATTGTAAGACCTCTCAGTGGTGGGCAGGGGTCAGCATGGGCACTCTGACCAGTTGGTCTGTGGCGACGTAGAAAATTGCAAAGAACTGCGTGTTCTGCCACTTTTATATCGTGGCCAGCATTAAGGTTTTCAGCAATTTGCGCTACAGTAGTTCTTGTGCTGGATTGAACCAGGCTGGTATCAATGAGCCATGGGCGTCCACGGTTCACCAGTTGTTCTTTCTTGGACCACTTTTCATACTGTAGGTACTAACCACTACATACTGGGAACACCCCCCACAAGACATGCCATTTTGGAGATGCTCTGACCCAGTCGTCTAGCCATCACAATTTGGCCCCCGTCAAAGCCGCTCAGATCCTTACAATTGCTCATTTTTCTTGCTTCCAACACATCAACCTCAAAAACTGGCTCTTCACTTGCTGCCTACAATCGTGGCCAAAAGTTTTGGCAGTGACACAAATGTTGTGTTTTGCAAACTTTGCTGCTTCAGCATTTTTAGATTGTTTTACATGTTTCTATGATATATTAAAGAACAATTATAAACATTTTATAAGTTTCAAAGGCTTTTTTGGCAAATACATCAAATTTTTGAGAATTGACTACAGGTTCTCAATGGGATTAAGATCTGGGGAGTTTCCTGGCCACGGGTCCAAAATTTCAATGTTATGATCTCTGAGCCACTTCATTCTCACTTTTGCCTTGTGACATGGTGCTCCATCATGCTGGAAAATACACAGATCATCACCAAATTGCGCCTGGATTGTTGGAATAAGTTGCTCTTGGAGGACATTTTGATACCATTCTTTATTCATGGCAGTGTTCTTGGGCAGAATTGTGAGTGAGTCCACTACCTTGGATTAGAAGCATCCCCACACATGGATTGTCTCAGGATGCTTCACTGTTGGCACGACACAGGACTCATGGTAGCATTCACCTTTTCTTCTAAAGACAATCGATTTTTGATCTACAAACAATGTAAATTGCCACCACTAAAAATGAAGCTGCAAATTTTGCAAAACACAACATTTGTGTCCCTGCCAAAACTTTTGGCCACAACTGTAATATAACCCCCCCCACCCTTTGACAGGTGCCATTGTAAAAAGACAATCCGTGTTATTCGCTTCACCTGTCAATGATTTTGAAGTTGTGGGTGATCGGTGTAAGTTTCATTTGTTAGTACCACACAAAGAACCAACACCAATCCCATATCATCTTTTTCCTTATTGGCTGGTTATTATTTTCCATTTTATGGCATCTTGGCCCTGCAACTTATCCTGTTGTTTTTTTCACTTGCACATTACTACGCTGGTCATACTGACACGAGACGATACTTCCCGATTTAGACTCTTGAAGCATCTTTAACAAACTGTTTTCACCACATTTCATACTCTGTGGCTCTTGCCTTTTACCCTCTTTTGCAGACTAAACTGATTTTTCATCCTTATTGCACCTTCTGGGCCAGGTCATGACCAGTACAACTGTAAGTACATTTTGGCTGCACATACATTTGTTATTTGTTGTATATTGATTTCTGTAATTATACTGAGATGTATATAAACGTATAAAACTGAAAACTTTCCACTTCCACAAAACTGGCAAAAGAGGGGTGGACTTTCAGATCAGAATCCAAATACAAAGAATAGCACGTGTATTAGAATTAGTTTACATACCAAAGGATGGAAAATGCTTAAAAATGCATTATTAATAGTCTGTTAGAACAGACTGATGGATTTCCCACTGTTCTGAGCTTTGACGTAGGAGGATCCTGCAAAGCAGATGGCTCTGCCTACCCTGGTCCATCTGCCAGATGAAGTAAGACTGACATCAAGCGTGTGACTGACTGGCTTGCCACTCACCTCACATTCACCCCAAAATTTCCACAGCTCACGTACTGGAAATAGCATGGTGAGTGTGGAATATGTTCTTCTTAGATGCCAGAACCACCTGTCTTCAGACATACTGTATGCTGCAGTGCAGTGATGTTCAGCTTTGGTCCTGGAGGGCCAGTCGATTAAATTTTCTAGCTCTCCTTACACAAGTAAAAGCTTGGAAAGGGAGTCAAAGGGCCTCAGTCAAGAAAGCTGAATCAGCTGCTTTAGTGTCTACTTGGAGAAACCTCCAGAGACTCCAAAATCAAAATCCGAGTTTTTGAATTGGTCAGAATGTGTTGTTCAGTCATGAAAGTTTGGACTGCACCTCATAGTGTTTAATATTGTAGCGAGCACCGGTCTGGGCTTGGATGGAGAAAATGAGGACATCACGCTGATCTCCATAACACAGCCTTTTATTAAACATAGCGCAGCAGAAGTAAGTAACAGCCAGGCAGAGCAATGGAACAGCCACTCTTTTAACACCCGTACTGAAGCTGGTTAACCACCCCAGGACCCCTCTTCCAACAAAGTGGAACCAGTCAAACCCCAACAATACAACCCAACATCCCATCCACAGTTGGACACAAATGAACTATTCACACATATAATACTGCCTGCCTGTAGCATCCAATGCTCCAATATGGAAATAAGGACTATAAGACATAAAACTTGGGAAAACATTTTATTCTCAGCTCCTTGCAAGGTTACACCCTCTGAAACCATCATAGGTGCAGCAGCAAGTAGAAGAATTTCTTTGCAAGTCTAGATGTGCTCCTCTGTATGTATTTTAAATGAATATTTAATGATAATTGTTTCTTGAAAATTCATTCATACTGTTCACTCAGTCCTATATAGATATGCAGTAAGTTGTGGACTGTTGACTTACTGCTGCTTACCTGACGAACAATGTGGAAGACAGCCAAAGCTAAGCTTAAATAAAACTGACAGCAGCACAAAGAAGCATGACGAAAGATTTCGCTGGTCCTGATTTAAAACTGAATTATTAGCATTCTGGCATTTAGCTTGGAGGTGTTTTCCACATTTGTTTTAATGCAGCCACTGCAGGCTAGAGAAAGTCCTCTTCAGTCTGGGAAAAAATAATTCCTTTGAGGCTTTACTGCCAAAGTGGATTGCATTTATGTGTGCATCTTCAGAAAAAAGAAACCTGGAGCTTGAATTTTTCAATTCTGTAACCTGATCCCAGGTGTTTGGGAGACCTCTGGGTTCCCTATAAGTCTGACTCATTTAATCACTCAGGTCACACATTGCAGATATTACGAGGCCAGCCAAAGTAATCTAAATTTATTACAATTATTACCTGCAACACTGCCCAGAATAAAGCAGTTAATGATAATGGTTGGCTAGAAGGATGTATCAGAGTCTACCTTGGAAATGCAGGATATGAGGCGGGGAAGACTATGAATTGGCCAGTTTGTTTCAGGGAATTTATTTCATTATCTTTCATTAACATAAAGAAATTGTGGAACATTTATGAGCATCTTGCTGCTTTGAGTTTACTTTATGTAACAGATTTATTAACTGAGGAGGTTCCGTGAAGGCCTTGGCTATAGCTGTAATAATGCAACTGTCACGCCCTTCAGGGGTGAACACAGCACCTTGGAGGATCCACCACACACCGACTCTGCATCACGCTAATGAAGAACAGCATCCAGACCTACATGGCTGAAACGTTTGGCACGAGATCTACTAAATTCTCATGTGTTACTACGAACTGTGCTCGTAGACTTATAGTCGCTTTGTTTGTTGTGGTGTGTTGTTTCCACTCTGTCAATAAATCTGCTCTTGGGTTCAACACCTGCATTGGCTTCAATTCGTTATTGACGGCAGTGCACTGTTATAGTTTTATTTCAATATTTTTATCACCTTTGAATTTTGTTCGAACTAAAGCAACTTCAGAATGGCTGTGAATAATGTTTTCCCCACAAATTCTTATTGAATACAAATTGTTTTACTCATTACGCCAATAAAAGCAAGCAACGTCTATTGTATTGTTACTGATCAGCAACTCACAAAGAGCACACAAGCTGTAAACATGATGGAAGCCAACTGAATACATCTTAACACATTCCCTTTTTTCTGTTTGAATCTATTCAAATGTCAGTTAACAACAGGATGTAGAAATGCAAGTCAATTTCACTCTGCAACAAAGAAAAAAATAAAAATAATGAACTAAATAAAATGTTTAACTTTCAGTAGCTTGTTCTTAGAAAAAAATAATATTGTAAGTCATCTTGAACAAAAGTATCAGCCACATGAAGTTTATAATAGCATAAAAACGTACACTGGACAACATTGCATAGTATTGCAACAATTTGTTTATAAAAGTTTCATTCCTTCTTAGAAGGCTGAAGTAACCAGCGGTGTGAAAGCATAATGGATCGCTCCTCAAAGTGGAATACATCAGAACTAGTAAAAAAGTACAAAGGTAACTATAGGCTGTAGAACCAAAACTGCTATGGAAGTGATCTCCACAGACAATCTGATGAAAAATGCCAACTTACTGCTCGATTATGCTGAAGATTTGTGCCATTTGGAGCTTGGGATTATTGTTCTCTTCTGCTAATTCCTTACAGTGTAGATTTCAAAGGATGCAAATGAAATTATTTGTCATATCAAATATGGTTACCCACATCCAAACCATCGCATGGTAAAATAAACCAAGTCTATACAGTTTTGTTTGTGACATGGGGAATAAATGGTTAGTATTCTGACTTTATTTTACTTATTTCAGGGTAGCAATGCCTCTATTATATAATGCTTACATAACGCTTCTTATTTTTTATGTACTCATATCACCTGCTCCAAGTACTTGAGTTGTGCCAGACTGCCTGTCATCCTTCACTTTTCTTGACATAGATAATAAACCTTCCCTATATGCGGCCATAGTGACGGCCAGCACTACCTACTGAGGACAGGGTAAACTATAGAGTTGTAATAAAAGTCTGCTTTCTAACTAGCACTGCATTCGCATATTAATCATAGAGCATAACCACGGCAATACCAAGCCATCACAGACGATAAACCTCAAGCACTCCTATTGCAAAAATTGGCACTCACAAGTGGAAAACGAAACTGAAAAGAAAAACAAGCACTAGAGACCATCACACTCTGAAATTTTGTCCTGTGCTATACAAGCCAAAATAGCAACATATGCAATGGGTCTACAAGAATAAGGCCTGGTCATTTGAAAAAATGTGCATTTGCTTAAGTAAATTCATCATTGATCAAATCTATGATGGCTAATGTGATCACATGCTGGTGCCACTGTTTGTTCATAGTGATGCTTATTACTAGCACTGTTTATTTTTGCCAGTGAAACCAAAAACCACAAAAGACATTTAGAAGATAATAAATAAATAAATAAATAAATAAATAAATAAATAAATAAATAAAACAAGCAGCAGTGTATTCTTAGTAGCTTTGTACCAGTGTTGACTTCCTGGGTCACATATGAAACATATGCTGATATTCTCGGTACTGAGTCCATAATAGAATAATATTTATTCTAATTACACTTTATCATGGATGCTTTTTCATATCTGAGGCTGTCACAGGCATGTACAGTAGAGTCACCTTTGGGACTGCACATGTCACATGTCAGTGATATTAACATCAGATGTCCTAGCTTCTGCAACAGCGGTGTTACTGCCTTCAGGGATTAGTATTCATATACATCTGCTATAATCAGCTTTGTCTATCCTGGAACCAAGATACATCAAAATATCCATGGTTGAAAGCTGTTCTCCTCATTGCCAGCAGACGAGCTGTCAAGGTCTGATGTATCACTGTCAGCCTAATTCATCGAGAGAACACTGTGTATTCGGTGCGCTGCACTGCAGACCGCTTCGGCACATTTATGCAGCAGGGTGAGGAAAAATGCGAGGAAGATGTTCACATCTACCAAGCAGCGCTATGAACAAACCACCTTAGAAGAAGTTAGTCACATGTTTCGATCCAGCCACTGGTTCCAGTTCCGGTTGACATTTCCATTTGAGCGTCGACCTTTACAACGTCCTTCGAGGTCACAGGAGTGCCAGTCGGCTTCATTTTTGAGTCCGGAAGAAAAAATATATCTGTTTTTTTTCCCCGATTTCTTTACTAAGTGTAGGTAAGGTGCGTTCACACACAAGCCACAATATATTTTTTTCTAACGGAAACGTTACCGCCAAGTAAAGAAGAAACCAATATCAACACTGCAGGCTTAAGTCACTGTAAGAATATAAATGTAAGGAATATGTGCAGAAATTAAACTGTTGGATTATTCATGTTTTTTACAAAGTGAGGGTGAAGAAATGAATGGAGAGAAAAGATCATTTTCCAGTGCATGAAAACAGTGTCTATCTATCTATCTATCTATCTATCTATCTATCTATCTATCTATCTATCTATCTATGTCTGTCTGTCTGTCTATCTGAGTGGAAATAAATGGTATTCTAAGTAACATAAGCATACTAAATTGTGTCAGTGGCATTTTATTGTCCTTTTATTTGTTCCACAGTGCATCTTGTCACCAGCAATGAATTCAATATTCACCATCGGTGAGCATTCCACGTGACCATACGTCCCTCCTGCAAAAATGATGAAGTAATAACATCAAGTTTTTCATTCCTATATTGTTGTGAATGAAGAACGCAACAAAAGCGTGACAGTGACTAAACGTGGTCTTCAGCAGTCAGCAGCTTTGAGCCAAAAGTAGGCCGAGGAACTGGGTGGAAAAAAGCCGCTCCCATTTATAGAATTAATTATTTCACCACTAAGCAATTAAAACCTTTGTATAGTCAATAAGTAATCTGAAGCACCGTTAATTCTGGGACATCCGTAACCTGAATAGAAAAGTGCAGCTCTTCCTGACATAAAAAATGTAATTATTTTTGACTTTGGTGAATGTGACAAACTAATCTACTCATTTTGGGACATCCCAGGCACCTTTCCATCACCTGACTCATTATCCTGCAGCAAATCGAATGAAGCGAAATCTAAACGCTCTAAATTTAATGCTGTTTAAATAATTCACTTTTTGCATTTACACACGTTTGTACTGTAACGTCACTCACATCCTCGGCGGCCATTAATAATGGACGGCAGTAATGATTAATAATCCGCGTTTCTCTGTGCGACACAAAACGTGAAACACGGACTGCTTACGGTAGTTCATGCAAATAATGCAAAATGAACAAAAGTAAAATGTAAGAAATCGTGGTAAAGGGCATGGGCTACAGTTCTTCAAGGACATCTGCACTGCGCCTCAAAATATGAAATTTTCTAAAAATGTGGAGCAATAAAATTTAAATGCCGGGAAAATTCCGATTTAAAAATCCAAAAAATAAGATAGATTGCAAAAGTACCAACAGTTTGTCATTATTTTATCAATTTTCCTGAATCCCTAGACGTCATTCATAAATTTCAAGACTGAATTGCATGAGTATACAAAAGAAATTATTTTTCATTCCCAATTAAAATGATCCTAGGAAATAGGTGTCTTTTATTTTGCCTGCAAGTTTAAATTTAATTCTGATGCATTCATTTTCATGAGTTTATTCAATAACAAATACTATTGTATTAATTATTATTAACAACAATTAATTTTTGTGTTTATATTTTTAAAATATATTTTATTATATTTAATTATTAATTACACGTTAATTATAAATATTAACCATTGCATTGTATCAATATACACTGTAATGGAATGGCAGACAGTGCGCGGCAATTCCAGGATAAACTCAGAACCTCCATGATCCTGACAAGAACAAGTGAGTGAGCATTACTCATACACAGATATAATCATACATGCAATTTTTGATTTAAATGATTTAAAAAACTTTTCTGTTCGCCCTGAGCACATAACATTGCCCAAGTTCTTCTTCAGATCCTGTGTGTTCTGAATATGAGATGCTCCAAGGGATTTCGAATTGCAATCTCCCATCTTGCCCACTCCCATTAACGTGAGCCACAAAATTATGTGTTTGGTTCAGGGCATCAACCCCGAGGAATGCCTTCATCCGTCCGTTTGGATCCGAGAGGGATGAGTCGCTCTGCAGTTCTGACATTTGTCACTGTCAACAGTCTTATCACACTCAAGCAGAGCCCTGCAGGGAAGAGGCAGCTTGCACCTTGCGCTGTAATGTTTATTTCATCAAATACCTGGCTATAATGCTCGCTCAGTTCTCCCTTCCTCAGATCTGAGTGGGAAATAGGACGTGAAAAGCCAGGCAGAGTACAATGGAAAAGAGAAAAACATTCGGAAGAAAATAATGGGATTAATGCAGATTCGTTTTTTGTCCAGATTCGCAGTATGGCTGACTGCATTTTTGTATGGAAATTTATTTTCACAACCAACAAAAATTGGTTCTTAATGCTGAGCACCTGGCTGAGAAACATTATTGTAGCAGCCAAGCTAACTGTGTAAACCCTTAGAACCAGCATCACTGAGGTCTTGGTCTCCAGTTAGGCCTCCTTTCAGAGAATTGAAGACATATTTAGTATTAAGGCTTCATTAAACTGATATAAAAGTGACCTCATAAAACTGCTCCGGAAAGGGAAGTAGGGACGCTGCCGTCTGATAACCTTTCCCGCTCATACACATGCGACGGTGCGTTTGCTCTGTATCTGAAGGAAAGGCAGCACTAGACCATATCAGAGGTTGATTTATATTTTTGCTTTTGGGAGCGATACCACTTCATCATTTCCGGGGAAGGATTGCCCTGGACTCCAAAAAGATAACAAAATCATTCTCATATTTCAATAGTGTTAATTCTTTATCTAAAGTCACACTATTTAAGTTGCTTTTTAAATCCAATTTGGCATCATTTTACCAACTGTGGACGAAAGGGCCCCAGAAACAGAGATGTTGTCATAATGTTCAAAACATTTACAAACACAGCTGTATCCATATTTACAACATATTCAGATTTGATCTTTAAATTCCCATTAACACCAAAGCATCACAATTCGGACGGTTTTGTACTGACTTCCCTAAGAAAGAATTCAGTAGTTTTTTTATTTGTTTCTGGATCTTATAAAATTTCCCAGGATTGTGATCCCTCTATATAGCTTTCATTACTAAAATAATAAATAACTTCAGTGCTAGCTATCTTTGTATCTTTCAGATAGCGAGTTTAATATTTATACACCAGAAATTGAAAAACCAAAAAGCCTCAAGCCTTCTCCTTGTTTTGTTAATAATTAATTTGCGTTCTAGAATACAGTTTTATTCCTCAAATATTTTAAAATATAGCTTAAAATCAAAAATCGTGAAAAAAACCCCTTCTCTTACGATCGTTTTATTTGGAAGAGGAAAATTGTCTCGCTTTGTGTAGTTTTTTGTGTGCTCTTGGAACTTGCAAATGAAGCCTAGAGATTAAGGAGACATTGTTTAAACAGTTGTAAGGTGTTTAGACTGTCACTGAGATACAATAATCAGAAATGCTTCTTCGGGTATTAATAAGGCTTGGCACAATCAATATTCTGTTGCTTTTATTCCCTCTAATGCATAGGCAAGTTACATCATACATAATATATGAACTATAATGTGAAATCGAAAAAAAATAACTAAGGTCATTTGCAAGTGTTGCTCAGTTAAAATGTGCACACGGAACATTTTTAACAGGAGTGGAAAGCAGCTAATATATTTCCTTTCTGGTCCTGCTACACAGAAAGGAAAAAAGTGACCCACATATACTGCATGGCCAAAAGTATGTGGACAACTGAGTATCACGCCCATATGTGCTTGTTGAAGCTCCCATTCCAAACATATGGGCATTGACATGAAGTTGTTCCCCCCGTTGCTGCTGTAGCAGCCTCCTCATTCTGGGGAGGCTTTCCACCAGATTTTGGGAATTTGTGCCCGTTTGGTCACAGGAGTATTAGCGAGGTCGGGTGAGAAGGCCCAGCTTGCGGTCGCCGTTCCTGTTGATCCCAAAGGTGCTCGGTGAGGATGAGGTCAGTTCTTCCACACCAACCTGGGCAAAAGGAGCTCGCAGGGTGGGGCACAGTCATGCTGGAGCAGCAAAGAGCTTATTCCCCAAACTGTAGCCACAAAGTTGGAAGCAAAAATATGTTTGTGTGTTGCATAGGTGCGACTGAAACAGCTCAGCTCAGTCATTTGAAGAGGGTTCAAATACTTTTGGCCATACAATGTGTCTGCTGCAGAAACAAAAATGATGTATTTTTAAAAAAATATGAATGAAAACATTATGTGATTTGGTGGAAAAATATTTTATTAGCGAATGAATAAAGAGAATATGTTGTCTAAACCTTGAGCTAAAGGGAAATATGGGAGCACAGTGCACAAGTGTCTGCCTGTTTGGCTGTGGATTTCGTGATGGTTTTGTAACTTTCATTCGTATTGCCTGAAGTTAATCATAATGTTAAAGTGAAAAGTCTTAATTCTGAATTTAAAAGAAATTTCCCCCATCACGTGATGATTTAAGCTTTTATTCATTGATTTAGTGAAAGAAATGTCATTGTAGCATAAAGCTGACAAATATTAAACATTTTAAGATTTAAATAAAATAACAAAATTAGTACATTGCACTGTAGTGGCATCATGTCCAGGTGTACTTTGTCCCATACTCTGTACTTTCGGGATACAGCAGACAACTAACTCTCTGCACTGCACAAGCAGTTACTGATGATGGATGGAATTAAGTGTTATGGAGCATTTTTCGAGCTTTTCCTTAGGTGTTTGCAAAATATAACTCATTGAGGGTATGAATTATTCAGCTTTTATTAAGTGCAGCTAATGGGAAGGTTTCACTTTGGAGTTTAGAATTACAATTTTGCACTTCCAGGTTGCAAAAAATCACATTACAAACGGACTTCCAGTCTTAACTGTGTTCATAAATGGGCAGCACAGTATAATGGAAAGCGTAAATTCAGGCTACATTACCAAAGTGAAATAACTACATCGGGTCTTCAAGAATTATGTTTCATCCTCACATGAATGGACTGATGGAGAGAGGGAGACCAGGTCGTGGAGATAATCGTATTATTTACTTTAAAAGGTTCTAGAAGTTTTATTTCCGAATTATTTATTAGAACTCACTAGCATGCACGTACGGGAAAACACTCTTTTGTCGCAGATGCAGGCTTGGTGTTGACTCTTAGAATAAGCAAAGCATTCAGCCACAGGCTGTTGAACTATGAAACATGGTCTCAGCCATTACCGGGCAAACCTCTTCATTCAACACATTCACATGTGGACTTAAAGCCCATTGTTTTTCTTAAGTACGCAGGAAAGAAGTTGGGGCAGGTGTTCAGGTTGCTGTGTAACTGTGCAGCACCCAGGCTCCCCCAGACCCCCTCAGGCACCAGCATCTCTGGAATAAATCATGTTGCATTAAAACCTGCAGGTCGTGTATGTTTGTACTGGCAAGACTTGCTGAAGATCTTCTTGTGACCAGACACGGGGCATTCATGACCTACCGACTACTCCAGAAGCTGCTCAGTAAATATAAGCCTTTCTCCAAATTATGTAATGTTTGGAGGACCTAGAAGGATGGGCAAGCGAATGGCCTTCAGTCCCCAGGGGATTTTTCCCCAGTACCAGCCGTAAGAGCTCTGTTTTCTCAACTCTGCCAATTTCGGGCTTTCCCCTCTCCTTAACTGTGCACCCTTTTTTGTTATTTTCTGCTGTATGTGTTGTCCCTCTGTGCTCTTTTATCGGTCTGTGTTAACCTACTGAGAAAAGAGCTGTGTAAAAATAAATAGAACTTAATTTTCTTCAAAAGAAGCAAATTATTCATTATAGTTATTTGATTTGTTAATGCTACATCAAAAGGGAGCAAAATTAATAGTCTTTGCTGAAAAATGTTCTTTAAAAAAATCATAGATTGAATAAAGTTCAAGTTGGTGAAATGTGTCACAGATACATTGAGTATTTGTAAAATGTAGATCGCACGTTTCTGAAAAACAGACAATGTTTTCATTGTACATGTTAAACAAATTAGAAAATTTTGAATATTAAAAACAAGTTACATGCATCATCGGTGTGGCTGTTATTTTGCCAAAGAAAATTACATAAAGTAATACCAGTCAGTTGATGGTATTACTTTATGATGAAGTGTAGATTTCAGTTTTTAAACAAATCTGTCTGCTAAGTATTGGGTTAACGCCACTAAATGACTGTTGTGCATCCACACTCCAGCTTGTTGTCAGATGTTTGACTTATTTTTGTCAAAAAATAAATCCCTTTTCCATTTCTTCTGGGGTCAGAGTTTGCTGCTCTGTTCAGTCTGTCCCTATTCATGGCATGTCACCTTATATAAACCATTGCGGAGCCTCATGGGAATCCATTTTCCTCAGCTTAAGGGTATTTTTATATACCTCCCTCACACACTTGAGTCATCCGACAAGCTGGCTTCATTGACTGTCATCGCTGATTCTGTCCTCCAGGAGAGGAATTCACCAAAGCCGTTTTCTCTTTGGGAATTCAGTGTTATTACACACAAGTGCCTGCTTTGCTCAGTCTAGCTGGTTCTGGTCCATCGTTTATTTAGATCAGCAGCTGTGTCCTTAAGCATGTGTGTTAAAAGATCAGGAAGAACCGTAATAAAGGACATTTTAAATTCCTCTGCTGGAGTGCGGATGTGTAAAAAAATAGCTCATGAGTGTCAGCCACACTATAGGTGAGGCATTATTTAAAGGACACTTAAAAGCATGGTGAGACACTGGAGGAAAATGTAAAGTGATGCTCTTCGTGCCTTCCGTGGAGCACAAACTCCATGCTGGCTTTGTACACCGCAGGTTCGAGCCAGCTGATTGCTTTATTTAAAGTGGAGTCAGTATGCGTGCAGCCGATATACACAAGCAATAATTTGAAAACTCTCAGAGACGACTTTCCATTCATCTCCAGATACCCTGCTGGATGTCAGGACCACCACTGTGAGGACTGCTACCTGCTGGCTGTGAACCAGAGAGTCTCCATTTTTGCGCTTAATATGCTTATGAAGTGGAGCTAGTTGATGTTACGGCAGACATCAAGGTTTATCAAGAATCTGAATCATCTAAAAGCACAAAGGTTAAGGAAATTATAGGAAGAAATGGATTTGAAAATGGCAGAAATGTGTATGCAAAATATCAAGTGGGCATGCCTGCTTTTTGTATACAGTGATGTTTTTATCTAGTCCAATATTTAGCATGCAGCTATACTGTACAGAAAATGCTAGAAGGATTTCAAAGAGATGCCCTATGCCTACTTTTGCTGCACTGGCCTAAACTCCTGCATCCAAATCATCACTAACAATAGCTATGGACACAGGTTCAAGAGTGAAGATACAGTCACCCAAACTGTACACTAGCTGTAAGGAAATGAGAAGGGGCTTAAAAGTGCCAAGTTCTGTCCTGAGATAAGAAACATCCAAGCAATGTCTGCTAAAGATGAGTTCCAAGGGGAATGACTCAAACGGAGAGGGTAGCAACAGCAGAGAAGCACTGGGTAGCAGGGAAGCAAAGGAGGTACCATGGCAGGATAAGCCCCTCCGCAGAGTGTCCTACCTACAGATAACAGAGATGACTGTCAATGACTGGAAAAGGCAGGACTGAAGGACAATGCAGAGGCAGTAACCATGGAAGCACAAGAACAAGCGCACAGGAGCTGGTCAGTTGTGCGAGGTACCATATCAGACTGAGCAAAGAAGCCCCTGGGATAATCCGAGACCTAGGGTAGGGGCTCAAAGATGCAGGCAGGGACAGCAGATACTGAGAGGGGCAGAGATCACATACGAGAACATCTGCAAGGAATATGGCCTGGACACAAGTCTAAATCTAAGTCGAGACACCGCAGAATGGTGGAGAACAACAGAGCCAGGATCCTGTGGGACTTCCGTATCCACATAGATAAACAGGTAATGGCTAACCAACCATACATAGTGGTAATACAGTGGATGAGGAGGAGGACACGGCGGTGGTGATAGATGTGGTGATTCCAGCTGATAGAAACACCAGGACGAAGGAACGCGAGAGGCTGGAGAAACACCAGGGATCAGAGAGGAACTGGAGAGAATGTGGAAGGTGAAAACCTAGGTGGTTCCACTGGTGATGGGAAGCACTGGAAAAGCAGTTCCATCAGATCCTGGGTAAGACTGCATCAATTTCATTGCCAAAAGTCACAATGCTATTCATTGTCAAAACAATGCACCACACCCTCAAACTGCTTGGCCTCGGGTAGAAGGCAACAATCTGAGGATGCCACCCACGGAGAAAAAAACAGGTTGAGAAAGGATTTTTTTATATTGCAGCAACTGACCTTTTGCAGAAAAATAGTGAAATTCATATTGCCGAAGTTAGTGGTGGTCTCGGTCAATTAAAGATAATGTTCATACACAGTAGGTGAACATCTGTCACTGATTTATTGCATTCAGAGGCTGACTTGAATTATACCGTTCCAGTTGGTAAACGGTCCAGGCTCGATCCAGTCTTCAGTCTTGCATTCTCCAACCAAAACTCAATTTTCATCAAATGCATGAAGAAATAAACCATGTCACTGGCTGTAAATCTGTTGTTTGATGTCCAACTTTTGACATGCAAGTCGGTGAGTCTCAGATACCAAACCTGTTGACAATGGTCCATATTAATCTCTGTTAAACACTCCTGCAAGCAACCCATTTTCTTTCATATTTTTATATTATCTTACGCCTATTTTCTAGCTGCAGGCCGTGCTTCTGAATGCTTGTTACTATGGTTACCTCATCCTGTGGAGGTTTGTGTGTTTTGTCAGCAGAGATCCACTGAAACCAATTCTTTATTGACTGCTATGAAACAACATGCTGGAATGTCTGATTTAAGAACTGTTAACTGTCATTTTTGTGACAAGTAGGTCACTTTTTCCAGTGTAAAGGTAACACCTATTCTTGCTGGTATGTGTTCACACTGAGCTACATGGAGCTGGAACATACTGTGGTATGTTGGTACGCTGATAAAAATCAAAATGCTGCAGAAAGTGGATCTTATGTATTCCGTATGTGAAGGGCAGTCCATTACATTTATGGAGTGCAGCAAACATACCAAAGCTATGAGCTTTAAAACATGGGTTTACAGTTGAAATTTCCAAGGATGCCACAGAAACCTGAACATTTTCAGCTCCAAAATCCACTGTAACAGGGACACAAGTCAAACTCCTCAAGCACTGGGAATCATTTCCGGTGCATTTGATTTTTTTCATACATTTTTCTGCACATAACTTATCAGACTTATCAGTTTAATCATCTGCAACTTCATCTGAGGGCTGCACAGTGGTGGATTTTACGTTGCCATTTTCCGGGGAATTTTCACATGCTTCCTAAGGGATTCCTAGACCTGTATGTCGGCTCCTGCATTTGTTTCCTTGTAAATCTAGCCTTGGAGACCATTTTAATCAGAACCTGCCTGCAGAACTCGCTTATCACTCTGTAAAATCCATCTCGGAAGATGGGAACATAAACCAACCTGTAAACTGCAAGTTCACCTGCGAGATCTTTGCTACCAAGGCTGTATTTGTGACAATAAATGTGCTGCCAATTCACTGGCTGATTTCATTCTCCCTTTTTTATGTGCCATAAACAAGCCCAAAGCTCCTGAACACCTTCACTAAGGGCATGTACTCATCCTCTTGTTCACCTGGTGAAGAGCATCCCAGCACTTTAGAGGGGAAAACTACAGTGAGAGGGGAAACAGCACTGAGGGCATTTGAGAAGTTGGAGATGTTGTACTTCTGTATGAATTCCACCCCCAAGCACCTGTAAAAGATTTCCATAATACTTCAGCTGAATCTTCATGCCCTGTCCATGAAATATCAAGAGCAGGAGACCCAGATGCATCCTTAGCAGAGTCTAATTCCCAGGCAGTTCTCACGCATGGAACAGGGCCAAACCTGGCAGCTCAGATGTCCCAAACTTTCACAGAACAATCTAAGAATAATACCAGGTAAGAGGTTTAGGGCAGTATAAATAAATATTATAGTAAAAGTTACAAGTTGGGGAAAGATAGAAGCTTTAATATAAAGGTGGAAATTAAAAGACTGGGTTTTTAAATTAGACTTTACGTGCACTGGGGAGACGGGATGAGCGCTGAACTGGATCGCTGTTTGAAAAGTGAGGGGAGGTAAGAAATATTTGCCACCCAAATATAACAAAAATCTCCTCATAAGCCCCTTGCTCTGCAGGACATCTTCACGGAGGAAGAGGTGTGTGTGGCATTGCCAGCTCAGCAGGGAGTAGGCTGCTTACATCAAAGGCTGAATATTGCACAGTGACACTCCACCCCCCCCAGTACAAATCGTAAAGTTTCCCCAAATCATCCTTTCCCATTAATATTTTATGCTACTAAAAAAGACACTATTGGCGTAAAGCCACAAATTGTCTTGGTAAAACGGAACACAGTACTGCAGCATTTTGAAAACCAAACTATCTGAAAAAATGTTTTACACTTTCACCTTAATCATAATCTGTGATATTTCTGCATTTAAATAGTACAGCCAAGAAGTTTTCACTCAATCCCCCTTTAATCGAAAAACACCGATACGAAAATAAATTTCTATGCGCACAAATTGAGAATTATTTTCAAAAATTACGGTGATTCGAGGTCTGAGTCTCAAAATGTTGTAAATGCCTTACGGTACTAAAATATTTCTGAAATATTAACAGCATGCTGTAACCAAAACAAAAATAATATTCATACAAGCTGGGAAAAAAATCCTACCTTACGTTGAAATAGATGTGATTTTATTTGCCTCTTAAAACAAGAGTTTATTTGACAGCTATATGCAGCTGCACACAGCTGGGATTTGCTATTAAAGCTCTATTCTTGTGATCAGACATCTTCTCTCCAAACACATAACCAGCTACCAGATTTTTGGATGGATAAAAATGCCTGGATGACCTCACTAGGCTGCCGCTTGGGTATAATTCATACACGCGAGAGGTAAACATTCGCCTGTACCCTGCGAGAACTCAGCTGCATGAATGCTTAAGAACTGAGTCTGGGGTACAGGCATAATTTAAGCAAATAAAAGTCTGGATGCAGTCTAATTTTCTGCTGCTTACTGTACTTACAATAGAAATGAGATGTTGGATGTTATGAGAATCAATGGGCTTGGATTCATACTTAATTTTGAATTAGCGGCTCTGTAATCCCAAGTCTGTGTACTAAATATCTCGGTGTTTCCCCTGGCGCCTTTTCGCAGGCACAGATTTCTCGAGCTATCAGCATCAAGTTGCTCATCCAAGATGGCCACAAATGAATATGGGCTCAATGGCCCAGTCTAGCCTCAGAATGCAACACTTTTGTCACAAACAGAAATGGAAAAATAAGGCTGTCATTGGTCAGTAGTAACAGCTAACAAATGGTGCACTACTTTCTGGAGCAAAAATCCTACTAAGCACACCAGTCTATCTTCTGCTACAGCTCTGCTCAAACGGTTACCTTCACTGTGACTTAAATGGCAGTTAAATAGGAACACCTGCACTTGGCCATGCATGCAAGCGCGGCGTCTGAAAGGAACCCGGGGGTTGTGTCACTACCTGCTGAGGCCATAATACACCTTCAGGCTGTACGTGTCAGGTAAGGGCAGGGCAGGAAAGGACAGGAAAGGAAAGGATAGGGTAGGGCAGGATAGCACAAGACTTTATTATTCTCTGTAGAGAAATTTACATATATAGCAGCTTAAACACAGGACACATAAATGAAGACACCACAGCAAAAGGTAGATCATCAGGACTTGCCATGCCACTCAGTTTTGAACTCCTACTTCATAGGTTTACAACTTTCTGTTTTGCATCACTGAGGGTAAACTTTACAATGTATAAGGCACATTGAAGTTAATTATAGCTAAGAGAGAAACTTAGCGGCACCTTGGTTATCCTAACTGATGCTTTCAGGGTTCAGAAGCGCTATTTCACCTCTGCCACACAGAATTCAGCGCTGATAACTTTAAAGGGTATTTGTGCATTTTCATGAACATTTCTAAAAAATAAAAACTGAACATGTGTATATTCCATCTTGCTACCGATTTTAAAAGAGGGGACAGCACATACACCCATGTGCGCAGTGCCTGATTTGTCTGATGCAGGCCTGCATCACTCAGCTTAGAGGCAGCATAGGTTACATGGAAAAGACAGCAAACTATAAGACATCACTGGCTGTTTGAGATACCCAACAGTCTGATGAAATATGGATTCCAGTATTAAAGGGCAAAAGTAACATTAAAACTTTATCAATATTTTGTGAGGCTATGGTTGGTGGCATTTCAGTACCAGGGCACCAAAATGTCCTTGCAGTCCAGGGGACGGCCCAAGTCCTCCTGTATGTGAGGCAGGGTCCTTGGCCGTCTTATAGAGCCACTTCACATTTGATCAGTGACTTGAATTTTAGGGTCAGCGCTCCAGTTACAAATTCAGAATGACATAAATAACATAAGACAAAGAATTAGACTGGATTAAATGAACAATAGCATGTTCGTAAGTACAACTTTGCAGTTGGTGACTAAACAATAATGGCAAGTAAAATGGGGTTTTATCTCATTTTCTTTGACACATTCTGCCACTCTCTTTGCACACACACACAAATTGGAGGCTGTGACAAGAGGGCTGAGTGATGATGTGATTTTAGAATTATACTATGTATAAAGTTTAAAAATGCATTTTACTTGTGCAATTTAAAGCACTACGTAGTCATGCAGTCACAGCATTCTTCCGTTTTATTTACGCATCCTCGGCTTTAGGCCTGTGATCCCCATACTTTTTAAAATCTTTTTTGCATAAAAAAACTGCATAAACACATCATTTGCCAGCTTCTTAATGCAGTTAATATTACTGCACTAATATTGCTTTGTTTAACCTCATGCTTTCAGATCAACGGCGAGCTACTTCTGCGCCTTCCCGTACTGGTAGAAGCTGAATATGTTATACCCATGTTTGGCCTTAAACACTTTGTCCATCCTCCAACCTCTGTGTAAATTCACAATAAAAATGCCCATCCAGCCATCCATCGCTAAACGATGTATCCAGTGGCCCAGAGTCTATCCTGGAGTCTCTGGACACCAGAGCAGGGCAATATTTTAATATTTTAAATCCACTTTTGTTTTTAAATGAATCTTTCAAATTTTCTAAATATTGGTACCAACATAAATGTAATGTTGAACTATGCATTATTATTATTATTATTATTATTATTATTATTATTATTATTATTATTATTATTATCACAACAGTGCCGTACAAAAACTATTTATTCAGTGTGAGTATGAATCATATTTTACATTATTAAAAAAGTTATTTCACTATAATTATTTGATTTACAACCCCAAATCAGAAAAGGTTGGCACAATATGGAACACACTTTGCACCTCAAAGACTCAGCCTTTCGTGGATACTGCTTTTGTACCAAATCATGATTACAATCACCTGTTGACATCACCTGTCTGAAATCACATTATTCTTAAATTTTTTTGCATCATTACTAGCTCTATATTGATTTGTGATAGAAAGGTACCGGCAAGAGTGAAAGGGAAGGTCTACAAGAGGTAGTGAGACCAGCTATGCTTTATGGGTTGGAGACGGTGGCACTGAGCAAAAGACAGGAGGCAGAGCTGGAGGTGGCAGAGTTAAAGATGTTAAGATTTGCATTGGGTGTGACGAGGATGGACAGGATTAGAAATGAGTATATTAGAGGGTCAGCCCAGGTTGGACGGTTTGGAGACAAAGTCAGAGAGGCGAGATTGCGTTGGGTTTGGACATGTGCAGAGGAGAGATCCTGGATATATCGGGAGAAGGATGCTAGGGATGGAGCTGCCAGGCAACAGGAAGAGAGGAAGGCCTAAGAGGAGATTTATGGATGTGGTGAAGGAGGACATGCAGGTGGTGGGTGCGACGGAGAATTGATCCGCTGTGGCGACCCCTAACGGGGGCAGCCGAAAGAAGAAGAAGAAGACTAGCTCTATATTGCTCACAACTTTTTTTGGAGTGTGTTGCAGGCATGGATGTATATTAACAAATGAAATGTTAGTTGACCAGACAAAACATGAAATATCTTGGGTTCATACTGTCTGCAATGAAATAAAAGTCATGTAAATGTAAGTAAAAAGTAAAGTCAAAGTAAATGTTTTTTTATTTGCATTTTCCATACTGTCCCAAATTTTTCTGATTTGGGGTTGCAAGTTTTAAAATATTCTCTTGAGTTGCTGATTTAAAATAATACCATTGGGTGCTGGCCAGTGAACTTTTAGTTCTTTTGAACTTAATTTATGCAGCTTGCACCTCTGTGATCTGTTGGCTGCTTTGGAATAATATCAGCAGAGTCAGTTAATGCAAAAGTAAATCACTGTAAATAATGAAGTAAACATCTGAGGACAAGGCCAGGCACAGCCATTCCACTCGTGAAATATTGTGACACCACACATTCACATAAACTCCTCGACTGTTCCCTCTGAGTGTTTGTCACTGCAAGGTGACTCTTTTGCGCTTTGGGGGCTTTTTGTCAGACCCCGAGTACGGCTGTTACAGCTGCTCGCGTCCTTCCGAGCCTCGCCCTCTCTTTTACGGGTGACAGACTGTAGGCCAACTGTAGTCTATAGGACCCCCCCCCCCCCAGGCCCTTCCTCCTTCATCATGTACATGAAGCCCAAGGTAATCCTCGGACTGTCACATACTCTTATCTTCCATGTATTTGTACTATTGCTCACGTTTCTTTATCTGAAGAGGAACAGTGATGAGCCAGAGCCAAGCCAGGTCCTCTCTTTAGTTCGAGCTCTTCTTCTGCGTCTCCATGTGTCATCATGTGTCACCATTGACATTGTGTGGAAATAGAGGTCATGAAGACATATTGCTAAGGATTGCGGTTGAGTCTCTAGTTTATCAGTTTTTGCCAGAAATATGTCAGCACACCATGGTCAGTTCATGTGTATACAGCACTCAGTAACAGCAGGACATTGCTCATTTCGGGTAATGGGCTTTAATGTTTAGCATCATGTTTGCTGGGTTCATTCTTCCACTGCAAGATGAAATGTCATCACGTTTAAAACATTTCATTTTAGGTATTATTTACAGATTAATTAAGATTTAAATAACCAAAGTGTGTGCTTCAGAATATTTTAGTGTTTCTTAGATTATGCATTATAATTGTTTCATATCAAACACGTAGTGCTAACAAAAGGTCTCATACTGTAAAGAGGATTCCACTACCTACCTAACTTTCCCATAAGCCCTGTTTTACCTTATGTTTACCCTCAACCACTACGTCAACCCCACAGTCGACCCATAGCAAGCCTATTTAGCCAATACGCAATGGCTTGTATCTCCCTAAGACCGATGCTAGCAAACTACAAATTCACACATGGCATAGTGAAGTTATGGTGTAGTATCTCATCAGGGTTGTCAAGTGAGGACCTTCCTTCGTCGGTGTTTCATCAAGTTAGGCCCACGACACTTCCGGAAGGCTCAACCGCAGTTCGGGCATCCCAGACCTGCTCCCCTCCACCACCATGTGGACCACTGTGCTACCCAGCAACATAACGCAACACATGCTATTCGCCTTAGCACCCCCTCTAAAAAGACACTCACTGCCCTTTCTGCTACTCGGTACTTACGCGGAAGAAACTCCTTTCCTATCTTCTGACTCCATTCAATCCACATGTCACATTAACAACACAAACACCACACACACACACCGCTGCCTGCTTACTGCTAACTGCTACCATTTATGCCAAATCCTACCAGCTCAAGACTTTATTGCCTGACTTCCATCTGTGTTGATCGTTTTCCTCCATATCCAAAGACTTCCCTGCTCTGCCACCTCCGCCATTTCCCTCATTGCCTTCCGCGAGTTCTGTCTTCGGATCTCAAGTTCACAAAACAGCGCCATAGTTGACCAGGCTATAAATACCGGCCTCACTCTTGCTCTCCAACCCCGCCCCTCTACCTCCACCGCCAGATCACTAGACCCAAGGTTCTTCCTCTCATGCGCCTTGTCAAAAGAATTCTCCCACAGAATCGTCAGCTCTATAAAGTACACTACCCGCTGGCTTACTGACCACAGTATCACATCAGGTCTCAAGGTTGTATTAACTGTTTCCTGGAGCACCACTAATTTTCCTCCCAGGTCCACCTGCATCTCCCAGTCTCTAATTCCCCTTATCTGCCCTATTTCCTTTCTACCTAAACGTTCCCTAGTCCCCTCCCCTTCCCTAACAAACTGAACCACTGAACTTCCAGCCTCACGTCCCGAACTTACCTGTACTCTCCTCTTCTCAATGGCCGCAGCCAGGCATTTCAACACCTGATTGTGCCTCCAAGTATATCTACCCAGCGACAAGCTAACCTTACAACCTGCTAATATATGCTTAACCATTCCTACCTCCAAGCATAGAAGACAGCCTGGGTCCTTAGCAGCCCATTGTTTGAGGTTCTGTAGTGATGGTAGCACATCATACACAGCTCCTAGCAGGAACCTTATCCGATTTGCATCTATGCTCCACAGCTTCCTCCAACTCAGCCTCCTCTTCTCAACTCCTTCCCAATTTACTCACCGTCCCTGCTTTCCTTGTGAGACTGCCATAACACACCTCTCTGTTTCTACCCAACAATGCACCTGCTCTACGACCAACCTCCTTCTCTCTACAGGGCCTGCCTTACTCCACATCGGGTCTCTTATCTGCAATCCCACACCTCTTCTTCCTTGTTGGACCCTCCCAACCACCTCTACCTGCCTCAGATCTGCTTTGGCTTCCTGTACTGCCTGCCTCGCACCCTACTTTTTACCTGTCACTATACTGAGTACCAGCCCCCTTACAACTGCATCCTGCTACCTGACAGCTACAACTCTAACCTCACCTTCCCACACTTAAACTCCTCTATCAAGCTTGATAGTGACAACTGCAGAATCCCCTTCCTATACAGAGCCCCACTGCTTAGACACCCAGGAACCCCCAGCCACTTCCTAATGTATGAGCTGATCAGCCTCTCTGGTTTCTCTACCTTCATGATTGATGCCTCATACATTGTTAGTGGCCATATCACCCATGGGAATAGGTCAAACTGTAAACACCACAGCTTCAGTTTTCCTGGCAGCCTTGATTTCTCTATTTTCTCCAAGCCATCTACTATACTTCTCCTAAGCTCCTCCACCTGATCCACATCAGTTAACTCCCTCATATACCACCTCTATAAACTCTTCATTGGGTTTTCCAACACTGATGGGATCTCTTCACTATCCACCAAAAAGCTAACCTTCTTTACCTTCCCCTTAACCAGTGAGATGCTGTGGGACTTTGCTGGATTAATCTTTAAACTAGCCCACTTCAAATTCCCATCTAGCTTCCCTAACAGTCATCTTGCACAAGCTACCATCATGGTACCAGCATTATATCATCCATAGAGGCCCTAATTGGAGGAAGACGGAGTCCATCTAGCAGTCTCTCTCCCCCCTACCGCCCAACACAAACCCCTAATTACTATTTTCATTGCCATAGTGAATGCTAGTGGGGAGATGGTGCAGCACATCATCATCCTCCTTTCCAGCCTCTGCCAGGCTGTTGTGTAATCTGCTGTGGTAAAACACATGCTAATATCCCAAATATATTCTTTCACTAAGTTAGCTATCTGGCCTGGAACGTTAAAAAGGTCAAATGCGCTCCAGATAAGACCATGTGGCACAGAGCCAAAAGCATTTGCTAGATCTAGAAGCACCACATGCAAGTCCCTTTTCTCATGCTTAGCTTCTTGAATCTGATACCATATTGCACTAGTGTGCTCTAAGCATCCTGAGAAACCTGGGACTCCTGCCTTCTGGACCGTTGTATCAATTAGTCTGCTCTTCTCCAAATAATCCGACAACCTCTGTGCCACTACACTAAAGAATATCTTACCTTCTACGTTTAACCAGCATATTGGTCTAAACTGCCCTATCTCTACAGACTCCTCTTTTGGTATAAATTTCCCTCCTGCCCTACCTCTGGCCTTCAGAATAACCTGCTTCCTCCACACTACTCTAAAGAGCCTCCACAAAAACCTAAGTACATCCGGCGCACATTTATACACCCGGTAGGGGACTCTATTCAGCCCTGGGGCAGATGAGGCCTTTGCGCACCACTCCCTGAACCTCACTCTACTTCGGTGGACCAAAATCTAACCTATGCTCTAACTCCCCTAGCAGATATGATAATGATAATGGACTGAAATTTAGATGAATGCTATTACTAATATTTATAAATTGTGTCTATATTACATATGAATTGACATTTTTCTACAGAGCTTTAAGAAGCTAAATGAACTAAAATTAAATAAGCAATGGTACTGTATTCCTGTGTGTTGCCAACATTCATCTTCAGACTGGTAGTAAAGGGCCTTCTTTACAGGTAAAACAGTACCTGAGGATCCAGTTAAGGCCTTCACATCACAAGGCAGACTCTTGTGCATTCAATATGCAGCGTGGAATGGATATTTCTACTGGTCACTCTTGCACACATTCCACCTATTTTCCTTAACTGCTTGCCCTGGGTCATGCAGGCTCATGACAGTCTGGAGCTTGTACCCTGGTTGGCACACCCGTTCATCGCAGGGTAGCCTTTACACAGACACTATAGAAAATGGACTGAACCGCTAACCTGACTCACATGTGACTGGACTGTGGCAGGAAACTGGATCACCTGGGAAAAGTCACATACAAAGGGAAAACACGCAAGCTAAGCTTGATTCATAACCAGTGCTCAGCCAGGCCAGGAACAAAGCAACAGTACAGCTGTTAGTATGTCAGTTTAACTTAATTGTTTGGAGATTTGTTGCATCACAGGTAATCCACCTGACTTAGAATTGCTTTAATGTACTTTGGTCTCTAAAAAAGCCAATGTTGCAGGTAATGAAATGAGAACATTTTTATTTTCATTATAGTTTTAACCGTCACTAACAAAAAATAAAATAAAATCACCACGTTTACCATTCTCTCAATCTTATTTTATGTTTTATAGCAGTTGAATTTTTTTTTTAAAAATTGGTTGTTGCCAGCTGTTAAGCATGATGGTGCATCTGCGATGAGCTGTCAGATCAATGTTAGCAAGTTCACGGTTTGCATTACTTTGAAGGAATCCAAATAAATCCCACAATAGTTTCATAAAGTCAGGTGCCTGTCATATTATCCCCAGTCACCTAACCTAAACATCACTAAAAACTTATAGGACAGTTGCAGGTGTTTCCATTTTCATATAAACAAAGTGAATCCAATGGCATCGCACACATAAACCAGCATTTGTTGTTGAAAACCTGCTTCTAACGTGAATTTCTTAATTGTTGTTGGTTTTAAATAACTACAGTAATGTATTCCAGAGCCACGAAAGATTGACCCATTTTTCTCCTCCTTTCTTCAAAATTTCTGCCTCTTGAAAATACTGAGAACATTTCATTCAAAACCAGGTCTAGAATATCAGAACTGGAGACCTCTAAATCATATATGTTCAAATCTGGGTTCTTAAAGGCAACTCAAGTACTGTGGATTTCTCTCAGCATTTGTATGGGTTGCCTCCAGGTGCACTGGTTCCCTGCCACAGCTCAAAGATATGCGTTTCAGGGCTTTGGAACCCAAAACTGCCCAGGACGGGAGATAGAAGAATGAGAGGAACAGTAAATAACATTGAGTCAGAAACATGATATTAACCTCACCGAGATGACGCGCTGTGTATAAATTTCATCCAGCCAGGCTTTTACTACATAAAAAGACAGCTAAAATAGGAGCAAAGGGATCCCTCCCTCTTATATGATTACTTATCATGCATTTTATATGTGTGTGAGCCAGTGTGTGGCTCCCTCTAGTGGGTCATCCTGGTATCATAACGGCATTGTCTTGGGATGATGATGATGATGATGATGATGATGATGATGATGATGATGATGATGATGATGATGATGATGATGAGAGGAAGAAAAAGATGAAGATGCATAGCTCAAGCAACTTTATCAGTTTCACCTTTTTGTCCTCTAGCCTTTTTCAAAGGCTTAAAAGGTAAAGATCCATTTAAAAGCGCCGCAACTTCTGAAAGAGACAAACTAATAAGTTCCATCCGTATTTTTGTGATGTGCTGTTGTAAGCTTTCAGTCAATCTCCAGTACTATCGAGATGTCAAGCTCTTGGTTTTAAGGTTAATTTATGGTTTCACAGGGGTGCCACATTAGTTGCGCTGGTATGACAATGCTTCCAAAGACGGAGACGTGAGGAAATCATAAAAACAGACGACTGTGTTGAACACAAAAAGGCAGTCGGCACCATCATTGAGCAAGCTAGACATTAACTTTTTGACCCTTTAATCTAGTAAAAGTGGAGAAACAATGTGCACAAATGCCCACATTAAAGGAACTAACTGGCAGGGGCCACTACTGAGGTAACATCAGAAATGAAATATCAAGACAGCACAAACGTGTTGTAAGCAAACTGGAGGATGACATGTTTTTTTGTTTGTGGTTTATCCCTGGATGTGCCGTGCCCGAGCTCTTTGAATGCATTCCTGTTCACGCTAATCCACTCCCTTTCCTGCCTAAGCTATTGTGCTGCGCACCGTCATTGTGTACTGCACACGCTAATGGCGCAGGTCGCAAGGTGTCGGCTGAGCTGGTCCGCATTACAGTGGACCGACTCGATGGCAGTTAACATCCAAGCCGCTGTTGAGCCCTAGAGTCTCTTTTGCAAAAGGGTTTTGTCATCCCAACACAAAACCCCTATAAGACTCCCATATGTGAGTACTCATTACAGTGCAATTGCTTTCCAATTGCATTTACATGCATTTACCCTGTTCTTCTATACACTGACATACAGGTACCTTTTCACCATGGCTTATCAGGGCAAACAGTACACTTTGGTGGCTCACCCACGAGGCCTCAATGAAAGACTCCCGCTTTACTCTGGCATTAAAGCAATGCCTATCAGATGTTACACTTCCTGGAGGCTCAACTTTGATCCACTTTGTCGATGACCTGCTGATCGCCTTGGCCCCATGTTAGACACATTGAACTGACACTATTGTATTGCTGGGTGCTTTAGCTGTCGGAGCTCACAAGGTTTCTAAGGAGAACCTTCAGCTGTGGTGCCCACCTGTCCATTTCCTTGGACATGTGCTGTGCTGATCCCAATGGGTTCTTCATTATGCTGTACTGACACGCCCCCTGCTGGACATTAGCATCCCTTCTGTTCTAACCTTGGACACCTGATGAATCTTTGAAATGTTGCCTCCACCCCTTCCCACCTCTTCCGGATTATACAAAACCATTTACACTTTTTTGCAATGCACATAAAGGTTTCCCAAAGGCGGTCCATAGCCAAAAATGTATTCCATCCCATAAGTCACCACTTTTGCCACCTTGTCTTCATGCCATTGCTGCAACTGCTTTTGCTGTACAGCAGACTGCTTCTTTGATCCCAGGCCATCCCTTATTCTCATGGTCCCTCATGCAGTTTAAATACATTGGCTCTGTGTTGTCGCACATCTCACCACTTCCAGAGTTTCTCAATATGAAATTGCCAGTTTATCTACTCCCAACATTTCCTGTCAAATGCTGCTCTCCACTCAGTCCAGCTACCCTTTCCCCGTCAAAAGTGACCCTCATGGCCGCTGTCACAGTCTACCTCAAACATAAAGAGGCTGTTTCTGATGTTCTCCTTATTAACCATGATCTTTTTTATCTAGATGGTATGAACTGGATAGTTCTCTTGATGCAGGATATGCAGTATGTGCACACCTTGGCTCAACAGCCTCAGCAGTTTGTGCTTACTAGGCCTTGTTTTCTTCAAAAAGTCTGCTTTGATACTACTTACAGACTTTAGGTGCTTGTGGTGTTCATGATTTTTGAGCATTGTGGAAATAGCATGGATTCCTGACTTTTTCTGGCTCATGTATCAAACACCATGTACTTTTTCAGAACTTTCTCTCAGCTATTTTGCTTCCCTTGCAGATTCTGGTTGTGAAAGTGGTCCTCATACATACTGGTACTCAAACTAAGGAAATGCTAGTGCAGATGTTGCTACCAAAGCTATTGCCTCCTCTAAGGATAGCCTTTCCATACCTCAGTACTTTATCCCAGCCTGTTGATGCTCCTTCTCTGCATGATGTAGCTGCTCTTCAGAAGGCCACTGATCAGTCTGAGAAGGATGCCTGACTAGCAGATGGTTGTGTTTTAGATACTTCTGCAAGCATCTGGTGTTCACAGGACGGCTGAACTGCTGTGCCTGTCTCACTTGTTCCTTACATTGCCTGTGTGGTGCATGATGCGGCACACACGGCCAAAGGGGGGGATACGCTCATGCATTTTAGAGGAACAGTGTGCCTTGCGGCTAACCAAAGAGGCAGAAGAACTGTGTAAAACCTGTCACACCTGTTAGAAACATAATACTGGAACAGCTGAAGAAACCTCTTTTGCTGTACAGCCCATGCCGGCAGGATCTTTCACACATGTGCAGATGGACTTCATTGACACACCGGCTGTAAATAGATATCCTTATTTTTAATAATAGCGGATATGCTTTCTTGATGGAGTAAAGCTTACCCATGAAGAAAAGCTCACAGAACTAGAGCAGCTAAAGTATTGCTGAAGGATTTTGCCTGCGGAATTGGCATTCCTCAAAGGCTATCCAGTGACCTGGGATCTCATTTCACCGGCCAAGTAGTTAAAGAACCGTGCGAGGCTTTGCAAGTTAAACAACATCTGCATTGTCCTTCATCACCCACAGTCTGCTGGCATGGTAGAACAATACAACAACATTTTAAAAACAAGCTGCAAAAGATACTGTATGCGCAGGGAGTGAGCCGAGCGCGTCGGACACCTTTCCTTTAAGACCGAAGTTAACACGTTCCATTCCCTCTTGGATGACAGGTCTGTCCCCTCATGAAATAATTATGGTGAGGTCTATGAGCATGCCTCACTGTACAGGAAATGGACTTTTCTAGACTGGATGACAAACTGTTTATCTTTTGTGTGGGATGTGCCATGGGCCTCAAAGGGTTTCACTTACAAGTGAAAGAGGCACAAGCACCCCCAACTACTGAAGCCTTTTAACCGCTTGAAACAATTTGCTAAGGTAAAAAATGTCTCCGGTGCTGGATCTGTTCCCACAAGCCCCCTTGTGTTAGGGTGTGGAACTCAGCACACAACTCCAGGATGCGTTGGACTGGAACTGAGGATTTCATCCCAGATGTCCCTGATGTGGTCCCAGATGCCTCCGGGCTAGCGGGCATAGAGGAGTTTGAATGGTGAGAAGCCTGTGAAGGCCTGGGGGAATATCAGGGGATCCAGCATTTTGTCCCAATTTTTTGTTTCATTATCCATAAATTTACATATCATGTTTTTGAAGCTTTTATCAGCGTGTTTTACTGGTCCATCCGTTTGGAAGATAAGTGTTCTGACTGCCATTATCTGCTAAAGTGTATACGGTTCTTTCAGGGTGCGGGACATGAGGGAAGTCCGGTGGGAAGTGAGTGTTTTTGGTGACACCCCCCCACCACCACCACCAAAGTAGAAAAACACCCAGAAAACAGCATCCACAGACTGTTTCACCTCCATGTTGTGCAGAACGGCTGCTTCTGTATAGCTGTTTGTGCTGTCCACAGATATCAGAGCAAAGCTTTGGGCACCAGCACTCTGTTTTAATGAGCCCATGAGGTCCTTTATTATAGAGTAAAAGTGGGTCTCCACTAAGAGGAGAGTGGAAAAATTTTACTTTTTGTTACTTTAGAAACAACACTGTAACATAGACATAAATTACAAAGCACAACCAGGAGTCTAAACAAAAATGTTTAAGATTCTCCTGGGGGGCCGAAGGCCATTATATAGAGCAGTTATTAAAGTGTGACATGTAGAACAGCAGATCACACCAATAAGAATTTGGTGTTCTGTAGACAGAGTAACTAAAACAGGAATACAAGAGAAGTTCCACCTTCAGTTCTCTCTGGCAAAAGAGAGTTAGAAGCTTTTAACAGAGTAACAACCTATTCAGTTGGAACAAATATAAAACATTTCTCGATTAAAATCATTCCTCCACAAGAGGTTGAAGTGACACACTGGAGACGACAGGAGGCCTCACATTCAGACAGTCGGGACACTGCACACCAGCACCATATATCACCGCAGATACCAGACCACATCTGGCTTGCAAATAGCTCAGGATTTTGTGTTGGCCAAGATGTCTGTCCAAATAATGGCTCTAGGCAGCGTGGAAAAGAGACTTTTATTGCTTTCTTTTCATTGCAGTGTATTCTATTTCACTTATCACTTCGCTTAACACACGAAATGCCGTGCGATTACTGGTTGCTTGGGTTTGCTGCATCATTGTTGAGTTTCATTAGTTGCTCCCAAGCATTGCGTGCATTTCAGCCCAATATCGTTCGACAGAAAGGCAGCTTACCTCATCCTGGCATGTCAGAGGTGGTGCGCCAGCTTTGACTGAGTGTGTAACATCTCTGTGATTCTGTTGCAGACTTGTTGCAC
Source organism: Heterotis niloticus (assembly GCA_018136845.1). Lineage (NCBI taxonomy): Eukaryota > Metazoa > Chordata > Actinopteri > Osteoglossiformes > Osteoglossidae > Heterotis > Heterotis niloticus. The sequence continues at coordinate 19,958,043 of CM030888.1, forward strand.
CACCGATACTTGGATTCCATTTCATCAGTGGGTGCTAGAAGACAATATGGAGGTTTGGGTCCAAGTGATTGTGAAGGATGTGAAGGCACAACAACCTGGAAATCACACCAATCTGTGTGCAGGACCGTACGAAACTGAAGGTGGGGACTAATGGTGACTATGAGCCTAGGGTTAGGGTTGGGGCTGGGTTAATTCATCAGGTAAATTCAGTAGAATAGAATGAATTCTGCATACAGCAGACTTTCTTTTCTATCACCCTGCAAAATCTCCAGTGGCACTAGGTGCTGATGGACCATGGAGCAGCAAGCCCTGGTGTTCTCACCCCTGTACGAGGGTGCAGTGGGCGTGGTTCCACTTGTGGCTTGGTGATGTGTCGTCGACTTCCATGACCAGGCAGTTGCAGCTGAAGTAGCCAGATTTTCCACAGCATCCACACTCTAGAGCCTGGCGTCACATAGGACCTTGTGGACGAGTAAGCAAAGGAGGGCCCATCAGGAGGGTGGCCTCAATTGGCATACTTTTTCTTTGGACTGGCATTTGCAGGCAAGCTGGTCTGGAGCAGGAACCACAGAGAGAGGGGAGCTGTGCTGAGCGATTCTGTCATTGAATTCATCAGTGGGTATGTTTGTGTGTAGTATTCAACATTAAATCTTTGTGTTGATCCATAATAACTTGGTTTTAAGGTTAATTTATGGTTTTGCTGGCTGTTATGGTGGATGTACTGTTGCATCCTTTCAGTCGATCTCCAGTACTATTGACATTCTAAGCCAAAATTAAAATTCCCAAAGCCTTAAAAACATCCTAAAATCATTCTAGATATTGAAATCTGAAGGCTGATGCATCATATTTTGGTTTTAAGATTAAATTATGATTTCACAGGGTGCCACATTGGTTGCGCTGGTACGACAGTGCTTCCAAAGACGAAGACGTGAGGAAATCATAAAAACAGACAACTGCGTTGAACACGAAAAGGCAGTCGGCACCATCATTGAGCAAGCTAGACATTAACTACCATGCAGTATAGGATGTGAACTACATTCTCCTTCTACACTGCAATGAGCATGTACTGTAATGTAAATAATGAAATAATATTAAAGATACATTACATCATAAATGTATCTTTCAATTAATAATGTGGTGAATTTTAAATAATGTGAGCGTGAGATACAGTCCTACCAGAAGAACAGCAGAGATGCACCAAGGCACAACATTATTAGCTTGCCTGGCTGTGTCTGACCACAGCTGGAAATCCCACAGTAGTTTCACGCAAAAAATGCTTGAGTCAGTGTTTCTGTGCCAGAGATATTTCCCACTTTTAAGTGCAACTTAGGTGTTTTCGCTACCACATCTGAACATTTTCAGATGCAGATTTGTTATTGTTGGTTAGCCAGAGGGAGGTGTGTGCAAGCATTTTGTGGGAGCATTTTGAAGGACCGGTATGCCTTTGGCATTACCAGAGGTGCATGAGAACAGTGCAAAATATGCATGTCTTGTCAGAAATACCGTGTTGTGAAAGCCAGTAAGAGTTCTTCGTCAGTATAGTCAGCTCCAGGGGAGGATATATGTACATCCTGTTGTCCCCAAGTCCTGGCAAGCTGTATTTTTCAACAACCCTGGAAAATAACTAAGCAGCAACCAACTAACAAGGCCATGTAAAGTCCCTGCTTAGGTGCGTGGTCTCCAAGCTCTGCTAGCACTTCGTCTTTCCAGTTGTCACTGGTATGTCCCCAGCTCAAACATGACTTGTAGAATGTAAGACATCCTTGTTGAAATGCAGCTTTAGTACTTGTCTAAACTCAAGTACAGCAAGGTGCCAAATCCCATGTGGTCCCTTGTGGTCAGGACACAGATATGCACACAAAAATCCTCACCCTTTCTAGAGCCAAGTTCATGCCTTTGTTTCAGATTTCTTTGGAAAAATGCTAACATGCAGTATGTCCTCAGGAAGGCTCTGGAGGTAAGGTCTGTCTGTATGGGAAACCCTGGTTCCTACAGCAAAATTTATTCTTCAAAATATACATTCCTGAAGCCGCTGTTCTCCCCAGGAGGTGTGAATGTTTTCCATCGTGACACTACATTATTCTAAATATTAAACACAACATTTCTAGATGTTGGGGAGAATGTGGACAAAACACCAGAAATTCCACACAAGATGCTCCAACCTACAATATAAGGAAGCAGAACAAACTCATGAAATTAGCAGTCAAGCCACCCACACTCACCCTGCCACACCAGCTGAAATATCTGGCACTGCACTGTGACCTTAACCAAAAATATAGAGATGTGTCAAAGTAAGTAATTTTATCCCCTGACTATGATGTTCAAATATAACTTTATTCCAACTATTAGTAGTTTCAGTGTTTCATAACATTTAACATTCCAAAGAGAACAATGAATTAATGCCAAGGCACACAACTGTTACTTAAGAGACTCAAATAACATTTGTTTCTATGATTTTACACTTACTGATGGTAAAACTAAAATAGTATTGCCTGACATATATTGCTCCTAACATACAGAAGCTCCACAAGGTTGTGTACTTAGCCCTCTGCTCTATGCCCTCTACGCTCACGACTGTGTGGCCACGCACGCCTCCAACTCCATCATCAAATTTGCTGACAACACGGTGGTGCTGGGCCTCATCTCCAACAAGGATGAGACAGCATACTTGGAGGAGGTGGAGAACTTGGCATCATGGTGCCAGGAGAACTGCCTCCAACTGAACGTCGGCAAAACTAAAGAGATGGTGGTGGACTTTGGTAGGCGACAGCAGCGGTCCTACACCCCCCTTAAAATCAACGGGACTGCAGTGGAGAGGGTGAGCAGCTTCAAATACCTGGGCCTTCATGTCACTGAGGATTTGACATGGACTGTATACATCCGAGCTCAAGCCAGTAAAACAAAGCAGCATCTTTACCACCTCAGACAGCTGAGGAAGCTTCGGGTCTCTCCGGCGATCCTTAAAACGTTCTACTCTGGTGCTGTACAAACTGTTCTGACTCAGAACATAATCTCCTGGTTTGGGAATAGCTGTGCGGAACGCTGCACCAGATCTGATCTGCCATCCCTACAGGACATCTACACCAGGAGATGCAGGACCAGAACCACTAGGATCATCGGTGACCTGTCTCATCCCAGCAACCATCCGTTCGACCTGCTGAAATCAGGCAAACGCTTCAGAAGCATTATGGCCAGAACGGAGGGGCTCAGGAGGAGCTTCTATCCACAGGCCATAAGACTTCTGAACCCGGACATGCCATCACAATCCTCACAAACCAGGGTCTACAATATCCTCTGAGCGCTCCCCTCACTGTGACTGTCCTTCCAGTGCACCTTAAGGCTTTATTTATCGATTTATTTATTTACTTATTTATTTATCTATTTGCTGTTTGTTTCTTGTCTTCTTGGTGTTTGGTTGTTTGTTTTACTCGGTGTAAATTTTTCTGGTATGTAACCACGCAGTCTCCTATCCTATTGAATCAGAGCACATTTCACTACATGGTATACTCAGTAACCATGTATGTGACAAATAAACTCTTTTGACTTTTTTTTTAACTTTGATATTGTTATTTAAATTTTTGTCAGCAGCTTAATCCTGAGCAGTGCCTGACATTATCATGAAATACGAAAATGATATTTTTGTCCTTTTATTATATGGTGTTTTATAAAGTTGAAAGCAAATGATTTTACAGGTATGTTAATGTGACCCGACTGGCCAAGTAATGAGGTGAACGTGAGGTTATTGTGGACCCACAAGCGTTTTCTTTTCCTTTAGCAACACCAATGCTCTATTCATAGAACAACAGTTCAATAATTCCTATTTGTAAACATCAAACTTCTGCTATGAAATCCAACAGTCTTCACAACAATGCCCATGTGCCTCTTTCAGCCGCCACACACTCACACACACACCACCCTTTCTCTGTCAGAATTGGCAACCATACAGTCCGTCCCAAGACATTTCATCTGCAATTTACAAGAACAATGATCTATTCCTTTTAAAAAACACAACACAAACACCATCAGTTGTATCAAATACACATCATTTAATCATTTAACACACACATCTCACAGAATTCAAGGTAGTCCAAGTAATACTGTGGATACTCAGATGGGCTTTTCCTCAGGGTATTTAAGCACTACATTTCCCATCATCCCTAGTTTGTCAGCTGGCATTCCACTGCAAGTAAAGAAATTGTTTGTTAGTCTAGCACACAGTTTCACATTTACTAGGGCAATACACACACTCTTCTTCATATAAAACCACCACATTTACAGTTAATATGTATACACCGTGTAAGAAGTTGGATTTTAAGGCTGAAAAGGCGGATGGGAGCACAGGAAGGACTACCTGGGCTCCACAGATCATTGCAAACTCCAACAACTAAGCACATTTGAGTTCCACTTAGCACCCAGTAAACAACAATTAATAGGAGGAACCTGGTTATGTCCTTCTCCAAGTATTGTACTCACCTTTTTCTGTCATACGTAGGTGGATTACCATGCCCACCCAGCTTATAGTGGGACGCTCCTGATATATGAGTTACAGTAAATTTGGGGTTAAAGGCGGTCATGGGGTTGGGGTAGGGAAAAAGCTTTCCATATCACCCCGTATCTCCATTTGTTACCCACTGGTAATTGTTGACTGAACCCATATGGATGCCTTGTGTTGAATGTTGAGTCTCTTGATCCATTCCTTTTCTTTCTTCCTTGTTTCTTCCCAGGTCCTGATATCATAAATTCATTGTCTCCAGATGATGACGACGATAAGACAAAGATACAGTACATCTTTACCTTTGAGCTCTTGTAATACTTAAAAGGTAAATAAAAGCTAAAGATCCTTTTAACAGCTTCTGAAAGAGATTTAATCAAAGCAATACAAAAAGTTCCATCCGCATTTTTGTGACCTTTTTTCAGTGTGCATGCATTGTAGCTGAACACCATGTTGTAAGTGAGGCTTGTATACAATTGTGTTTAATGTTAAATGATTTCCACTGTTATTTCAATATATTTATACTAATATAAACATAATAAATATAATATGCTTGCATATTACTTTTAACAGACTGACTTTTATCCTATTTTTTAGCAACTCATGTGAACCACTAATTTTGCAATTTCGTGCTTTTGCAGGGTGGATCCATTAAGACTCAAAATGTTTGTATCATAAAACAATATAAAGGCGTTCCTCCAAGATACAATAATTACCTAACACTATGCTGAAAATAATTTTAAAAAAATCAATAAATCGCACAAAGCACTTAAACTCATTTGATTTAGAGGAAAACAATGGTGGTCTAACTATAGTGTTTCTCTCCTCTCTGCATGGTCTCCATACTGCTTTGGGCCAACCTTGTTCTGGTCTGTTTGTTCATTTCTGACCTTCTTCCATCTCACATTTAATCCTGTTTGCTCCAAGTCAGCTCATTTAAGGAGTCGTCCATCTTCTTCATCTCACCCTGAACGCTACGTTTCTCAAATATAGGATATGATGGGATGCCTCAGGACTAAAATGGATTTTGGTCTGGCTTTAATAACACACAATACCTGTTTTCCAGATAGGAGGACCCTTGTCAGTGAAACCTCTACTTTTACTGTATGAAGAGGAAAAATATTTGAGTTCATGCCTTGCAAGTTTCTCAGAAGAGTGTGATGCAACAAAATATGCAAAAAAACATAAACGCCATCATTTGCAACATTTTTGGGCTTTCATATTTCTTTGTTAATTCATCTGAGGAAGTGTCCACAAATTATTATGGCAGGTACAAGAGATAAAGAATCACAGATGTACTTGTTTATTTTTGCAGAAAGGGACAGTACCTTTCAAGGTCACTGCAACACCCCTTTCCTTCAGCTGCAATTACTACAGTGCTAATAATCCATCCATCAATCCATCCATTCATCCATCCTTTCATCCAACCATTATTAACCACTTTTTTGTTCTTTTGAGACAATGCTACATTTGTCTCATTTTTTTTTTACATTTAAACTATTTCAAAGATAGCCGTAAAAGAACTTTAATAACTTGTACTTGGTTTTCCCCTTGAAATGCTCTGACTTTTTACATTTAAAAACCAAAAGGACATATGGTCTGTGTGTGATATAACTGCTTCCGGCTTGTGATGAAACTTTGTGCATGTTTCCAAGCTTTATTTCAAAGACTGAAGTAGACATTTTCAAGATTACTAAGTGATCTTTTCAGCTTTTATTGAACTTGACTACACAAAGACCTCACTGAGGGTGAGAAGTACCACTGTGCCAAATTTCAAGTCTACGGCTTGAAAAGCACAGCTGTGCATAAAGAATAAGACAAACAGAGATTAAGCTTTATAGATATAATGATTAATAAATGTAACTTTTGAATGATCGATCACTCAGTCTGACTCACTCTAGAACACAAACTTACTGTTTGTTTTTCCCTCCTTTTTTTGTTAACTGTCATGTTTTTTTAATCTGTTTTTATGATCTCAAAACCATAGGGGCAATTTGGTTTGCTGTGTCCTTTTTTGTTTCTCAGGGTTATAAATGTATCCAGAAAAAATCTAATAAGAAGTCTGCAGAGCTCTCCTTTGCCACATCATGCCTGGTCCCTGGTAATCTCCTTGGATTACCTTGAATATTTTGATATTGTTGCTCTTGCTGCATGTCCAGTATGTCTAACTTCCATCTTGTTTGTTCAGTTCCATCTTTGACTCACATTATATATTAATCCTAGTTCCCCAAGTTAGCTGACATGAAAATCAGTCCCTCTTCACCAGCTCACCCTGCAAGCCACACTTCACAGAAAGGCAAAAATACTGTAGGATACCTTGGAGGGAAAATGGGTTTTGGCCCCCCTTCAGTAACAATAGTAAAGTCTTTGCGGACCAGATGAACATTCTGTTGCTAACCGGACCTCTAAGATCAGTGTAAACATTTGAGTTCATGTATTGTTGCTCATGCAGAGAAATATAACACCAACAATAAAACAATTTTCAATGTCATTTGAGGAAACATAATATCCAGGAGATGAATAATGCCAGTCTTTTTTAACCTATGTATATTTATTGTCTAAACCTTGCTTAAATTCATCTGCATTCAGAAAATGGGTATCATACAGGATGGCACGCCCTGGTTACTGGGATATTGTTAATGGAATTCAGACAGCAATATTAGGAAAAGGAGACAGTTTAAGCTCTTAAGAGCTATTGATTAGGACTGAAGTGGTTTACTTGCATTATTTCACAAAACTGTCATGAAATAAGTGGCACTAAAACTGAACGTGTCACTTAGTGCTACCTTGAACCTGATATTTTGCTCCTTATAGTGCTCACAGCATCTCAAGCTAATGATTCGTATTTGAAGGTAATATGAGAAAGCAGGTCAGCTCATTTTTGTCAGATGTCTGCTGTTCCAGTTGTTGCTGTTACACTCTTCCATCCCTCTTACTTTCGTAGCGTTCCCTACAAACACAAGCATGTTGTTCTTGGATTTTCTCTGAAGCATGAGAAGACTCCTTGATAAGGACACGGTGTCCAAAGCTTTCTACCAAGATTTCAGACAAATGCATCTGCAGTCAGCCCACATGCAGCATTTTGTACTCTGCCAGAATCTAGGGGAAAAAAATTTTAAAAAGCATTATTTATCTGAGGGAGTATGTGACAACCCATGGTGCATCCTGTCTATGGGATGACCTCAAGTGGGCCACGTGTTATAGCCAAAAGGTAAGTTTTTGCTAAGTTTTCTCTGATTTGTCCTTTTGGTCTTAATGCTGCTCTCCGTACTTACAAATCTGAGGCCAAGTCTGGTGCTCTCCAAATAGAAGTGTGACCAGATCAAAACAGTTTCATTTCGGAATTTTTGAGCTTTTATGTTTGAGACTTATGTGCACCGAGTTTAGTTAAAAAAAACATTTTGCCAGGGTTGGCATAGCAGTGGCATGAGACCATTATTCCATATTGTTGTGTGCATTATGTGAGGGTTGTGTGATGATCCTTCTTGGTGTATCATGTAAAGATTTATAAAGTTATTGTCAAAATGATTTATAGCACAGTGCACAGCAGGTAGCCCCAGTGCCTCAACATGCCAAGGTTCCACAATTGTAGATTTCATCTCCTTTTAGCCTCCAAGGAGACTGTGTGTTCTCCCCATGTCCTTAGGAGCTTCATTCCACAGTCCAAAGATGTGTTTCAGGTGAACTGGTGCCTTTAACGTGTGTATTTGTGTGTTATGCTGACCTAGTAGATCAGTATAGATGGGGGACTTATTATAGTACATACAGCACTGTAAGGCACCTTGGTTAAAGGTATCAGCCAAATAATCACCGTACATTGCTTTAGAGAAAAGCATAAATGTTCTTTGAGAATCGGTGAAGTTAGTCGGATGATGAGGGAATTAAACAGCTGACAAGTTGAACAAACACCTTCATCGGTTCTCTCAGTGTAGCAGGTACCTGGGTTAAATCTGACCAGAAGGTTTCTCTCTAAAAAAGGGGCTATACTGCATTACTAAGACCAAATACTGTAATTTTCCTAACAGTAAGGGCTCTGTGTGTATAATAGGTTGTGTTACATTCATGGTCATGTATCCACTGCAATGCCTTAAGCACGGTAGAAGTGTGACGTTTCTTCCACAGGATCGATTGGACAAAACCCCCCTTTTTGTAATACTTAATGCAGTAGAAAACAATTTATTCTTACATAGCCTTCTGTCCTGAAGGCGGACTCACAGCTCCTTCTCAGATTAAAGTTAAACCAAGTGACAAACCAAAAATGAATAAATGACCAACACGTGCAAAGTGCAGTGTTATGACATTCTAACATCATAACATCTGTAATTCATTTCCATTTCCTGTCAGTTGTTCATGCTTAACTACTGCTGCTGAGCAAACTCAGGATTACTGGTTTTATCCCTCATGAAGGGTTAGGGGACACTGGGCAGGTGACATGAGGAAAGGTGCAGTGAAAAAGGTGTAAAGCTTGGCGGGCCAGTGTGCATCAGCACTGGTATCCCTGGGGAGTCTGCGTATGTGTCTGTTGCAGTTGCTGCCAGTTACCGATCACCACTCTCTGCCATCAGTCATTGCGGGAAATCTTCAAGCGTGTCAATAGCGTTCAGCACCTTGCTGAACACTTTGCCACCCATGTTCTTTTCCCTCTGGTGCACCAGTTTAAATATATACATACTCACTATATGGGCAGTTGTATCCACTGGCTCAACATTTCCATGTGGAAGCAGTTTGTGACGTGTGGAAGGAAGCCTAGTATAGAAAGAGTAGAGCAGTGCCTCAAATAAAAAAATATCAAGCGTTAGAATTATACAGTACAGGAATAAGAATTGTACACACGGTGTTGGGAAGAGTGGTGTTTATGAGATGAGATTTGAGATTCTTCTTGTACTGAATTTTCCCAGCTCCCCAGTGATGTTGACCCCACTCGTCTTACTGTAGCTTTTAGAGAAGCCCTGTCCCTTGCGATGAGGTATTGAAACGGATGAAAATGATCATCCATCTTACTGCCTCCATCAACAGCAACGCCCCACAGCCCCGCTAACAATGCTGGATGTAAGATGTCGCATTGCTTTCGACTTGGATTCTGGAGTAATTTCACTGGCGCTTCTCCTTACGCTGTCGTCTTCTCCCTACCAATTAGGCTCTTCCGTAAGTGGAGGAACATCACTACAGGGGTTAGGGAGCGGAGACGCGTCGGGCGCCACTCCTCGCAGAAAGCATTGGGATCTTTTGTGCAGGGATCGGAGAGCGTGCTCTGCTTTTGTCGAAGCGGCGCTCCTTGCGTGTGAAGCCGTTCCAGCGGCAGATCAGAAGAGAAGGGCCTACATCGTCATCCCCGCGGCGCCACATGTGGGAAGTCTGAAATTCAATAAAGCAGCCAAGATGCTGCGTTTAAAAATACCAATTTCAAACGTTGTGAACATGTGTCTTTGGATGGATTTGTTTTCATGCTGCTGTTTTGTTTTTTTTTTATTTTATTTTTTTTTACACACACTGTCTGTGCGCCAATTAGAGGACTTTAAAAAAAAAAAGCTGGTGCCAGCCCACACTTGTTGGTGCGGAGACCGCCAGCATCCCACAAAAAAGCTGTTCTTTTTTCTCCATGCTGCGCGCTATGGGTGGTCATGTCGCATACAGAGCAGCACCGTGTTTCACAAACTCGCACATTCTCCCAGTCCACATCATCACCACACGCTGACTATAGTAATTCTGGGAATGATGCACAGTACATGGAAACTGGGCAGATTCAATATGGTCAGCATCCATACTTAAGGTGCAAAGTGCAATCGAAATAATTACCGCGGTAACTTATCAACCCAACCCTAAGTTATCTCCGGACGAATATAAGCTACCCATCCACATCAGAAGGCTAAAATGTTCACTTTTATCTAAAGAGGTAAAACTGTTCATATTGCTATTTTATTTGCTTTGTTTTAGACTTCCAGAGAAAAAGATATTGATTTTCGGTAATGACTCATCAAGTTAATACATTCCATTAAATGAATCATAAAGCTTTTTAGTCCAACTTTCTCCCATGCTGTCCAACATTTTTAGCAAGCGAGAGAACACAGTCTTATGTATATTTAAGGCTTTTACAACTTGTACAAAGTTGTTAGTTATTTTTATTTTTTATTTTATCTGAAGTTCTGCTTTTCACTTTTAGCCCTCAAATCCTAAATATCCTTTAAGCAAATAATTGGGATCTTTATCTCAATAATGATAATAATATAATAATCAGATGACATAGCGAAAAAGATTTACCAACTTACATGGCTGTGCAACTCGTACTGGAGGAATTCAGGGTAAAGCTCTACTCAGGTTGACTAGAACAGCAGCCCTTTGAGCACAAGGGAACCGGCGTAATGATGATGAGACCCGCTGCTGCCCCCAGCTTGTGCGCTTCATGGCTGTGAGAGCTTGAAGCCACACGCTGCTGAAGCGAGCTTTCCAGAGAAACAAGCAACAGCCTGCAAGAACGTTACTCAAAAATAAAAATGTAAACAGCTCTCTGGTGTCAGATCACAGCATTTAATGTTTTTTCTCTTTCATTGCCCTGGTTAATGGAAAGATTATAAACATGCAGCCAGAAAGCTAAGCAGAGGAACATTCTGACAGTCCCTCACATCTTGATACATAGCTTTGGTTATTTGACAATTTTTTTTTCCTGGGCATAAACTTTATTATCATATTAAAAGCAGTAATAATGTGACTGGGGCATTTAAAACATCTCATTTAAAATGTATGGCTGTCAAAACTGCTTGAAAGCAGAAAAATTCCACCACCTATCCAGCTAACTACTGGGTTAAGGATATTTAAGGTTTTCTGCGCTTTATGTTGTCCTTTGTTTATCTGTCTGAATGGAACACCCTGGGTAGCAAAGAAATAGTATTTAAACACCACTGTATACTGGTATGTGGACGGGCTGACAATAAACAACTCAAGTCTTTGTAATTCCCTCCTATAAAACTTTGCAGAAATATACTAAATAGTTTTTTTAGGATAAGAAGCACCAAATGATAAACTATGATGTTTGTCCATAACTTTTTACACTCAAATCACTTTTAAGTTGCAGATAAAAAGGCATGTGTGTGTGAGGCCACCTTGTGAAGAATTGGCACCCCAGTGATTCTGGGATAAGATCCAGGCTGCTGGAACCCTGACCAGGATAAAGTGGTTAAAAATTATTGATGGATTAATGGATGGATGTCCAAAACCTAGAAATATCTTTTCTAGCAAATTTGACCTGAGTTTCCAAATTCAGCTGCTTAACTGGCAGCAGAAAAATAGAAACAAGTAATTAAAAATCTTCTTCTTCTTTCGGCCGCTCCCGTTAAGGGTCGCCACAGCGGATCAAAAGCTTCCACTTCCTCCTGTCCTCTGCATCTNTACATGGTTACTGAGTATACCATGTAGTGAAATGTGCTCTGATTCAATAGGATAGGAGACTGCGTGGTTACATACCAGAAAAATTTACACCGAGTAAAACAAACAACCAAACACCAAGAAGACAAGAAACAAACAGCAAATAGATAAATAAATAAATAAATCGATAAATAAAGCCTTAAGGTGCACTGGAAGGACAGTCGCAGTGAGGGGAGCGGTCAGAGAATATTGTAGACCCTGGTTTGTGAGGATTGTGATGGCATGTCCGGGTTCAGAAGTCTTATGGCCTGTGGATAGAAGCTCCTCCTGAGCCCCTCCGTTCTGGCCATAATGCTTCTGAAGCGTTTGCCTGATTTCAGCAGGTCGAACGGATGGTTGCTGGGATGAGACAGGTCACCGATGATCCTAGTGGTTCTGGTCCTGCATCTCCTGGTGTAGATGTCCTGTAGGGATGGCAGATCAGATCTGGTGCAGCGTTCCGCTGACCGGATCACTCTCTGCAGTGCCTTGATGGCACGAGCACAGCTATTCCCAAACCAGGAGATGATGTTCTGAGTCAGAACAGTTTGTACAGCACCAGAGTAGAAGGTTTTAAGGATCGCTGGAAAGACCCGAAGCTTCCTCAGCTGTCTGAGGTGGTAGAGCCGCTGCTTTGCTCTACTGGCTTGAGCTCGGATGTGTACAGTCCATGTCAAATCCTCAGTGACATGAAGGCCCAGGTATTTGAAGCTGCTCACCCTCTCCACTGCAGTCCCGTTGATTTTAAGGGGGGTGTAGGACCGCTGCTGTCGCCTACCAAAGTCCACCACTATCTCTTTAGTTTTGCCGACGTTCAGTTGGAGGCAGTTCTCCTGGCACCATGATGTCAAGCTCTCCACCTCCTCCACGTATGCTGTCTCATCCTTGTTGGAGATGAGGCCCAGCACCACCGTGTCGTCAGCAAATTTTATGATGGAGTTGGAGGCGTGTGTGGCCACACAGTCGTGAGCGTAGAGGGCATAGAGCAGAGGGCTAAGTACACAACCTTGTGGAGCTTCTGTGTTAAGTGCGATGATGCCGGAGGTGCAACTACCAACTCTCACCACCTGTGGTCTGCCTGTGAGGAAACTGAGAACCCAGGCACACAGGTGGCGGTTCAATCCCAAGTCACTCAGTTAAGTGAACAGTCTGTGGGGGACAATGGTGTTGAAAGCTGAACTATAATCAATGAACAGCAATCTTACATAGTTCCACTGTTTCCTGTCCACGACTGAGGGTGGTGTGCAAGACGTGGGATATGGCATCATCCGTGGATCTATTGGGACGGTAGGCAAACTGAAGTGGGTCTACAAAGTTGGAGATGGATGCAGTTCATCGATATCAACCGGACATCTCCCGGTACTTTCCTTTGAGTTTCTCAGCTTTCCATTCACCTAAACAAATTGAAGCATTTTGTTGTGTAGATTCCCTGCCAAACAACCACAGCAGAACTTTTTCAAAAAAGCAGGGCCTTAAAACCAGTAGTGCCAATAATATAGAAACAATTTTGAGCAAACGCAACTAAATGTGTGGAAACGAAACACTCGTGCTCAATGCCGACATATTCGCATCGGTGTCTGGAGCCTATGAAATTTTTAGGGCTTACAAAGGGGGAAAAAATGAAAAAGCAGGAACAAAATAAGGAAAACTGTTTACCAGACATTAAAAGCAGGGACACCTCTTTGGTCCTCATGTTGAATGCCAGCTGATTCCCAATGAAAGCATCACCTTGCGACGGCCAAGCTTCTTACAGATGCTTTTGAAGATTTTAATGTTTTATCTCTCTCTCTCTCTCTCTTCAAAATACACCGTCAAAACTAAAGGGAAATAACACAAAAGTGTAAGAACTCAATCTGCCTTGCTAGTTCCCGCCAAAACAGTCCGAAACACATTTGTACAATAAATTCAAAATAAGTCATTGAAAATGCGTTCCACTGTTCATGTATGGGCATATAAAACTCAATATAAAAAATATTTTAAAAAATAAACATAACTACCGTGTGAGCCTCTTGCAGAATAAGGCGACTTTGGAGTCGTTTCTCTCCCCTCAGCGTCCAAGTCAGTTCTCACCCACAATGCCGCGGTCACGCTCTTAACTAAACTCTGGTCACGTGACCCATTGTATTTTGCGTTAACAAACATGACATCAGTCAAACAATATTTTTTACAGCTGTATGAACTCAAATGAACATGAATTTTGACAGAAAAATATAATCTAAACATTTTGATAAAACCTGTCTCTGGGACAGTTACAAAGAGACTCCATGCTTGGGCTTCTTGACGGAACTCACGTTTTCCTTCAGTATCATCACAATCTGTAGCACATTGTACAAAAGGTTAAAAATGATATTTAGATTCAAGTCATTTGTTTCATTAACTCTTGTGCCAATTTTTATACAGTAGCTCAACACAACACAACACTGCTGATGTTACTGGCTATTCCAAACCACAATTTATTTTCAATCTTTATATAACATGACCACTTCAGCAGCAAACTGCAGATATCAGTCTTGCAAGGAGACAAGGGCAGGGAAACGAGGGCATTTTTCAAACAGGGTTTGCTGTCATCTGTGACTGTATTACCACTACAGCAGAGCAAATGATTAAAAATAGCACTGCAGAGAGGCAAAGAAAAACATTCTGTGACTTGGGGATCCATCAGTCACCGGAATATGTTGCCATTAGAAGAGTTCTCCCAATATTCTCTCTTATATTTATGGAGATTAGTGCTTTGCTTGTGCAGCCATTCATCATGGCCCACAGCTTCAAAACTGTACTTTCAAGAAGGAATTGTTCTAGAAGCAGGGAGAAGTGTTGCGATCCCAGCCCCAAGGTCTGGTGCTATTTATACAGTTCTTTACAGCATAGTACCTGCACAGTTTCGTAGCCCAGAAAACACCTTTTCTTTTGTAAACTAGCTAGAGGAAATTACAGGTAAACTCATTTTATACATTGCTTTGAGGAATAAACAAAGTGGAAAGTAAAACTGAATATAATAGGATCCTATTTTGCATTACTTTAAATTAGAAAAACAATAATGGGTTCCCAGCCCATCTGAAAACCCTCAACTTTCCCAGATGTCACTAAAACACCTAACATGCATGGCATTGCACCGTGCAACAGAGGGCATTGCAGGACATCAATAATTTATGGCTGTTCATAACATAATGAAAAACATCTTAAAAACAGAAGACAATGTAAGCTAGACAAACATGGCAATTTACTGTAATAAGCTGTTGCTGTGCTCAGAGGACTGAGTTGTGGTAGACGGCACTTTGTCATCATCATATGAAACTCTCATAGCCATATTAGCTTCTTTTCATTTTTTTCACAAACTTTTATAGCATTTAGGTGCTTTTTTGCTGGATTACGCCCCATTTATGATATTAAAATAGAAACACTGCACAAACGCTTAGAAACAAAGCAATCATGAAACAGGAAACTAAGAACATTAGCAAAATATCTCCCTTACAGGCTGCCTTACTGCATAGGATTTACGTTGTGGTGCTGAAAGAAGCTACTTGTGCAGGTGAATGTCTTGATTTCTTGCACAATGGTTCTGTCATAGTGGGTATCTATTGCGCAAACTAAGAGCTGGTATTAAAAGGTTAGCTCTGCTATAGTGAAACTTTCTATACCAGGGCTTACATCTATTTTGTTTGTTTGTTTGTTTGTTTGCAATTTCCAGTTCAAATGATGCCACAACCATTAATACTCACAGAAATCTGAATACAGCATATAACTGTTAGGACCCCTTTAGTTAGTGCTAGGGGTCAAAGGGGGCACACATAAATGGGAAAAGGGCCTAATTAAATTCTTTTCAACATTCAGGTTGCTTAAATTTATACAAACTAATCTGGGGAAGGAAAAAAACCCTTTACCTCAAAGCTCTTTTTCCAGGTGTCACAACTGGTCAACATAAGGAACGTAACCTCCCCTGCATATCTACTTTAAGAATTTACTGCTTGGAAGCGAAACGTGACTGGGATTATGGGATCCCGTTTGTGCAGGAGTCACTCCGTTGTAGTCTGCTATAACTGAGTTAGCGTTCGCACACACTGTTAGGGAACTTTTAAAATTGTTAAAGTTTTATTAAATGTTCTTTTTTTTAAAAAACACCTCTGACAATTATTTACATGCCATCTAGCTTCGCACACCTGTCCAAACTTTTTGGAAAGAAATCACCAACTCAATGTCACTCTTCCTGGATTATAACATCTCTCCATCACCTGTACTCTGCCTGCTAGGGGATACAGCATCAGTTAATCTAAGGAATCTATCAGACTTCATCTTGTAGTTCTAACTGTCACCAAGAAAAGCATTCTTTCAAACTGGAAAACAAGAAAAAAGGCAAATATTTTGCATTTTCAAAAATCTCAACTGATTTTCTCACTATGGAAATTCTCCCCATCTCTATTAAAACTAAAACCCCTGTATTTAACCACACTTGGGCTTCTCTTTTATATTTCTGATCTCTGTTACGATTTGGCATTTTGCCTTGCACACTTCTCATTGTCTCCCTGGATCCCTGCTGCAATGCAAAACAAAGATATACTGTTCATTCATCTAACACAAAATTTTTCCTCTTCCTCACTCTGGCTATGTTGACTGCAGATGTTTGTATTTATCATGTAATTGTCATGGTTGCAATTTAAACCCAAATATTATTTATAATATATCCACATCGTATTCACATGTACAAACCCAGGTCTCATTCATGTTAAGTGCATGTCTTATTTACATTTTAATTTGTTTGTATTTCTTGTCTTATGCAAGTTGTTTCTTCAACAAAAAAAGTTTATCGTGCATCACCTAAGCTTAATACTCTTGAATATGTAATAGACATTTGGGTTAAACTGGAGAAAGCTTATAAGTAATTTGAAGGTGTTGCAATCATACCATCACTTCCTTTTTTCTTCTTGGAAGTCTGAAATGTGTTTATTTAAACCCGGAGATCAGGTCTTACTTTTGTCCTCCAGTGCAGACTCTCCAGTCTACCAGATTCACTGGATCATGTACAGTAGAAACAAAAATCAGTGACAGATTTTGTGATTAAAACTCCTGATAACCAAAGAGCCACAACAACTTCTCATGTATACAGATTAAAAGTGTATTGTGAAAGATCACAAGTGTCTGACCCTAAAGCGGCAACTGCAGTTACTTTAGTGGGTATGGAGGATGATTATTTAAGGTGGGAGAATAATTCGGGCCAAATGCCTAGACTGTCAAACAGCAACATTAGAGACATTGTCAGATTTTGTGGCATCTGCCACATTTTTGCAATACAATGTAATGCCTTTTGGGATGAAAAATGCAACTGCAAAATTTCTGAGGCTGATAAATACTGTACTGACTAACATTACCAATTGTGCGGCTTATTTGGATGATGATGTACATTCACTTAACTGGTCTAGTCACATCGCAGCCTTGCGTAAAGTGTTTGAATACTTCGTTGACCGTAAGTGACTTGACTAAAGCTCGGTGACATACCTGGAGAAAGTGGTGGGACAGGACAAGTTGTACCATGTCAGAGAGAGTGGCTGCCATTTCTCATTTGCCAGTGCCAAAGACAAAATGTGAGCTGAGACAGTTTTTGGGGATCGTTGGCCATTACCGGGGTTTTTGAAAAAATTTGACTGCTGCTGATGCCTTAACCTCTTTAAGTCCTTCTACAAAGTTCCAATAAATAAAAGAGTGCCAGCATGCATTCAGCAGTGTCAAGGCCTTGCTGTATACTGCACTAGCCTTTGCTGCTCCTGATTTTTCAAGACCATTTAAAACTGAAGTCAACATACTCCAGATCTCCTTGGGCCCCTGAAGTGGCACTGCAAGGCATTCAAATGTAGAGAAGCAGAAATCCACCTTGTTTTCTCTAAATGTAAACAATCGAGACGTTTAGTTATGTCCATCACAGAAAGTAACAGTAGCAAAATGGCAGTCAGGGGTAAGTGTTGGCACAGACGCCATTGCTCAGGCAGATGAGGGCATAACTCCAGGTGCATTTGCCATTTCCAGCTCCAACTGCCTCATCCACATCTCCTTTCCAGCTTCCAGCTCTAAGCATCTAATAACCATTTTGTGTTTTAGTGCCATCTGTTGGGCCTATAACTGGGTCTCCGCCTGTATTTGGTTGTTGCACAACTGGGCATGAGCACAATCCCCTGGTTGAAATGACCATACGGGAGAGGGTAAGAGAGGTTCGAACTCCAGGAAACAAGATCTGAGGGATCCTCCACTTCCTCCAGCACTGACACTGAAGACAACCTTTCCATGCTCATCTCAGGAAAAACACAGGCTTCAGGACAAGAGGGCGACACCCCACTATTGTCTGGAGACACCAGAGCTTCAGCCAGAACACCCAGCTTCTGCAAATGCCAAATTAGAACCATTTTAACCTCTCTTTATCGGAGAGTAACGGGATAAAGTAAGTCCATAATGCACTGCCACCTCACGTAACTCCTGATCCCAATTTCTCTTCTGAAGGTGCCAAAATAAATTCCTCTACACCAGCCATATCTCACTTGCCATTGCAAAATACCAACCACACATTCAGCCCAATATCACCAAAAAATAAAAATATTAAAATAAACAAACACCAGACAATGGATGACTCCCACCGATTATGTTACGTCCCTTTTAGTTGGGACAAAGTGCTAGAGGTGGCCACACATGAATGGGAAGAGTGGTTTAAAAGGGTAACACACCATAACCAATAGATATTTGTAGAAGGGGTTCACATAAAATAGTGATGTGCTCAAAGGTGTCCCAAGTGAAAACAAACTATTCTACTGTGCGTGAACCAAGGACCAACCACCTATCTTAAACCCAGAAAGAAAAAGACACAAAGCCAAAACAGTCTTCCATGGCTGACTACACTCATCTAAACTATCTGACAAAGCACACAAATAGGAATGGGGCAGCACTCTCACTACACAAAACTATACAAGCATACACCAAAGGTAACCAAGCATGCTAGCCACAGTGCTCCAACTCCTCTTATGTGGGGTTCTTTATAGGCACAGAAGGTGGGGCCACCCAGCTGAGGTCAGTGGGTACAGGTGATGTCCATTTGAATTTTTCATGCCTAACTGAAAAACAGGGATGAGACACAAACACGTAGCCCGACCCTGGGCCGTTGAACTACACATATAAGTGCTACATTAAGCATTACAATGTCAGATTTACATGAAGGCCATTTTGATGTTTTAAAACATCATTACAAAATATACAGTAAAGTAAGTTAAATGTGTGTTCAACAAAAAAAAAAAATTAAATTTAAGTGAACATTTAAATGATTTATTAAAGTGCCGTAGGTGCTATAGTGCATGTCATAGCCATATGTCATGGATTTTATTTTAGTAGCTAATTTGTGATGCTAAATCCAATTTCAAATTTCAAATTCAAGTCTCCTGCAAAATAAAACAATAAAACACAAAATAAAACACATTAATCCTGTATTATCACTGTTACTGCAAGGAGTAAAGCTGGAGGCATTATTTTGAGACTTCAGCTGCCACCCCTCCAACTTGTTGAAAGAATGATCCTGAATATGTTGTACTTACTACCTTGTTTTTATTTTTAATTACTTAAGTGAAGTAAAAAGTGATCTTTTATCATTTTTTTCCAAATATAGCGCATAGAACATGATGACCGCACCACCCTTCAACTAGACTCCTAGAGTTAAGAGGAGCTTTGGCAAATACACAAACACAAAGATCCCACAGCAGGGTAAGAAACAGCCAAATACAAAATTTATTAAAATAATAAAATGTGTATATTCTTCTTTCTCATCCATCTCACACCCAACTTGTGGGTCATATGCACTAACAACATTCAGCATCACACCATCAATTTCCAGTTTCATAACCATCACTCTGTCAGACACTCTCTTCACCTCCAAGACACTCTTGACATACTGTTCCTTCAGGATAACCCCTACCCCGTTTCTCCTCCCATCCACACCATGGTAAAACAGTTTAAACCCCCCTCCGATGCACCTAGCCTTACCCCCCTTCCATTTGGTCTCTTGCATGCACAATATATCAACCTTCCTTCTCTCCATCATATCAGCAAGCTCTCTCCCTTTACCAGTCATACTACCAACATTCAAAGTTCCTACCCTCACGTCCACTCTCTTAACCTTCCTCCTCTCCTCCTTCCTCCGGACATGTCTTCCTCCTCTTTTCCTTCGGCCTCTTCTCTTTCTTCAGCCAACAGTAGCCCAATTTCCGCCAGCACCCTGTCGGCTAGCATTTATCTGGGCTTGGGACAGGCATGAAGAAATGCATTCCCTTGTGGCTGGATTTATGCAACTCACAACTAAGGACTAAAATAAGGTACAAGCATAAAAGCATAAAAATAAAGAAACAAAAGAAAGAAACAAATTAGAACTTGAAGGATTCTAAGGCACAAATATTGCACTTGTCTAGAAAAAAAAGCGGACCCGGAGGAAAAAAAATGATCTGTGCCTTTCTGTGTCCAGTTTAAACAGTTTAATCTGTATTAAAGTTACGTTGGCAAAACTTGTGTTGAATGTTTCGTTCGACTGTATTTAGCACAAGATCACTCGCATCACCCAGTCTCTGTCTGACCCATGTGGCCACCTCCACCCAGGTGGTCGGTTTCATTCACTGGTTAGAGGCAGGAAAAGCACCATATGAGCGCCGGATTAAAGAATGAAACATGAAAACATGGAGAAACTGCCGACTGGAGAAGGGAAGAAACACTGGAACCCGCGACGGTTAAGAAAACAGACTAAGCTGAGGGCTGATTGTGCCGACAGGGGTCTTACTGTAATAACCGAATTACAGCTTCCCCTAAATTACTAAACATCCATCGAAAATTGTCCAAATAGGTAAAAACTGAAAGACTGGTTGCCTGTGAAGCAAAATATTTTTTAAAGTTCGAATGTAGGATTTGCTTCAGTTTGCTTTTCTGAGGTGTGAAGCATTTATTTGGGGGCCCAAAATGGCACTGAATGCACATTGAAATGGAGGTGTGGTAATCATTCCATGGAGCAGAACTGGCAAAACAGCATCCAGGCAGGAAGCAGGGTGACCAAAAGCATTTGCATGAACAGTTTTTTGACAGCGGTTGACATGGTGGGGAATATTTGCTAAGGCAGCAAACAATACTGAGCACTGCAGGGGAAATAAAAAGAGAGACACCTGCTGCCACATGGGATTTGAATGCTAAAACTGGCATAAGGAAATAAGGCGATAAGTAAAAGCATGGAAAACAAGGCGACAAAAGGAGGCTCTGTGAATATTTTGAAAGGATGTGTGTGCGCTTTTCTCTTCACTGAACGCTAATGCTGGTTGAGACTGACTGATCCAGTTGAATTTACATTTTAATGTCATGTTTCAAAAATCACTGACCGGATTCCCAAATGAGATCCTCGATTGCTTGACCTTGTGTGTGTAAAATACACTTTCTTAATTTCTTCTTTTAATAAAATTATTAATTTCACATACAGCATGCAACAGTGTGCTAGGGTGTAGTCTCATAGCATAGTGCTTGGACAACCCTGTTCAGGATAATGGACGGACGGATGGATGGATGTTGAATTTTGAGCATCTATTAAAATTCACTCACTGTAATAAAATGCCCCCCCAGAAAGCCTTGTGTCTCTATCACAGAGCATCTATTCAGCAGGCTGCACTGTGGCAAACGTTGTCACTTGGTCCCTGAAGGACCAAGGCTCAAATCCTGCAGCTGCATATAGTACCCTTAAGCATGGTATCAACCTTAAATTACTCCGGTAGCATTTTACTTAGCTGATCAAATAACTATTGTTCATTTTGGAGAAAATGACAGCACCAGTCCAGTCCAGCACCAGTCCAGGGCTGCACCAGCCTTTGTTTCAGAAAGGAAGCAAAGAAATTTTAATGACATTTTAATGAAGTAGACATTGCACTACAGAATTTAAATTCATGCACACACTGGGCAGGACAAATAGGCAGCAATTCACCATTCATCATTGCAATTCAAAGGGCCAAAAATGTTTGTGTGTCAGTTTTCTTCGAGAAAACAACTGACTGGAAAACCATTCCTGCCCATGACCAATAGAGGGCAGTGCAGCTATCTGGGTGAGAACCAGGTGTGCCAAAAATACACCTTTTGATGGGTTAGGATGAGGTCAAGGGTCACAGTTGGATGTACGGGTGTTGGAGACACGGACAGAAATGCTAAAGTCTGCTGTGTGAGGTGCTGTTGGGTCTCTGTTCTTGTGTGCGAGTGCGGTTCTTGCTGAATTGCACCATAAAGTAGATGGGGGCTGAAAGTGTAAGCCACAGCACCAAAAGTGCTGCCAAAATGGCAAAAAACAAAATAATACCCTTTCCTATTCCAGTTGCAATTTTATGTTATAAAACACAGACTTTGTACCCTGTTGTTTTAGCTGTTGTGAAAAAAGGTTGTTTCCACTAAAGCAGCAGAGGAGTCACAGAGCAGTACTATTTCCATCATGGCTGACAATATGCTGGCAAAACTTCTTTCAAGAAAAATGCACCTTGTCCAGCCTCTACATATAGCAGCAAATAAAACAGTAGGATATACAAAACCACGCTTGCGTTAGCCTTGTAGAAATACAGTTTTTGTTATGGTTTCCCATGGCAGCCAACAGGTGGCATGCACTGCTGTTCAGTAGCCATTTCCTGTCAAGCTCCTCAGTTTCTTCAGCCTACTTCCAGTTTCTTCGATTCTGTGGCCATCTGTTGCTCATTTGCCCATTTTCTGCCCTCTGGCAGCCGCTAAGAATTCTGTTTCTGCAATATTTAAGACATTTCTTGCCGGGTGTTCTAACAACTGAGATTTGTAATGAAAGTTCCTCCTTCAGTCCCCACAGGACGTCCTCATGGTGACTGCTGGGAAGCTCAGGTTTCATCCTCTCCCTCGATCCCACAACCACAACACAGTGTACAGTAGCAGCTCCGTGCTTCTCATATCACACCTAAAAAAGTCCACCAGTTTGTCTGCAAGTATTTCCACAAAGTCCACGCTTGGATTTATTAGCAAATTGCTGCATTAGCATCACTAGAAATATTCAAAGCTGACAAACTACTGTATTGGTCTGAATATAAGACAACCCCCTCTTTTTCAGCATTCATTTTTGGAAAAAGGTTTTTTGAAACTTTATATCTAACCCTTATAAAGAAAAATCATATTCATTTATATTTAGTGTATTTGTGTTTTTAAGATGGTCTTTTTGGGCTTGCCATCTTCAACCTTCAGACATTCTGCTACTTTATATTTCTTGGCTGCTTGAGAGTTGAATGACACCTCTGGCTCTTTGATCACCATTATCTTAAAATGGCATCATAACTCCTGCTCAGTCCTTGGCTAATCTGGCCTAACTTTCAGCTGCTTTTTTCCAGACCATCTTGAGGTTTCACCATTTTTCTTGTTTGCCGGCTCAAGTTTATTGTTTCTGTGGATAATTGACGGTAGCGGAGAAGTGACGCTACCTACTGGTGTTAGACAGTATATAACCTTTACAGGTCTCGTTCTCAAATGTAAGATGACCCCCATCTTTTTTTAGATTCCATTCCAGAAGAAATACTGTCTTATATTCGGGTCAATATGGTATTAATTATTTTGTTTATTACTATCCAAATGAGGCAGCATAACAGCACAGCAGGTTGTGGTAGTGTCTCACTGGGCTACAGGATCAAACCCAGAATGTCCGTGAGGAATTTGTATTTCTCCCCATGCAACATGTGGGTTTGTCTGAGATGCTCTGGTTTCCTCCCACAGTCCAAGAACATGTGTTTTAGGTGTGCCTTTGGTGTGTGTGTGTGTGTGACTGCACTGGTGTCTCATTGTGGACCAGTGTAACCCCTCACTGGTCAAATGATCATTAATAATGAATGGTTAGAAAATATGTAAATGAATATTAAACATATTTTATTTTGTATTATTAATGATCACCACATATAATCACCTCAAAATGTCACAGTGGCTAAACATTAAAAACAACAGTTTTTCATGAATGTGTAGAACAGCAGTAGTTTCTCAGAATGAAGTTGGAATGGATGTCAAAGGTCAAAGGTCAAATACAGCTTTTATTATGTAAGTAATAAGTACTTTTGACTAAAGCAGGACACTAATGTAAGCTGCTTGGCAGTAGATGGAAATCGCAGAGCTGGCACCCATCTGAGTGTCATGTTCACTAAATGGCACCTTCAACTCCACACTTTCCTGCCTCTGCAGTCCAGGAACAAACACGCCGGTGCATCACCTTGTGCACAGCTGTCATTCTCAGGGAGCCTCGCAGTCACGCAATGCAGCCAACACATTTTATAAAGATGCGAAAACTTTGCACAACTACAGCGCTTTTTCAAATCGAGCACGGTGGTGTACGGTGTTGTACACTGATTCATATCAGAAGTTTGCTGCTATTCGTGAAAAGCACTGAATTGTTTGGTCCAAAATGAAAAGCCACGGTGGAAACAGAGGATGCGATGTTGATTGACTTATCTGTTTTTTAGACATTAACCCAGGCCTTAGTTTTTAGCATCAGTATTAAACATCTGTCATTGTTAAGTTCAAGTGAACAAGTCAAGTTTCCCAAATTCCTTGTCCTTACACAGTTCAGGAAGTGAGGACCTAACCCTAAACCCTAACCTCAAGTGTTGGTTCAGCACTGGGAGCAAAGATCCTAAACATCATTTTTATTACAATAATGGCACTGCCAGTAACATATTAACCACCATAAAAGTTTCAATTTTGATATTGCCAATTGTGACTTTCATTTCTGTCCACAAGCTATTTTGTCTTATTTGAAATAATCCAGGCTGGGTCTCAGCTCCTTCTTAAAAACTGATACTTGAACTGAGAGCCTTCTGGTCCATAACCAATAGGTCAATCTCTGGTCCTAAAAAGTTGCTTTACATCAGTTAATATTCCTTCAGAAGGGGTGTGAATTGATGCCTCATGTCATCGTTCAGCGCTCACATTTACTGACTAACCGATTAGTATTTTTGTGCAGAAAAGTAATAATCGTTCAAGTAACTATGCTGAAATTCCATCTGAAAAATGAGCCATTTTGTTTACATTCGCACTAATATTAAATGCCTGGCACCCTTAACTGTGTACCAACTTTGAATATACGGGTTTCTACCTGCATCCTCTCAAGTCTCCTAACTGTATCAAAGAAGAAAGAGATGAAAAGAGAGAGCCTTTAAGGTATAATCCTATTTATTTCACAGCGAAAGTAATGCCGGACTTTTCTCGTTATCATTTGAAACACCTGGCCTATATCTATAGTACATAAAATACAAATCCTTATACACACACACACACACACACACACACACACACACACACACACACACACACACACACACACACACACCTATCAACCACAACATTAAAACCAGCTTACTAATGTTGTGTGGGTCCCTCTCATGCCACCAAAACAACTCTGACTCATTGAGGCATGGACTCCACAAGACCTTTGAAGGTGTCCTGTGGTATCTGGCACCAAGACATTAGCAGTAGATCCCTTAAGTCCTGCAAGTTGCGAGCTGGAGCCTCCATGGATTGGACTTGATTCTCCAGCACATCCCACAGATACTCGATCAGATTGAGATCTGAGGAATTTGGAAGCCAAGACAACACCTCAAACTCTTTGTCAGGTTCCTCAAACCATTCCTGAATAATTTTTGCAGTGCGGCAGGGCCACTGCCATCAGGGGATACTGTTGCCATGAAGGGGTGTACATGGTCTGCAACAATATTTAGGTAGGTGGTACTTAGGTGGTAACATCCATGTGAATGCCAGGACCCAAGGTTTCCTAGCAGAACTTTACCCAGATCATCACACAGCCTTCTTCCCATAATGTATCCTGCTGCCATCTCTTCCCCAGGTAAATAATGCCCATGTACCTGGCCATCCACACGATCTAAAAGAAAATGTGATTTGTCAGACCAGGCCACCTTCTTCCATTGCTCCATGGTCCAGTTCTGACACTCAAATGCCCATTATAGGAGCTTTCAGCTGTGGACAGGGGTAAGCATGGGCACTCTGACTAGTCATATATATATATATATATACACACACCATTTCTAAAATATTTACATAAATATAAACACATACAGTATATTGCTATGATTTGGTATCAGCCCTCCAGATATTTGCTTTTTTTTAAATATTTAGCCAATTATAGAGAACCCTAAAGGAAGATTTGTACACCAACAATATTTTTATTTCTCTTGCAAGGTGTAAACTGTATAATGGAAATCATGTAGTGGATGACACATTTACTGTAAATCAACTTCCTGTCCCATTAACAAACTTCCTTTGATTGTTCATCTGGAAGATTCTTTACTTATTTCACCAGCTTGTTTCAGTAGGAGGCAGAATCCATTTCCTGTTACCCAGCAAGCGTTGCACCCGACCCCCAAACCTCACATGTAGTCTTCCAGCCTGAGGGGACAGTCTCTGTGGAAAGCAAAGTGTAGTCTGCACTGGAGGAATGGATGAATTGATGGATGGATGGATGGATGGATTCCCTGAAGATACCTAATGCAGAACTATGGAAATTAGAATAGAATTAGAAATTAGAATTACAATAAAACAGATTTATTGTATATACAGTATTTGCACATGTAAAATAAAGTGGACATTACCAAAAATTAAGAAGGAAACACTGGAAAGCAACAGTTGAGCTGTGGGATGACCCTGTCAGGCACTACTCCTCCTTGTGTAGATACTTCACTTTTGGGTGGATGGTTTGTTGGTTGGTTGCGTTGGTGTGGCTGGGGATGGGGTTGCAGGGTAGGTAAGTAGAAAATTAAGAAGTATTTTTCAAATGTCTG
Source organism: Heterotis niloticus (assembly GCA_018136845.1). Classification (NCBI taxonomy): domain Eukaryota; kingdom Metazoa; phylum Chordata; class Actinopteri; order Osteoglossiformes; family Osteoglossidae; genus Heterotis; species Heterotis niloticus. Next base: position 19,984,752 of record CM030888.1, read on the forward strand.
CATGCAAACCCTGTAATCCCAAAACCTATACTTAATGCTTTCAAAAATATATATTTTGTGTCACCTGTGCTTTTTTATAGTGCAGTTTCCTTTTTTTCATTTATTCATCTGGATGTTGAACTGGAGCAGGAGTCAATGCACCATGCACCCTAAAGACTTCCTTCCTTCAAAAGACCCTCTGACCAGTGAAAGCAACTGCTTCAGGTAACCATCGGGTAGTTGCCTGTACTACCAAACCACAGCATTTCCTCAAATAGATGGTGCAACAGCAAGGATCAACAGGGAGAGAAGGCTTTCGGCTTCTCAAAAGGGGGAAAATTTGTCAGTGAGCAAGGAGCATCTCAGGAGTGATCAGTCGCTTATGTAAGCCACCCCCACAAGCATAACAGAGTTTATATAACACTTTTCTGCAGGAAGACGAGCGCACTTTCTCAAGTCACCAGAGGAGAGCGGCGTGGAGATGGGCAGATGCACTGAGCACACAGGAGGCAGCCGTTGCTGTGCTCCACCACCTGCAAGCTGCTGTGCCAAACTTCCAGCGTTCACTTTGGCTGAAGCAGCAATGGTCTCCAGTTCTCATGGGCCAAAGCATATCTCCACAAACAGGTGTTAAATACCTTTCATACTGAGCCACCTTGTGTTTTTGTGCATCACGGCTTCGATCACAGTAGCTATAAACTGTCAAAAACGGTCCATCTTCAGCTCATCACCTGCCGTCTAGCTAAACCTGCGAGCACCAGAGCGTCCAGCCCTATGTCATCTGCTCCACGAGGCACAAGTGCATGGTTGCCATGCCAACAACATCCTCCAAAACAAGTACACCACAAGATCCAGGCCTCTGCCACTTCCACTCATTTAGCAATGAGCCACAGGTCCACCCACAAGCCCATTTAGGTTGCCAGCCGAGAGCGGTGGGACTTCGCTTGTGTGGACAGTGTGTCATGCAGCGGGTAAATGTCACACAAACTGACTTTTGTTTTCCTTTTCTAGAGCATGTCTTGCATCAAAGTGAAACAGCGCTGCACCTTTGTTCTGAGTCGGTCTAAGGGTAAATTAGCTGGACCCATATGTATATGAACATCAACCAAACCCATGCTGGGTTGGTCCCGATCAGAACCAGGAATAGAAGCAGATTTATTAGGAACCTCCTGCACCACGCAGTCTCTCCAGAATCCTACTGCCTGGTGGCTCCTTAGTTCACAGCCCTTCCACAAAGGACACTGCGGCCACCGGGACACTCAGTGCTTCACCTGAAATGAGCATCATGAGCGCAAACACGGGTTTCAGTGGGATGAGTGCCTGTGGTGTGATCATTGGGAGGGTGTGAATGGGTGAGTGGGAGGAGGATTTTCATGCTGGAGAACATTAAACAACCTGCCAAGTACTGCCAGGCCTTGGAATACGAAGCTGGCTCAGAGGGGAGGAAAAGGTCTTGTGTAAAAAAGTTCACTTTTTTGAATGTGTTTAAAAAGACTCCTCTGCTGAATGCGTACGTTAACGTACCTAGCTTTCACGCATCAAGCACAAGCAAGGTCCGTATTTGTATTTCCAGTGGTTAAAAACATTATTACACAGGAAAAAAGCAGTGTGTCTTTGTAGCCAGGAACATTAAAATTGTAGACAATGGACATGAACACAACCTGAGTCACAGCTCTGTTGGCTACACTCTCACTGCCATGCGAAGACTTTCTGTCTGTATAGCAGAGGACGACTGTGTGGCATTTAAATGACTGCACCAAAGGAACCATTTAAATGTGTTTAAACTCCTCAGTTTATTGATGCTGTAGTTTTTACTTTTTTTGTCCAAAACAAAGCATTGTTAAGAAGCTCTTACATGCTCTGCTGCCTACAATGCTTATAAATTGTGCGCAACTGCAGGTAAAACTGTTACTTTTATTATTATTATTATTATTATTATTATTATTATTATTACATATGGCCAAAAGTAAATGGACACCATGTGGTTCAGTGACTTCACCCACACCTATACAAATACATTCTAGACAATTGTATGCTTCCTAGCTTTGTGGCCAGTTGGGGGAGGCTCCTTTACTGCTCCAGTAAAACTGTGCCCCCCTGTACACAAAGCGAGCTCAGTAAACACATAGTTTGCCCAGGTTGGTGTGGAAGAACTTGAACGGCTACACAGAGCCCTGCCCTCAACACCAATGAACAACTTGGGGATGAACTAGAACGCCGACTGTAAGCCAGGCCTACTCACCCAACCTCACTGATGCTCTTGTGGCCAAATGGGCACAAATCCCCAAAATCTGGTGCAAAGCCTTCCCAGAAGATGAAGGCTGTCAAAGCAGCAAAGGGGGGGGGGGGGTTTCATGTTAAAGTTCATGGGTTTGGAATGGCAGGTTCAACAAGCACATATGGGTGTGATGCGCCACATGCTTTTGGCCATGCAGTATATGTTGTTGTACTGTATGCTACTGTTGTTATTACATGAATTGTTTTGCTGTCGCAAACAGGGGGTTTAAAGCTGATGATGGCACACCTGGAACCGTACACACCCTGGAGCTAACATGCTACACAGTGGTTACCGGCATTTAGCTGCCTGTGCTTATTTGTTGCTTACTTCTTTAACTGTTTCTTAAATGTGCGGCTCAACCACAGAATGGCCAGAAAGTCCTCTTCTCAGAGATAATAAAAGACAACAAAACTAGCAAACTGACATTGATTATAATATTAACTACAGTGCTGCAAAAGGTCACTTACAGTGCACGACACACAGGCCGTATACATTAGTTTACATTTTACGATAGGACTTGATGGATCCAGGGAAATTCTTATGCCTGCAACATGCTCGGTGCCACAAGCCAAAAGAAAGAGGCACTCAATAAATAATAAATTAAATAAATGAATATTATGAATATGGGAATCCGTTCATAGGGAATGCTGTGCGCACTTGCACATTTTGAATTAAAAAAGCTGTTTGGTGGATTGGATCGGACAGTTTGCTGAGAATTTAGCCTTTTGGATTAAGAAATGAGGGAAATACAGCACTAATGGGAAAATTCGAGTTACAAGCCTGGGAATTCATACATTCCCTGGTGGATCAAATGGGCTTTTCTGGAATGACGTTTCCAATCCGTTCAGGTCATTGTAGATGCAGACTGTAAGGCCATAGTGCAATAAAAACTACAATTTCTTTTTTTTTTTTTTGAATTGAGAAGGATGCCAGGGTCCCGAGTTGCCTGATGAGCAACAGCGGTGAAGGGGTCTGACTGTCACTGGAGACACAAAGAGCACAGGCTGGCTTGCAGGCCAGAGGCTGAGTAATGCTGCACTCGGCAGGGCAGCATCATCATACCTCTGCGTTCGACAGGGAAAGCGTGAGCAAAGCACACAGCTGTTTCTCTCTTTGCATTTACTGCCCCCTTCTGCTCCACTGTGAAAATGACCTCTTCCTCATGCATAACAGGCAGCAAACACTGTCCTCCTCCTGATCCATCTCCCCTTCATCCTCCAAGTTCCTTCCTCATGCTTTTTCAAAATAAAGTGCTGTAAGTATTCCCCCATCCTCATTTTCATGCACATCTGTCACTGAAATGGTTTCTGATCTCTAGACAAAATGTCATATTAGACTAACAGAACCTTAGTAACACAAAACACAGTTTTTCATTATCACTTAATTTATTTAGAGAATAATGCTATACAGGATCTGTATCACCCATATGAAAAAGCCCCCTTGACCTAAGAATTGCCTGCACCACCTTTACATGCTACCTATAATTTGGCATTGCTATTGAGGAATTTTTGCCCTCTCTTCATCGCAGAACTGCTTTAATTCCGAAGCACTGGAAATCAGGAAGGCAAATTTAAAATAACAGCCATAAATATGTCCAACTCAACCGTTCTGCTTTCTACAAGAGGGGTGTATGTTCCGCCAGTTAGTCGACACATCCGGACTTCTGCACAATACATTAAGCTAAATATCCATTTTTACAATTCCAGATTTGTGACAATTTAATATTGCACTAAGAAATAACACAAAGTTAAAAGCAACTGTGTGTCTTGCAGTTTGTTCATGGCTTCTCACTATAAAGTATGGATTTTCATGGTGAATCACCCAAAGCTGCAGATACAATGACTAAGTTCTTGATGCTGGGACAGCTCCTATACTTCCTCTTAAAACTCACTGGCAAATTTATATTCATATATATATGAAACTATTCATATTTGACAGAAATGATGACATCACAGGGAAACTTAAAATTACCTTTCTGAAAATTGTAAGAGAGCTCAATTTCCTTTGAACCCTTTCCACAGCTCCCGGCATCACACGGCAGAGACAAACTCTACGTGTTGCTTTTCAAGTAATGACAGCAAATATAAATGCTCTGTATTAATAATTTGAATACCACTGTACCAGTATTTTGTTGTCATACAGTAGTGACTTCCAAAGCCTGGAAAACTATTTAGCACCATCTTGTGGAAAAAAATCAAAATTAAACCCTACACAGGATATTAGATAATTTATACATTGAAGTATTCCAGTTATTTACTTAATAAGGATATTTTACTCACATGAATATTTTTCTTTATGCCCGACTTTCCTTTTTCAGTTCCACTTTAAGTTTCTATACTACAGAGCTGTAGAAAACTCACATTCCCAGCACAAAAACACAGGAAATGGCTACATGATTAACAGTGTGAATAATAAATGGTTTACTGTGGCCAAAAGTTGTGTAAATAACTGTCAAACAGCCCCAAGTGTAACAAAAAAATACTGAAACAAATTTAATATTTGTAGAAAAATTATCTCAATTACATCATTTTAAACTGACAATACATATTTAAATAGTTGCATACAACTGTACAAATAATTAAAATATTATCACACAAAATATGACATTGAGTGTCTTCTGCTGTACAGTAGGTCTCAAATTATTCACATCGAAGTGTACAAGTCCAGGAGTACAGCTATCCACTGCATGGATGTCCAGTGAAGTTTTTTATTTAATGTGGGGAAAAAAAACTATTAACATGTGCATGAGCAGCTTCCTTGCAGGACTTGAGTTCTCTTGCTCAATCTTTTTGACAGCCACACCATCATGGTGGCATGAGATGTCTTGACCTTCAGTAAGTGTGGCACCAAGGCCACCTCAAAAAGAAGCTACCTGTCTCAAATTCCCTGCACAACAGTAGGCTCACGTCTGCCCATTTTTTGGGTCTACTGCACACAGATGGATGCAACTTTGCCTCCATACTGACTGAAAACATTTATAGACATTTGTTATAGAAAGATTTGACCAGTATGGAGTGTACAGACTCTAACTTCTCACAGCGATCTCCAAACACTGATGACACAGCAGGCAACAATGCTGTCTCTCATCCTGGCTTGCTAGATAGTAGGGTTTGCACATTGCCACTGTTTACCCCCACAGTCCAAAGACATGTGTTTCTGATCAAGGGTTAACTGCAAGCAGTGTGTGTCTCTGCCCTGTGAAGGCCTGGCATCCCATCTAGGCTGCACCCTGACATCGTAGTGCCCTGTGCTTCTATGAGCTCCAAACCACCACCACCCTGAGCAGCCACAAACGACTCTCCAAAAATTGTGTACACCGAGGAAAAATGGAAAACTGGAAAACTAGCATATGAGGTTTGTTTTAACCTTACAGGCACTGCAGACTTTGATTTTTTGATTTTGAAAAAAGTAACACGGGTTATGTGCTCCAGGGAAGCAGTCTTTTTTGTCTTAGCTTTCTTGCTTTGCACTTTATTGTACCAAAGAAGAAATATGGCACCTTAGTCTCTGCTTTTTTGGTTAAAGGTTAGTTGCTTATAAAACACCTGTATTTTTCCTCTTCACTTGCCAAAGTAAATGTGCCTGAAACCCCAATTTCCCACGCATTTAATTGACCAGTAAGTTACATTACCAATGTGGCTGAACGCACCATAAATAAAATTCCTTTAAATTTTACGTGTCCACACATCATTAGAGCCTCAAGTATGTGACAGATGTGCCAGACTGTGGTATTAAAATAAAAATAATGTAGTAAGACAACACAAAAAAGGAATGGAGGTCAGGGTTGGTTATCACTCATTCTCAAGAGAATTTCAGATGGTTGCCTATTGTGGACAACTCATTGCAGCTTTGCAGGAAAAGCCCAGACTTCACATCTCTTTCAATTTAAAAAAAAAAAAAGTTAAATCACAGCAGTATTATAAGTGCTGTTCCTATCAATGAGATTAAAGATGAAGCCTCAGATCTACTGCTTTTATTAAAGCTATATGTTAGTAGTGTTTGTGTTTCACAAGAAATGTACTGGGGGTAGGAAATATTTTCCCTTTTCTCTAATTTTCTGAACTCCAATTTTATGATCAATGCAAAATTTATTATATTCAAAGGTGACAACCAACCCCATTTGACCTCAGAATAACCTTTTAAACTTAAAAGGTTTTTTTGTTTATAACTACATTTATGAATCTTTTGATTTTTATTAAAAGTTACTCGGGAAGGGGGAGAATTCTCCACTCCCATCAAAAATGTTTGCTATTTTCCTCAAAATGTGATCAAGATACAATTTCACATGAAAATAGTTGTTTAGTGGCATGGAATTTGTCTGTAACAAAGACATTGTCTCCACTACTATAAACTGCATTTTTATCTACATTTAGTGACATAGTATATTCATCACAGAAGTGTAACACTGTAAAATTACCAATTTTGATTTTCCATCTGAAATGTCAAAAGTGTTATTCTGACCACAATGAAAATATTTTGAAACAAAGGGTCATTTTTGTCAGTTCATAATTTAATAAGTAGAAACGCATAAAAAAATCTAGCTAAAAACACAGTAGTTGGGGATCTGAAGGTAATGAAACAGACAAAATGATTTAATTGTGAACATCTATAAAACATTCACCCATCCCATACTGTAGACCATATGGTGGAAAATAAACACTGTAGACTACCACTAGTGTATATGAAAGACAAAATTTGTAAATCAACTTGAATAGTTAAAATATCTTTCAACAGTGCAATATAAGTTTGTGCTCATTTTAAATTCTGAACGCTCTCGTTTATGCAGACATTCACAATACCACTCAGGCCAATGCATCCGGCATCTTTGAGTGGCTGGACAAGAATTAAATGGGATGACATGTTGCATTTAAGTACAACTTGTCTTGCAATCCTACAAATGAGCTACACAAAAAGATTGAGGCATTCAAACGGCATTGTAAGACAAGTCGGAATATGTTAGGATGTTCAGCACTAACTTTCCTAAATTCAACAAACTATTGAAACATGGACGAGAAATGTACAACAAAAAAGGTAAATGCACTGTCCAAGTATAATATCGTGCCATGCCAAGCAAGCATATTTAGTGAGGAACATTCCCTTGTGGAGAAGGGATCCACATCAGGTTAATGTAGGATTTTACCCTCTTATGAGCCAGAATACTAAGCTCCATACACACCCATTCCATGCATTTCAGGGGATTGTATTTCAGTGTTTACTGGAGGGGGGCACAGTACAAAAGACCTCCCTCAGCATAAATTTCTTTCCGTGTTAGCACCATAGCAAACAACCAAAATACTCTGTTACATCTACACAAACTTCAGTCGTAAGAAAGTACAGCTCACTGACAGTATGACCTGACACGTTATGGAGATGCAGCTTTATCATTTAACATGGTGGTAGGAACATCTCGAATGTCTACCAGACAACAGCACATACAAGGTCAAGTTAAGGATCTACTCAACTTTATCCAAAGAAGCCACAATTAACAAGCCTAGAAAGTCAGTCAAGTCTATCTAAAAAAAAAAAAAAAAAAAAAAATAATAAAATAAATTAAAAAGCCGTGTTAATAAATAAGCATCCACACAAATATTAAACCAAAAGTTTATTTCTAACAATTTGCCCAAAACACTCTAGAGGAATGAAATTGCAAAGGGGGAGGGAGTGCCTCCTTACATTTCACGGGTGTAGTTACACTATCAAAGCCACTTAAACGCAGATAAACTTAAAAGCGAAACAAGGAGAAATGTTGGTTGCCCTCATCTACAAGTCAAAACACTCACAAAATTAACTAGAAAAGCTTACAATCAAACAAATCAAGTGACTCATTTCTTTTGCTGACCCTAGCCTTTAAACCCAGCCAGGCAGCAATAAACTTTGCAGACAAAAAAAAAGTAAATCTAGAAAAACACAGGGAAAAAAAATTACTCAAAAATTGTTTATTTCAAAAGCTCTGATGGCTCTGATCTCAATTGTGGTAAATCCAGCAGACATGTAAAATACAACCATACAATACATTAGATTCAAAAAGGTACCAAAAAGTACAGTAAAAATTACACTTCCATCTCTGGAAATGTGTACGGACACAAAACAATATAAAATAAAGGAAAACTGACATTTGCCTCCCCAAATCAACTGTTCTGTACAAATGGAGCACAAGTATGTATTTCTGCCAACTTGAAAAGGCAAGTCGGGCCCCTGTGTTTGTCGCCGTGTCACAGGCTCCTGCTCTGACTTACGTTAGTCCTTTAGGGAAAGAAAAGGAAAGATGCATCATACCTATTCAAACCCCACTGATGTCAAAGAAATGCACATGAGCTGAATTTCAATTATCAATTTATTAGTACAAGAAACATTTAATGCCATCTCCCCAACATAAACGTTTCCGTTATGGTCTTAAAAGTACAGCCTCATCCTTTCCTGATCAAGTGTTTGTGTAGAGAAAAGCACTTCACACATGCTGAGCATCTGAAAGTTGCACAGGAAGTGTTTAGAATGTGACTGCACATCTGTTTTTATACGTTTACAATTGTCAAAATACATACCTGCATCTCATGAGATCAGTATGGCTTGTAGCTACTCTGGTGACCTCCACGTCTTGGTGTTTTCCCATAGCTTGTATTGCCCTGGTCTGCAGGAACACAGACAGGGTGATGAGCGAGTTCTGAACACAGAACAATGGTAAACACAGTTAAGTGCTCCTGTGGTTACTTACTGTAATCATAGCCACCGCCATAGCCATAATAACCAGAGGAGTAGTCGTAGTTGCCATATGCCCCATAGCCTCCATATCCCTGTTGGCCACCATAGCCATAGCCCTGGTTGCCATAGCCTTGATTCCAGTAGTTATTGTAGCCCTGGTTCCAGTTCTGACCCTGACCTGAGAAGGAACAATTTGGCAATTGTGGGAGGTGTAATTCCCAAGAACGACAGCTAGGTTCACTATACAGTTGACAGTACCACAAACCACTTACCACCACGACCCCGGCCTCGTCCATAACCACGGCCACCAAATTGTTGCTGTTGGTAAACTTCCTTGGGCTGGGCTATTTTAATCTCACACTGGGGAAGGGAAAAAAAAAAAAAAAATACAATAAAACACATGTTTCCAAGCTTGTGGAACTGAACACAAACATACCTAAAGACATACCAAGCAATAAAATTTCAGATTTTGTTTGGATGCATCAGCCAGTTAATGAGCTTAATAAAAAAATAAAAATAAAAAAAAAAAAAAGACGGTGGTACGAGAAAGCCAAGATCAATATTCAAGTACCTATTCATTACAAAAAGAACTGATGTATAAAGGTCATCCTTGCAATTTTTTTTTTTTTTTTACCTTGCTTCCACTGACGTTATGGTATTTCTTCTCAAGGACTTTTTTGACTGGTGTCTCTTCTTTGAACGTAATGAAGACAAAGCCCCTCCTTTTATTTGTCTTTGGGTCTGTTGGAAGCTCAATGGCTTCAATCTAAGCAACAAAAGGGAGTCTGGCTAGCACCAGCAAGTCTATAAGCTTTTGCTAAACAATAAACAAACAGATTTAATAATAAATTAATTTTAAAAAACCACACCTCGCCAAAGGTTCCAAAGTATTCACGGATTTTTTCCTCTGTTGTTTCTGGATTCAGGCCCCCGACAAATATCTTTTTGACAGGTTCCTTTTTCATTGCCATTGCCTTCTTGGGATCAATTTGTCGCCCATCTAGCCTATGCTCCTTCTGTTCTAGAACCTGAAATGAAAAAGTAAAGCTAATCTGACTTCATATATTAAACCCTTTAAAGGCTCTCGAACAAGGTCAATGTACCACTTGCCTTTTCCACACTGGCTGCATCTTTAAAAAGGATGAATCCAAAGCCTCTTGATCTTCCTGTGTTTGGGTCCATCTTTATGGTGCAGTCAGTAACCTCACCAAATTTTGAAAAATAATCCTTGAGGTCTTTCTTACTTGTGTCCCAGCTAAGTCCACCAACAAACATTTTCCTTAAAAAAAAAAAAATATATATATATATTTATCAGTTTGGGTCATTTTTCTACAAGGTGAAATACAACCATAGACTTATATTTCAAGAAACTGTTCAGGATAAACATTTGGCTGAAGGGTACCAAAGCTAGGGGTGCAATTGCAATCGGTCTTCAGCGCAAAGGAGATGCCTCCATTACACAACTTGCTGCTCCCATACAAACTAATCAGTAACAGCTTTAACTGTTTTATTAAAATGCCAGTTCTGACATCAACCGTAAATTGTATTTAGTAATTCAGCTCAAGCTGCAAAGTTACATCTGCGCATATCCTGCAGAATGACCCCAGCTGAGCTTCACTGGTGTTAAAACGACAGGTTAGAGTAGCAGTGCTGCAGAAACACCAGCCTTTACAGTGCACGGCGCTTTCATAACGGTCAGAGCTGCTCCAGCCTACAGCGAGTCGGCTTATTAAATGACGAGTCAGATTTCAGTGGTCTCAGACTACAAAAGGTGGAAACCCGGGGTAGATAAACACACGGCCAAACGTACTGCCCATCCCCCATGCCGCGGCACATGGCGCCAACAAAGAGCAGAGAAACAAAAGAGCATTTCGCGCATAAACTTGTGGCAAAATGCTTCCACCATGACCAGGTCCACTCACCCCGCATCTTCCTCGCCCTTGCTGGCGTTGATCTGTCCGCCCTCCGCTCCGTTCTCGGAGTCGTCCTGCGCTGCTGCTGCTGCTGCTGCCTCTTCTTCCTCTTCTTCTTCTTCTTCTTCTTCGTCGGCTAGCGGCTCTCCCTGCTCCTCGAGCCCGGGTTCTCCGACTGCCTCCGCTCCGTTCAGGCTATCTTCGCCTTCGTTGCCGTTTTCCGAGGTCTCCATGAACTGCTGCTCGGTGTCGGACATTGCGATCGTTTTATCTGTGTTGGAGAAATGCAGTCAAAGCAAAAGAATGCATCAGCCGAGTAAGCGAGGCTCGCCGCTATAGTTAGCTAGGCTAGCTAGCTACACAAAATGACGCCGAATTTGCGTCGACTGATTGCGGCGAGCGATTGCGCCTTTCAGTACCAATCTCAGAATACGCAACCCAGCTACACAAATATAAAGTGCTTACTAGTTAATGTAGCAGTTAAATCGTGTACTACATTATTTGTCGTGCGACGCGCTATTTCCTCCTTACATAATAGCTCTCCGGTAAGGCCGCGCTTATAATAAACCACGACAGGTTTTCATGGCCTAAATGCATCGTTTACTGTGTTCCCAACACACGGTAGATTTCCACACAAAATGACTACATTAAATTAACTAACAGAGTAGTAAAGCTACTTCTTATATTTTCAATAAAACACACACTTACTGCTCCAATACTTCACGCAAAAGAAGCCTTCAAGATGGATTCTCCCTTACAATGCCAACTCGTGGCAGATTTTATAGGACCGGACAAAACCACCGATTTCAATAAAACATAGCGCCATTCGCTAGCCGGAGCCGCCACTCATATTCATTACCCTTTTCTATTGGTTAATTCACACCCCCGAGGGCATGCCCAAAAAAAAATGCTTCCGCCTGTCACGTAGAAATAGTTGCTAATAACAAGATAACCATAAATCCATTTATAAAAAGCAATATAATGAAGACATTAAAACAGGTTATCAAGTAATGTGATGGACTTAATGCATCTTTAGACAGTCTAATATTCAATCTAAAATTACAAGATTAGAACGGGTACATACAGCAGTTGCGCTACGAGCTCCAGAAATCACAATTTTGCAAACTGGAAAAAGTATAACAAGCAAGAGTTTTATATTAACTATAAAATCTGGCTGAACATCTCGTTGCGAAACAAATTAAGGTACATGTTCTTATTGAATTTAAACATGAACATTCCTCAACTTGCAAATATAACGTTATAATAAAGGTTGGTTGTGACTGACAAATATTTGTTTAAAAACGTGGTTTTACAGCCTGATCTGAGCAATGAAATAACTGGAATTCCAACAAACTTTCAAAAAAAAAAAATTGCATTAGTTCAGCCAGCTGGTGAGCCGAGGGGGATCTGAGGGGAAACCCCAGACCGTTCACTAAGACTACAGCGGCAGACGGCGATATGCATGTTTCTACGGAAACAAACGTCCTGCAGCTCTAAAGACATCTTTTTGGAAGTTTAAATTCGTGATCATCGCCATTTCTAACAAATTCCATATCAAGGAAGTAACATGTGTTGGGGGAAAAAAGCCAACCTGTGTCGATACATCGTCGTGTCAACAGACATGACAGCCCGTTGGGTGATTTTCAGTTCTCCCCACAGCAGCAACTGTCTTCCTCCAGAACACTGCCTTCTCCTTGGAACGACTGCACGCTTAACACCTCGCTCAGACGTTCACCAACAATATTTAAAAAAAAAAAAAAAAAAAAAAACTTTAGCTAGTTCAAACATTTCTTTTGCCTTAATACGCTGCCATTTGTTATTGATTTTGCAGTACATTTTGGACCACTTTCTTGCCGAAATAGCCACCTTTCAGCTTCCATTTCTTCGCCGTGTGACTTGAATGCGCATCAGCTGTAGGATTTACTCTGAAGCAGAACCCCTTTACCCTCCCTGTGCTGCGGGCAGCCACACCCAAAAGAATTAACATTCACCCTCGTACAGTAACAACAGTTTTTTTCTGACTAAATATTCTTTAACTGTGCCCAATGCTGTAGTAAACATGGTACTGCAGACATGTCCGGTTCCTCAGCTACCTCTCTGCGGGTCCTGACCAGCTCCTACATATCTGACGGGTTTCAGGCAATTGTCTTCTGAATCGTATCAAGCTGTTTCTTGACAATACTAGAAGCACGTAGCATTTTATTTTTCAATTCCGTAGAATTTAGTTTCATTTCAAACGCTCACAATAAACCGCCTACAGAAAGCCACGGTAGTCGAAACGAAAAAATTAGCAGAATCGGCTTCAGCTGTGTATCTGAGGCCCTGACAGTTGGAGCAAACATAAACCCCTCACAAAAAATAACTTTCATATTTCACTTTTGCACCGTTTGTTGGACGAACTTTTACTAAAAAAAAATTATATTAACCGGGTTACCTAAAACTTGTGCAGACATCTCACTGCAAAAACGTTTGTGTCTTAAGATGGATTTGTGACGCACTCTGCAGTCGGATACGAAGCGTGAGCAACAATTGAAAGGGCACGAAAGGTGAGTCCTTTCTCAAGTGTCAGTGGTAACCCTTGTGATTACATGTTTTCCAAATTCCCTTGCACCTGTACACTAGTGTCAAGCAAATACCTGCTTGTTTTTGTTAAAATCCACTCTCTAAAATCGATCAATTCCTACATGCAGCCTTTTCCCGCCTAACTACGTGTACCGAGGCGTCATTGACTGTAATACCGCGTCCCTCCTCTAGGGGCGGTGAGTGCACAACACAGCCACATCCTTCCCACCTCCGTGCACCCAACGAAGCAGCAGCTGGCGCTTCCGCACAGGTGAGTTCTCAGGTAACCGCGCCAGAGAAGGTGCGACTCATTCCGCAAACACCTCGGACAAATAATCTAATTGTTGGAACCCAATCAACATGCAAAAATGCACGCAAACTCACATGTCTAAATACACATGCAGTCCCAATCGAAGTTTCACGTGCATCATTGTTTGCAAGTGCGCTACTGACTCACTTATGTGGCAAATACAGTCTTGTGCGCCGTCATGTAGTTAAGGAACACATTCTGCTTCGAGCAAAATTAGTAATAACGTTAAGAACGTGATGTCATCTGCTAACAAGCTATGTGGAAGCACGAAGCCGCTTACCGCATTGGAGTGGGCACGTCCGCAGCCCCAACGTTGCTCTCGGCTGGTATTTTTAGTCAGGGTACCACCAGATGCTCGCTCCTAAGATGAATTATTGCAACTCAAACCACAGAGTTTCGACACAGACAGGCCTGGATTATATGTCCACTGCAAGAAGAGGACCGGCCGTCCAGCTTCGAGCCTCCCGACGGTGGCTTTAGGCGCTGTACGCGCCGTCACGTGGTGTGCGCTCAAATGGGCTGCCCCGCTCTCTCCTCCAACATTTTGAAAGATTGAACTTTATGGTAGCATTAAAAACTACATCTGGTTATGAAGTCATAACATTGGCATAAAAAAACATAAAAAGGTAATGACGTACATTATGGCCGCACAATGACACGTTGTCCCTTAATGCAAGTATGTAACATTTTATGCTCTCGTGAGCCCTTACCCTACATAACATGTGACGTGTTGACAATGGTCAGTTATGCACCAAAGCAAAAATTTGGATTGACGTTTTCCTTTCAAAGTTTTAGACAAATCAATAGGGCCTACACAGAGCGCTAGCATGTGCAAGCTACAGACACAGATTGAAAAGGCACCTGTATTTGTCCATGTGTTAAAATCCGACTGCTACGCATCCATGCGTGGCCGGAGCAGTGCTGTACAACAGGCCGTTCTGCTTCAAACTAAATCGTCCATGAAAGCCACAACACCCAAAACTGAAGGCATTGGAGTTAGTTTAACAATACATTATTTATTTATTTATTTAATTTCAACAGTCATTAACATCTTGGTTTTCAGCTAAGCTTTTTTCTTTATCTGGTTCCAATGGTAACCTGCCACACTCTGATCAGGTTGTCAGTGTAGCCAGCAAAGAGGGTCTATGGAAGAAGGGGGGGAAAAAAAAAAAAAAATCAGAAAAACTATTCCTGAGGCAGTACTCTCACTGTTCATCTTCAACAAACAATAGAATAAACATTTCCAAGGGGGGGGGAAAAAAAAAAAAAAAAAACCAGCAAGAACAACAGTGAGCATACCTGTCCATCAGCAGACCATGCAAGGGAGGTACACTGGGGAGGCTCAGCTTTACTGTTGGTGCTAATGACCTCTTGTCTCAGCTCATCAACAATTATTTTTCCTTCCAGGTCCTGAGAAGAACAATTTAATGCAGAATTGGAAGAAGTACAGAGGATGCACATACTAACTGAAGTAAAAGCAAAAAAGTGTTTACTTTTATTTAACAATAATAAATGTAAACAATTGATTAAAGAGAACTAATTATTATAGCATATAAAGCAGATTTCTAGTCATTAAAAGCAATAATCCATAATCAATGGTAATGCTGAAAACATACCCAGATCTTGATGCTAGGACCAGTAGCAGCACAAAGCCAGTATCGGTTAGGGCTGAAGCAGAGAGCGTTGATGACATCTCCACCATCTAGGGTGTACAGATGCTTCCCCTCATTCAGGTCCCAGAGCATTGCCTGCCCATCCTAAGTGAAAACAAAGGTAAACCAGAGCCTCGTCTGTTGAAGGACCTTTACAATTATTTAACGTTATGCATTCCTTCTGACAATTATTTCTAACAAGCATTGTTGAAGAATTTCCAGGGCTCCCCAAATTATTTTTTTGTTACATAATTTTACAACACCACAGCACAGAATTATAAAATACTGCATTCAGTAGTTCTTCCTCAATTTGAAAATGTAAGTTTAATTCTTTATTCAAGCTCAAAAAGCCTACACTACCGCAAAGCCATTACTTTCATGTAAAACACACATGCTCACCTTGCCACCAGAAGCACACAGGGAGCCATCAGGAGAAACGGTCACAGTGTTCAGGTACCCAGTGTGGCCAATATGGTTGGTCTTCAGCTTGCAGTTGGCCAGGTTCCACACCTGTGGACACACAGAAGCGCTTATTTTATGAAATAAATGGAAGGGTTCTCCAATTTCTCAGAATATTAGTGGGAAATTATTACACCAAATATGCAGCTTAATAGTTATAATAGTCACTTCTTTCAGTTTGTACCTTGCCAGGATCAACTAAAACATAGATTTGTAGATTTCTGAACAGGGTTCAAACATCACTGTAAAAAGGTTTTTAAATAAAACACTATTTGTCTGGAATGAGCCTAATTCAGGTATCAGAATCTGTACCGCTTATTCAGTTACTATGAAAGTGATAACAGCTCATGGAGGTAAAGCCTGGCTTGAACTGATTGTACCAGCTGAAGCTATGCTTCTTTACCATAACATTTCATGGACCCTCTGGTTGTTGAAACTGCAGAACCACACTCAAAGTGAAACATGCTGTAGTCACAGCTCAGTGTTCCTGCTAGTATCATGAAGGACACCGTGGCTTCCCTCGTACCTTGACCATTTTGTCCCAGCCACAGGACACGATGATGGGGTTGCTGCTGTTGGGAGAGAATCGCACGCAGGACACCCACTCAGTATGGCTCTCATCCTGTGGTACAGAAGGACAGGTGTTTAGGCAAATGTTTTCATTACACAAATTACCCAACACATTCTACAGACAAAAAGAACTGCAAGACGAGCAGTTAGATCAAAATGACTGAAAATCAACTATTAAAGACTCACATTTAAAGTATAGGCCTGAGCAGTATCTAGGTTTCTTTGACTACACAGGCATATTAACTCTAAATACATGCACTTGTTGACATGTACCAATTTTTTTTGGCAGTGGCCTGTTGCATATACCCTTTAATGCTGTACATCAAGTTTTGGAACAACAATGCATTCAGTATCCTTAATGTAGCTGCCCTCCACCCTTCAAGTGCAATGATAGTCACAGACCACCTTATGCAAACTATTTTACACAGAGATGAACAGTGGGGCATTTCATAATAATTTGTTGCAAATGCTTTACTCTATTTATTGAGAAACAATAATTAAAGATTACCAACTTTCATTTATACTATTGACTTGTAAATAAACAATCGATGAAATGAAAGCCTGAGATTTTAGCAAAGGACATGCAAGGTCACTTTAAATATTTGGAACACAGACCTGGATGGTGTACTTGCAGACACCCAGGGTGTTCCACAGTTTGATGGTCTTGTCCCGTGATCCTGACACAATCTGACGGTTGTCAGCGGAGAAGGCAACGCTGAGGACATCCTTGGTGTGGCCGACAAAGCGCCGTGTGGTGGTTCCACTGCAAGCCAAACCAGTTACTTGTCTCTCTCCTGCAGACTGATGGTTTATCCCATTTATTTTGTTAAAGTGCATTGTACAAAAGCGCTGCAGCAGTATCAGCAAATGGAACTTCAACATTTAGCTGCTACTGATTACTTGCAGTCACAGTTACAAACAAGTTTTCCCAGAGCTTACGTGGTCAAGTCCCACAAACGCAATGTCCCATCCCAGGAACCAGACAGGGCAAACTGCCCATCAGAGGAGATGACCACATCGCTCACAAAGTGTGAATGACCACGCAGTGCCCGCTGAGGAACACCGTAGTTGGTTTCATCACGGGTCAGCTTCCACATGATGATAGTTTTGTCTGCAAAAGACAGACAAGACTGACGGCACAGCACTTTCAAGACCTGCGTGACACCATTCAAGGTGCAATGTAAGCTTTGGTAATTCTAGCTGGGAGGAGCTACTAGTATGTACACTGTTTTCACAGTGCAGTCGAAATAAATAAATAAATAAATAAATAAATAAATAAACAAAGACACTAGAAAAACTATTACATTCTGAGTCTAACCAACATCCTTTTTTATTAGACACAGATTTGTTGGAGACATTATACTCATAATTTAAATATGGGCCTGACCTGAATCATAAGTTCATATGATTAAATCTGATTCTAATTATGTAACTGCTCACCAAGTAAATTTTACCCTGAACATTTACTAATGCTTGTGCTTAATTCCATCATATTTCACAGACATTTTCTGCAAACAGAGAAACGTACATGACAGTTCATCCAGCTTGTTGTTATCTATTTTGGCATCAGCTAACACATGAAAAACAATTTGCACTGTAATATTTCTTGTCCAAAACTTGGTTTCCAACACAACCAATAGGACACTGAAGGAAATGTTCAACTAATTTAACCAATCCACAATAAACAAACAAACTCTGGTACAACAGGTGGATTTCCAGCATCTTTTCAATGATAAAAGAAACAAAGTGCAGATTCAACAGTATTTGTCCAACTTTAGTCACTTAGAGCAGTGATCAAATACAAATAATTTGAAGCTACTCATAGCATGCACACAAACTTTTACAACTGAACTTCTAAAATGATTTTTCCTCATTGTTTTAATTTACCATTGTACTGCAGACACTTAAGAGGTTGTTGTTACTGCATTAAAACCTGTAGGTTCCTGGTTCAAATCCTAGTCCTGACATAGTACCCCTCACCTGCAAACTTACCCAGAAGGGTAAATAATTCCTTGCATGTTGATTATCTGATACTGTAAGTTGGCTTGAACAATGGTGTCACATAAATGTTAACTATTCATCTACTGTTAAAATAAGCACTTAAGTGTAAATAGTAATGCTCATAATATCATATTTAACGCAAATATCCATGTCAAAATTTTATTGGTAACCAAATAGTGTGATGAGTAACAACACATATGCATTAATTTAAAAGCTTTTCTCAAAGGCAATGTACAACTCAATAAAGTGCATTTTGCTATCAGAAAGTGAAATGCAGAAATCTGATTCTCAAAGTCCAGCACCACCATTTTTTCCTGAATTCAACAGACCAGTAACTGATAAGGAGCCCGAGAAGACACTGAGTTTCGAGACCCTTTGCGAACGTTGGGATGGACCGAGCAGTTGTGAGTGAGAGGACGCTCATCCCGCAACCTTCACAGTGTGATTCTGGTCCTCTTGTGTGTGATCACCAGGTGGCCCGTAGGGGAGGACTGAAGCCATTTAGCAGGGACGTAGCTGGGATACATTGTGGAAACCTGAAGGTTGTTGGTTCAAGCTGCTGTCCTTACTACTGCTGTACTGCCCTTGATCTATTTGTCATGTACAAACAATGCTGCCATAGCCCTGATAAAGGTGTCAGCAAAGCTACATGATGCACACTGTGAGCGTTACTATAAGTGAAGTTCTCTTTCATCTGCTATTCATCATCGAACGTGGAAGGTAAGGGCTGTAGGGAGCCTTTGCAAACTCCGACACAGGTACGAGTTTCAAGTCGTTGCGGGGTGTGACAGCCGCACCGGGCATTCTCTCCCGAGCCTGTAACACCCAGCATATTGACCTGTTAACACAGTAGTGCCATTCAGATTCATTCAGCTGCCGTCTACACGTGTGCGAGCTTTTCCAGAAGCTCGCCGAGTCTACAACTCTTCCAGCTGGAAACACCACCCTGGTCAGATACCAACAACTCCTTGGACATTACAACTTGCTGCTGTAATGTTAAGCTGCGTTCCGCTCTGTGAATTAACTGCCCCATATGCAGTGCATTAGTGCAGCGACTTGCTATGCTGCAGCAGGAAGCACCACGTCAACCAGCCGGAGCATCTGGGTTACAATGGCGGCGGGGGGGGTTACCTCTGGACGCAGAAAGAATCATATCGGGAAACTGAGGGGTGGTCGCGATTTGGGTGACCCAGCCATTATGGCCCTTCAGGGTCCCCCTCACTGTCATCTGTTCGGTCATAGTGGCGACGGAACACGGTGCCTTTCAAGGATGATGGGGTTGGATAGAGTCGAAGGGCTCAATCCGCCCTGCTCCTCTCACATTCAGGCAAAAGGAAAGAGAAAGCCACGCCCATCCGGAAGTATGAAAGCGGAAGCGTAGCAACGAGGCAGGTTGCGTTGCATTCTGGGCAAGAGTAGTCCAGTTGCGTCCTTTGACTCAATTTATGACGTAAACAATCGGGTTTCATGTGCAATATGTGCCTGCTCAGAATCTCATCTAAAGACCTAAGAAATAAAACTAAGTAATAAAACTGTACTTTAATTTGAACACATTGATAAAAATATGTGGTCGATGAAATAGGGTACAAATAAATGATAAATTCATTAATTGCATAGCTTAAAATTGTAACAAATTATATTTGTTATTTGACAAATAGATATGCTTCACTTTATTCAGAACTACAGTAGAAATTGTGATAAATTGTATGAAGTTAAATATTGAATTATATAAAAAGGTGGGAGATGAAGGAATCCTTGTTTTTATCAGGTAACCATTTTCCAAGATGCCCCTAGAAATGTTCTCTTCTCCAGAAGTATGTGTGCACAGAATATCTTTGGTGAAGATTTAAAAGAAAATGGGTTTTGGTCCGCTGATCTGCCTCCAGGGGTTGATTTGGTAGTGTACTTGAGAAATTTATCATATCAAATGAACGTATGGAAACTAAGCTAAACACGACATCCACCGTGGAAACTCAGCTGGATGGTGTTACCGCTGAACTAAAGAAACTTCCGTCCTCCACTGCAGCTCTGGTGTCAAAATTCTCATTTAGATTTATCCAATTGCATGGATGAACTCAAAGGTTGTTTTGTCAAGGGTGAATACAGGATCTCTGATCTGGAAGAATCAAACATGCTGGAAAACGCAGGAGAGGCTTTGAATGACAGAAGAATGGAAACAGTCTTGAGACACTTTAATGTTCATCTTATAGCAAAGACTTGTATTATGCACATTATAATTTAACCTCAATGCCACAACTTCATCAAAAAGGTGAAATCATGTTAATAATGAGCTAGTCAGTTTCAAGACTTTTTTTATTTAGATTCCACAAATTATAATATATTCAAAGTGATACATATATAGTGAAATGAACAGCCACATATTTAAACAATATGGCAGCTTGATCGAATCTTGATATATAAAAATATTAATGAAAAATTTTACTATATGTCCCATCCAGGGGAAGTTTCACAGCCTAGAGCCCATTGCTTCTGGGTTAGGCTGCAACCCTGGTCAGGAAAGTACTTAACAGAAATGGATGGAAGGATTTTACTGTACTGTATAACAGCACCAACTTTGGTGGAGAAAGTCCTTTTCATCTGTACTGCAGTTATTTCCATTTTCACTACAACAAGTTATGAAACAAATTGATATTCTAAAATAATGGACTATTAAACCATTATTACATTTACATATTTCACATTGCATCATCATTATATTTTTATATTTAAAATGTTACCTATACGGTATGTGTCAGATAGACACAAACCCAGAAAGTATTTTTAAAATCTAATATATAGAAAACAATGTGATTAAAAATTGTCAATATATCTGAAGAAGGTTCACACCCAGAGCCTTCCCTGCTATTCTCTTAAGTTGTAATATGTATTCCATTTTGATATTTAGTTTTCAATTCTGCTGTGTCAAACTGCTGAGGTCAACGATCTGTGCTGAGCAGATCTTACCATCCTGCGCTGTCTATTGCAGAGATGTTCTTTGGTTGACTGGCTAAATTACTCAAATTTCTGTTCAATTACTCTAATGAATACCTTTTTGCCTCTTCCTACACTGGTTGTTATGTTTGCATGGGATCTTCCATTATACTGGCTCCTTTTTTAAAAGCAGAAAAAGATTAAATAACTTAGACTGAAAAGTCTTGTTTTCTCTTTGAAACTTCTCACACTGCCATGATGCCTGTATTGGTTTCTGAGCAGGAAAGTTGTGATTTGTGTACATAAGATTGGCAATGATTTAGCAGCAACTTAAAGGTTTGAGATAGTTTGCTGTGTTCCACTGTATTTCCACCCATTTGTTTGGAGACCATTTTATTGCATTAGAATGACAGATGCTTTTGTGGAAATAGAAACTATTCAGCATTGATAATAAGATGAAGGTACAGTGTCGAATAATAGAAAAAAAAATATATTAAATAGAAAAGAAACTTTGTATGAAAATATTACAAAACTCAAGAATCATTCAGTTTACAAACATTCCTGTCAACATGTACAGATTTGACGTTTTGCTGTTTGTGAAGTTCGGAATGTCACTGCAAGGAAAAAATTGGAATTTATGTCAGCACAAGCATACACTGTTTTACCCAATGCATCTGAGGAAGTTGCACTCCACAAAAACAGTATTATATTCTACATGTGGAAATCAAACAGAAACATAAGTCTTTTCAGGAAAAATCAGTTTGCAATGTGGCAATGCAATCTTTAAATCAATCATTATAAAATCTAGATATACTCACCTTGTGCCAACACTCGGGTATGGGTAGTCCATCGTGTCCCTGTTGGTTATATAGACATATTGGTTATCTATATTGACAATAAATACTGAACTGCACTGTTTCCTTCATTATCAGCTGAAAATGATGTGGAAAAAAATTGAAAATCATATTAAAATGTAAAATATCACTATAGTTAAAAAGCATTCCAACGTCTAATTCATAAATAAGCATTTGTACCTCTGATTGCTGTGGACCAGCAGTGGAACCCAAACAAAGTGTTGTACTACTGTCCACAATACACGTTACAAACTTGCTTATAATATTCATCACTAACCAGAATTGTTGCAACTGGGATACATCTGCAGTGCCAGTGAACAAGTATATAGCAACAAACCCAGTTTAATATTCTGAGAATTTACATAAAAAATTGGAAAGATCCCCATTAATATAACACCCTCCTTATTTATTGCTGAAGAAATCCTTGCTACCACATCATTCTTGAAAAGTTGTCGCTTGCAAACACAATGAGAATGAAGATTTTCATTCTCCTTGTGTTTGCAAGCGAAAACTCTTCGCGTGCACATACAAAACAGCTACATCACTTTGACAGGAAGCAATAGCTGCCCTGAAAGATAATGTGGCATGATGGTGCCCTGACCCTGCTGTTAACATAGTTTGGGCACGTGGCACAAACCCAAACACAGTCAGAAACTGTGACATGAATGCAATGGAATGTCCCAGAGGAAGCCAGCAAAAACCTCACCTTTCTCCATGCTCATGCATTAAACTGACCCACAGGTAGCAGGGCAAATGGATACCATTATTAAGAGATGAAGGAAACTGAGGTCACGCACCACAGGACATGGTTGGTCCAGTCCAGGTGGCCCCTGTTCGCCCTTCTGTCCCTTCAGGCCTCTCTTGCCCACAGTACCTCGATCACCCTGTGCCAGGTAATGAAGAAGGTCACACATAAACCCTCCTTCCGTACCACAGCAATGTGTCTCGCTGTGTTGTTGGCCTGATTTTGTGCAAAGTGAGTAGAGTAGGTAGAGATGCCCCTACCTTTTCTCCTTTGTCTCCCCTGCTGCCCTTTTCTCCCATCAGCCCTGGAAAACCCTGTGGTGATAGAAGACAGAAGTGAACTGTGTCCCACAAGTTGTTCACCCCCAGAAAGAGTAGATAGGTGACGAAGCCAACTACAAAAAATAGGCAGGAAAGCAGCGCAGTAGCCTTACATCCAACCCTGGCTCCCCCATCTTTCCCTGCAAAAAAGAATGCAAATTATGAGCCACCCTGGCGGATAAAGCTGGGACCCTTCAGCCCTCCGACCTGAGACAGGACAACTGGATGTACACACCTTTTCCCCTTTGGTGCCTGGGAGGCCGGTCAGTCCTGTGGGGCCTGGAAGACCCTGTGAGCACGGTGAAAGGAGGCATCAGTGGGTATCTTAACAACAAGCCAAAGGATGTAAATGTTTCAACGAACAATGGCTAAGCAACAGAGAGACTAGCAGGGCTGCTCAAAATAATATGGTGGTGCAGGGGGTAGCACTGGGGTCTCATAGCACCTGGGCTGCATAACTGGCACAGGATCAATTCCCTGTCACTCTGGGTGGAGTTTGCATGATGTCTAAGTTTTTACATGATTTTCCTCTCCCAGTCCAGACTCTAATTGCCCTTAGAGTGAGTGTGTGTGTGTGTGTGTGTGTGTGCGTGTGTGTATGTGTTATATTGCTCTGTTAGATAGATACAGTATGTGTATGTTTGTAGGAAATTGACTGCAATGTGTTTATCACTGTAAGTAACCTTGGATAAAGGTGTCAGTTATTTGTGTGTGGGAGTGCAAAATGAGAATAAGTTCACCCGGATTCCGAGGGGACCCCTCTCTCCTGGATCTCCCTTCTCCCCTCGGATGCCCTGGCCTGGCTCGCCCTGCTCAGATAGCAGAAGTGACAACAGACCAGTACCTTTAAAAACTTCAGGTATGATCTGTTTTCCTTTTTCCTGTCCTTTTTTGCCAGTGAATTTTACAAGTAGATGCAGGCATGACTTGGAAAATTATTGTTACTTAAAAAGTTTAATACAGTTTAAGAATAAATAACCTTTACTTATGTCTTTGTATAAAAAATATTTAGCAATGTAATCTAAAATAAAAAATAAAGGTGTTAAATATGTATTAAGAAATTAAACTGTATTTGCCCAGGATAATTACTGAAGTCTTGATATGTGAGCTCTTTAGTCTGCTCTGTACTTGACAGCATTCCACATATGTTCCTATGCTGAGAGCAGGTTCCATAAAGCTTACCTTGCTACCAGGTGATCCATGATAGCCCTGAAATATAAATGGTGTAAGTATACTTTATTTGTTGCTTATATTTCAAGTAATGTACAGTATTGGCCAAAAGTTTTCCCAGTGACACGAATGTTCTGTTTTGCACAAAATTTGCGGCTTCAGGATTTGTGGTGGCAATTCATATTCTTTTTAGATTATTGTGTAGAGTGATCAGATACATATTAATTCATTGCAAAGAGCTTTATTAGCATGAAAAGTAAACTATCACAAAACCCATTTTCACTATATTTTGGCCCTGGCACAAAATGATCAGCTAACTTTATTTCAGTATAGTCATATCATCTGCACAGGTGAAGGTGTGAATGAGTACAACTGAAATCACTCTATTGAATTAGAAGGGCAGACTGACTGTTATAAAAGAGGGCCAGATGTGCTTGAAATCATTATCTTCTTGTGTTAGCAATGGTTACCTCCAAAGAAACGCGTGCAGCCATCATCGATTTTCATCAAAATGGCCTCATGTGCAAGGAAATTGCTGCTAAGAACATTGCACCTGCTTTACTGGATCATCAAGAACTTCGAGGCAAGAGGTTCAATTGCGGTGAAGAAGGCTTTGGGACATCCAAGAGTGTCCAGCAAGCGCCAGGACCGTCTCCTCCTGAGGAGTCAGCTACAGAATCGTGTTGCCACCAGTGCAGAGCTTGCTCAATATTGGCAGCAGGTGGGTGTGAGTGCATCTGCACGCACAGTGAGGCGAATATTTTTGGACAACGGCCTTATGTCAAGAAGGGCAGCGAAGAAGCCACTTTTTTCTAAGAAAAACAAGGACAGACTGAAATTCTGCAGGAAGCACAAGGATTGAACAGCCGAAGACTGGTGCAAAGTTATTTTCTTGGATGAATCCTCCCTCCGACCATTCGGGACATCTGGAAAATCGATTGTCCGGAGAAGAAAAGGTGAACGCTACCATGAGTCCTGTGTTGTGCCAACAGTGAAGCATCCTGAGACAATCCATGTGTGGGGTTGCTTCTCATCCAAGGGAGTGGGCTCACTTACAATTCTGCCCAAGAACACTGCCATGAATAAAGGATTGTATTAAAACGTCCTCCAAGAGCAACTTCTCCCAACAATCCAGGCGCACTTTGGTGATGATCTGTGTATTTTCCAGCATGATGGAGCACCATGTCACAAGGCAAAAGTGAGAATGAAGTGGCTCAGAGATCATAACATTGAAATTTTGGACCCGTGGCCAGGAAACTCCCCAGATCTTAATCCCATTGAGAACCTGTGGTCAATTCTCAAAAATGTGATGTATTTGCCAATAAATGCCTTTGAAACTTATGAAATGTTTATAATTGTTCTTCAGTATATCATAGAAACATTAAAAAAAAATCTAAAAATGCTGAAGCAACAAAGTTTGCAAAACACAACATTTGTGTCACTGCCAAAACTTTTGGCCAATACTGTTTTTTTTTTCTTTCAAGCTGCATTACAGGCCTAGTGCAAACTAGGAGACACAAGCATAAGTACTGAATCCAATCACTGAAAAAATCACTGAATCCAATGAGAAGGAAAAAATATATGATTAACAAAAATATCACAATTAAATGAGACAAAGGTAAATTCCAGTATATGCACCCTCTGTACGTACATGCAATTTTGCTATATTGATGCTTTATAAATGTTTAATATTAGTTGGTTCGCAGAACAGATAATGCAGAGCCATAACGCAACATGAGAAAATCGACAGCAAGAAAGCAAAAAATTCTAAGTTTGCAAGTTGCACAGAAAACGTTTTACTTTTTCCCCATACTGCCTTGCAACATAATGTGGCAAGCTGTAAGGAACATACTTTGCTAATATTCTGTCTCATGTTTACTTTGTGTCTACAGGGTTTCTCCACTCTCTACCTGTGAAAATGTCATAGTATAGAACTAAATATTTGAAGTGGTTAACAGAATTGAGAAAAGCAAGTCCCTCAGCCACCACTCACAATGACCTGTTCTCGTCATTCATGAGTACAGAAACAGTTCATTACAGTAAACTGTTCACTTATTCTTTTATCATAAATTTTGCACTAAGCAGCATGGTGCCTGCACAGCTGCACTGCCTTCTGCTGTCAATATAGTTGTTGCACAACTACATGCCACTCTGCTGCAAGAGGCAATTGTCATGGTACATACAGTATGCCACATGATGTTCTTCGCTGATATTTGGGAAAGTTGGCTTGGGCTTTTTCAATGAGCTGAGAATGCATCATAATTTTTCCTTGTTTAAAATGATGTAAAATAGCATCCCAGTATATGGAGTTTGGATATGCACAGCGTTTTCTGGAACTAATTGAGTCTGTAAATCAAGGTTTACTTGTGTTGGTCTTGTAGCAAAAAATAATTTAAGTTCTTCATGCAATGTTATCCTCATTTTAAAGAATTGTTATTTTTCAACTGTCACATTTTTAGTTACAAAGAACCTAAAATGGAACAGTTCTTTCACACTTACCATAGGACCTTGTGGTCCAGGTGGTCCGGGGGGTCCTGGGGGTCCCGGCTGAAATATAATCTGTGCCTAAAGTCATGAGTTCATGGATGTTAGAATACAAAATGTACACTGACAGCAGTCTAATGTTTAAGGCTAAGCTTATTACAGTAATTCTTTATCTGGTGTGACTTATGCATGACTGAATGAAGTGTTATCATTCTTATTACTTTTCTGATGATTTGATTATTATATTTTTTCTGTCAAGAATGTTCACACCAAGTTACATATTTTTGGAACTGACCAAATTATCTTCCACAGTCAGTTCTCCTTTTTCTCCTTTTTGTCCATTGTCCCCCTGGTGAAGAAAAAGATGGAATACAAAACACATATCTCTTTACTTTGTGATGACTATCACCAATCAGCAAGACTTTGACAGATGAAGATACAACCTGTTTTTTGCACTTGAGCACCAGAAGAATGTATTGCTACTTTACCAATGCCAGTATAGGGGCCCAGAAGTGCAATTCCAGTTCCCAAATTAAAACTCTGCTTTAGAAATCTGAGTTTTTTTGCTATATAATAAAACTTGTGTGATGAAATTACAAAATCTCCAAATTAAATTGTTAATTGTTTTTCAAAAGAAAGCTATTGTTATGTAAGGATTTTAGATATGTGTTATAGTATCCAGTGGGTTAAGATGCAAGTGGTAAAGCAATGGTGGCAGGTTAAAAAAAAGTTTTACTAAGTTTTAATGCCTAATCAAAAAATATATACATTTTATTTATTTATGCACTTGACACTTTTGTCAAAAGCAAAATACAATGTGAGGTAGTATTTTTGTAGTAATTACTAGTAAGTACCTTGATAAAGAACAACAGCAGGAGCCCAGATATGAACACAGGTTCATCAGTTATACGGCTAAAAATACTATTGCTACATGATGCCTAACTGACAAGTAAAGACACGTGCCTGTTAGACTTTTATTGATCTTTTACCTTTTGTCCAGGTAAGCCCAAATCACCCTGTTTGGAAAAATAAAAATGAGAATAAACCCATGTCAGAGTCTTAAGGAAGTCTTATAGCCTCTGCTGGAGGCTCTGTCATTTGTGTATAACTAGACTGTATGTACCGTTCTACATGTTAAAACTAGGGCTGCTCCCCATACAACTTCAGTAAAAAGCAGGAATACATATTGAATAGGTAAAAATAAAATTTCCACCTTTGGCCCTTGTTCTCCTGGGGGTCCAGAGGGTCCAGGAGGGCCCTGTGCAAAGACAGAACAGACACGAGGATCAGCAGGCCATTCATTTTAATTATTTGGTGTGTTTGCGGAAATGTTCTGTTTGTCCCATAAGGGCCACGAGTTTTGTCTGTGTGAGCTGCACTCCTCTCAGTGAGGGGGCCCACAACTCACCTGGAAAGCCTCAATGAGCTTGCTGCTTAAGACCATACTTGCCCCTGGCTCACCCTTCTCACCAGGCAAACCCTGTTCAAAGAAATCAACCAAGGATGTGAAGGCAAAAGTACAGTTGACTCAACGTTTTATCTTGATCGCATTTATCCAGTGAAATAAACTGACGTATTTAGCCTTCACTGGTAATGGCCTTTACAGAATTAGATTTTGACCAAAGTAGCTGAAATTGTGGATACGGCTTAATGTCACCCAAAACTTCCCCTGAGCATTGACACAACATGTTTTCCAAGTTAAAAACATTTACTCCCCATCTTTAAAGTAAAATATTTACAAAGTTTTACATTTTATAAAGTTTTTGTATAACAACTGAAAAGGTTTCATTTTGCTGTATAATCACTCACTCTTTCCCCTTGAGGGCCAATTTGTCCAGGTTCCCCCTTATCTCCCTGGAAAAGGTAATAATAATAATAATAATAATAATAATAATAATAATAATAATAATAATAATAATAATAATAAAATCCCACTGAAGTCTGTTACTGACTTCACACTCTTACCTTCAGCCCTGGAAGACCATCCACTCCTCGCTCTCCTGGGTCACCAGCAGGACCCATGTCCCCCTGTAGGAAGTAAGCAGTTTAGACCTCAGTAAAAACATTTTTGGAAATCACAAGCAATCAGCATTCACTACTAAATCCATGATGGAAAGATGCAGGGGTGTTCGGCAAAAGAGAACATTTTTTCAGCCGTATGACTGCCATTTATTGATTGATTTAGGATTTATCCAATTTAGCCTTGCCAGGGTTCCTTTTCAGAATAGTTTACAATTATTCTCTTTACTGTGAAGAACAATTATCGCAGATTTAAGTGTCTGAGCACTTACTGTAGTTATTTAGTTATTTCTTGATGTACTGTATGGAACACCTTTCTCCAAAGCATCTTAAACTGGTTCACCCATTTACAGTGCTGGGTCATTTCTACTTAAGTAATTCAGGGTCAGTTACTCTATGAGGGTAAGACTACAGCTCTAAACACTGCACTACCTGCTGTCCTCTATTTTTCAGTCTGCTGCCACTGGAAACAAAATACTCTTTAGATTGGTTAACTGACCTTTAACCCTGGAGGTCCTTGTGGTCCAGGCATCCCTGGCTCACCAAGTTCACCCTGTGGTATATTAATGTAAAAATTAATATGAGCAGAATTAGTTTGCACGCCTTTCTGTAACTATTTTAGCTCACAAATAAGAGAATTCACTTGATCAAGGAAGAACGTACAAAGATATTTTTGAGTCTGACAATAGCAATAATAGTAAAAGTACTGAAAGTACTACATGTACCGTACTGGTCAAAGGAAGCCTACATAAACATGGGAAGAATCCTGCCTATGTCTGATGCTTCCTCTTATTTCCTGCTAAGAAGAGTCAAAGAAGAGTCCCCATGAGCCACCCTGAGAAATATGAACCTCCTGCAGTCCATCCCAGGCTGCCGCTCCCCATAGGTCTCTCCTGAGCCACCCAAGGCCCCCATACCAGTGTATGTTCCTGTGATGGAGCAGTT
This sequence comes from Heterotis niloticus, assembly GCA_018136845.1. Classification (NCBI taxonomy): domain Eukaryota; kingdom Metazoa; phylum Chordata; class Actinopteri; order Osteoglossiformes; family Osteoglossidae; genus Heterotis; species Heterotis niloticus. Next base: position 20,014,643 of record CM030888.1, read on the forward strand.
GTTCCCCACATGCATAAAAACCATGTTTATAATAGAGATTGCATAAATGTCATAAGTGTAGTAAATGTAATGCCTTTCAGTTGAATAATATGTACATTGTAACCATAAATGTACATAGAATTAAATGCCTGCCTTTCCAGGTGTAAAATAAAAGCTGAGGGCTGCCATGGGAAAAGAGGGATCAGTTGTTGTCCTTTAAATGGAGTGTCCATCTGAAAATGGATGGCAGAAATGGGTCCGTGCAATCTTTTCAATTCAGTTGAAGAAGCTGAGAAATACTGTTTGTAAAATGTTGTGTGTAAATGAACAACTATATTGCATATCTGGTAATTAAACAGTGAACAGAATAGCTGAGGGTGGCGCCTATTGCATAAAGTTGCTTGTTTCAGAGACAAGGAACACGATGGAGAAAGAATGTAAGCAAAGGAAGAATATTGTTACAACCATTATCTGGCTAGCAGAAGTCTTAAGTTTGCAAATGGTTATTGTTGGGACTTTTTATGACACCTTACGCCGTCCCAAAACAGAAACTCCTGAACCCATAACATGCGGCTGCACACATTCGACACAATTTCACAATACCGTGTTTGTGGGTGCACTCACCGGCACTGTGTTAGCCCATTACCACCATCTGCGTGTAAAATTTATTAATGTTTCCGTAAACTTGTTTATTTGCTTGTTTGTTCTACTGCGGTACTGCCGACTTTTTCAAGGTACACCGAGTTTGTTCGTGTGGTTCCTGCTGCTGTTCCTGTTTCCATGCTGCCATACAGAGGCAGTGGTTTTGAATCCACTTTACTGTAACCCATGGGAAGCGCCCACCTTTGGAACCTACTAGTCACGTATTTCAGCATTGAATTGAAAATGCTTTGTTTACACCACGGTAATACTATTCAATTCAATTCAATTTTATTTTTATATAGTGCTCTTCTCACTGAAGTGACACAGAGCACTGAACAGACATGACAAGGGTAGCATACACATACAGTTAATACTATAATCATGCTGAGGTCAGCTGATGTTATGTTTTAAGTTTAAATTTATGTTTAAATGATCGTCTATACGTATTCTGTGTTTAAGCCTGTCCGTGATCATTTGGTATGACTGTGGTATGATCTACATAGGGTGGAGCTTCAGACTTGTCAGGAGGCTCTAAGGACAGAAACGGAAGCTCAGAAACATTCTGTGGGGCAGTGAGGGCTTCTAGTTGTACAGCTTATGTACCCTCTGCTGTTTATTATGGATTTATAGTGTGGAGCTCTAAATATTGCAAAGTCATCGACACCCCCGGTTCCTGTGTCTGCGACTTTGCTGTCAAAGAAACCCGTGGGGCCCACACACTTTCTGGCAACACTACCATCACCGACGAATGATTGGTGTGACACTCTTGCAGCTATAAGTAGATCACTGGTATATTGCTGAGCTGAAAACAAATCTGCAGTGGATCAACATCAGCATCAGTTGCTAAATCAGTAGCAGGGTGTTTTTCTCTAAACTCACACTAGGTGTCGGTAGACAAGCATCGGCAAACCGAGCTTTACAGAAGTACATTGAATCTGGAGACAGTATTTTGTTATGAGGTCACTGTTTGAGAACTAATTGGTATCTTCAGCAATTTAACATCCCCATCCATACACTGACATGCAAACATGACAACATCAATACTGTAATAACACTGCATATGCTTAGTATATTTTCAGCGACTGGAGGGAACCCTTTCATAAATTCATTCAGCGCTGCACATCATTTTACTGACACAAAATGAACCATACATAAAATATCTGCATCTAGATCTACTTCCACTTCTCTAAACACTCAGAATGACAGTAGTGATGTGTATATGTTGACAATTCAGCACGGCTGACTTTTTCAAACTGAAAAGCAGCAAGAGTTTTAGATTTTACAGTCATGCACTCAAGTGATTCCTAAAAAAAATCACAAACTTTATGGCTGTGGCTTGCAATAATAGGCTTCGTGCGCACAAAATAACGCAATAATAAAGAGGTGTCAAGGATGCCTTTGAGCGCCACATCTGTAACAGTGAAACATTATGTGTCACACAGTAAACAGACGCTGCTGTGTGTGTAGCAAGCTGCACTGCATTTCCAGTGTGTCAGCTAGCACAGCGTAAACAGCGAAGATCTGGGCTGCTCCCCTGTCGCCACGGAAGAGAACCGAGGACCAATGTTGAAATCCTACTGCATCCCTGCACCACACGCTTACACTTGCTACTTGCATATTTCCATTGTGATGTTTTTCCATTTACAGTTCTTTTAATCGGTTGGAGTGGGAAAAATGAAGCAAAGGACTTCAGCTAGTAGATGTCCTAGCACAGCTGAATATTCTTTGTTCGTGAGTCCAGCTGAGTTCATTTGCTCGGTTCGGACCGGCTGCTTATTGTTTTCTGGAGTCTTAGAGAGACGCTCGTATTGAAGGCACTAATCTGTCACCGGGCCAGCAGAAAATTCAGAGAAAAGGGTAAATCGAGATGGGCCATGTGAATTGTTTTTTATCACTGTTAAAATATTTAAAGCTTCTTAACTTGGATAAACATAAATAGCCTTGGAAAAATGCTCAAGTTTCAGTCCCACTGTTGTTCAAGCAAATGATCCAACTTGACAGTCTGAAAGCGTGTACAGCCGTAGCTGGTGATTTTCAGAAAGATGGAACCAGACTATTCGAGACCTGGCATCCTACCGCAGAATGAGAAGTGTTGGGCAGCTGTTACGAAAGCCAGCTCTTCGGTTATGCAAACCACATCATGAGGGCTGATGTTTATGTTTGGGTCCATGGAACCACAATGAACACTGAAGTGTTCAGTGGGCCAAGCTCTGTTTATCTTCCCACTTTTGGTATGATCGTGCACTTCCATACTACAGTGCTGCAAAGACCCACCGAAACAGAGACAAACAAGACATGATGTAATCTATTTAGTTAATCTATTTATTATCTGTTAATGTCTGTATTGTTATACTGCCACGAACCTCTGGTTTTCCTGCTTATGCATTAGTCTGCTTTTGACAAAAATCTATCACTTGAGTTCTGTATATGCTGACGTGGTCTGTGTTTGCAATCTTCGAGCAGACATGAAAAGTGAGATGGAAAAGTGTCTTACCGGCTCTCCAGGTGACCCCGGGGGCCCGTCCGTTCCTTCGTTGCCAGGGGGGCCTCTCTGACCTGGCAATCCGGGAGGTCCAGGAGGACCAGGAGGCCCAGCCTGTCCTTGATCACCCTTCATGCAGAAGGTGGGAAAGACAAAGAACAGCAGAATGTTAAAGTCCAGTGAGCAGATGGCAAACAGTTTAGACATCTCTGCAAGACAGGTTTGAAAGTTTTGAAAATGCATTACCACTGAAATTTAATTCAGGTGGGTGCTGTGTTGCTCCTGCATGTTAGTGGAATTACATGTTTTTTTTTTAGGTGGGTGCATTTACAAATATGCACATTCAAGGACAGTCAGAGTCTGGAGACAGTCTGTGGAATCTGTTGTTCGACTCGTGGATTAGATGGTTTGACAGTATGACTGACTGCTCATTGCTAGTATATTTCTTACTTCTCTGAAGTGCACATCTGCTCTCAGAGATTCCACATTGGACCAAAACAAATGGTGTGTATGACATACTGTATGAACTGTTGAGGAGCATAACAATGAAGTCTGTTACATTAATTCTCAAAACACTTACCTTTCATTACTAAATAACTGTATAAGACATGAGTCTCTTGGTTTAAGTAGCAGTCAGGATACATTTTTTTTAGTATATTTTAGGATCAGACAGCAATATTCAATTTGAAAAATCAAGACCTATAAAAAAAAGCATGCTTATTTTTTTTATTATTTCTATCAAATAATCATATTTCCATATTTCATTTGCAAAAAATACTACTCATACCAACCAAAAGTCCCGATATGAGCAAAGGGGCAGAGGAGAGGAAGAAGAAATCATAAAGGGGGTGGCCAGCAGACTAAAGTCAAGAGAGACACCCAAAAGGCAGAGGAGAAGCACGGAGGGTGACTTGATGTGATTTCAGGAGAAATCTAAAGAGAACACAGGGAGGTCTGACGTATCGACGGGGTCTACATTAATATGGCTACAAGTGTGGAACAGTGACACACCTTGACTGTGAGAATCTGGTTACTGAGAAGGCCTGCGTAGGTGCCCTGCATAGGATGTCCCTTAAGAAGGGCAGCAAGGGACGGGGAAAAAGAAGAAGAGAAATCAGCAAACGCATTCAAGCTTTGACTAAATATAATCTTTCTCTGTCGTAACATCTGTTTCTTGATGCCTATTTTGGCAATTCTGTCCAGAGCTCTCTGTCTAAATAGCTATATTACTCTCTCTGTGTGTGATCTGTGGAATCAAACGTAACCTTCTTTCAATTTTACATAAACAACTGACCCCAGCAGCACAAATGCATTGTTTGTTGATCTTACCAAAACCCTTACACCACTGCTGATTCCATCCCCTAGAAGTTTTGTGGATAGAAATCCCAACTTACCCGGGAAATTAGATTTAGAGTTGTGGCGAGAACAACTGATGACTTCACCGCTGCTTTCATCAGCCATCCTTTTCAGTACTAAATATTCTACCAGCAGTTTAAATATTTGTACAGAATTTCAGTTATGGGAAGTAGCTTCTATATAAAGCCCAAGATCTCAAATGCTGTGGTGAAACTCAGAAACAGAGCCTCCGTTTCTCCCATGTGCCACACAGAGTCAGAGACCTTGGCAGGCCAAGTGGGGAAGCTATTTAAGCGCAAATTGAGAGTCAATTACAAGAAGAACTTACCATTGGCCCGGTATCTCCTTGGTTACCCTATAAAAGAGAACAAACATTTTACAGATTTATCTGTCACAAACTGCCACCGTCCCAGAATGTGTGACGACAGACAACATGGTGCAGACATGAATCTAAAGCGTTTTTCCAAAAAGGTCTGCATTAATTTAATTTTCTCTTCCAGGCATTTTATGGTGTGTATGTCTGAGAAGCTCTGTCTTTAATATTGTATACTTCAGTCTTTTTGTTTCTGAGATTCTATTACGAATGAGTCTGTTGTTTTCCACAGACTGGGTATGCGAACCATAAAAACTGAACATTTTACAAATACCATGAGAATCCACAGGTCTTCAGTAAAGAATGGCTGTGACTTGTGCGAACGGAATTTTGTTTCACCAACTAATAGGTCCTTTAAATTGGGTTTAGTAAAACATTGAGCTCATCCACCCAATCTGTGTCTCCCTACTGCATCTTTATGGGGTGTTTCGGGGGACATTGCAGGTTTGTTTTAAGCGTAAAGCTGTTCCTGGCACTCTGATGCACCTTTGCTGAGACTGTGATGATACACAAGCTTACTGGAAGGGAGTTCAATCAGTAATTCAAAAGACCTTTAACATAAAGTTGGATTTGTCACCATCTATGCTGCTGTCAAACCCTAACCGAAACTTTTTTTGATGACATCATGAAACACAAACTCTTCATGCTGACATGCTTGGAAAAGAAATCCATTTTAATGCTTTGGCCTACAACTGAAGTAACCTCTCATACATATTTGGATGTCTGAATCATTTAATTTCCTCCGACTTGAAAAATTACCATTTGACCTACAAAATAATTTAAAACAATTTTGGAATGGATGGACACCTGTCTGGAACTTATTAGACAGTATTGTACAATCATACCTGTGACAGACTGTAATCCTCTGACCCTCAGCCCCTTGCTGTATGTAGATTGATGTGCAGTCTCTTGGTGCACTGTCTGTCTGTATATATTATTGTGACCTAACGTTGCTCATAAATGTTTAAAAAAAAATATCTACAGCCTAGACCTTGAAGGTGCGAAAGGGTACATAGCCAGACGTTCTAGCCCCACTAGGTGTTACTACTGAGATATCGGTGAGCAAGATTCTTGTCTTGAACTGTCCAAGACAATTATCCAGTTATATAAATGCACTCTGTATTGCAAAGTAATTTTGGATATCCACATTATCTACGCACATCATTTAAAATAAGTCTGAAGCCTTCTGAAACAGTTCTGGCTCTCTACTGTGGTATATAAATACCTTTTCTCCTTTGAGTCCAGGCGCTCCCTGGAGGGATGGAAAAAAAACCAAAAAAAACAATGAGTGAATGATCTAATTCAGATGAAAATTAATTTCCGTACAATATATTCCATACGATTTGCCTAAAAGGAAACTCGTGTGATATGTAATTACTGGTGAAGTTCTGAAAAAGCATGGCGTGTCAGCTTCTGTTATTGCACTACAACAGTTGTGTGCAGTCTGGCAGGTCAGTTCTGCCAAATCTTATTTCCTGGATACCATGAATTGTGCATCTCTGAGGAGCACTTTCTCTTGATTTTTATCACATGAACTCGGGCCAAAAATAACTGCAGGGTTACCTGTTTATAGACTGGGATTTTCTAACCACAAATAAGACAAGTGCCTCTTTGATTTGAGAAGCAATTGGCAGCACCTTCCTGCTTGCCAAGCACAGTTCTCTACACCTTACCCACATATTCTGCTCAGTGACACACAGAGTGTTCAGCAATGCTTTGCTAAAGTCTCAGCATCCACTGGATTTTCCCAAAAATATGACACAGCAGAACTTTCAGACTTACTCGCCATGTAAACCATTGCTAAATCTGTCAGCAAAACCATTGCTAAATCTGTCTGTCTATAAAATATTTTCAAACTGTTTCCATTTTGTCACAAACTCTAACATTTGGTTAGACCGCCTTTAGCTTTGATTATGGCATGCGTTTGCTGTGGCATCGTTTTGATAATCTACTGCAATGTCACAACATTTATTTCCATCCAGAATTGCATTCATTTTTCGCCAAGATCTCGTATCGATGACGGGAGAGTCGGACCGCTGCGTAAAGTCTTCTCCGGTACAAGATCCCAAAGATTCTCAATGGGGTTAAGGTCTGGACTCTGGTGGCCAATCCATGTGTGAAAATGATGTCTCTCTCATGCTCCCTGAAGCACTCTTTCACAATTTGAGCCCCATGAATCCTGGCACTGTGATCTTGGAATATGAAGAAAAAAAATCCATTGATGGAAAAACCTGTTCGTTTAGTATATTCAGGTAGTCAGCTCACCTCATTTTTTCGGTATATAACGTTGCTGAACCTAGACCTGACCAACTGAAGCAACCCCAGATCACAACACTAAATTCAGTCCAGGTGGTGACTTTTTTTTGGCCAGGCAGTGTATCCGCAACATGGTAATCTTGACAAGCAAGAGTGAAAATTTTTATATGAATACCTCACTTCCCTTCTGGCCAGGGGGACCCTGTGATCAAGACAGGTCAGGGATTAGTAGATTTAAGACATGAAAGAGAAAAAGGATGCAAATAATTTAATCTCACAGAGCTATTTGTAATCTGCATTAAATCATGAATTGTAAAACTTACAGGTTTTCCATCCATACCAAGTGGGCCCTTAACCATACGGAGAGGAACAGAAGATGCACATTAAAATACTGCAAAATGATCTAAATCACAATTTAGAACATTCAGCTATGTCACAGTATTTATTGCAAACCATTTTTGACATGAATTTATACCTGAAATTTGAACTAAGTCCAAGATTCAGTAAAAGAAGAGTTAATTACCGCTGTCAATTTATTGACAGTACAAACAATGATTGTATACATATTTTTGGCATTTATGATTACTGTCTTTTATTAATCTTTAATTTCTTACAAACATTTTACTTTCAGGAATTTCATTTTAAGGTCTCAAGGTCCCTTTAAACTAAAAGTTCAAGCAATAAATTTAGATGAGAGCCAGAACAACAACAACATATCAAATGTGTCAGCATGAGTCAGAATGATTTCCTTCTGCTGTAGACCCATCAGAACTGCACTTTCAAGTGTAGTCCTTGATTTGGAAGTCAGAACATTAGACTTAGTCATAACTGACTGGCTTGAATGAATCTGACAGGTCTAGAAACCAGGGGTAATAACTCTTCTGCATGACATTTTCACTTTTCTTTCAGCCAGTGTCAAAAGGTGGCTCAAACATGACTCTAGCCAAGGTCCTGAAATTACAGCAGAGGACATCTCCTGTGGTCTGGACTCATGGACTCAGACCGGATCGATTCGCTAACATCAGCTACAGTTATCTGTATGGTGTTAAGAGAATAAAATACATGCGATGGAAATATAGGCAGATTGAAAGACAGACAGACAGAGAGAAGGCCAGATAGATAGCTAGATCGATTATTTCATTTGCAGCATCTTCCCTACATAATCTGAAAGTCCCGTAAGAATACAGAAACATGTAAAAATGTCTATAGATCAAGCTCGTTGCCACAATATCCCAGTAGAGGTGGTCCAAACCAACATGACACTGAGTTTTCTGAAACAGTTCCTGCAATGATGGTTTGGGTCCTGTTATGATTATTTGGATACATTTTAACGCATTTAAAATTAATGGAAAACAAGTGGCATCTTTTAATATCTTCCAGGTGTTCACAGTTATACATTTATCATGAGGTCATGACACACTAAAGAAAACATAATAAAAGGAGCCTGATGGTCTCCAGATTTTTTTCATCTCGAAGCAGAAAAACAAGATGCCCCTTCCCCTCCCAGACATCACAATTACTCATATATCACAGGCATAACTTACACAAGAGAAAGCATTTTCACACAATGGCTCAGTGAAACACTTGTGGGATTCAACAGATATCATTAGCATGGCATTAAAAAGTAAGTTTATATAACCAAATGATTTTACAATAAGCAGTGGCATTCACAAAATAATTTATTAAATCTGTAAACTATTCCTAAGAGACAGGTGAGGAGTTAAACCTTGTGTGTCTGCTAAAGCTACATATTTTCACATGACTCAGTAAAATTGCTAGTGGGAGGGGAGCAAGATTATGATTTATTCTTATTAGGACAAATTAGACACATATACAAACAACATCCAAGTTTTTACAACTCTGGGGAAAAGCTCTCTTCCTATTTGAATCATCACGAGGTCCGAAACAGACACAAACACTAAATGAGGCTTGAAGAACAGCGCTGTATCCACCAGAGGTCCCTCTTCTATAGGTCGGAAGACACTGAGATGCCGTATTCTGGTCAAACCGGTAGAAACGTGAATATTTGCAGTGATGCAAGCCTCATGGGTTATTAAGCATTCTCATTTTCTAATACTTTCATATTGAAAGTGGTAAAGCAGTAACAATGACCAAAAAGGAATAATGCAGGTGAGACGTTCTGGAGGGCCAAACATAGTGGTGCCATGAAGGGTAATGTGGATTTAAAGGTTATAGATTTACTCTTACTTTTACGAGATCCTCCTTATAGTCTGTCTAAATTTATTATGTTCAATGCTTAATCAATTACGGAACTTTCATTTTTCTCAACGTCAACTGAGGGGCATAAAGAACCAGCACTGAAAAACCTGGAAAAAATAAGATATAGGAGGCCAAGGATGTCAATAAAAACCGAAGAGATATTTACCGGATATCCATCTCGTCCAGGTGTACCCTGCATACGCCGAAGAAAGTAGAGCAAAGGGACTGGAATGAAGCATCTGCTCGTCTTTTTCCACTGTGACAACATGTCAATCCTAATACTAAATAATAATAATCCTTAAATCGTATATACAGTCTGTCACAGTAACCCCGTGACACAACCACTAGCAGAAAGATGTCTAGGGCTCACGGAGAGAACAGATCTGTCTCTGAGCCACTGACTGTCACACAGTAACCTGAACAATCGAGAGGCTTCGGAACGCAATTGCAGGCAAAGGATTTCACAAATCCTAAAGACTGTCAAGTGAGAATATGGCAGCTCGGGATTTTAAAACCATTTAACAAGGTGAGAACACGGTAGGAAAGAGGACAAGCGTGTTTCCTTAAGGAAACAATAATTTTTCACAGACATTCAAGACACAAGACGCTAAATACACATTTTAAACATCTGCAAGAAGCATGGCACCCATTTAATCCAAGAAAACAAGCACTGCCACAAAGTCATTATGAGAATGAGGCAAGCATAAAAAAAGGGCTTTTAATAGCCAAACATTAAAGCTCACTACTTTATTAGCAGCTCAAATGAAGCCATGCTGTTTTCTTTGCATTTTCTAAAGTGGTCTTTTTTAACTGGATTTACAGAACTCTTCCTATTATTCACTTTTTTGTTTTACTTTTGTGTCCTCTAGACTGGTAAACAAGTTTGAAAGTGAATACAGAGCTCAGGAAAGGAGAGAGAAATTTTGTAAAAATTTTGTAAAAAATCTATAAGTTTAACCTTCCCAGATCTCAAGACAGCTCATGCTGCCGGCTTTGCTTCATGGTAACATTTAATGAATTGTTGAGGTGTGGTAAAAAAAAAATTCAAAAGGTTTGTTTCAGCATCTGTACGCCCTGCTTTGAGTTACATAGAGTAGAGAATTTTGCATAAATTTAGTTAGAACCTTCAGCTGAAAACATGATACGCTGTGTCTTGGATCATCATTTTGCATTTTACCGAAACAAAAATCAGAGGGAAACCCCTGAATACAGCAGGTCAGATCAACAAAACACACAAGCACTTACGCACTGAAACCTACAGCAGTCTGACAGCACGGATACTTACAGGAGATCCTGAAATACAAACAAAAGCAAATTATTAACTCTTTTATCTGCTAATTTCTCTCATATATATTACACACGATTCATTTTATTTCAAACACCTTCATGTTTTGCTATTTGCACTGGACTTATGATGCACCAGAAAGTTCTTGAGCGATACTGTCAGTCTACTCCAATTTCTTTGTTAACAGCACAAAAAAGAAACCTGGGATTTTATATTTTCTATAATTTACAGTAAGATAGGCCTTTAAACAGTATAACAACTGTATAAATCCAATCGGAACATCTAACATAATGAGTTGCATAACTTAAATTACAGCTATTGGTTTACGGGGTAGCTCTAACTTATAGCCTGACATCATACAGGTGTATACGGCTGCGTTTCTGAGCAGGTTGAGGGACTGGTTCTGTTTGGGGGAGGAAACTAGCTTTCCAAGTATGGGATTCTGACTCTCATTTTTCCCCTTTTTTGGTTCCGTCTTAAATTATGAACATCCATCAATGACCAAGTCCCAGTTTCACCAAAACACTCCTATTTGGCTCAGTCAATGAAAAAAATGTCTTCAAAACCAAGTCTTTGTTTTTCAAGGCATGGTTTCACGCCACTAAACCATGACAGGGTCCTAATGATGAGTGGGTATGACAGAGACACTGTGTAGTGCTTGAAATGATGTTATTTACTCTTCTTCAAGAAACAGTGTGCAGAGACCTCAAGCAGAGGTCAGAAGGACAGCAAATAATAACAATAGGAACAGTGTTCCTAGCCAACTGTATTCGAAGCTAATTTTTATGTGTTTTCTACATGTGGAAGCAATGGTGGGGAAAAACAGAATCGAGGAATTGTTGCAGATTAGTGTTTTGCAGCCTTAACTGACATCTGTAGTAGGGCTTCAAGCATAAATACATTCAATTACAAACAGCAGTTTTGGAACAATTTTTATGGAAAACCCATTATCTGTTCAGTGTTCAAAGTACTGAAATATGCTTTTATCTTAAATTTTTCTGAATGCAATATTTTTCACAAGCAACTGACCTGGGCCAGTTGAAACAGCAGTACTTTCCCACACAGCATATTTAGTTATTTCTGCCAGTTTGCTCTGTCTTTAGTAATATATGTATGAGCTCTGCTGAAAGTCCTATTCAATTCTTGACCTACAGCAGCCTCAAGAGACCAGAGATCTTTGTGATATGATACTAAATGGAAACCATGAAAAGGCTTTTGAAAGCACTCTGTGCATTGCCCTGGATAGGATCTTCCTTTACACAAACAACTTATAAATCTTATATTTGACAGGGGGACAATCCAGTCTGAGGCCCATTTTTTCATTCCATACAAACTGGTTGAAAGAGAAGGAGAATCAGCCAGCAGCTCCCTGCTGCCTCCCTGTCAGTACTCTGGTAGGAAACAGATCCAGAGCTGGGAACCCTGAGCTCCCAGAATCCTGTTGGGTCACGCAGTGAGGCCAAGGGGCAGACAGAGGCCAAACTTGGGTTTGATGCACATGGGGGTGTGCGGAAGGGATATTTCTGTGGCTGAAGTCCATGACCTTACAAAACCGTGCCTCAGTGAATAAAACCAATGAAATAGGGCCAGGGAGTTCATTTCCTTTCCCTTTCTCCATCTTCAGTGGCAGCTCTACACAATCTGCCCGGCTTTGAATTCTAAAGGAAGCCTATGGGCTAGAACATACACATGGATAATACAGGGGTGTCTGTCTGAATTTGTGAAATCCCCCCTTTGGCTTCTTAATCTCCAAAAAGTTTCATATGTGTTGATGCACAGTGGTAACTTCCAAAAGTTTGTAAATTTGAGGACAGAACATTTGTAAGTCACTTGGGAAACAGGCTGCGCAATATGCAACACATGTTGGTTTCTGTATTTGGACAGGCGGATGACTCTAAAGACAGAGGCACGCTGGCACCTCTTTGGGGCCGACAATGGTGTGCTAAATGGTTTGCTCCCACGTGCGTTCTGCTTTTGCCCTGTGCTGTCATGTTATATAAGTGTAGAATGACAATAAAGTGAACCTTAAACCTGGGGGAGAATGGAGCACACCCACTATTTTCAGCAAAAAGAGGTTAGAGAGCGTGCAGCACAGGCTTGCTCAAAACAACGATCGATGTTTCTCTATCTTAAGTTACCAAAAGTATGCAGACAGTTAAGGGGTACATGACTGGGTTTCCTCAGACTGGCAAGGGAAGCACCTAACACTGCAGGGTGGCGTGGAGGAGTGGAGGGGGCTGAGGGAGTCAGAATGCTGCATTTACGGAGATTTACCTTGGCTTATTTCTAGACACATTGAAGTGCCTTACTGCCACAAACCGCTGACTTGTTTTTCCACCATCCACTATAGCATTTCCACCACGCGCTGCATTGACCCACACTCTTTGGCTATCAGTCGGCAGACTGGGGTGTGCTCAAAGGTGTATTTTACACCAGTACTTTGGAACGGTGCATATTAGTCATGTATCACTGCTAAAAATTAGCATCTGAAATTTGACTTTTTGTCATCCACCCAAAATACACCATTTGTAGTGCAGCTGAATCAAGGTACCAGGACAAAAGAGACAATACCCACTGGTCCAATATTTTACTGATGTTTTTTATATCCAGCACATTCCTGCTTCTCGCGTGCCATCAGCTTTTGAACTCCATATCATATTTATCAGGCAGCTTGCATTAATATCAAATTGTGTTCAACTCTCACTGTTTAGAGTTTTGAAGCAACAAATGATGTTGCTGTTTATTGCTCATGTTCGCTATATTATTCAGTAACAAGGGGTAAAACTCAGCAAAGTAATTTTGTAGTACTATTCTGGTGCATCACATGTGAAAACAAAATAGATCTCAAACAAGTGTCATGTTATGCATATGTCATTATGAACAAGGGAGTAAAAGTTTAAAACATTTTCAAAAAAGTCAGGTCTCCCACTAGCTCTTCTACAGCTGTACTTCACTCAGGTCTTCAGTGTCACCCTCATGTCACGCCAGAAGAGATGACAGGAAATTACTTACCGGCTTCGCCTTTTCTTCCTGCCTTGCCTCTCTTTCCTGGTGGGCCTAAAGAAAGGGGGAAAGTAATATTTATTCATGTTGCGTACTTGAATCATTTTATCAACTTCACCTGCTTATCTTTTCACAACGTAGGCAGGTGATAGATAGATCTTTACATGACATTACACTCAGGTGTCAGTACAGCAAGTGAAGTTGGCGCCTTACAGCTCCTTGACTGCTTGGTAGGTGTGGGGTTCATGTCCAGCATTTGTACACTCTGCATTTGCGACCCGCAGACATGCACAAAAAAAGGCAAAGGTAAACCCCTTACGTTATCTCATAAACCAAGTGAGTCCATTAATCCATCAGCGTTCATAAGCATAATATATATGTCCATCGATGCCCATATCACTGACTTTAGATTAAAATGACTGCCTGTTTAAGGAAGGGTTTTACATAATGTCTTAAGCAATGAGCTATAGCTTCATAAATGCTAGTAATGATGAAGATGAATAAGGCAATGACTTAAATGTTTAGAATGCTGACGTTTTCTTCTGCACATCTACCATAAGTAACAAACTAGGTTTTTGAATCACTCCAAACACTGCCACATTATAAACTCAGAAAAAATGTTAATTCACAGCCTTTTAAGTTACTGTCTTCAGTCTTTACCCGCTTTTTACAAGTGAAAGAATCTGACAACCTAAGCAGTGACTGTGCTGGATTTATTTCTCCAAGATGCAATGGAACCTCACAGCGCAGACATCCCCAAGCAGCCTGTGTTGTAAATCAGAGAGACATTTAGGCAGGGGGATGTCTACAGAAGCTGGTCTATAAAAGAAACTAAGGCACCACAAACAGGACAAAACATTGTCAATGGAAAAAATTATATTATTGTCATGTTGAATGAAAACATTCTGTCAGTATTAATATGATACATAAAAAAGGAGTAACAAATAAATGACTTTCTGTCATCTGTTTTAGAGCACTTATATAACAATTTAAGTCACTGACTTTCTTCTTGTCTTATTATTATTATTATTGTTATTATTATTATTGTTATTATTATTATTATTATTATCAACATTGTTTTAGTCCTTGTTAATCACCTAGACAATGAGAACAAATGTACTTGTAAGGATGGACTGTGCAAAAATAAAGTGACCTTGGCTTCACCACAACCTTTGTCATTACTGGGAGTTAGTCATAGGCTACCTGGATTCCCACTCCTTTAAGGAGAAATGGAGACGTGCTCTCCAGCTCCCAGACATATGGCTCAGTTTATACGTGTGGTACACACTTCTTATGAGAGTACCCAGGATCTACTGGTATGCAGCACAGAAAACAATGGTGTTTTACTTCTAACGCACACTTGTTTCTCAATCAGAAATGAAGTGCTACATAAATTATATTTTGTTTTGTATCTTTCTGTTAAAAGTATTACCTTTAAAAATAAGGAAAATTTCATTTTGACAGAATTCCAGCACATGGTGTGATCTGCTGAGATTGTTGTGGAGCCCAGCTGACCCAAAACTCCATGTGACTCCCAAAGGCACTCCATAAGAGAGGAAACATGCCTGCTGTGATGCGTGATAAAGCTCCCTCTCGGTCCGGGTGCTGAAACAGACTCTCCTGGCGTGTGACAGATACGATCCTATGAGTGCATGTCTTCTCACCACAGGAAAGACAGGAAACATGAACCGCACTATAATGCTCAGAATAACCCATCCTCCCTGATGGCCCCTGGGCTGCATGAGATCAAGGTTCCTGTGGGCATTCTGTCATTAACCCAAATTTCAAACATGGACTCAAACCATCACAAACACTGAAAGGCTTCCCATAGTTCCTTCAGGATTTATAAAGTTTGTGTGTGTGTGTTTGTATTTATCTATCTGATCACAAAGCTTATGGTTAAAGGACTTCTGCAGTATTTCCCTTTTTATTTTATTTCCCTTATATTTTATTTACTGATGTAGGGCACCTGCTTTGCTTGGCAGTTGCTTGTTTTTACTCTGCTGTCCAGCTTGTACCATGCAAGTACTGCTGCAGTACTAGGATTTTTGACTGGTACTGTAATATGGTATACTTGAGGCACATTGCATACTACTACCTTTGAAACAATTTTTTATAAAAAAAAAAAATAATAATGACAAATTAGACCTATCTGTAAAAATTACGGTTCTATGACTTTTTTAACTACTTGAGTTTGTTTCCAAAAAGCTCTACAGTTCTATAAAGATAATCAACTGTCAGTAAATTTAAGATTATTTAATTTCCTTGGTTTTTTTGGGAAAACAACGCCCTGTTCTGATTTTGGCCATTAGATCTCCAGATTGTTAGTGCTACTTTAACTTTGTATCGCATTAAAATAGTACAACAGCTTATCCAGACATGTGGTCAAAAGAAGACAGTAAGCAAATGAAGAAATCCAGAATGATTACAGCATCCAAGGAAGTTCAATGTCAAAAATAATTGCATCAGCTCTCGTGAATTAGTTTAGTATTTTATGAGGTCACTTGGTTGGTATTGTGAGCAAAACAACAGACAAGAAGACTGAAAGCAGGCAGAAGAAATGCAAAAAACACAAATTGTTGCATCGCATGAAATGCAGGTCAGGCTAAAACCGGGCTGGGTCCTGTTTCATTACTGATGTGGAAGAATGGGTGTCTATGCTTGTGTGTCCTGGAAAACACAGATGTAAGCTGCGGCCTCTGCTGTGCATGAACAATATCTGCCATCCTATGCGTCGGCAGTATCTCATCTACATCCTACATGTCACACAAAAGGACACGTCCAGAGACACAAGCCAACATTCAGATGTCTTCTCCATGACCTGCTGTGCTGGTGTCATCGCCTCGGCGAAACTGCACAGGAAGGGACCCATGTGTGTCTCACGTGCTCCATCTGCAGCTGTCTAAAGGACTGCCTACAGTTGCCCTATGCTCTCAGCATATAGCATTTACATCCAGGCTCTTCATGCAGGAGAACTCGTCTGACCCCAAAACGATGCAGATTCTGGCAAAATGTGGAGAGAAATGACTTGTGCAAATATAAGTACTCCAACATGGCTAAGGGACAAAGCATAATGCGTGCCAGGAAAAGCTGAATTCAAGCCATTTATGTTACCTTGTCAATTAAAACCTAGTTTAACCATAAGTCCTTACAGCTCTTAATGTATAAAAATAAATATGTGTGCCTCAAAGATAGAATACCATGCACACTGTTAAGTGGCTCATTTTGGTGGGATTAGCCAAAGAAAATAGCCATCATAGCCATCACGGTGAAGAAAAATAAGGGGAAAAATTACACAGCCATGCAAAAAGTGCAATGTGGGGTTTTTAGAAAGGTTTAGGGTTTATTGTCAGATGAAACATACTGTTTATGTGCCATTACCGACTAACATCCTGACAATCCATGATTAGAGATATTTGAGTCTTTGCCATGTTGTTCTAGTATGGACAAATCAAAAGCACTTTGTTGTACTTTCATCATATAGACAGCAGCCAAAAAACAACTCCTATTCTAAGTTCCTAAACAAACCATGTCACCATTAAACAATTATTATCCGGTGTCACCACAGCCTACTGTTGTTTCTTGCACTTGAAAAATGTTATTTCACATTGCAAAATATTTGTGAAATATCTGCGGAGACAGTCATGATTATTTCTAATACGTAGCTCACCAAGGAGACTCTGGAGTACCCTTGGCCTTGAAAGGACAAAATATAGGGGTTGACAGAGGAGAAAGAAGGTGTCAAGTAAGCATTAATATTTATATTTCAATTCTATATAAACCCAAAATAGGGTGTTCCTTATAGATATTTTATTAGCTTTTGTCTGAAGACTGATATTTTGAATAGAGCGCCATTACCCAAATGCTAAATACAGTAGATGGATACCTGGCACACCAGAGGTTAGTGACCTCTGTGATACATCTTGATTCCTAAACTGGGGTAGTGCTTAGAAAATAAATCTTTCCTCTTCTGCATTATTGATGACTTTACCAAGGTATGAAATACACATAATGACTAACTTGGGCGGAAAAAACAGCAGACAACTTTCAAGATTCTACATGATGGAGCAAAGACAGAATAGCAAATTTTGGGGTGAAATTCTAATTAATTGGAGATTAAGGATATCTGAAACCAAAATATAATGGTAATATTATGTTATCTAGAGGGTAGTGAAGCCATGGCAGGGGGAAAAACTTTCCGTTGACGGACAGCTCCCCACCGCCCACCCCCTGCCTTATAGTAATGATGACCAGCTACCAGCAAAAGAAGCCTCACCGACAAGCAATACTAGCAGCTGGATCTGAGGACTTTGGGGACAGAGTGACTGGAAGAGACTTTTGGAAAGAGCTGGCAGGGTGCAGGAGGGTCCCCTGGAAAGGGCCTGGCACATTTTTCTGTTACTCATGTTTTTGCCAATTTTGTGCCTTTTTGATTATGTTGTATTGCCTGAAAGTGGTTACGCCCTTGGTTTGTTTTAGTTTTTTCTGTAATAATAAAGCCCCTTTTTTTCCTGAGCCCTGCAGTCCTCATGTCTTCATCCTGCCCCACACAAGTCCACAAATAATTTTGACTGGGGCACACCATAGCAAAAATAAATAAGAAGTACCATCTGTAGTAAATGTTTACTTTCTTTGTTTCTAGCAGAGAAGGTGTTGGAAAAATGATTTTCAGTCACTTGAGGGACAGCTTTTGGCAGCTCTGATGCATGAACATCGAGCGGCCCTGAAAAAATTGCTTGGAGGCAGCTTCACTGGCCAAAAAAACTCCTCACAGTGAATACAGTGAAGTCTGCACATGACATAGGGCACGTAGACTGGCCTATACATTTTAAACAGATAAGCAGACGAAAGCTGTATGTCATAACACACTTAAGTAACGTCCACAAGTGCAGGAATGCCACTTTTGTCAGATGTGACTATGTGTTTGTGACTTTGGTTGTGTGCCTGCTTTTCTTCAATAAGGTTACCAAAGGGTTATCCCACACGAAAAAGAGCAGACAATTCCACTAATAGCTCCCAGACCCTGTTCTTGTCTGTAGGAGTGCCACATATTTTGTAAAGATACTGTAAATCTTACACAAAATAAGCTTTTGATTTAATTTGGCCACAATACTAACTGCAGCCATATTAGCATCTCATGCTTAGGTTACAGACATGGAGAGCAAATTTCAGGTCCTTCTCAGTCTGAAGTGATCTGGGGTGCCGTATTTCTCTTAGCTTTGTTGCTCTTCACAAGTATGGGTATGCTCCCATATGATAAAGTCAGGGCTGCACACAGGGGGTCACCCCTAGCGTTTAAAAACATTTTAACTAACATCCAGTTCTGAGCAAATAGATGTGCACATGTGGTGAACAACCGAGAAACTCTGCACTCTAGAGTGCATAGACACTTGTTCAAATGATGGTTTAGGCGACATTTCCTAATGATGGCCTGCATCCATATAACCCATTAGAGCACAATATGTACAGCACAGTGTTTTACCATTCTGAACAATTGTCTCCATTCCATAATGTTGTATTTCATATTTTGTTTAGCACTGGTATCAACAGAACAGCCTGAGACACTTATTGACCCATGCCACATTAAACCCCCATAATATACTGACGTTATGTTACAGTTTCCATTTCTGATCCTAGGCCTCTGTTTACAGCCATCCAGAATTTACACATTCATAATTCAAGGATAAAAAGGCTTTGACATTTAAAAAGTGTGCACGTTTTCCACATTACTTATGTTTGAAACTTGTGGGTTTCCCCTTTCTGATAAGTTTCTAATTATATGTTTTGTTTAGACCATCACTGTCAAACAGACCTCCATGCCTTTATACCAAAGGTCTGATTTACTTTCACAGTTTCACAATTAAAAACTTCTTTGCCTCTATGTTTCTAAGGAAATGTGTAAATTATGAAATCAATCACTGAAGGAAACAATGAACCAGTTAACTTAAAACAGCACAAACCTGTATGATTCCATCGTGAAATATCTGATAGATCTACTCCCTTAAAATAAGCAACACAGTCAAACTGCCGTGTAAATATGGAACGTCTATCTTGTTGGAGAAACACATTACTTTCATTGTTTCTGTGAACTGCCAGAAATGATGTTTGCAAGGAAAACAGTCTTCAGAATTAGCCAGCAGGGCAAGAACCATCAGTAAACATCTCTGTTCCTATACACCATATATCTTGGAAAGTGTATTTCTGGAATATCCCTCATCTGGACTGACATTCTAGTCATTGCTGTGTTTATGGACCCTGGTGCTTTTCTAATCCTTCATTTTCAAAAGGCTGAGGACATTTTCAAGTTTTTTCCATATAAAAGCTAAGACCAGTCATGAACAAGTACAACTTGTTAAATCAACATATTAGTATGGTCAAAAATGTACACAACAAGCAAAAATCCACGGACCCATCCTGACCAGTGCTAATGGTATAGAGCAGTGATAGTGCAATGTTGTGAGGAATGAGGTTTTTCTCCTTTTTTAATCCCTGAGCATTGTTTTGATCTCACACAGCACCAAAACATTCCTAACCGGGTGCATCCTTTCAAGAACACTACCATTTCTCAAATTTATACTTCCAACAGTACAGGTTCCATGTCACAAGCACACACTATCACTGAATGGTTCCAGAAACATGACTAGGCCTTTCCTTTATGCCGATTGCCTGTACAGGCTTCACCTCTCTAGCCCATCTTCATGATAAAGTAGAATGAACTCTTAAAGTGAATGACTATATTGCCAAAAATTTCCAGGAACTGTTCAATGGAGCCTTGTGGCTGAACTCATGTTGTTGTGGAGGCTAAAGAGAGTGCCAGCTAACCACACCTACCTGTACCTGGATTTTGTCAGGAGTCCCCGACTAAAAGAATATTCTTCTCAGATATTAAAAATATCTTTTCAGAATTAAAATTCTGGCCAAGAAATGACAAAAGTACCATCTAATAATCTGTATACTTGCTTGGTAATAGGACTACTGCTGGACACAAAATTCAACTTCTTTCCCTGTCATGCCTCTTTCCATACAAATGTTTCTGTTTTATGTTATTTTACAGTGTTCTCCATTTCCATTCTAAAAACATTCAAGATGTTGCAACATTATTTTTAGAGTTTGGGATACTCATAACTTCCACAAAGCAGTGAAACAAAAGAAAATAAACATGACTCTGATAACTGTTAGTCTATGTTTTACACTGAAATCCACAAGCGAAATACAGAGGCACATATATGCACATGTGAAACACCACTGTCACCATGTCAGCACCACGAGAAACAAAGGCTGATGAGGTGGAGGAACTGAGTCTGTGGTCCAGACTTTAGACTCCACTCAAAGCCACTCTCTAAAAGCAAATGGGGTTGATGCTACTGTTGGTTTCTTTCAAGGAGTAACACTTTGGATTAGTACTGGTTCGAGCAATGCTTTGATGAGCTCACCATCAGTTAAAAAGAACACATTGTACACCAAATAGAGAAGCCTGATGGAATGTGATTGCTTCCAGACCATTCTCCGAAGTCGAAAGGGATAACTAACTGGTGAATAAAGAGATTTAAGCAAGCAAAATTTGGTTTTTCTGTCTATAACTGTATGAGCTAAGATACCCGGTGCTGCCCAGGTTAGAAAGTGGAAAGGTACACAGTTATATAATACATTATATAGTATATCTATGAACTGCATTACCCTTGATGTTGCTGTTTTTAGTACATACGTTTTGTTAGTGCTGCTGAACCCATACACTAGGAAGAGTGATCTGTTGGTCATAGTCCATTGGAAAGGAGAATGGTAATAACAACATATACACAATCAGATTTTATCATCTTTGCATCAGAAAAGTGTCCATTGCTGTGTGTGTGTGTGTGTGTGTGTGTGTGTGTGTGTGTGTGTGTGTGTTGGGATATAAAATGGCCCACTTGTCTTCAGCTTGGCAAATCAGCTAAGAACTGCCTGGAGGCATAGGTCACTAATGTGTGCAGCACTGTGTGTGTGTTTATCTACAGAACGCTTCACTTAGGGTGAGAAGTATCTATGTGCCAAATTTAAATTCTGTGGCTTGAAAAATAAATCTTTGCATGTGGAACAAACAAAAAAATGGGCAGACAGATGGAAGGACAGGGATTGAGCTTCAGGTATAGGTAGATCCAAGCAGGTAAACACATCAAAGGAGGATATTGAGTTTACTCTTTACAAATACCTATGGATGGTCAACCATGACTGAAAAAAAAAACTGAAGTGTTCTAAAACTTTTGACCGGTAGTGTAGGTACACAATTGTAAAGCTTACTATCTAATGTGGTAAATCACTTTGGGAAACGTTGTCTTGTAAATAGTAATGTGGTGGTTATGACCTGTCTAGTATGAAATAACTAAAGTACACTACCAGTCAGTTTTTTTTCCAGTTTTTATGGAACTGCACACAGTTTAATGTCTTAATGTTTCATGAAATCAAGGCATAGAACAAATAAACTTCTGCAACAGTCTTGGGAAGATCTTTCTGACCAATATTTGATTTCCCTTATAGAAAGAATGCCGTGTGTTTGGCTGTTAAATCAGAGAAAGGTGGCTACTTTGATGAATCAAAAAAGTTGAATAAAATTTTGTATACCTAATGATTCCTTGACTTTTTTTTTAAATTTTCCATAGTTTTTTTGTTCTATGCCTTGATTTGTTAATGGAGAATTAAGGGTAGGGGTGTTGAACCTAGTAGCTTCAGGTAACTGCAAATAAACAGTCTTGGGAGCATTACTAATAGTGCCTTTATTTATAACCACGAAGGTGCGATTTTTTACATTGCCTAATGGGCTTCCTTATTACTCAAAACAAACCACAATATCCTGATACAAATGATCTCTGTGCTAAATTTTCTAACATAGGGCACCCAAGAAAAGTTTGAGTATAACAGCATCTGCTAACTTCAGCCAGAGTCACCATTAAACTCCCAGTAGCACTTTTTATTAGTAAAAGCGTGAGTGAATGGACTGGCGAGTAGTAGTGAGCCCCAAATGTTTAAGTGACTAGAGACATGTAACTGTGAAACTGTTTATCAAGCAGGTAATTTTTATTCTCATCTGAATTTGTACTGAAGGTCCTAGCATACCCTTATCTGGTCTAGCCAAGCTCCTACTGCCCCCACACCCTGTTCCCTACATGCACTGCTGTATATAAGCTTAGTCACAACCAGCATTAAACTGAGTGTGAGCACCTGCAGCCCTGTGTGTGTATCTGTTCATCCCTGAATGTTCTTGGTCACACTCGAGGAGAAGCACGACAGACCGGAGACAGAGCTAGTTGTCTTCCTAACAGCGAGTATCTACATTTATTACTACTACTGCCTACTGTCCATGAACAGTTATTCTCACTGGTATCTGTTGCGGCTGATCTGTATATTTAAATCTATTTTATTTGAATAATATCTTGTTGCTTCCCAGTGTCCAAAGATGAACGAAAGCGCATGTTTCACAATTTCAGTTTTAAAAGGGATGCCATATTTTGGAATGGTGTGCTTAGAGGAATCCTTTCAATTTATTCTAACTTTTTTATCAAATAAATTGTCAGAACTGTCAGCCTTGAGTTCACAGTTGCACATGTCTGCTGAGGAAAATGGCAGGAGTCAGTGAGTGGGATGTATTAAATCAAAGAGACAGCTGGCAATGCATGAGAGAGTTGTCTAGTTGCTACTGAAGTACTGAAGACAATTTGATGGGTATATGGGCCATTTATGGTGTTTTGCATCATAAAATCATTGATACTCTAATTGAAAACTCCCTTTGTTATTTGGTGTTGTTCCACTGCATATTTCATATCTCTTGTACATGCATACAGCATTATATACTTATACAGTATTCCTGATATACTGTAGATACTGCTACAGGTTTCCACACCAAGACTGGAGATTTTATATTCCAGTCAGAACTAAACCCTTGGGAGCTCTATATATAGCAAACTAAATTTGTTACAACACAAAACAGGGCACACAGTATGTAACTTCTTAAATGGTGAATATTTTTGGCATAGCATGAGACAAAGACTTAGTATGTGATGGGAAACCTGGACACAGATTTCGAAGTTTTATGGTACAGCATGGGCACTAATTTGAAGACTTAGATGCTCAGTGAGTCAAATGGTTACCTGTAGACTTGGATGTTTTCCCTTGGGCTGAATACTGCTGCTATGAAAAGACTGGGAATCCCCCCGAGTAAACCATATAGTGCAGTTGAGCCACAGCTTAAACCTCCTTCAACAAATTCCCTGCAAATTTTATATCTCTAAATCTTTCTTTAAAAGTGGACGGCACAGTGATCAGTGTTTGCCTTGCACTCGGATGAGCAGTGTTTGTACCTCTGTTCCTGTCATGCTGCCATCAAGTGCCGCAGTTATCCCTACTGCTTAAATAAAAATGACCTGGGTGTATAAACTGGTAAATATTTAAAATCAGTATATAAGTAGTATTGCAATGGTAATGGACAGGTTGACAGATGAGATCAGACAGGAGTCACCGTGGACTATGATGTTTGCGGATGACATTGTGATCTGTAGTGAGAGTAGGGAGCAGGTTGAGGAGACCCTGGAGAGGTGGAGATGTGCTCTAGAGAGAAGAGGAATGAAGGTCAGTAGGACTTAGACAGAATACATGTGCATAAATGAGAGGGAGGACAGAGGAATGGTGAGGATGCAGGGAGTAAATTTGGATGAATTTAAATACTTGGGATCAACAGTCCAGAGTAATGGGGAGTGTGGAAGAGAGGTGAAGAAGAGAGTGCAGGCAGGGTGGAGTGGGTGGAGAAGAGTGTCGGGAGTGATTTGTGACAGAAGGGTACCAGCAAGAGTGAAAGGGAAGGTCTACAAGATGGTAGTGAGACCAGCTATGCTTTATGGGTTGGAGACGGTGGCAATGAGCAAAAGACAGGAGGCAGAGCTGGAGGTGGCAGAGTTAAAGATGTTAAGATTTGCATTGGGTGTGATGAGGTTAGACAGGATTAGGAATGAGTATATTAGAGGATCAGCCCAGGTTAGACAGTTTGGAGACAAAGTCAGAGAGGCGAGATTGCGTTGGATTGGACATGTGGAGAGGAAAGATTGTGGATATATCGGGAGAAGGATGCTAGGGATGGAGCTGCCAGGCAAGAGGAAGAAAGGAAGGCCTAAGAGGAGATTTATGGATGTGGTGAAGGAGGACATGCAGGTGGTGGCTGCGACGGAGAATTGATCCGCTGTGGTGACCCCTAACGGGAGCAGCCGAAAGAAGAAGTATATAAGTAGTATAAAGGGGACGGGTAGTTTCTGCCAAATAACCATGTGACTAGTTGAAATAAGAAGGTGATGTTAAACAGGTGACATAATTGTGTTGCAGTAAATATTGTAAGGAGCCTCAAAAAAAGGCCTAGACCTTCAAGAGCAAGAGTGGGTCAAGGCCCGCCAATTTTCCAACAAATGTGTCAGTGAATAATCCAGCACTTTGAGAACAATGTTCCTCAAAAGACAAATCGGAAGGAATTTGGGAATTTCACCTTGTACAGTGCACACTATAATGAAAAGATTCAAGGAATTTGGACAAATCTTGGTAAATAAGGGCAAATCACTCCTTTTTGTTAGCATTTTCCATAATGTCCATAGTTTTTGGAGTTGGGGTTGTACTTACAATTATTTACCCTTTTTTTACTACCATTATGTAAATATTTTAGTATACTGTACCCAAACATTTTCACATTCTACAAGTTTTAATTTTTATCACAAGCTTTTGACACTGTGGATCACAGTGTTTTACTTGAAATTGTACATATATGGTATTATTAATGTTGAGCTAAGAAGGTTTGAAGGTTTGTGTGTAACCGTAAACAGTCCGTCTGCTGGAATGTAGCATTTCAGTTTACTTAAATATTTCTAGTGGTAAAACCTAAAGATCAATTCTTTGTCCCGAGCTCCTCCTTGCATATGTCACTGACCTATACTATGTTTTTAAATACTTTTCTTCATTCTGTCTGCCAATGATACGAATATTTTTTTTTCTTCTGATACAAACTATTATAGCTTAACTGACAAATTAAATAGTGAATTAGATTATGTTTGGTCTTGGTTTAAGGCTCTCCCTCAGCACTACTAAAAGTTATTATATGCATTTTCAACCAAGAAACAAGCACATTAGTGAATATAAACAACACCTATACTTACCCAAATACCCACTGTCCAAATTACCATCGACTAAATTTGTAGGTGTACGACAAACTTACTTTAAAATCCCACATCTCCTGTATAACCAAAAAAACTGTAATAAATACTGGTATCATCAGCAGTGTTAAATATGTCTTTTCCTTAACTTCTTATCACCTTGAATTATTCTCCAATTTACCCTTACTTTTCCTATTGTAATATCGTTTGGGCATCCCCCGAAAAAAGCTTCCTAAAACATTTTTTCCCATTCCAATAAAGACTTGTTAGGACAGTGACTTCCTCACCTCCACTGGTTGCTGTTATTTAGGTATTTTGACAGATTAAATGATTTCCAGAATCAATTTCAAATTAGCCTGTTCTCCATTCATTAAGGAATCTCTTTCACATACAGTATGTTTCAGCAACTGAATTGTTCACCACTACACCATCCAAATCTCATAAGCAGAAATTCTTCCTCATTTCAGAACCACCGAAGGTCAATTTTTACTACGATTTTCAGATCTCCATATATAGAACGGTCTTCCTTCCTTTTTAAAATCAAGTTCATCTGTCTCGTTGTTAAAAGAAATTCTTAGGGATCAACGTGATTTGTTATATGTGTAATAGTGGAAGTACGTTTATATTTGTTGTTTGCTGTCTAATATTTTTGCTCAGTGTATCATTATCTGCCAGCCTATGTTTGTGAACTGTTGATGTTTTGCGGTTTTCTATGTTTCTGGAGTTTAACCGTTGCTTCTTGTTTGAGGGAGATCCTTCTACAAGCCCACTGGTTATTATCACTATCATCATTAGTAGTAGTACTAATATTAATTTACTACTTAATCATTCATTTTTTATTTTAACTGACTTTCATAAGTGCGAAAATTATTTTTTGAAAATTTTCCCTCATTTTATCATCATCATCATCATCATCACTAGTTGTAGTATTTATTTATAAATTCAGTCATTTTTATTATTATTGACCACTGTAAGAGTGAGTTGTCGAATGACGGGCCTTAAAATCTGTATTAACCTTTCATATCTCCGACACAATCCACTCCACATATATCATTGTGGTGCATATTATTAGTGGATATTTTCAGAATTTTGGTTATTAAATGGTGTTTGAGTAAATCTGATGATTGTGCCATTCTGTCCCACTGGCAGGACTGTCCATTCCACAAAAATCAACATGGAAACCGCAGTGTTTGTGAGGAACATCAATATTCTAATCAATTATGCAACATTCTAGTAATACTTACAAACACCAGCACTTCAGACATGAGGAACTCAGGACAAACAGTAAACATGAAAATTCCAAAACATAGCATGCATTTCCCTTCCACGGGGTTCCGGCTTAAAAATTGGCAGTCTGTAAGCAAAAGTTTAAAGAAGAACTTTTCACTTTGACTTCTGAATGTAAGGGAACACACTGGAGAGACAAAAATTAAAAGTGTCAGAAGGTGACCTTCTGATGACAAGTAGCTGACCAATTCCACACAATCTCTTTGTTGTACTCTACAGAAGTGTGTAGTATTAAAAGTACCATAAATGGACAACTGAAACCTACAGTAATGACATGTCGTTCATTTGGAAAGGCTGTATATTCAGTTTAGACGCCAAAATAAACAACATCCCTGCCACTGACTTTATCTGTGAGGCTTCAGTGTTGAAAGGTGTTTATAGGAAAATATTTATTTCTTAGAAAAAGGAGTTTTCAAAACAGCGTACACATTTTCCATCTAGAATCCTCCTGATGTTTTGATTTAATGAGAAGCATGAATCACATAATAAAAATGTGCCTTGACACCAGCATTCCAAAATTCTGGTTTTGACGACTCCAGGGTGTAACTGCTATGTTGAAGTAGCTACTTGGAGAGTACACTTTGTGGCCAAAGTATGTGGACACCTGAGCATCACACCCATATGTGCTTGCTGAACATCCCATTCCAAACTCATTGGTATTAACATGGAGTCGTCCCCCCTTTGCTGCTATAACAGCATCCATCTTCTTGGAAGGCGTTCCACCACATTTTGGGCATTTGTGCCCATTCGACCACAAGAGCATCAGTGAGGTTGACCGAGAAGGCGTAGCTCACAGTCGGCGTTCCAGTTTGTTCCAAAGGTGTTTGCTGGGGTTGAGGTCAGCTTGAGCTCTTTGTAGTCACTCAAGTTCTTCCCCACCAACCTTGGCAAACTATGTGTTTATGGAGTTCACTTTGTGCATAGAGGGGCACAGTCCTGCTGGAGAAGTGGAGCAGGAAAGGAACTTCTTCCACCCCAGACTGTGGCCACCAAGCTGGAAGCACAAAGTCGTCTAGAATGTGTTTGTATGCTGCGTGGGTGCGGCCGTAAAAGCCCAACCCAAATCAACAGAAGCGTGGGTCCAGGTATTTTTGGTCACACAGTGTACATGACCTCACCTGTCATTTCACATGTCAACCAGGCACCAGTTATATTGTACTGTATACAGTTCTCACATGACAGTGCAGGAGGGTGGGCCAACTGAATTGGATTTCCATACCTTTGACTTGAAAATGTGGTTTAAAAATAGACATTTGCATTCACAGACCTCCTGTTTCTGTTTGAAAGATCAGATTTGAAAAAGAAGTAGAACAAACTCAGAATGAAACTGTAATATGCCAGCATCTACTAACAACTGGTAGTAGAGGAATGAGATTTTGTCTGAATGCGTCCTGTCCATATGAGTATGTACGCATGTGGTGACCAGGGTAGTTCAACACATAACATCTTTTAATTCAGGAATAAAATATGAAAATAGCATACAAAACATCACTGAAAACATTACAGAAGATAACATTATTTTACATCATTTGCACATCTTGCAATTTCATTAACTTTTTATTTAATAAAAGTTGCAATTATTAAAAGCCAAACCCCAAAACTGTAAGTAAGTAGGTACTGTACCCTGGTAAGGACACCACGGCGCATTTAACAACATCAGAGTCATTTCAGCCACCACTTCTGTGAGACTGGGCAGAATTTGGCAACAGGCCACAGATAGTTAAGCCGTAACCAATTTCACTGTAGTGCTTCAAAGTTGTACATTTCAATGTGCCCCAACTCAAACTCAGACAGACATTGGAAGGACAGTGCAAGCTGGGACCAGATTTAAACAAAGAGCCATGGAGGTATGAAAGGACATTTTCAGCTGTTGTACTACCACATGCTTCTCCACTGGTACCTATGTCTTCTGTTCTCTTCAAACAACCATTTTACCACCAGGTGAGCTCAGCCCACCAGAAAAGTCTTCCATTAGAAGGAAACCTGACAAATGCTTCCTACACCTGTAGGTTTTCTTCAGTGCTGAAGGAAAGCAAGATCTCCAAATAACAGAGAAATGAAATAAATCTCACCATAAAAAATGAAATAACTAGAATAAATTGTGCCATATATTAACTTCTGAAAGGTACTTTACTCTGTTGCAAATGCAAAAATAAAAGTAATTTTTAAAACTGTGAGTGAAGGACACAGAACAAACTTTTGAGTACTGAGACATAAATAAGTTTACTATAAAATCAGCAGAAAATATACACTGATCAACCACAACATTAAAACCAGCTGCCTAATGTTGTGTAGGTCCTCCTCGTGCTGCCAAAACAGATCTGACCCGGCGAGGCATGGCCTCCACAAGACCTCTCAAGGTGTCCTGTGGTATCCGGCACCAAGATGTTAGCAGAGGATCCTTTAAGTCCTGGAAGTTGTGAACTGGGGCTCCATGGATCAGACTTGTTTCTCCAGCACATCCTACAGATGCTCAACTGGATTGAGATCTGGGAAATTTGGAGGCCAAGACAACACCTCGAACTCTTTTTCATGTTCCTCAAACCATTTTTGCAGTGTGGCAGGGCCGCTGCCATCAGGGAATACTGTTGCCATGAAGGGGTTTACGTGGTCTGCAGCAGTGTTTAGGTAGGTGGTACGCAACAAAGTAACATCCACATGAACACCAGGACCCAAGGTTTCCCAGCAAAACTTTGCCCAGACCATAGTGCATCCTGCTGCCATCTCTTCCCCAGGTAAACGATGGACACGCACCCAGCTGTCCACATGATCTTAAAAAAAAACATGATTCATCAGACCAAGCCAGCGTCTTCCATTGCTCCACAGTCCAGTTTGGATGCTCATGTGCCCATTGTAGGAGCTTTCAGGGGTGGACAGGGGTCAGCATGGGCACTCTGACCACAGAGAGTGTGCGGCAATGCAGCCCCATACGCAGCAAACTGCGATACACTGTGTGTTCTGACACCTTTCTATTGTGGCCAGCATTAAGGTTTTCAGACATTTGTGTTACATTAGCTATGTATTATTATATGCATACTGTATGGGATCAGACCAGGTGGGCATCAATGAGCCTTGGGCACCCATGACCCTGTCACCAGTTCACCGGTTGTCCTTCCTTGGACCACTTTTGGTAGGTACTAACCACTGCATGCCAGGAACACCCCACACCCCAGAAGACATGTCATTTTGGAGATGCTCTGACCCAGTTGTCCAGCCATCACAATCTGGTCCTTGCCAAAGTCACATCAACTTCAACAACTGACTGTTCTCTTGTTGCCTCATATACCCATCCCACCCCTTGACAAATGCCATTGTAACAGGATAATCAATGTTATTCACTTCACCTGTCAGTGGTTTTAATGTTGAGGCTAATTGGTACATATGGCAATCAGATGTACAACATATGGATATTTAAAGTATACATGAGCACATTATAACCGTTTCACTACAGAATATTCTGTGTCTGCTTAATATGTCCTTTGCAAAGCTAAGCTACTGTATATCTATAAATTTGCTGAAAAACAGTCCGCTTCAGAATGTGTGACATACAGGGAGAGAAGGGTGTATACAGTAAAAATGAACAAGGTAATTTTGTTCACTGGAGACCTGGGTGGTCATAGCTGGGATCCTCCAGCTGATTCCTCCCAGGCCACCCCATACCTGTCACTCTCACTTGCTGACAAAAAAGACATTTGCAGTACTGGTGCAAACACTTCTATACACTGCTGATACTGAATATGAAGCCAGGCGTCACACATTTTGAAAATCTAAGCATACTGTTTTGAAGATGCAAGGTGTAATACTGTGCCAGCATTCATGCTACACCAGAGAAAAGCACAATCTTCATTTGTTCGTGCGTACTTGTGCAGACCTCTGCAAATACACAAAGCTCAAACTTACTCTAAGTTGTAAAATATGGAGCATGTTTCATAGCCATAATGAATAGTAAAAATACTCTCTTCTGTTTAGTTCCTTGTGACAGGAAAATAGATTATCTGTAGAAACTGTTCTTCAGGTCCTGTCCCACAAACAGAACCTGCATTTGCATTTTTCTACCTGTTAGTAAAGCAGTGGTAATATCTCCCTAATGGGAAAAGTGGACCATCAGAACACACTGGGGCCTGAAGCTATCAGCAGAATCTTGTTATTCCAATAACCAGTATACATACGGCACAGTAATAGATCCAGAGAACGATTTTGTCCCTGAATTTGTCCATATTCTCATATTGCTTGAAAGTAAAATAAACTAAATCTATTCTGGGGAGAAGAGTGTGTATGTAGATACTGTACATAGTATGTTGCCTTTTGGAAGGATGTTGAGTCCCAGCATCTGTAAGAGCAGAGCAACACCAGGGAAACCTCCAGGAGCTGCTTGAGGAAGGAACAAATGTCAGTGTCATCACCCCTTACCCAGCCCTGACATACTGAAGAAAAAAAAACCTCACTGAGATCTGATGAGGCTATGAACCAACACTGGAAACGACCCAAAACTGTCTTAAACGCTGTCAGTCAGAATTCAATATAATCTTTAGAATCAGATATCGGTTATCATTTGACGATGAGTTTGACGATGGTTTTATTAAATATCTGTGCAATGAATGCAAAAAAAACATTCAAATAAAGTTTTTAAAAATTATAGTCAGACAGAAGGTGTTGAATGCATCTGACGTGCATCTGCAGTTAATCATCCATGTTGCTCAAAAACCTTAACAGTAAACGTATGATGAACTATACACAACCCATCTGCTGAACAGTTCAATGAAAACAGCGTATGTCAGGGGAACAAAGGCATTACCTCTAAATTACAGAGTAAGCAGTGAAAAGTGCATCAATTACCTTCTCATAATGAGGGATGCTGCAGGGAAGTTTCTGGACATTTAAACGTCTTTCATCCAACAGTTATTTGCACTGGGGGATACCTGCAAGAGTCCTTATTCCATGATCAATGTCTATGCCGGTCAAGTTCAGCAAAATACACAAAGCTGTTCTAAGTCTATAAAATACACCGGAAAGGATAAAGAAAAGATAAAAGCTGAGTCATGATTAGGTTTCCAGAGGGCAGGTCAACTGACCTCCTCCAGTAACCGCAACCAGCCACTCTGCAGTTTGAGGCTGGACCAAACTGAGGGGGTCAATGGCAAAGCTCTCAATATTCATCTTTGCATTTTCTCCAAGCCCTTGGGCAGTGTGTGCACTAAGTCCGCTCGCTCGGCATAAATCAGTACCAGACTAACACTCAAGGGCCACCACTGGGAGGCCTTGACCTCTGTTCTTACAGGGAGTCATTTCTGGAGCCACCGGTCTCCATGCTTGGATGGGGGTTGGGTGTCCATGGGATATTCGGGCAAGGGGAGCCACAGGACTACAAAGGGGTACCAGAACATGGTTTTCTGCAGAAGCAAACAAGTATCTGAACATGTGAGTCTGTGTATAAGCATGTTTGTCCCATTCCACCAGCTCTCACCTCCATGTGAGAGCTGAATCACACTACAAAGGCATCTCGTGAAGAAAGATGAACAGACACAAGAATTAACAATGCTTCTGGTTGCCAGAAGTGATGGAAAAAGTTTGCTCTATTGTTGTTGTACTTCTTTCAACTTTCAAAACTGAACATCTGAGGACTATTGCAAGCTCTGAACCCTGGCTCAGGAAGAAAGTACTCAATATGTGTTGGCACGTGTGTTTGTGTGATTCTGATCCCATAAACTGCAGACAGCTGTCCACTTGAACATTTTTTAATCCATCTAATGCCCTATACATTATTTGTTTAAGAATTTAAGGGCATGTATAACGTTTCCTTTTAAAATAGCAGGCAATCTGTATTTACTTCACCCTGTTTCAGGCTAGATTATGACTGCACTGCTGTACATTTATTGTGACAGCATTATCATTAATAAAATAAATAAATGTTGAATTGCTGTCTAATGATTTTTTTTTCTATGTACAATTTTAAAGGCAAGATTACCTCACAAGAGAACAGTTCATATTTTACCAGGAGCATGAAGCACATACCTTGTGCCAACCAAAAATGCCAGGTGTTATTGTTTTACAATCCCCCCCCCATTACTACTATCCTGGTAAACTTCCACTGGTATTTACTTTTCCATTATATTTTAGTTTACTTTACTTTTACATTTTACTCAGAGACTTTTTTTTCTGTTACATTCACGAAGATATCTACAAAATACATTCACCAGTACACAGAGTAATTGTGTGTAAATAAGAGGCTTTCTGAGGTTGATGCATCAGACCATGTTCATGCATTTGGATGATGTGGCTCAGAGTCACAGAGTGAATGGACTGGTATGAGCAGTCACATAGCAGCTGCAGATGCAAGACCACAGTACTGGAGGAGAGGGAAACATCTCTGCTGCTTGTGGGTTTGCCCACTGTCCTCTATGCTAGTCAGCAGGATGTGCAAGGAATCAACTGGTTCTCGCTTTGAGCAGGGCCTTGCACTAAAGCTGGGCCTACCCATGCTGTGGACTCAGACAAGCAGTAGCTCCTCAACTTTTTCAAGACATTCCATTTACTGCAGTTAAGACTGCATCTCTTTGTTCACCATTCTTGGCTGGGAAGCCAAGAGCTGAAAGTGTGAGTTTGCTTTAAACTATGTGAGAGTTTGTGTGCGTGCACAGTTGGAGAGAGATCCAAAATTGTCTTGGCATGAGCTATTGGCCATTTTCTTTCTCTTTCATACCAGTGCTGAAAAGAATTAGAAAATAAATGCAATGAAAAGCTGTTAATAAGAATCCCGTGTGTGACCACCTGCCAGTGATCTGATATGGTAATTAAAGAACAGGAATCTCGAGTTCTTTTTCTGTTTCAGCACCTCCATCCTTGTTGGTTCACAAACTTTCACAGGCATGCCTGTTCTCCATTATCGACACATGTTCTGGAGTACAACCTGAAGTACAGTTCCCTGTGGAAAAACTGGAAGTTTAAATCATTTAGGCCAGAGGTAAAAAAAAAAAAAAAAAAGTCAAAATGTATGACTTGTTTCACTTTTCATTTAATTCAGATACCTGTAAGATGCAATACCTACAAGGACATTTCATAAACAGTAGAATAAAATACAGGAAGGAATGTTATAGCAACGTAATTGTCTTCAAATCTTAGGAAATAAAACTGTAAGAAACAAATAGGAGGAAATGTAATTTTACAGCACTGATAACAAATGGGCAAATATTGGTGAATGAAAAATTCTTTTATTTGCTACCTCTGCTATTTAAGGATTTTCAATATTTACCAGTTTTATACCCGGAAACCAATATTTTAACTTCTACTTATTTTGGAAATGATTATATACATAATTTGACTTGTTTGATTAAGTACCTATTAAGAATACAGTGCATGTTTATTCCAGTGTTTCCAGTCCCCGAATCCATATATACAAGCTCACAGCAAACAAAACCTTATCGGTTTTAAATATTAACATAATCCAAGTGTTGAATTTAAAGCATTATTTCAATGTTTAGTCACTGATAAGAATTACAACAGCTTTTGACAGACTATCTGCTGAAAACTCTGGCACTAATAATGGACAGGGAAATGTACTCAAGAGACAGATGACTGTATCCCTTTAGCACCCCACAGTTTCCTGGAAATGTTCAAAAAATGAGAACTGCAACAAATGCAAAAAAAAAAAAATGCACGTGAGCAACATCTTGCTGAATGAATGGAGACAACGCAATGTTAGATCACAGGTCAAAGTCTCCTCTGCTTTCAGCTGTGCTCTCTGCAGTTCTCAGGGACATTGCCTTGCCCTGCACACCAAGGAAATATCACATCATCCGACACATGGCGTCAGATGGCGTGACCCACTGCCACTGAGGTTACTTTTCCACACCAAGGCCAGTACAGTCCCCTCACCATCTGAGTGCTGGTCACGAACGCCCATGTCCCAACTCCGCTGGGAGGAAGTATCTGTTTGTAAAGCTGGCCGTCTCAGCCAGGTCACCCAAGTGCAGGGTTCACCAGGAGTGTAGCAGCAACCTTCAATGCTCAGTGAAAACAGTCCTTTCACTAACTCTGTGTCTGTATCTTATTGTAAAAGAACTGCACAATTTATTGCACTGAAAAGAAAAATTAAAAACAAAAAGGAAAATTTGTGTAAGCTCAAAGTCACTTTTAAGACCAATGGCAAGAATTTGGATACACAGCCAGAAAAGATGAGCTCCTGCTTACTGTATGGATTTAACCACAGAGACCCCAGGACACAAACAATAACCCTTCTCTTTGCATGAGAAAAATCAGTTGGTGTAACTAACATCATCAATGGTCAGCACCAGTATACCATGACACTCATGGGTCTCATATCCATACAGTTAAAGGTGGCACTGCAGAAGCAGCAGGAATGCATTTTCTGCAAACACCAACCTGGGGACAGCTTCTCCCTGAGGCCCCTTGCTAATCCCAAGTCCCAGAAATAAAACACCCTATATTTCACCACCGATTTTAAATTATGCCCCTCAAGTGACTGTAGTGCAAAGTGTATTCACAGCAAAAGAAAAGAACTTTTGTATCTGAAGTCCAACAACATGTAATGCATTCTGTAGAGTGAAGGAGGGAGCAGGGTGCATCTTTTTAAGGGAAAAAATTTAACATTCCAGTATAAAAAACATGTGGTCTTCAGTTTAAATTTTTGCATAAAAAGTCTCAGCGACAAAAAAATCTACAGTAAATCCCACCAAGTTAAAAATGCTGCATGCAGTCTTCACGGTGTTGATCTGAGAATTTGGTTTTGGAAGCACTCACCGCACATTCCCATGTGAGTGCATTTCAAAATTTCCTTACTCAGCACAATTTAGGTAGTCTTAGGTAGGCATGCTGTGAATTTATTGCCTGCCTGCTTGAGTTTATATGCACCTGGGAGTACGATGACTGCTGGAGTCAAAGGGAAACATCCAGCCTCACACACTATGCAACTCATGTCCCAGTTATGTTACAAGTGTGCTAACAGATTTGAAACGCTTCATAAAAAGCTGGGCAGAAATCCGGTCACAGGTGCTGAAGATAAACAGCATTTTATCTATATTAGTAAATAGGGCAAAAGCTTGACCCTTCTAGTCTATTTGCCTTTTATTAAATACGTTTATTGCACATAATATATGTGTGCATTTATGGATGATTGACACTTAATGCTAAGTCATTTTTAGGGCAGTGCTGTGCAATGAACTTGAGATTGTCAGAAATTTTGCACAATTTTTACTGATCGGACTAGGGGACCTCCTGTCTTGCTGTCGAATGATAATTCAGAAAGCTATATAACAAATAAAATAACAGAATCATGAGTCTCCACATATTTTCAGCTCTGCTGTGTATTTATGATGCATAAGACTGCTACAACTGGCTTCCATCGCACTACAATATGTGTCTCCCGAAACTGCAATATTTCACAAAGTATTAAAGCCCTGAGCATGCACTTCACTGTTGTTTGCAAACTATCAGCCAAGTTCAGATGTGGTTCACAAACTTTTTATAAAACATAAATTTCAACATGAAACTGTTCACTGCAACCTTGGCTGAGCAATCTTATACTGTTGGAGTTTTAGAGAGAGCTCAAAATAACAGGATTGCTATATTCAGACTCATCACTTCCATTCAGCTACATTCCAGAACAGATTTCCCATTAGGACACAGAGGGGAAAAAATGCAATAAAACTACAACAAACTACATTTAACACAAGCTAGCTAATATTTTGACTCATTAAACAGACAAAACATTTCTAAGCATTCTAAAATAATCCAACACACACCTGAAATGAGTTGGTTCAAATGTCGTCCCTAATCCTTCCTGTTCTCTTTCAGCAGTTTTTTCTCAAAGAAAAGTTAATGGTGGAAGCAAAGAGCATGAGGAACAGAACTGGATGGGATGCCTGTCCATCAAAGGACAACGACACACACTCATTTGTACATACGTGGACATTCAAGAGTCAATAATTCACCAGACACACTGTGGAAGACACCAGATCACATACAGCAAACCCACATGAACATGGGGAGAGCATGCAAACGTCACCCAGAAAGAGCCAGATTCAACCCCATGGCCGAACCCACTGCTACGGTGCTGTGCTGTCCGTAAAAAATTCTGCTTCAATTCTGCTTCTGCCATGTGCCCTGATACTTTCATCCTGTCTCTGTCCTGCAGGCTTTCTTGTCTCCAACCCAAAATACAAATAGTGAGAACTTTTCAACAGAGCAAAAGAGGTTTTTGACTGTTGACCAATGACTGATTCGGTCATCCTTGTTTTAAAGCTTCTGCCAAAAGTGTGGAAGCTGCTCATAGGGAAAAAAAATCCATCTGGTGATACAGGCACCATCATAATGTATATGTGCACTACAGCTGGAACACAGTTACAGGTTTAATCTCCTGCTGCAGTTGTGTCAGCAGCAAAGCAGTAGCATTTGGGAAATAATGACCCCTGTTTGCTCTACACGATGGCTGGGGTTGATACATATTCCAGATGCTGACAGGAAAGAATCCCTATATTAGTCCTATTGTTATCCTGAAAGAATAACTCAGTACATAGACATACGCCCCTTAACCTCCAGCAGGGTAGGTTTAGTGCCTTTGAGGTAAATTCTAATTACATGGTTTTCATAGCAAGGGAGGGTACAATTTTTGTGCATTGTTTTGGGCTATGAACACACTCTGAAAACTGATGCCACAGCCAGATTCAACCCTACAACCAAATATACTGTACAGCTCGGCCTTTATCAGTCACCAGTATTAACCTCTGCACTACACATAATCCCCATTTAACATTAATCTAAATAATATAATAAACTTTAGTCTCCAGGGCATTATTTGCAGTTATTTAGGACACAGTGACATCTTATCTGCAGAACATGGACAGTTACTGGTATTGTCTTAAGTACAAAAATTATTATTTATCCAAATGCAGCCACTGAAAGGACAATAGCACAAAATTCCATGCATTGCAAACATTTTTCTCAGCTTTTAATATGTCATCTAAATAAAGTAGATTTTACCTAACATTAGAGTCTGAAGAGCAAAGAAAAATCTAAACACAAAATACAATGTTAAAAGTATCCTTTGTAAGGAATGTAATCAGAATTTAAACATATAACACACCATGAAAACATAAACAGCCAAAGCATAAAATAAAACAAAAAAAAAACACTATTGTGTTTGCGGTGATATTTAAATAACTTGCAGGGGTAAAGAAAATACATCTATAAAGGTCTCAAAAAAATGAAAAAGGGACAAAAAATGTTTAAAAATAACAATTCGCAAACATAAAGAAATACTATATATTCTCTGACACACAAAAATACATGTAACAGTGTTTGAGGGATTTAAAACACCCTTGATAACTTATTATGATTTTGTACTTGTACTCATCACTAGTAATTAGAACATTTATTTCTCATTGTGTGTGAAATGTATAAAAGCGCATCTATTTAAAAAAAAATATTTCAGTCCACATTTCACCATAGATGGTCATTCCTCGTGAAGTCTGTTTTCTTGCTTCACATGAGCGATATAAATAGCTATGCCCTGATATCACTTGTAAGTGTATCTTTTCAAGTGGGACTAAAATGTCTTTCTACCCATTAATCCAGGATATCGATCAACTGTCTAGCAATGAATGCTGGATTTAGCGGCTTCTCCGTCTTCAGAGAATTCCCGGCATTAAAACCAAGATTTTAATTGTCTAAAAATCTATTTGCAGAGATTAAAAAAAGCTTAGTAACTGCTTTAATAAGTCTGCTTTATTAGAGCTTGTGTAAGTTATAGTTACTTTACTAACAGCCAGCCCCTGTTTTTCTCCAGTGAGAACTATCTAAGCACAAAAACATTACATAGTTGCTTAGTTTTTGACTTCCAGTATCTGTCATCCAGTATTATCTCCGTCCCTTTGGGAAAAAAACCAAATTAGACCAAATTCACTGTGTCAATCTTAGAAACAAATTCAGTGACTGAGCTTCCACACAAAACAAGTTTGAAAAAAAATTATGCTTTATTATATTTCATTGTTAGGTAACTGATTTCCTCACCGCAGTACAGTGCTTATCCTGGAAGCATAGCGTGTGAGGCAGGGTGTCATCAACTCAATTGACACTTATCTTTGAACTCTATAAGGAAAAAAGTATCTGGAGAAAAAGGACGTGAGCACGAGGAGAGCATGCAAATGCTACACAGATTGAGAAGGATTTGAAAACACATCTGAACTCACAACTCAGGAAATGTGAGGCACTACCTTCTGCACCACTATGTTACTCTATCTTGTTCCTTCGATTTCTTGGATGATATAGGAAATAAGAAATTAAACAAAAAAAATTTCATAGAAACTAATGCTAGCTAATGATCAGCAAGCGACTGCAAATGGTTATTTTTACAGACTGTGTAAAAGGGAGCAAACAGTGTGAGTTCATAATAAATTCTGATGTCCTAAAAAATGAGAATACAGTTGAATTAAGAGAATTTGTTTGCAAGCCAGCCTTACAATACTGAACGATGGAACTGTATATGGTTGAATGGAAATCGAGTACAAAGCTCTAACAAAAAAGACAGTGAAATTAAGGAATTTAGGGAAGGTTAAGAAACTGCACTGACTTTGCTGGATATATGAAAAAATATATATTTATGCAAAGCCTATTTGCACGGTGGAAATGTACACATGGTTGGGATTTCCTTTCAGTTTACTTAGCTCTGACACAGCTAGGGGGTTTAAAATCAGGCTAGAGCTCTGATGGCTAGAGCCAGTGGTCAAGAGTCGCTTGTAAACATCTACTTGATTTGGAGCAAATATTCCAGCTAAGTGACCATTGCAACACAAACCATTTATTTATACTGGAACATCTCACGAACATCCATGCTTTTGGGTTCAGCAAACCCCAACACACAAACTCGCACACACTAAACACTGTTCGGTTACCATAAAAGCTACAGTCAAATACGAGGGCTGTGCAGGGGCAAATGGATAAATGAGGATGTTGTGACCATGGGGTCAAACAGCGTGAGGTGTCTGTTTGCCTCATCCAGCTGCCGAGTTTGACCTTGTGATGTGGCCCCCATGGTCCTTCAATCCCTGTCTCCAGCACACATGGAGATGTTCTGGGTGTTGCTTCCTTGCCAAACCACCAGAGATTCATTTCCTCTCCTGAGGTCTGTACAATCAGAGGACAACTTCCCTTGTAGGAGGTCACATTCAGTGCTCTTGGGTACTTCTAAATATTTGCAGGCGATTAAATTTAACACGACTGATTCAGTGCCACCTCCATGCAGCTATTTGATGTGCTGTTGCCCTTTGGATTACATGTTTAAATATTAAACAAATTTTAATTTGTCAAGAAACAAATTAAAGGGACCAAATTTTTTGTTTGAATAAATTTTTTATTTGAATTTCTATTTGTGTTGATTTGCTTTGGAGAGTTTGGGTGGTGAAATGTTTGGTTTGAATTTGCTGTTTGGGGTTTGAATGGAAATTGTTTTTGGGTTGCTGGTTTGGTTGGTGGTCTCTGGAGATTGGTCCATCTAGATACCCATCCAGACAAAGGATTGGAAGAAATAAATCGGGCCTTAGAAAGCAGGAAGTGGATCCAAGGCAGACAAACCTTTGCTACAGCATGGGGGGAGGGACAGAATATCAGTGTAAAAGTTCACTTGGTTTAATTTCCCAATTTATGTTTTTATTAATAGTATTTTGATTCTGCTGAATTTTGTTATGTATATAATTTAGTTAACCGATCGGTGTGTTGTATTTTGTTGTGAATTTGTGTTTGTATAGCCCTTGTGTTCCCCAATTGTATGTAGTTGCATGTGAATAGTCCGATCAGCCATTATTTAAGCCCTATTGTTGGAGTGTTTGTTAGGTCAGCCGTACGTCTAGTTGATTTGAGTTGTGCACAGTTGGTTTGGTGTTCTGTTCTACTGAGCTTTTTATGGGCCCAGTCTTATCCTTTGCTTGATATTAAAATTGTATTTTTGGAATAAATGATTTTTTGTTAACAATTAACCTGTGATTCCTCGTGCCTGCCGACTTGGTCCCTTACACTGAGATTAAAGACAACAGCAAAAACAATGGAGAGAAGCAGACAAAAGATTAGAGAACAATAAGTATATTCACGTAGACAACAGACTATGTGAATATGTAATATGTGACGCAGGTAAAATATGTTTGCAAAACAACAGTAAAGGTAACAGTAATGCAAACAACAATAAGCATTTAAATTGCTCCGTGGATTGTAGGCACTACACTCCCACCTCAAAAACAAAAAAGTTTGAGGAAATTGTTGCAAATTCCTTGGAGTTCACAGTCCTTGGAGTTCAGGAGGGCAATGCTTTGGCAACATGTACAGTCTTGTACGGATGTCACATGTAAATCTCGACCATCTGGACATTGCGTGCTTAAGTTTCTAAAGCACCTTCTGCCTTTTAAATAAATTAATTTTATCATACAAAATTTTCAAAAATTTGTGTCATAAATGTAAGTCAACTCCCCAGGTCCAGTATACAATATACTATAAGGTACTTTTTCTGAATTAATTATATATACTATTGCTATTATGCTGAAAAGCCATAATGTGTGAAAGAAACCTCCTCTGTCATCTACAAGAAACATAAAGCAGTAAATTTAGGACAACATTTTCTGTATGTAAAATAAGTCTGCCTCGGAAATGGACAGAAAAACTGACATAAATGTTACTTCATTTATTGCACAACAACTCATTCATCTCTGTAAACACCACTTTACGTCTGATGAAATTTCTAACCCTAACCCCCAAACTGTGAAAGACCATAAACATTCCTTAGAATCTGTGATTCCTAATACGTAACATCTCTCTTTGTTATATTCAGGTTGATTTAAAGGCCCAACAAAGCACACTGAAATCACCTCAACAAGAGATAAATGCTAAATATTTTTTTTGACATCCCTGAGCTTTAACAGTCTCCATATGAAATTACAAAATAAGCTGAAGTCCAAACAGTTCATCTTGAGTTTATGATGTGACAGATCTCATTTGTTTAGAATATAAAACACACTTGTTAAAGTCCAAACTATTTGGACATGGTTAATTTACTGTAACATTAGCAGTGCTAACCAGAAACACATAACACTGTTTTCATTTGGGGAAAATCTGACCACACAATTCTGATTTCTCGATTAAGTACAATATCTCAGCAGAGAAACAGCATCTGGAGGCTTCCAGAGATAAAGTCCATAGAAAGAATGTTGAACATAAACACATGAGGAATCAATAACAGCATCTGGATGTGAGAAATATGCAGGTTTCTCATCATTAGAAACCCACAGATAGGTACCAAATGCACCCACTTTTCCATCCTTTTGTGTTAAGAGACAAATGGCTGCGGTTTCCTGCCATGCCATCGACAAGTACCTTCATGGTAACTTAAATAGCATTTACAGCTGCAATTCATATTTTGTTGAAAGAATCCATCTTCACTTTATTTAAATAACATCAGATAAACTTTTTCATAATGCAAAGTGTTGGGGTAACAGGTGCTGCAGAAGACTGGCTGCTGGAATGCTGTGACTGTTTCTGCTGTGGAATGCAAACAGAAGCATGCAATGGTAGCAAAAATTATGCAGAACGGTGCTTAAGAAAAAATCACCTTTTGTTTTTGAGTAAAATCAATTTCATTTGAGTCAGTTTGTCAAAATTATAAAAATAAGATCTGCTGTCATCATGCCTGACCTTTTTTCCACCTACTTTCATCTTAACTTCTAACCAAAAAATGACCCTTTACCTCCCTGCAACTGGCCAACTTCACAATAGATTTTGTGCCTATATCACTGAAATCAAAAGTAAGGAACATTTTCCAAATATTCATAAGCAGCATAAAATTAAGTCTGCATGAACCAGCCTTACTACACTTTTTCAAATCCAAATAGAAGAAATACACCTGGAAGGTGGAACCTCTCACACAACAATAATAAGAAAAAAAAATCATTTTTGTTACGAAATCTCAAAGCTATAGCATCTTGCAAATAGGTAAACAGAAAGTAGTTCCCAATTACTATTATAATTCTGACAAAAATGTAGAAAACCAGAAGCTGGGGTAAATTGCCACTATTTGTGATGGAAAAAAGAACCGACTCCATAACAAAAATATCACTTAAAATAAACTAAAATATCAAAATAAAAGATTTTTATGTGCAAAAATAATCCTTATATCCATCTATTATCTTAACTGCTCACAGAGGTCCAGAGTGACTCCATGGCTATGAAAGCACACTCTGGATGGGACACCACCCCATGTCAAGGTTACATGACAAGAATAAAACTAACTTTATGTTTGTAACAAAAATAAAGTTTTCATTATCACTGCTTATGTCTTTCGCACTCCAAAGCATACAGAAAGTATGCTATTAGTGCCACTTTGTAGCATTAATAACAAATGTTTTGATCTCCACTCCAACTGCAGTACTATTGAGTGATGGGTTTATCCTCATTTGTGCCAATAAAACATCCTTGCTGTACAAATGGGTAAACTAAGTAGATAAAAATGGTTTAATCTGGACAAAAAGCTTTGGTCAAAAACGTTAGCTAAGTGACAATAATAAAAAATAGATTTACTGCTGCTACTTCATTAGTTATACAAAAATTGGTTAAGTTCATCAATTTCACAGAATGGAAAAGCAAAGCAGTCTATGTCCTTTGCAAAGAGAAAGGTACAGTAGACAGAAATAAGCAGGCAAAAAAGCTCCTGAACAAGAAGCGTTTTTGGAAAAAAGGATATATAATTCCATAAGCTGCACTGCATTTCAATATTCACATGTTATATTTTTCAGTGAATGGGCCTCCATTACGTGAGGGCTGAGTGCAGAGCTC
The DNA here is from genome assembly GCA_018136845.1 of Heterotis niloticus. Taxonomy (NCBI): domain Eukaryota; kingdom Metazoa; phylum Chordata; class Actinopteri; order Osteoglossiformes; family Osteoglossidae; genus Heterotis; species Heterotis niloticus. The sequence continues at coordinate 20,058,508 of CM030888.1, forward strand.
TCTGTGGCAAGGAATAAGCAGCACATGGGCTTCATTACGACCCTCTTCAGGGTTGGAATCAGCAGTATCCTCAGTTCCTTTTGTAAATCATTGACTTTCAAGATCCTTCAAGTCCAATCTCTTCAGCTGATTCATATCTCAATTCTACTTTTTTTCTAAAACCAAAAAACAGCATATTTACTGCTTGTCTACAAATCATTTATCAAAGAATAATTGAATACCTGAAGGGGTATTCGGTCTGTAGGTGTGATTGTATTTTATTGCCTGTTTATGAACACATGAAAATTTAAGAGAAAACTTATTACCCTGAAAATAGGCTGTTTTTTGGGGGAGCATTGGAAGAATGGGACTATAAAATTACATTCACCAGAAAGAACTCCTTAAATTGTATGGAAAGGAACAGAATCAAAATTATAAATAGAAAACACAAATATTTTCACTCCTGTTTGTACTGCAAGTGATTGTGCTGTTTTTGAGGGGAAAACTATTAGAAATTGAATAATTACTGGACTTCCACGCAAAACATACATGTTTACTATTCAGGCAACTTTGGACATTTTATAGGCATCCCACACTATTCATGAGAAAAAGCGCCATCAGAACACGCCTGTGAAAAGGTACTCTAGAAGGCTCTATGATTACAGTGCCTTATGTCTTGTACTCGCTCCCAAAAGTTCCACCTTTCCAGAAATCAGTAACATATGGAATAACTGAGAGAAAAAAGCACAAATAAGTTTTTCAACTAAAGTATAGAAAGAGCAGCAGATGTCAGAACTGGCTTTAGGTTTTGAAACAACTGGAACTGACGATAACCTGGGATAACCAACTGAGAATAATGACCAAGGATGTTGAGATAATGTCCTGCATGCCCCACAGACAGAGTAAGTTTACCTTCTCCTGATACCTGCAAGGCTGCTCTGCTTTGATGGTGGTCAGGAGAAGATTCCTGTAGCGAAGAGACAGCAGGAAAAGGAACAGCAAACTATATACAGTCACACAGACTGAACGAACATACGGTACAGACCAGTAACATAATGTTGCTGACTTTAGGGTGCAGCTTATTTGTTTGAAGTTTCTTGATAACAAGATAAGTTCAAAATAAACTCAGTTTACCACTGACTGCTTTTATTTCATATCTACTTGAACCTTTTTTGGAACAGAGTGATGGGGACCTTTTACAAACCCATCCAATGAGTCCCATCAGAGGTGAAAATCAGACTGAAACGGATATGAATATTTTTGCACTTGTCTTTTTCATGCATGGTGACAGTTAAGTTCTCCTAATAGTTCTTTAATTCAGAAATTATTGCACTGTTATGATCTTTTATATCCAGTTCAAGAACGATACCATTCACTGGCTTTTGTGCTGGAAGGGACTGAGATGACTGTATAAACAAAATCACTAGACCTGCATACTTGACCATAGATAAGTGACTTGTCTTTTGAAGCGAAAACCAGCTGTTCTTGTGCTTTTGTTTGTTTTGACTGGACCTTTGAGAAGGCTCATAAAGATCTGATTAAAAACACATAAGTTATTATTTGTTTAAGCCCTGCAAAACATTTTATATATGGTCATCTATTCCTAGACATTGGGATAACTAGTTGATCTGTGGCTATGGTTTATGTCGATGAGTGAGTGCATGCAGTAAATTGGCACCATCCAAATGCGATGCTTACAGAATATGGGAATATATGTACAGTATTTCTGCTGTTCCTGTGCCATGGGACCAAGGAGATACATACCTGTGTGCTCACAGGGAAGCACATAGCAAAACACTAGCTGTTACAGCTTTACTTACGTCATTCCTCATCTGCAGGAATGCACAGAACAGTGAAACTGCCATGGAGAAATTTTAAAAAACTGCTAGGAAAACAGAACCAAAGACTACCGCACTTTTTCAAATCCAAATAGAAGAAATAAGCTTATGAAGTAGAACCCATCACACCATGATAATAAAAAATAATTTTTGTTAAGAAATTGCAATGCTGCCTGCCCCAAGTAACAGACAAGCAGAAAGCAGTTACAGATTACAATTATAATTCCAACAAAATACGTAGAAAACCAGAGGCTGTGTCAAATTACCATAATTTCTTTTTATAACACAGTACATTCTGTTTTTGTAAAATGCAGTTAAAGCGAATGAGTACTTATTAAATAAAAATTCAGTGCGTTGAAATTGAAGTAAACACTGTACATACTGAACATAATGGGCAACGAATACAATGAACCATAGCAGAGATCCACAGATGATTCAAAATCAGACACAAATACAGTACATGATTTTTCATTTGCAGTTCTGCTGTCATCTGTGTGATTGAGTTTATATGACTGAGAGCAGTTAAAGTAATGGCAAATCTGTAAGTCGGCTAAACTCTGTAGGACTTTGTAAAGAGGAAGTATATAATATATGAAACTCAGGATCCATGGGAGAAACCACATTCATACCATTTACATGCAACACAGGCAACAATTCACTTGTACTAAAAAGGTGACCACATTTCAACAGACCATTTAACTCAAACCCAGCCTAATATTTTAAAAATATTTTGGGGGAAGATTTCCCCCAGCCCCTGCATGCTCAGTCACTATGAATTCCAGAGACACATTATATTCTTTCATACACCCATTTACTACCTTATCATTCATTTCAACACAGAGGTTGTGATCAAAGGTCTCTCTCCCCATCTGTCCCAAAACTTAGTCACGCCTTGCTTTTCATAATATCGTGTACCTATAATTCTCTTGCCCCATTCATTTTTCTCTTTCAGTCCTCATTTTTCACCTAACGGGAGCCTTTTCACACCAGTAGACTGGCGAACTTTCCACCTCACTGGTCTTCCCAGATGGAGAGGAAAGGATGAAATGTGTGAAAAATTAAATGTCTTGATAGAGAGTAGGCTTTCTGGACAAGCAATGCTCTGTCCTGGGCAGACCGTTGGCCTCTTAGCATGCCAAGAAGTATAGCGCTTCCTATGCTTTTGAAGCAAGTCTATAAATCAGAGCAAAATACATCACTTGAAATCTGAGAAAAATATGTAAACAATAAGTTTGTTTAAGCCTTAAACTGTATAAACATACTGTAGTGCAGACACATGTTATGAGGAAATATTTTAGTAAAATGACAAATGGGACTCTATTCATCTCAGCGGTGTACAGGGTGGCCACTCATTCTTTAATCTATTTCAGTGTACTCATCTTTACATTTTATTAAACAGTTATTTTATTTTATTTAACAATATAAGATATTACCTCAAAAATATGTACACGCAAATACTCATCCTGAATTTTTCCATTGGGGCCTGTTACAACAACAAACAGCAGGCTTCAGAGAAGCCCATAAATGTAGTGAACAGGACTGCACAGTTTTTATTTGTTTGTGAATGTGTGTTTATGAATGTGGTTTGTTCCTCATTACTGGTTTTCTAGTGAATTGCAAAAGAGTAAGAACATGGAAATAATTTGCCAAAGGACAATAAGGTATCTGTTTATGTTTGGCAGCTATTGATAACAAGCGGGCATCACCGTCTCAGAAAGACAGGACGTTTCTTTTGGTAACATTACAGCAATATATTTTCTGTACATTCGGCAACTCTTCATTTATGCAGAAGATACTGTGGAAACCACAGCACTTTGTCTGCAGGGAATTAATCTTTTAAAGCCTTTTAAAAAGCCATCCTGGTGGAGTATAATTAGTGCAGTCTCATTCCCTAGGCCAAAATCCAAAGCAGCGGTCAGTGGATGGTATGTAACCATGTCCTCTGTTGTTCTTCCGCTGATCTCATCTGCAACTTGCACATAACAATAAGCTGTACTTTGTCTCCTCTGTAGACAGGGTTTGTTGCAGATCCCAACATAGTGTAATAGCACAAACAAAAAAAAAACAGGTAGTATCCAAAAAATTGGCAATGAACACAAAGTAGGAAACAGTCAGAGAACAGCTAGGATCAGGAAGCACTTGTACATTGAGAGCTGTTTACATTCTGTAAGTTACAAATCACAGTCAGACTTATAATGCATTAACCTCAGCATGATAAGGTAGGACTGTCTCAGCATTTTAATAATAAAAACTGGAAAACTACAGCTTATTATAAACACACAATACAACAATTTAATATGTTTTAAAGACATTTAAATCTTGGGAAGCCCCAGGGCCCCACTCAAATCAGACTGCAGGACAACTTTAAAGGTGCATGGTGCACAAGACTTCATTTATCTGGACTGCTGGAATACTGTATATTTACTTGCTTTAAGCTTAATTTTCTTTGGAAACTTTTTTGAAAACTTACATAAATATTTTTAAAACTGTGAAGGAAACAGCCTATCCTTTCTTCATATTTATTAATTTAACAAATTAATATTAATTTAACAAATTTCTGCAAACCTTGCTAAGCTACTTACAGTGATTTACCCTTTTATACTGTATCAATCCAAGGTAAGCACCTTGCTCAAGGGGACTATAGTGGAAGGTGAGATTTGACCCTGGGTCCTTTGAGGCGAGTAGTATTCTCAATGAAGCAGTCTGGGATTCAGAAATTCTGGCATCTAGCATTTAACTGACAGTAAGCATGCCGGTGAAATAAATGAATCTGCATTTGAGTCAGAACAGCTCAAGGCTGTTAATATACCAAGGAACATCTTGTTTACTGGCTGGATTGTTTTACTCCTCCTACTTCCATGGTCTCCAGTTTATCCTAGCTACACAGTGATGAAAACACAAACCTCTGCATTTCACACAGAAACAAAGCCTCTGCCCACACCTTGATCCACAGGAACCACAGTGGTTTGTGCCAAAGAAAAAGAGGATGTCCTACAAACAGATAGTAAGCTACTAACTGAACTACCAAATGCTAGCCAGGTAAGAAAGGTAAAAAAAGTAATAAATAAATAAATAAATAAATAAATAAAATAAAAACACATAATATATCACCTAACTGTATTAAATGTTTGCATTTAGTACATAAGTATGATTAGTGTTGGTTGGAGTGGAACCAAATTTTATCACTCTTACGTTAGTACTGTTTCCAGTGCTGAATATTTCATATAGAACTTCTCACCCCTCTCTGTCACCAGTTCAGGTCCTTTCTCCAGCACATCCACCACCATTGTCATCTTTCCATGATGTGTTTGCGCATGTGTAGTGCCGTGTGTGTGTGTGTGTGTGTGTGTGTGTACGTGCGTTTGACTATGCTAAAACCTAACTTAGAGTGAGAAGTAAGAAGTGCCCTGTCTATCAAAGTCTGTGGTTTGAAAAATTAAGCTGTGTATAAAGGACAAACAAACAGAGGTTTACCTTTATAAATATAGAGAAAGAAGGGCAACTGAAAACAGAGGTCTGGTCCAGGTAATGGGCAGTATAATTGGGGAAAAAAATATAGATAGCCTCCCTAGTCCAGCCTACCCATTGGCCTTTCAAGCACTCCCTGTGCAGTGCTGGAAAAGTCATTCATGGTGAATGTGTTTGGGGAGCGTCTATTCAATATAGCGATTTGACTTGTTTCTTCATCACACCAATCATGTTAGCTTTTTACTGTGGGCAGAATGGCCCATGCTTGACAATTTCAACTGCATTTTGTGTTTTCACAGATGTTGGCTGTGAGAGGGGCCCTGCTCGCGTGTGTGGCACATGTCCAGTGCAGATGGGAAAGTGCTTGGGTGGTGTCCCAGGGCAACTGCGTCCTCAATGCTTCATCTATGCCATATAGTACTGGACATACAAGAAAAAGACCGTCAACACCTCAACAGTACACTAGCAGACTGAATGATACAGTATCAGCCTCCTCATACCAGAGCAGCCAGAACAACCTTCTGTGGCTCTTATTTTTAAAGAACAAAAGACAGTTAACAGTATTCCTCTAGTCTGTAGTGCTGCTTTGGGGGCTATTTCAGTTAACATCTGGCTTCCATTCCCTTTATTTATGTAGCTAATTTCTTCTTTCTTTTTAATTTAGCACCACCATAGGTCTGTGTCATACATTACTGCCTCTTTCGCAAAAAATTGATCTCTTTTGTACGGGAAAGACTTTTAACTGGATGATAATGTGAGCTAATTTTTATCTCTGGCTTCACCATGCTAATGTATACAGTTTAGTACCTGTAGCTTGAATACATATGTTAACCATCCCGACATCATAACAGGAATTAGGTTATGATCATAAATTCAAAGACTTTGGCAGTCTCTATCAAATCATACATATAAAATGTATTTACAGTAGGGTGTAATATTTACCTTATGTGAAGCCCTTGGAAAAGAGGAATTTCAAAAATTCTGTATTCCAATACACTGTATAACTGGAGCCTGAGTGATGTATAACCGTTATCGTAAGCATACGGAGGTCACATGAACAGAATAGACATCTGAACTTGGTAAATAGGCTAAAAATTGACATGTAGACCAAAAAGGGTATCTGCCGAGAGCAGAGGTATCCTCTCTGTAGGACCCGAGGAAGGGTCTGGAGGCTGGAGAAAGTTACAGAAAGATTGGCAGAGTTTTGAACTTCCCTGAAAGCACAATAAAGTCCATTCTAACAAAACGGAAACAGTGCACAATTCAGACACTACCAAGATTAGGCTGCCCTATGAAACAGAGCAACGAGATAAGAAGCACAATTGCCAGAGAAGTGACCAAGAGGCAAGAAGACAGTTGCAGAGCTCTTTTGGCTGAAAAGAAAGAAACTGTCCAGACATTAGCAATCTTTTTAGCACTTCAGATGCAGCCTCTCTGGGTGAGTGGCTAGAAGGAAGCCACTTCTGAGAAATGCCAACATTAAGTCATCCCTGACATCTGCTAAAAGCCATGTGACAAAATGTGAAACCTATGAGAAGAAAATTCTGTGGTCTGATGACACTAAAGTTGAGCTCTTTGGTCTGAAAGCAAAGTGCTATGTTAGTAGCAAACCAAATACAGGCTAACACCCAGGTATCATCCATCTCTACCATCAAGAACAGTGTTGGCAGCGTCATGCTCCCGGGTTGCTTTTCACCAAGAGGAACTGGAGAGATGGTTGCCATCAAGGGCAACATACATGGAGCCAAACAAAGTCACTCAGAGATCAGTGTTCAGAGAAAACATTAATTTTCCAGGAAGACAATGATCCAAAGCTCTTCATAAAAACTGCATTTAAATTATTTGAGAAAAAGGTATTCTGCAATGGCCCAGTCAGAGCTCATATTTTAATCCAATTAAAAATTTGTAATGAGACCTGTAAATTGCGGTCCACAAACACACTCCATCTAATGTAGCAGAGCTGGAGCAAGTTTTTATTGAAGAATTGGTTAAAATTGCAAAATCTAAATGTGTAAAGTCCACACAGACACCCAAATAGACTTGGAGTTGTAATTGCTGCTAAAGCACTATGTACAACATATTGACTCGTGATTAATACTTTTGTAAATAAAAAATGTAAGTCTTCCGTTTTAGAGCAATTAATGTTTTTCAAAAAATATATTTCTTGATAAATGTGTTGAATTTATTGCAACAGTGCAGTTAAAATTTGTAGGTGGAATAGGAAAAAAAAAGTGAAAAAAATTCAAGGCAGAGAATACTTTCTGAGGGCACTGTATAGGCCCACACAGTCACTGAAAAAAGTCAAATACTTTCCTGTGCTCAGATCTTGTCTGAAACAGGAATGCTTTAATTTGACAGCAGCAACCAACTGCTTAACCACACTGCTACTTGCTTAACCACAGCACGAAGATCAACAGTAATGAACATGAAGTGCGAGCTCGTCGAATTCAGCAACCACAGACAAAGTTTTGAAATGGGAAATTTTTTATTATGATCATTCTGCAAAAGCAAAATTAATGAGGGTCCAAATATCTTGCATAGACTTTTGCCTAAATAAGAGTAATTTGTAAATGGTGTAACTGTTGCTACATGTAATGTTATACAATCATACACACATAAAGTGGTTGTATTGAACCTACTTAAGGCTACACTAGACTCAGGTGCTATGTATTACTACACATACTGTAAGGACAATATGCATTTTCAAAAGATACAGCCAGCCTGTTAAAGTATCAGATCAAACTTCTTATTTTTTCCAAAGCTAATAGGGTGCACATCACATTTAAAGTGGAACTAAAAATTATACTTGAAAAGTGTACGTTTTGAACTGTCCCCTGAGAAAACTTCCTGCCTAATTCTCCCTCACACAACAAATTATGCACTGAGCACATGTGTCCAAACCAAAAACTTCCTATTTTGCCCAACTCATGGACATAACACACAGAAATAGAGAAAACGGACCTGGTGGCCAATTTGGCAACTGCTACGACTCAAAAAGGCTAATGGGCTTAACAAAAAAGTGCTTTTGAACACACAGAATTCACAAACTACACCTGTACTTATATGACTGTAGAGGTTCCACAGTTTCTTAGCACTGCGTACTACTGCACAGTTCCTTACTGCCTGTTATTTTTTAAAACTGCCTATTTTTTTCCTAGCAGTATATGCATTAATTGTTTCCATATACCTTTGTGTAAAAAACTGAAATCCCAACATACATGTTGCACAGAAATCTGGCGAGAAATTTTACAGTTGCTGCAGGCCAAGTGTATCTCAGATATCAATGACAGACAGGTGCTTTCAATGAGGGACCATTTTAGCACGATGCCCATTCTATTGTTCAAGTGTTTATTTTATTTATTTATTTATTTGACACTCTGAGTGATGGAGCCACAGCCCAAAAAGCTGACATTTCACCCCTGCACTTCTGAATCATCGATACACAACAAACCTTCCAAGACAAGAGTTTAAAGTCCCTATAAACTCATGCCCAGTTCACATAACAGGAACTCAGTGAGACAAATGAGAGTGAAGTCCGATTAAATTCAAAGAGTAATGACACTTATGTTTGCCACTGTGGAGCTCACTCTTTCAAGCAGTGGATGACAAGTCTCACGACTTCTGGCACTGAACACAGCAGAACAAAACGGTGTTTACAGCCACAGAAGACAGCGAGAAGAAAATGCACTTAAGTGCCCTGTGCTGCACACCAGTCATTGAAATCCTTTTGTTTGCTTGTCAAAAAGAAAAAAGAAACTTTGCAGCGAAACAGTTTTGCTGCAGTTTTCTGGCACAACTGGGATAACGCTCCATTGTATGGCGCTGCAATTCATCTGTGGTTAGCAGCGCTGTGATTCCAGACTAATCTAAACTGCTGTTTCAGAAACATCTGCTGTGGACAGCTGGTTGAACTGCAACAATGTGCATTTATATTACATTTTGTTGTAAGTATATACAAGTGAACCACCCCCATGTCTTGGGAATACAAATGACACAGAAGCCACTCTCAGCTGAGAGCTCTCCCACTCTGTCCTCTTGTGGTAAGCCTATTGTTTTTGGTTTTCTGGCTCCATCCATCATTGCGGGGTACAATCATTATAGTGGAAAACACTGCATATTGTCTTCACAGTAGACAGTCAGAAGTGAGTAAACTCTGGCCACAGGTTCAGTCACTACAGGATGGCCAATGTATGCGAGCTGCATGGTGCAAAAGGTTAGAAAGCATCTTTGATTTTGTAGTTTTGAGAAAATTACTCAACCTCCCTGTAGTGTGCATAAGGCAGGGTAAATCGACTCGTGGCAAACATGCGTGTAATTTCAAGGCAAGAAAGGGTATAGGAGTGGTTTACCATTGCCTTCCTCTATGCCTTTCACCCACACGCCCTCAGTGATTTAAACTCACATCTAAATGTACAGACCATGCACTGCGAGGCACCAGCTTTACAGTATACTTATTATTTATACAGCTGAATGTGTATAAGTCTATAAAACTGTTAACATGCTTTTTATTTTTTAAAAATCATGCACAGAATAAACTGAGTAGACAGGCAGCATGGTGGTGCACTGAATACTGGTGTTGTCCCACAGTTTCTGGGTTGTTGGTTTGGACATGGTTTCAAATCCGGATCAGTTTCCATGTTTTTCACATGTTCACGTGGGTTTTCTCCAGGTCCTCTGCTTCCTCTCACAAACCAAGGAGCTGCTTCTGGTAATCTAGGGTGCTGAACATACCCTTAAAGTATGTACAGGATATGCAAGCAAACAATAAATGTGCATGTGTGTGTGCTTGCCCTGCAATGGACTGGTGAACCATCAATGCTGCATGCTGTCTTATGCTCTATATTTAAGCTCTGGGCAGTAGCAACCCTGCACTGAACAAGACATTACTGACAATGGATGAATGAACTGTGCATACACATCTTAAAAAGGATCCTCAAGTGCCTTTTAGAAGTTGGAGGAAAAGTCAAAAATTCTTGTCTAAAAATTACAGCTAGCTATGTACCCCTGCAGAATCTAAGTCCCATGTGGGTACCTTTGGTGATCTGACCATTACCTCAGAGTCCAAATTCCTGCACATCTGCAGACTACTTGAATAACATAGGTGACAAGATTCAAACTTTTCACACTTCACCCTTGTAAGGCCATTCTCTCCCAGCTGGCTTCAATCACCTGGCTGAGGATTGATGGGCATGAGCGGGGGGGGGGGTTCAAATTGCTGTCAGCTGCCATGTGCATGGAGTACACAGCTATTTTGTAAACAACTAGGAAAACCTCTGAATGAAGAAACAAAACTGCACACTGGCTGACAAAGACTGTTCAGTGCTGAAATTAAAGAACAATCAGATATAAAACCACCACATTGCTTTAGCAATGACCACCTCAGAAATCATTCAAAGCATTCATCACTATTTATAAAAAGAGAGTTATTCACAAACCACCATTATTTTAAATAAGCCAGAATAACTTAAATTCCCCATATATTACAAAGTACAAGGTTTTTTTTAAAACCCTTCGGGAGGCAGTTGTTCCACAGCAGTTATAATCAGGAAGACTTTTTCAGAATTCATCTCTATTACTTGCTGAATGTGAATCCATGGAGCCATCCTGTGTGATGGCAATGTGATGGTGTGGGGAAAGTGCTCCCGGCACACATCAGGGCCCCTGAAACCTACTGAAGAACGTCTGAACGGCACGGCATATCTGAACATCGCTGTTAAGCAAGTTCATCCCTTCACACCTACAGTTCATCCACACTTGGACTGAGGCTTCCAGAACGATAATGCACCACGTCACAAGGCACGCATCGCCACCAAACGGTTCCAGGAAAATCACAGCGAGTTTTCACTACTTCAGTGGCCTGCGCGGTCCCTGGACCGTAACCCTATCAGGCACATTCAGTGCAGCGGTTCACTTTACAGCAACTGCGCAATGCAATCATTTCCACATGGTGCAACATTCCTGCACAACACATCCAGCGTCTTGTAGAATCCGTACCCACAGGAACTCGTGCTGTCCTGAAGGCAATGCACTAAACAGCTGTACCTAATAAATTGGCAACTCGGTGCAGCTACAGTAAAACTGGAATTACTGAAAATAAAAGTATGCAATCGCTACACTTATTGAATCCCAGTTTTTTTACTACTTATTAGCTGTTGACTTTTCCCGTTAGCATGTGCGGCATTCCTCATCTTCTCACCATTCTGTTTTGTGTATTACCTCCACTTCTGTCTCCATCTTTACTGTAGTAGGAATAACAATGCATCTTTGTACTGGCACTGCAGAATGCACGAACACCACACATGAGCTGTAAACACTTTAGAAATGAGCTAAATGACCGTTCTCACATTTGTATTGTGTTTGTGTGCGGTTTAAAATGTCATCTATGAGTTTGATGGGTAACCAAAGACTGATTTTGTACTACTACAAACTGAACTTTTACAAAAGAGACTTGTGAAGGTTGAATTTTTTTTTTAAATAAATACATTTTTCGAAAAATGCCTGTCCCTTTGAAAACCCTTCATTTGTTTGCAAACCTATTTGCACCTCTATGCCATTTTGGGGTTTGAGGGAGTGGGGTGACGCACCTGGAGGACAGGAACAGTCTCGCGTCACCTCCCTCGCTGAGCGCAGTTTGGGAATCAAGGTGTTGAGTTTCTGCAGGTGAAAAAGAAAAAAAAAATACGTCATCATTTACTGCACAAAAAAAAAAAACTGCCTTCAGTGTACATTTCTTGACAAAATCCAAAGCAGATCTACCATCTCAAGACATTAAGCAACACAATATTGTACAACATGCAGTACAGTAATATATGTCAGACTTTCAGTTAGTAATTTGGCTTTATTACTTCTAAGTCACTAATAACAATTTAAATGCAGAAAAATCAGCAATATTAAAATATGACACATGAATATCAGGGGTTTTTTTTTTTACATAACTTACCAACTGCAAGTGTTTTGAAAAAGCCGACTTACACATGTCTTTAACCATCATACTTTTCTAATATCCAGCGCAAGACGTAGTAGATTGTAGAAGAAAGAGCAGATTTGACTTTGATAAAAACGTAGCATCTACAGTACTTATGTTCGTTGCGCAATACAGTGTTGTACAGCATATTACATTATACTGTAGCACAGTACAATACAGGGTGTTTGCATGTGAGGAACGCACACCGTGTCAGTCATCAAAACGCATCAATTCCTTTGCGCGCAGACCCTTACCTGCGTAAATCGGCTCAATTATTTTACATTTTACGTTACAGGACGCTGCCGCTTCGGAAAGGACAGCGCGGCCGCCACCAAGGAGCTGCGTCCGGCGTCCGTCGCGCACCGCAGCTGCCGTTCAACGTCCCCTCCCTCTGGAAGAGCGCACCGGTGCGGACAGGTGCCGAGCGGAGAGCTTTACCTGCTGCAGGAGCGCGTCCGCGTCGTCGGCGACGGAGGCTCCGGCCGTCCTTCCCAGCTCGAGCGCGTGCACCCTGCGCTCCAGGTGCGACGTCCGGACGCTCATCGCGAGGCACAGCACGAGGGAGCTCGCGGACAGCGCGAGGCACGCCGCCGTCGGCAAGCAGGCGCCGCGACACTTCCAGCAGCTTCCAGGCGACGCTCGCTCGGCGTTCCCCTCCTTCGGTTTTGCGCCGCAGCTCATCGTCTGGCGCTTTATCGGACGAAAGCAACTGAGGGAAAGTCTGGCTATTTCTGCCCTTGAAAGCGTGCGGCTGGGCTTCCTCGAAGAGCTCAACACGCAGCGGCCCCCGCCGGGAAAAATTGCGACCCCCCGACTCACGTCCGCGCGGGCCGACCTCGGGTTTTTTTTTGTTTTTTTTTTCCCTTTTGGCACGAGAGAGAGAGAGAGACACGCAGAGCGCGCGCGCCCGGCGCCAAGTGGCTTCCGCGCGCGGAGCCGAGCCGCCGGGGGACGAAGCGCCTCATCCCGCCCCGCTCAGGTGCAAAAAAGACTAACAAAAGAGCACAAAAAATGCCGCTTTTCACAGAAGCGTCAAACCCGCTATCGATTCTTATGGACAGCGCGCGTAAAAAAACTGTCGAAAAGTTCAACAACGCGTGTTTTGGTGAGTCTGTACATTTGAACGTGTTCAACTGCAGCCCGTTTACTGCGTCGTTCAGCCTTCTTATAAAGATGACCCGACCTGTGGATTTTAGGTAAATGGCGCATTGACAAACTTGGCTTCCCTCAAAAGAAGTCTCGTTGTCCATTTCCCTTCTGAGATGTATGGTTTTCTCAGTGTTTTTTGTAACGGTTACACTAACTATTGATAACTTCCCCTGGTCAATGTCTATTGTAGACGATGACCAGGGGAAGTAAAAATACACCAGAATCGGACATTTTAAATGCTCTCGTCATTAGATTGTTGGTTGCAGAAATATGAAAAAGCAAATCTAATGTATCCATCCATCCATCCATTATTTTGAACTTGGTCAGGGTCTCGGTCGAGTCTACCTCGGTAGAACTGATCGGTAGGCTAAGACACAACGCCCTGAATGGGACACCAGTGAGCTAATACATTTTAAAGTGAATGTCATCATTTGGATTTTATCATTATGAAGGGTTTTGCACAGCAGTGTCACATTTAAACTGTGGCTCATGGTATAATACCATTGCTACGGACTCATATCAACCTCTGGGATGCATGTGGATCTATGGGAAATGCCAGACTACAACCATCAGCATCAACAGACAACATCCAATGAGTAAGAGTTGGGGCAAAATGAGTCCATTTCACCATCAGTCAAGAACCCTTTATGCAACAGGTGCACAACTGAGCACCTGGGTCAGTACCCTTAGTGTAACACAGCCTATTTTCAGTATGAAGGTTGGAGGGGGGAAAAAAAAAAAAAATCTGCACAGCTGTATTAAATCTGTATGAGAAATAAAGTAGCTTTTTTATGAAGGCAAAGAAATTCTTTTGGCTCATTAGTATACCAAAAAAAAAAAAATTCTTATATTCTAAATACTACTCTTGACTTTATACCAATTCTGATATCCCCTGCAACTGGGATCTTTGGACTACCCTGCCATCAGGTTACACTTTGATGCAGCTGAAGGACTCAAGAAGCATCTTTCCGATGACAAATGCATACCACTGAATCCCGCATGATTCCATGCAGCTGTGGGTTTCAGAACACAAGTGTGCTGTGCAGCGCTCTGCTGCCACCCAGAGAGTTCAACATCTTGTCAGAGACGCTTCTAACTGTGGTTAAAACCCTTATAGACCCAACACTACTTCTCAGACAGAACATTTTCAAAGGGTTACGAGATATTTTATCACATCCCTGCAACACGGTTGGATTGATTCTTAAGGCAGGTGACACTGTTTTCCCTCAGACACAGTAACAGGGAACACTTCAAAGAGGATCTATGTTCTGGAGCTGCTTGAGTTTTTCAACCGATGTTAAACAGCAAGTATCAAAACTGACTATTTACTCCCATTGATTACTGGTGAAATGTTATCTGGAACCTTAAAAGGTTAGGAAAATATACACACAATATTTACATCTTTAAAAAAGTATCAGGTTTTTATTTAAAAAAAGAATGCAGTACAAAAATGCAATTGAACCTTTTTTGCAAAGGGAATAACTTAGCACCACAAAACAGAGGCCTCAAGGTGGACTGATGCAGTCTAGACAATTCCTCTGGAGAGCAATTCAAGAACACTGATGTGTAAAAAGAATGCAGTATGTCACTACTACTTTCCCTTTTTCAGGGGATCAAAGAATGGATGCCTGATGGCAGCTTCCAGTGTAATCCTTTTGGACACATCATATTCCAGCATCTTCTGGATCAGGTCAAACAGCTTCTCATGGTCACAGTTCTTGGAAGACATGTATTGCTGAATGGAAAAGACAGTTACACCTAAATCCACAGGTACAACAATACAGTTTCACATCAACTATAAATGGATACTTCCAAGTGCTGTATTTCACTGTCAATCTAAGTGTCTTACTTTGAGCGGTTTGCAGTGTTTTCTCACATATCTCCCTGAGGAGCTGTGCTCATCCCAGTCCAGCCGCCCACGATGGATATATCGTCTCTTCCTGTGACAAAGTTATGGATAAATGACTTCACCTGTGTTCATCATGTAACGTGTGCTTCCTTAATGTAAAAATAATTTTCACTTTGTTTTCACTTACATTTATCAGAACCATAAAATGTGAACTGCCTTTGTCAAAACTACCCAATGCTAATCTTAAACTGAAGTTTTTCCCAGCACTGCATTAAAGAAACATGAGCTCACTTGGTTTTCTGTAACAGGTAGCCAGGTATTGGTCCCAGAACTCTCTCCATCATTGCTAGGTGCTCCTTACTGTCATGTGTCTGAAACAACACATAAAAACAAAAGCTGGTCATACCTAGTCAGACAGTAATGTTGTAAATTACTAAACCGCATTCTGAGTAATGTTCTTAATGAAGTTGTGTATTGCCATGCTACCCACCTGAAAGAGTGTTAGTCCAAGATAATACTCAACCAGAATGCAGCCCAGGCTCCAAACATCACATGCTTGATTCCACCCAAGCTCTGCAAACATTGCAAAAATGACCATGATGACAAAATGATTGTTGAAACACACACACACACACACACACACACACACACACACACCATGCAAGTCGTGTGCTTTTCAGTATTACATAAATGTAACTTAGCATAAAGACCCACCAAGGATAACTTCAGGTGCTCTGTAATGCCTGGTGGACACCACAGAGGTATGGTACTCGTGGTCATAAATGGCATTGCCAAAATCCACCACTTTCACATCCGTGTTCCTCAGTATTCTCTCATCCCTTTTCTAGATTGTGAAGGGGGAGAGAGAGAAAAAAAAACCTGCTCTGGTAAAACTTTGCTTCTGTAATTAATAATTAAATATCTGTTGTTGAGAAATGATTGAATTTTTAACAACTACAGAATATTTCCCAAAACACAATATGATTTGCATGTCATTAATTCAGAAGACATTACCATTTTGGCATTGTATTCAATGTGGTAGTCAGATTTCACAAAGAGAATATTCTCAGGCTTCAGATCAGTGTGAGTAAGCTTGTTTCTGTGAAGGACTTAATGCAGAACAATGAAGACTGTCAGCAAAAATGTAAACTTAAAACATTTACAAAATAAGGTTTACTCTGTTAGTGACAATCATTCCTCCCCAAATGCAAGAAGTACTTGGAGGTTATGGATTTTTTTTTTTGGTACACTGTCAAGATGTAGTTAGTACACAAAAAAATATATCTCAATTTTGCTTGTGAAAGTTTTTTTTTTTTTTTTAACTGATTAAACAAAACACTGGACAGGTCTAAAGATATGCTCTGACAAATCTAATCCTGCCTGTACCACTGTGTGTACTTACAGCGCACAGCTTTGAAGATCTGGTATGCAATGTGTCTAATCTGGTCCACAGTGAAGGGCATGAAGCCGTTCTCCTTCAGGAAATCGTAGGTGCTCAAACCCAGCAACTCAAACACAATGCAGATGTGGCCGTGATAATCAAACCAGTCTAGCATTCGCACACAAGCACTGCAAAACGACCAAATAAAGTAAAATGCAGTTCAGTTTTTCAACATCTGTCAGCACCACCACCAATTGAGAGTTTATACAAGCCAGTTTACAAAACATAAAACAATGTGTGAAATGCACCAGTATGCATGTGAATTTCTCATCTCAAGAATGACCAAGATGGAGCACAGTGTAGCTTTACCTCAATATAAACAAGACATTAAGTCCTGACCTTATGAACAAATCTATGACCTGAAATAGGTTTGTAAATCCTGTGCAATGATTAATGACTTTTCATTACTGATGTCCCTCAATTTGAGGATTCACCTCAGAAAAAAAGCTATGATTTCAATACAGTACAGACTTTTTTCATTATAAACTTAAAGCACTAAAATCGGAACTAATTAGAAATGAATTTACGGCAAAAAATCGTTTCTTCTCCACAACCTCCTATTTGATCCCAATGTCTGACCAAGTTATCCTATACTAAGTGCATCAAGTGTTTGTGCAAGTCAGCTTGTGGCAGCTTTTTTGAATCAAGTCTTTTATTACTTAGAGGATCAGTTAAGGATATAAAATTCAGAACAAACTTAACAGAAATTCATTATTGAAATGGCTGTAACTTAAGATGCAAACATTTATTTAGTACTTCCTTACTATAAGTCTTTGAACTACTTTATTCCATACTGCTGTGAATAAAAAAAGAACTAACACTTAGTTGTACCACCTTCACTGGGTTTCTGATTGTAGGAACAACACAATTCACATTTGGGTAAACAATGTTTGCACCAAAGTAAATTATTGTTAAATTAAAAAATATGGTGGTGGGAGTGTGATGGTGTGGGGACACCCTATTAATTAAAATTGTTCCCTCCTTTTGAGCACTTGAGCAATTGGATCTGAATGGTTGGGAAATAGATCAAGTATTAATCTCACTGTTCTCCCCTATAAAACTAAAGCAGAGCAATAAGGTCATTTTTATCCTCAGGCATGCTCATGTGTTTTAACAACTTGGATTAGTGTGACAGCTGCAAATTCACATTTGCTTCTTTCAATTCAATCTGAATCATTCAATGATAATTCATCGATAATCCCAATTAATGATTTAATGAACAAACAGAAACGTGCAACACAAAAGGACCAGGGATGCTAAAACCTATAATTCAGATAAAACAAACAGTTGCTACTTTCATAAGAAATGTTAAGGTTACTCACTAATGGTCATCGCAGTCAAGTGAGTTCACCTGTTCCAAAACATCAATCTCCGACATTGCAGCTTCTCGATATCGATCAATATTTTTAATAATCTTCACTGCCACATGGGCACCACCTCTGCAAGTGTTTGGAAATGTCAAATTGTCAGTGTAATTAAAAGAGAAGAAATATCATATCCTTAAATGCTTTTTTGTGTTTGTTTTTTTTTTTTTTTTTTTTTTAAATCAAAATAAAAACAGTAAAAGAGAAGGCAACTTACTTTGAATGATCAATGCATTCCACAACTTTCCCAAAAGCTCCCTCACCTAAAGTAGACACAATCTCATCTAAAGGGGGGGGAAAAGAAACAATTAACACAAAGAAAGTATGGTTGTAAAAAAACAGTACAAGAAAAGTAAAGCTAAACTACAATTACATACATACTTTACAGAAGTTAGCATTACACTGCCCTCACTCAGAAAGAGGAAAGGCCAGTTTTTCTTAAAGCACAAAATGACAGTTATTTTACACATAAAGAATTACAAATTCAATCCCTAATATACCCCCCAAATAAACTATACAACAGCATGGTCTTGTCACTAAAATAAAGCAAAGTTTTACAGAAAAGGTATATATTCTATACATCTTGCTCTTAGCATGTGTCCATTGTGATAGATCAGATGACCCTCCTCATCATCCTCAAAACTCCTGGATCTGTTCCTGCGATGACTCCTCTGGGATCGGTCACCATCATAAACCCACGCGAATCAGGGGAGAATGCATTCAGCAGGGGGGAGATATTCGGGGATTTCAGAAACCGCGTCAGGCCACAGCAGCGATTTCAAATTCATCCCAGATCAATGCACAGGGCCCCACATAGTTTGTGTTACAGAAGAAAAACATGGCAACACATTTTCAGATAAGACACTTTCTCAGAATAGAAAAGGAATGAAATAAAAAGTAGCAACATAACATTACGCTGGGTACATAAATGTATATCAGCACTTTGCTCCCTATTTGTCCCTTTCAAATAAACTATGCCACACAGATGGATACTAATGACATTAGAAAACTACAGGACATCTATCTTCTAAAGGTTATTACTGTAAGTAAGGCATTAAAGGCAGAAGCCTCCACAATAAAAGCTACAGTGCAAAACTTTTCAAAGAATTACCCTTCCACATAACTATTAAATCATGATGTTAAAACCTATTCCCATAAACAGGACATGCAAGGCTTTATCAGCACTGTAGAATGTGAAACACGTACCTTTAACCTTACGTAGGAAATTAAAGGGAAGTGGAAAGATTACACCAATATAGAGAGAGATGCTACAGCGTAAAAAGTACTGCATAAACCTTCGCGGTGGCCCGACACACAAGCACAATCCCGCCAAGAGGGCAGGAGCTACATGGGCAGCTTACGTACCGGGCGATCCTGACGGGATGGGCTCCGGCGGCCCCTGCGGCAATAGCTGCTCCTCCAGCTGTGCTTGCTGCGCGCAGACGACTTGCTGTAGTGGTGCCAGTCTCTGTCGCTCCCTGGCTCCTTGTCGCTCGGTGCTCTGAAACCTCCATCCTGATTTGGTCCTGGGGCCAAGTTGGGCTCCTTCACCTCCTGTTGCCTATACTCCATCCTCTTGATCACAGTCTTTGACTCACTGTAATGCCTGACACCACATAGGAGGCAATTAATACTGATACCTCCAGCCAAACCATGATTTTGCACATTTTGGATTTTGTGGACATTCATAAAATATTTCTCAAAAACTGTATACACCTATATACCCCAATATTCAACCTTCTGGTTTCTGAGGTCCCCGTATAACAAGCAGAACATGTTAATATCGGTCTCAGTACCCAAGTTGAGAGATCTCCGCATAAAAAGCAACGTATCCAAGCAAATCCGATGACCACAAAGAAATATGGCACAAAACTGGCAGAAGTACAAGTGCGATGCTGTGTGGCAACACTGCAGCCAGCATTTGTTCTCAAGCTTTGCCTCCTGTGCATTGTTCCAACGGCTTACTTCCTCGCAATTTCATTCTCTTCAGTTCAGATTTACAATTATACTGAGATACTGGCATATGTGTATTTATTTAAAACATGGCAAAGGCAAAAAAAATATTTAATTTTTTGGGGAGAAAGCATTAACTTACCAAAAAAAAAAAAAAAAAAAAAAAAGATGTAAGCGAAAGCACCAGTTGGGTCACTTTGATTCGGCATTCTGAAGTAATATCGGTGCAGTATTCAATGCTTTTGGCATACAATTCACTGCACATGTGTTTGTTTCAGTTACAGTACTGACCATTTTATTAGGCACAATAGACATTACAGTAAGTTACAGAAGTACAGTACACAGCACCAAAATAAAAACACCTTACACTTAAATTGTCCTTCTGATTTTTCTAGATTTATGCCATATTCAGACACCTCTCCCCAAAAATGGTTAGGGGGGAGAAGGGGGGGGGATTCCGTGATATTATACAAGCACATTTTACATACACACCTAATTTAAAAAAAAAAAAAAAAAAAAAACTACACCTATAAAAAGATAATTTACTATGTGCAATTCAAAATTAGTAGCAAAATAAAGTTTAGGGGGAAAAAAAATCACAAAAGTTTGATTTAGGATTTAAATTCTTTAACATTCTTAAATATTACAGCCTAGCAAGGCATAAATCAAACAAAAGTACAAAGCTCTGTGGCCATTATTTATGCTGAAAATACTACTGTACAAAAATCAAGTTAAACAGTTTACAATAGCATTAAAACAACATACTGCCAGAGTCAAATTAAAATGCAAAAGCAGAATAGGTAATAAGACTGTAGGATAGCGTTACTCAACATAAACAGCAATATCATTCCCAGTATTTATGTATGTTTTGTACCTACCCCACGTTTTATACAACACCCCAATACTAACAGACAGCAGTTTCCTGAACCAGTCTATTACTCCACAAATTTCTACCCAATATTATATACTTTATTCAAGCAAATTAAAATAGCACTGCTGTTAAGGTAACTGCTCAGGTCTGAGCTGCTGCCAAGCTTAACCTGTTGCTGGGTGAGTAGAGCTATTTTGACTTGCCTGGAGTCTGGCCACATCATGGCAGCATTTATGCAGAATAAATTTTTTTATTTTTAATAAATACTTTTAACTGTGCTCTTCTGGCTTTTTCAGAAAAAAACAGTGTTAAACACTCAAAAATACAGCTGCAACAAAGAAGTTTTGGTTGATATATAGTTAACAGCTACATAAACATCCAAAATTTTCATTAATGTTATTAAATTAGAAAGATGTCCAAAAGCCTATTTATTGTGTTCAATAAGAACTGTTTACATTGAGGATAGTGTGGGTCACAAGAAACAACCTGCCACCTCCAAACAATATTAAAAACTAATATATAAGTATCAGAAAATATCTTGGGGCTATTGCAATCCTGTCATCTGCAGGGGTGCAAACATGCTGCCTAATGCCAGCAGTATCAAATTTCTTCCTGGAAAAGTCGCCTGTGGGGCTATTATTAGAACAGGCTGTACGAATGTTCCCCAGTTTCTCATGAAAAAAAATAAATAAATCAGAACTGCTGTTTCAGAAGCCAGCCACACAGTGCTGCAAATGGTATTTGCCCCCTTTGTGATATCCCATTGTTACATATTTGTCACATTGAATGGTTTCAGACCTTTAGACAAATGGAATCTGAATACAAAAGTTTTTTTTTTTTTTTTTTTTTTTTTAAATTAATGCATTTAAGAAAGTTATCCAACATAGGATAACTTGGCAGTTTAACTGCTCCCTTAAACACTTCCTATAATTGGTTATTAACCTTTCCAATCACCATTCAGGAATTTTAAGTGCCAAAATCTTTGCGGCATTGCTTCAATTTGGATAGACAAAAGTCATTGAACATACCACTGTAAAAACTTTAAAATTTGTTTTTTTCCTCAGCAATTAAGATTAAGACTTGTTTTTGTTTTGAATCAACATCTTAGTACATCACCCAGTTGCATTTTAGTTCACAGACAGATGGCCAAATACTCTCCTGAAAAATTTCCAGCACAGTGCTGAATTAATGGTTCCTCCAATGAAGGTAAGTTGTCCAGGTCGTAATGCACCAAACCATCCCCACACCATCACACTCCCACCACCATATTTGACTGCTGGCATGATGTTCTTTCTGTGGAATGCTGTTTTTGCTTTATGCCAGAAATAATGAGACCTGCATCATCCAAAGAATCCCACTTTTCTGATTTGTCTGTGGATAGCTTATCCCACATACAACTGCATTTTCCACCTTGCTACTCTCCCTTGATTTCCATTTTTGCCCACTTGCCATTTTGGGACCACGAACCCTTACCTTGAGACTAGAGAGGCTTGCAGTCCTTTGTACGTTCTTCTGGGATTTTTTTTTTAGACTGCCTGGATGAATTGTAGGTATACCCTTAGGAATAATTTTGGCAAGCTGGCCACTCCTGGCAAAATTCTCCACTTTTCCAAGACTTCTCCATTTTAAGATAATGGCTCTTAATGGTTTTGTGGAGTACCAGCAGAACGATGTATTTTAACTATTTTTCTCATCTCTCGTGGAATTTCCTTTAATTGTGGTATAGCGTTGTTATAGCACCTTTGGGGTGACTTCACTCTACTGGTTTATCGCAAGATTTAGATTCAATAGGGTTGGATGCAACCAAGATTGGCTGTATTGAAAACAAATTGAGTCAAGGTTATAGAAATGGCAGTGGATTCCACCCAAACTTTCTTTTCGAGGCAGAGTCCTGGTTGTCAACAATTTAGTTGCTTCCATGCTGTGGCACAAACTGATGGGAGTGTTGATCCACCTCCAGGGCTGTTGCACATCATACAAAAAATATTAGTTGAGTTTTTCTGGAATGGTGTGCATTGGCTTAAGAAAGGGGTCATCCATTTAACAGTGGAGGAAGGACGGCAGGGGCTGGTTGAGGTCTGCAGCAAAGGAGCGAGCTTCAGATTGCAGGCTTTACAGCGCCTTTGCTTCTCTTCTGAGCCCATAACTTGGAAGAAGCTAGCCTTTTCATTTTTGCATCAGATTGAAAATTTTGGCATTGACGTGCAGTTATTAGCAAGGGATGTGAGAAAACTTGACCTCTCTCCTATTCCCAAATTCTATAGAGGACTGTTATTAACCTGGAGTTCTTTCCCCTCCCCAAAGGGTGTCATCCAGATCCCCCTCACTAATGAGTGAGCCAATAATTTATAATTCATTATTCACATGTCCCTTGTTGTCTAAGAATAGCTTTGTGAATATATTGAAAAAAAGGTGGCATTGTGCTTTTCTCACAATTATTAGAAGAAGACAAAATGTTTTTTTTTTTTAAAGATGCCGCTGTTCTGGCTTCAGAACTAGGTATTAGAATAATAAGAAGTATCAACGGTTTCCTATCTTTCATGACAAAAAGATTTTGTGAGATTAACTGGGACTCACTTAGATTCGACACAGTCATTTGAAAAAAAACAGACACTGAGACATCTTTTTCCAAACTGGAGGTCGAGCTTAAAGTAGACATGGATAGTGTGGGGATGGATTCCATTTTAAAGTTTAAGAGTGAGAAAAGTGTGCTCTGCAGATCATTAACCAGGAAGGACTTGCATCTCATTTGTGTTAAGAGTTACTACTTTAAAAATTTTAAAAACACTTTTGAAACACCCTGGAAAGGTAAACTGAGGGGCAGGAGTGGTCAGACCAGCATGAAGAGAATTCTACAAACCTCCAAATAATAAAAGAGTAGGTGATTCGCAGTGGCGAGTCCTACACGGGATCATCACAACTAACCTGTTTTTGACAGGTTAGTTCAAAAGGGTGCAGACAGATGTGCCTTTTGTGGGGAAAATAAGACAATTTACCACTTATTTCTATACTGTACAAGACTGAAGAACTTGTTTTCTTGTCTTCATAATTTATGATAGAAAGATGAATGTTACTTTTGATGACTGTCATATTTCAAACCACAAATAAACTTCCAAAGTCAAAAACGAAGATTCATCTGTTAAATTATTTATTTGGACAGGGAAAGCTAGCAATACTAAAAAGCCGTAAGAACAGGCAAGCTGATACACTACCAGACAATGTACTTTTTGTTTTCAAAGTTCACGTTACCGCAAGGATAAAACTACTTTGTATATGGGTGATTGATAAATTGTTTAATTTGTTCTTTGAAAAAAATTAAGTAATTTTAAAACTTCGAGTTTTGTTTATTCAAGTTCCATTTAGTCCAATCTGAAACCAATCAGTGTGATAAATACAGGGTGCAATAAGGGAAATCAGGAAGGGGAAATACTTCTTTATAGCACTGTAGCCAATGAATAAAAATTACCCATGCATAAAATATTTTACATCATGTCATGGAGGCATCCAGTACGAATAGGCTCTTATCCAGTGCGTAGTCTGGAGCTGGCTCCAGACAAAGTGCCTGATCCATGGGATACCCTAGTATATGGAACACTACTCCATCATGACACACACACGGTAATTTAGAGTCAACAGCTCATTTGAAACAAGCTTTTTTGTACAACATCAGGAGGATACCCTTGCTAATATGTGAGGAACATGGAAATATAGTCACTGAGCCATACTACAACTGAGAGCCCAGAAGCTGTGAGGTGTCAACAGTACCAACTGTGCTACTTACATCAAAACACCTACTGAACCTATTTTTACATCAACCACAGGTCAGTGCAGGGATTAAGGAAGTAAACATGTAACATGAAGGTTGCTAAAGATTCGTGATAGCATGCCGTTAAGATAACCAACTTCAAATGCTCCAGTAGAAATTTCTATCAGTAAAAATGGGTAACTTGACAAGTCACACTGGATAATGGTGTTAAATAAACAAATATTCAGATATTTCATAATACATTAACTAGAAAGTATGAAGGGATTTCCAAACTTTCTTTCAGCAGGAACTAATAATTCTTCCATTTTTTTTTTTATCAGCTAGTCTATATTCTTCTAACATCTAAAGCTGGAAACGATGCAACAAAAAAGCTACACAAGTATAACTACTACATGTGGATGATGAGCCTCATAACCAACTGCAAAGATAGTGCTAAATCTCAATCTGATCAACTCAACTGAAAATATGGCTACATCCCAGGCTTAAAAGGAGCACAAAATTAAGCCACATACTCACCCTTCGTAGGTTTTGTAGTGGTGGTTGTATCTTCTTGGTTTACTGTCCCTCTCGCCACTGTACGAATCCCACCTCGCTTGTTTGCCGAATTCCAACCGCTCTTCCACTGTGTACTCGCAAATATAGTTCTGCGGAGAACGCAGTCGCTTTGACCCCCGCATCTGTTAAACAACAGGACAAACGAGAATTTAGTCATAAAAATGGGACAGCACGGAAAGTCAATCCCTGCACATTCCTTCGCATCCCAGCTGTTAAATCCTAATTTTAAAACTGCCACTGGCAGCAATAAACTGAACACATGCAGTATATCTGCCAATCATGTCAGCAATGACAAGTGAGATGAGGCTGTAATATTTGCTTGGCTACTCATGCATGGAGGGATAAAAAAGAAGAAGAAAAAAAAAAAACATTCCTTTAAGAGAAACTGTAAGCAAACCCAATGCACGAAGCATAATCTAACTAGCTCACAAATAGATTTCTGCTCTTTTGCTAATGTTGATATTTAGGCTACACCGTTTGAGAGAGCAGTGCATTTTAAGTAGCTTTCATATACAGTCCAAATAGGCTAACGGATTTTGTGACAGAAAGACAAATTTACATTTTTCTAAATATATTAAGTTTGCCATAGTTCCTTAGTAAATAAGCAGATTGGGAAATTAAAACACCTAAAATGCAAGGACTGGCATAGTGAAAGGTAAGACGGGCTTTCCACCAGTGGTAAGTAGAATTTTTAAGTTGGTACAAGATTGAACTTCTAATGTAAAGTTAGTGTTAGTACCTTTTTACTCTACACCTGCAAGTGGCATTGACAAAAAAGTATATGCCAAATGCATAACTGTAAATGGATATTGCAGAAACTCAAATATATAAGTACACAAGCAAGTTTAATATGAAAACTAACATTACAATTAGTTTGCTGTTTTGCAAAAGCTTTTATCCAAATGAACTTACAGTACTCGATCCATTTATATAGCAGGTTGTTTTTAAAAAGGAAGGTCAGGGACAGTACCATGTTCACAGGTACCATGGCAGAGTCAGGGACTAGGGGGTGGGAACAAGAAACCTTCTGGTTATAAAGTCATGACCTTTCCAACCACACTATGTGTTGCTCTTACAAGTCAAAACAAAGCTGTATTGGTGGAAACAGAGGTGTGACCCAGTGTGTGCGACCTGGGGGCACACATCCTTGTTTCTAACCTCTATAGCCACACTTGCATGTCCTGCAGAAAGATGGACAAGTGGACAGATGCACAGCTCCTCTGTCAACCGTTTAAAAACCTAGACACGCAAAACTGAATTTACTTTGGGGGACCTCAGTGCAAATCCTAGGGAAAACCCTTTGACAAGTTAAGGCAAAAGGGAGGTACATTCTGGACAGCACAGCCTAGCGCAAAGAAACCTCCCCCCCACACACACACACACACACACACACACACCTTACAGACACCATAGTGTGATGTCTGGTCTGGAAAGTAAACACAACAGACCACTCTTTTAGCTCAATTTTTATTTTATTTTTTTTTTTTTTATTTGAAACCCTATCAATCCATCCCACTTCAAAATGCAATTTTCTACCGCTTGAAGGAATAAAATTTTTTTTGTTTTGCTTTGTTTTCAAATATGCTGCCGCTTACATTCACATTACATTCAAGTTTTGGTTACCAGGTTGAACGTAACTTGTTTCTACCTGCCATAATAGATATTTTCACATACACGAGTAACAAGTCCTTCAAACGTACATGAGACCAGAACTTGTGGCCAGCATAAAGAGCAATAAAAAATGAGTTATAACAAAACCAGAGCAACGAACGCTCTCATATAGTTTTTTTATTATTTCTAGAAAAAACGATATTAGCATTCAAGTGAACTCTCCTTAATCCGTAGCAAATGAGTTAGCCGTCCATTCAGCCGTCTACAAATTAACATTATTTCTTAAAGAAACGGGATTATTAACACATTACGCTGCTTATACACGAATATTCTTACCTTTGGTAAAACGCTGAGCCCAAAATACAGACGCAGCTCTCAGCAATAAAAGAAATTTGTGCTCCACTTCCCGTCGCGCGTCCTCAAATAATCGTCCCCAAAATGGCGACGTTCGAGCGCAGTGACGTCACTGCAGGAAATCGTGGGATCGCGGTTGAGCGTTAGAGTGCCTGCTTTGTGACGTCACCCTAACCGAAGGTCGACGTTGCGTAGAGGCGGGCCTCGCGTGTCCAGGAATGCGAGGACGAAGCGCTTGACGCTGACGTTCACGACGCACGCAGTACGAAGAGACACTTTGTGCTGAGCAAGACGCGTTTCCTTGCGCTTTGTTCTCAGTCGCTACGTCCACGTGTTCACTCCGTCGAAATCATCCCGCATCTTAATTCCTCTCCTTTCCATGAGCTCCTATTCCCGATGGCCTCATTGCTTTCCCGAATATCCAGAATAGTGGAAGCGTGCCTAGATGTGTCAACCAATTCCAACACTTCAAGAACTCGGTCGAAGGATCTTGCCGTATCTTGAACAAAGAGGTGCGAGTCAGGTCCCGGTCACGGTCGCGCCTCAAGGCGGTACAAATCATAAACACGTGTTACTGAGTTGACATCGCCCCCGTGTGGCCATAGAGAAACCCCAGCTGAAACCCCATATTTTCCCATAGGTCAGTGCTGGGGGAAGGTGCTGTGCTGCAAGGTAATAATTTCAACTTTTCATAAAAAATGTCACCCATTTAGTGTACATTCACAGGCTGGGTAATCATTTTTGGATGTAGGTAATACTGACTGGTCCTGTCATATTTATAAAGCAAGCCTTGCCAGAAAAATGCGGTACTTTTTCAGGCCATAGAAGTGGCACCATCTTCTTCCATAGATGTGAAGATGCCACTTGATCAGTCTTACTACCTCACTATCCTCTCTATCCTCACTATCATCATTAGTTACTTACTAACTATCCCACCACTATCCTTGCTATACTACTACTTACTTACTTACTTACTTACTTACTTACTATCTCACTGTACAGTAGCTGCTTACCCAAATCATAGTCACGGTAGCCTGCAGTCCATCCCAGGAGCACAGGCCACCGGGTGAGTCAGGGTACCACCTTGCAGAGTCCCATTATACAGTACTCACATTTACAGCCAAATACGCTAAAGACGTGCTTTCTCTTTTTGAAAATACACCCGACAGCTCAATCCGCAACCGAGAGCGAAATTTGTGAAAAAAAGAAGCCATATTTTCTTCCCGACACGTTGAATATTTAACTTGAACAAATAAATAAATAAATCTGTATCTCATTACCTCTTCAATATCTGGGCAGAGCAATTACCCAAAGTGGACCCCATAAAAATATGTAACAGCTGCAAAATAAATAACTAAATAATTAGAATAGTAGCGAAAAAGGTCGAAGCCAACAGCTTCATCTAATAAATGTAATGTATGCAGCTTGTATATTCAGTATGTGCACTGTGAGGGTATCTGTGGAGGGAGTGTGACTTTTTCATTTTCTTGAGAGTCTCCCTCTCCGGCCCAGTCGCAAATGGAGTAAGTCAGGTGTATTGACACAGGGGAATTAAAAGCTTTCAGCAATAATTAGACTTGTGTGAATTGTGGTCATGGCTGGGAAATAAATTGAACTGCCGTAGCTGTGTCATTCTGTGCGCAGCGAATGAGCGCAAAGGAATGCATAGTGCGCACTATCTGTCGCACACAAAACCCTCAGCTTTGCTTTAAATTGCGCCTGAGCTCAGAGCCGCAGTGTAAATCAGCCTTTTTGGTGTGCGCGGTTGCTCTCTGAACCCGCCATACAGTTTGTCAGAGTCCTGACGTGAGCGGGAGCTTGACAGAAAACCACTGACTTCACTGACGGTTAAACCGCCTGCTGACATGCAGTTTCACACGTGGGGATTTACTGAAGTGGTTCAGAAGCAGGGACTGGCAACATTGTACTGTAATACACCAGGTTTCCTCCTAGGACCCGAACTTCCAGTGTCGGGTCCAAAATACGACAGCACTGGCTGCCTGTAATACTTCCTCCATTGTCGGTTGCTGGGAATTGGAAGGTATTTTAGTTTTTCTTCAATTTTATCAACTTTCAGTTTGACAGAAAGGTTCAGTTGTCCATCACAATCCCACTGGTTTGATGTAGTGAAAGGACTTGCAGGAAAGTTACTGTATCAAGAATTTATGGGCTATCTATCTATCTATCTATCTATCTATCTATCTATCTATCTATCTATCTATCTACCTACCTATCTACCTACCTACCTGCCTGCCTGCCTGCCTGCCTGCTTGGCTGCCTGCCCGTCTGTCTGTGGTGTCCAATCCACTTCATATTCTAAACTCTTGACTATGATTGTACACACAAGGGAAAAAAGGGGGGAAAAAAATCCCATTTTTCTAATGTGAGTAAATGTTTCAGAATACAATTTGTGGAAAATCGATAGAGGGCAATATAATCAAGCAGAAAATATTTCAGAGCAAAATATTGCTGGACGTTTGATGCAGTTGGCCGCTGAGGTCCTTTAAAGTTAAAGATGAGGTATCAGCGGATATCAAAATTCATATACGTCTTTATCAGATGGACAGAGAGCCAAGACGGAGACAGTAATGAGGGCCATGCCGGCTGCACGGATGGAGCGTAAGTGCCCTTCGTGAGTAACCCCCTTATCTCTCTTGTTGCTCAATATTAAGATGCGTGTTCATGCCAGGCTAAATGGAAGCATAACAAATGCTATGCGTTGTGTGGCAGCACAGAGATAAATACTGATGGTTCTTTCGCCCCAGAGTGGAGTTAGCGCTGCCGGGAGCATCTGCGACCGTCCGATCGACCAGACAGATTTTACGAGCTCGGTAAAGTCTACGGCGGGCCACCCACTCCATCTTTTTTCCTGGAAAAATTAAATGGGTCCTATCGTCGGGATCAATACATCGCAGAAGATCCGCTAGGACTGCAAGCATAAATCCAGGATGGACTCTAAAGAGGGAGGCTCCTCTTAGTGTAATGGACAGCAGTTCAAAAGTTTAACACATCGGGTGGCTGCTCCCTATTTATTACATTGGTGTAGTTTGTCTCAGCGTTGGGCCACTGCATCGATGGCCATCAACCCAAACATCGGACTGAGCAGATGCATTAGGGAGATTGCCTGCACTGAGAGGCTACCGTAGTGAAATAATTACCGTTCTTGGATGCTGAGGCTGTGGTTTCTGGTGTGTGCCTCTACTCTGGGTACGCGCACGCATGCGTGCGTGCGTGTGAGGGAGTGTGTGCCTCCCTCGTTCCTTTCCACGATGCTCCCAATGGGATGGGGTTATGTGATTATTGATGCAACTGGGGGGGCTTAGGGGAGAAGGTGGGCAGCGATCCAGGCCACGGCCAGTCGAGGGGGTTCGGTGCCAGGGACATCTCAGTGCGTGAGCTTCCAGACTGAGGGAACGCGCCTCCGCCCCGCAACTGGAGAACGATGAAGGAATGCGTGAGTTCACGTGGAGGTCGGGACACGGGTCGCCACGGGGGCTAGAGCTGCTGGAGGAGTGAGTGAGGCAGAGACGCCTGGACCATGGGACTCGCCTGCTTCAAATCATGGAAGTATGACTGTGCCGCAGGCAAAGGTGAGTGCAGCGTGCGTGGTTTGGCCTTTGCACGTCCCCCTCCTGCAGGCTGCTGGGAAATGCCATTTGTCTTTCGCATTGTCCTGTTGGAAGGATGTTGTCCATCGCCATGTGCCTTGTTGCCCTCTTTACAGTCACTTTCCATGCACTTTCACTGTGGTCAGCCATATACCAAAGAGGCCAGGACATCTATAGACTAAACAGTCTTAAAGCCAGGCAGTAGAAGCACAGGTGTGCTGCTTCACCTGTGAACCCTGCCCCAAAATTTTGTATATACGGCACTCTGGTTTGTAATGTGTTCAGAGCAGAAGTTAATGTGTTTCCCTCTGCATGCTTGTGCTCAGAAGACGCTTTGCAGGTTCCTAGCTCGCTCGCTAACAGGCCCGTCAGCAGTCACACGTTGTGTTGCTCTGTGCAGGCGTGCCGCTGCTCTGCAGTTTTGCAGCATCTTAACCGATTGCTTTCCATATGGTAAATGGCGGCGGACGGTACATCGCTCCTGCTTCCTTCAGAGAATAAACAAATCTGAGCAAACCTGGACCACTGCTGACGCACCAGGAAGAAGCACAGCACCAGGGGACAGCAGAACAGAGCGCAACAGTGACAGCGATCATCTCACCCTGCGTGTTTTAGAGTGACTGCAACCACTTTGCCTTTTACTCAGTCTAGGTTCAAAACATTAGACACAATGAAACGCTTATAGTTAAATACCCACAAATGCAGGTATAAGGACTTGTGCGTCCACCCCTGATTCCTCATAAAGGTCAGAAAGTCAACATGCTTACCTTTGAGATGCATTCAATGATTTGTTCCTTACTGCTGACACAAATATGAAGACATTTGGGCATGGAATTTGGTGTCATGTTGACAGCCTGTGCAATAAGAGATTTTAACAATCTGGTTTTGTTTTTATGAAGTATTGTCATAATAAACTACTTTATTAAGAGCACTAGTTTGCAAGAGGGCTGATGCAGTGGGTTTAGCGAGTAGCACCGGGCTATTGTGGAATGGGGTGGAGTGGGTTTGAATCCAGCTCGGTCTGTGTAGTTTTCATGTTCTTTCTGTGTCTGTGTGGGTTTTCTATAGGTGCTCTGGCCTGCTCCCAAAGTCCAAAGATGTGTGTTCCAGGATAATTGTTCACTCTAAATTGCCTGTAGTGTGTGTGTGTGTGTGGCCATGCTGTGATGTATTGGCACCCTGTCTCAGGCTAAATTTATGGCACCCAACGTTTCCAGGATAGGCTCCAGATCACTATAACCCTGCTCAGGAGTAAGTGGTTAAAAGTGATATTTTCCAAAATAGTTGTAGAATTGCATCTTACTTCTTTCAAAATAAGATTAACATCCAGTGGCTAATCCATGAAACTTACTGTATCAGCATAAACATAGAATGGCGGCTAGTTGTCACATCCCTAAATCTGTTACAAGTGTCTACTTCGGGTTAATCTAGAAAGGAGTAAGCAAACTGTTACCAAATTCATAGACATAACCAAAGCTATGGTAGCCTAAAGTTATTTTATTTGCTTTTTAGGGATATTATTTGTTCAGTACTATGATACTGTACATCACAGTCAAAGGAATATCTGAGAGAGGCTGCGAGATTCCTGTGGAACTTGGCAGTCGCCATAGTTAGACAAAGCAAGGGCGGCGAGAGTAGAAACGCCACAGCTGTGAGTAAACAGAATGCGGTGGGCAAAAATAGGCCCATCGACAGTATTGATCAGCCACTTTGGTTCGGATTTTTATGGCTCCGGTCTCATTGGGAACCGAGCAGCGCTGAAATGAATCATCGCGCTCTCTTGGAATGTGAGCGGAATTTAAAGTGCTCTTTAGTTGCTGCTGGTAAGCACTTAATAATATTTCCAAGGAAGAAGAAAAAAGTACAACTTTTAACAAAACTGGGATATTAAATTATCTTTTGCGCCACATTGAACTCCGCGCTTCACTTAAAGATGCACGGCTTGGCCCGGTTTATTCCGAACGGTTATCCCGTTGTTGCGGTTATCAAGGGGACACAGGCTCACCGGGAAGTCCAGAATTGGTTTTGCTTTTCAGAACCCCTTCGGTCACCAGATCACTGTCAGCATGAGATACAGTATGTCAGTTTATGAAAATCAGTGCAGTGAAGTTATGAAATATGCAGATGAGCAACTGTGCGACCACGTGACCGCATTTGTCACAAAGAGTCTAGCATTTTATCTTGATTTATTTTTTCATGTGTAAGACTGCAGTAAAATTCCCTGTACGGTGGGTTTGATTTGTTTCATTGCAGTGTGTCATGCTCTCAGCAGTCTGGAACGGCATGAGGGTGGCTTTTCCCGGCAAAGGCCAGCAGATATGTTTTAGCGGTGTTGGCTGACACTTTGGGAATTGCCAGCCACAGCTCGGAACGCCTTCATGCAAGCAGCCATGTGTGACAGACAAAAGCAGGAGAGCTCTTAGAAACCGCTCAGAACAGTCAGTCTGCGTTTCAGATATTCAGTCGAATGGGAAAAGCATCCGAATCCAAGCTAGTCGAATATACAGGGTACAGTTTATTGCATATAAAATACTGTAAAATGTGTGGTTCTACTTGCTAAGAACATGTTCACCTTTTCCATTTGTGCAACACAGCATGCTTCTCACTGTACCTTTATTCTTTTAAAGTCCTGAACACAATTAGATCTCATGCAACACTGATTTGCAGGGTTAAGGTTACAACTACCTTTGGGCTACTGTACATAAAAATATATTGGGGGGTGGTATGTATGTGTGTGTATGCCTTCCTCAACCTCAGGTCCTCTACCAGAGGCCTGGGAGTTTGAAGGTTCTGCTCGGTATCTTAGCTATTCCTAGAATTGTACTTTTCTGGACAGAGACCTCAGTTGTACCTGGAATCTGTTGGACCCACTCTCCAAGTTTGGGAGTCACAGCTCTCAGTGCTCCTATTACCACAGGACAGTGAGAGTAGCTTCCTTCTACTTGTGTTAGAACACTGGGCCAAGATCTGCTTCTTGGTCAGCATGGAGGTCGGTCTTCTGGTCATCCCACATTTGGTGCATGTAGCCTTGCTGTTACAGTAGCATTCCATCAGTTCCAAGTTATCAGTCCTAGTCCAGGTGCATCTTGTTCCAGTAGCCCGCTTTCCATCGGTATGGGAGGGCTCCATCACGATGGAGGGCTTTCCATCAGTCCCTCGACAACTGACGCAGACCTTGTTAACTCGGGTGACGTCCAAGCCGGTATAAGTCTCTCGCTCATTCTTCAGCATTAGGGGTCTAAGCCTAAGGACCCTTACTGGAAATTCCCTTGTCGTGACCAGGATTTGAACCCTGGTCTTGTTATTCCAAAGGCAATGTTATCACTGTACTATCCAGTCAGTGGTATTTTTTTATTTATTTATATACAAACACACACGTACACACACACACACACAGAATACATACACATAAATTTTATCACTGTGAAATGTTCAGTACATTTGTTACCCTTTGTACCCTTTTAGGTGGAAATAGAGATGTGCTTGTCAGTCCTGGTTCCTACTTCTTCCTGTCCAATAGCTGTGGTCAAGGCGAGGAGTGGCTCAAGACTCTCAACAGAGGGGTTT
This sequence comes from Heterotis niloticus, assembly GCA_018136845.1. Classification (NCBI taxonomy): domain Eukaryota; kingdom Metazoa; phylum Chordata; class Actinopteri; order Osteoglossiformes; family Osteoglossidae; genus Heterotis; species Heterotis niloticus. The sequence continues at coordinate 20,092,845 of CM030888.1, forward strand.
GGATTCCATTCACAGGTGAGTTCTCAATGTTATTATTATTATTATTATTATTATTATTATTATTATTATTATTATTATTATTATAGTTAACTGATATCTTTCAGGTTGCAAGTTCATGTCCTTAAGACAAGAGTAAAATATTTGTCCTGCTCAACACCCTCTCCCCTAATCCAGACCCCCCATACTCTACATCCTGTGCTGGAAGACCACAGTGTGGATTGCAGACAAGCTTCTGTTTGCTCCCATGTGATAACACTGTCAGTGTGACTATGGCAACCTGAATGTCGGGCTCTTTTTGGAAAGACCCTTTCTAATCGCAGAGCAAAGTAGATGTTGGTGTAGCCATAACACGCTGTACACTCATTGCTAGGTTTACTATATACAAACTATCCATTCATTTCCTGGACCCAGGAAATTCCGAAACTATCCACTCAAATCCGGCTTTAACCAGCACTTGCTGAAGTTCTCTTCTTCCCTTGTCTGTACTGAACTGCCAGCAAAGTTCATGTTGGGAAAAATTTGGGATTTTATGCAGTGCATTTTACCTAAAAGCTGTTTTTCATGGTCTGCCAGAGATGTGTTGTGTCTCAGTTTTCAAAGAAAGGCAAAATACACAGGGAATGAAATGCAGAAACAAGGGATTTCAAGCATGTCTTTCAGTCTAAAAAGGAATCTACAAAGGGTAGTGTTTGTGACTGATTCTTACACATGATAGGCGATGGCAGCCTGTGCTGCTGTGTTATGGCGATGCGGGGATATGGTTAACTTTACTGTAGTAGCCAGGCTGTCCTTCCCAGTCTTTTCACTGGGTGTCTTTCTACTCATTATTATTACAATTGACTTTTGTTTAACAAATGGCTCTGCTGAAGATGATCATTTGTACAAATGGCTCACAAATTTGTATGCCTTTACACAACACTGTAATTTTAACTGAATAAGTGGGATTCGAACCAGGGACTTCCAAGGTGAGCAGCTTCACAAGTACCTGCTGCACCACAGAACGCCCGTCTGCCCCTACAGTGCGGGCAAACAGCACCGTGTCCCTGTTAGGAAAAGGGCAGATGACTGCGTGTACCAGGACCGGCCGAGACAAGAACGTCACTGCCCTGTCCCTCTGACACCACAGGGTGCCCACAGCTGGCAGGACGAGTACATGGGCAGTGACAGAGGGAAAAACCTGGCTTTAAAAATACACACAGGCTTCACACACCAAATTTACACTCGTGTTTCCCAGGCTGTGGCACGGCTTCTTTAAGCTGAATGTCAAAATAAGAACAAGTCAGACGCCATTACTCTAAAAACTCAAAAGACGGTAAATAGTATTGAAACGGACTGTATTATAAAATAAAAATAATCAAGAGAATTGACTTTGGTGTTAGAACTAAACTGATGTTTTGCGGAATAAATGGGGCTGTGGTAAACTGGTGGCTTACCTGATGTGGGGGTTCAAGCCCACCTCAGGTGTTTGTGGAGTTTCGTATTGTCCTCTTTGTTTGCACCCCTCTAAGGAAAAAATATGCTGGAAGAAGGCAAAGGTGAACCATTTCTGCTCCTCGTTCCTTTGAAAACCATGCCAGCCATGCTTAGGAGTCGGACATAACAGCTTTCCAATTCCAGTAAATGGAAAAAAAAACACTTGGAATAACATCCTACATTTACAGGTAATGCAGCTTTGATATTGGAGTCCAATAGCAGTTTTGATGAATAAGGTGCTGGTACATGGAAATGACAGAGGTGTTACATCCCTGTGGTACCGAGCACATGCGTCAGGGTTGCTTTGGGCATGTGGATGTCCAAGTCTGCCTGATTTTACCAGAGTACCGATCTCAATTTGCAGTGATTCTCTGCCGTGACTGAGTTCCTCATTGCAAAGGCATGCCTGGGGGGTACACAGGAGCGAACGGTCCCTTTAACATTTGACAATGCTGTATACAACATTTTGTCAGACACATGCGGGCAAAGTTTCATCATTATACTAAAAGAAATAATGAATGGTATCTTTCTTTAGACGGACTGTACATCTAGTAATAAGTCAAGACTCCTTGTGTGTATGTGTATCCTGTTTCTATTTTAAGGGGCTACAAACAAGTCTGTTGCCGAAACACACTTGAATTCTCAGGTTCCGGTGTGCATTCATGCACTGAGCTAATAGCTGTGGGTCAAGGTGGAATGGTTAACATTCCTCATGAGATTAGCACACCACCTCCAAGATATCCGTTATTCTCACTCATAAGTTTAGTAATTCTCTGTTAAAAAAAAGAAAGAAAGAAAAAATATGAAAGAGGGCCATCACAGTTCTGTGAAGCTGCCAGCCCCATTCTGTCAAACCCGATTGAACGTCAGACCGATCCTACGAGTCCTGTTGTGTTATCAAAAGCGGGTCTACTCTCTGGAGTTCAGGAATGGTCTCACCACAGGCGCAGTGTTATTCAGGTAGTTGTTATTCAGTCAGAAAATAAACAGAAACATGGAGCCAGAAGTGGAGGAGGGGGGGGTATTTTTAGTAAACCGGTAACACTGTGCTGTCATGTTAAAGATTAATAACCCCAAAAAAAGCAAGAGCCTGATAGGTCTGCTGATTCTGTCTTGGCTGCACACCAAAAGGTCCAGGTATGGTATTTGGCTGGGGTGCAAGGTGGCGGTAAGTTGAGGAGAAACAGGGTTGATCGGGAGGCACGGGAACGAGAGGAGCCGAGGGACCGCGCTGTTGTTATAAGCTGACCGGAGCTGCTGACAGAACGCTGAAAGACCAACCTCCATTCTTAAAGGAGAAATGAAAGCCAAACACATTCCGGAGCTACGCGGGAGGCAACAAGAATGAGAGGGAGGGCAGGGGGAGGAACAGGGAGGACTCCTGCAAACCTGTGAATAATCACTTTTTTCAATCTTTGCTACAGAGCCGTAACTGCATAGGGGGTGGGGGTGCTTCATCTGCAGAGGAGGGGGATAGTCTTACTGACTGCTTTAAGCTACCAGAACATCCATGTGACACCTCCACTGGAGCAGGAGACAGCAGGAACCCGGGAGCTCCGCACAGTACCAGCTACCTTCATGGCAATTGCCTGTCACCGCAGCTTCAGCAGGAGGTTCTGAAGTCCGACATCTTCTGCGCTTGCATTCTTCTGTTACGGACGGAAGATGACGGCGAACATGTGGCTCGGAGCCCCTGAATGACACAAGAATGGACTGGAGCCAGGAGGGATGTTGTGTGGGATTGTGACGAGGAAAATTTAAACCCTGAAGATAGCTGTCGGATACCGAGCTGGGATTGCTTAAGACAGATGATCTTTAACCACCTCCAACTCTGAACCAACCTGACCATCTTGTCTTTCTTCCATTCTTCTCTTGATGCTAGGAGACAGCGAGAGGCAGAGGAGTTTCGCATCTTCTCTGTACTCTGACGTGCTGCAACGTATTTGATGGCATTACTTCAGTTACACGCGTTCATCTGCTGATGTTTCCATCTTAAAAACAGCGAACGTAGTCCTACGGTCAAACAAACCGAGATGCTTCTGTGTGAGTGACTCTTCCACAACTGAAGGTTTTAAATAACCTCTAAAATATTCCCTCATTTTTGTTTTAAACTTGGACCACTTTGTAATTTTTCACACCAAGAGTTGCCTCTTGTACCTAAATGATTTTTGCAGTTATTATTTTTTGTTGCAGTAACTAAGGGTCTCTTCCATTATTTCATAATCTCATATTGTGAGACACACAAGGAAAGGAAGGACTTATCTGTATACCTGAAGTAGGACAGGGTGTCCCAGCCCAGGGGAAGTTTACTAAACAAAGCGCGAGGCTTTTCGGCATCAGAATCTCACCACGGCACATCAGTGATCTTAGGACCAAGCTTGCAGACGGGCACCTTCTCTCTGAGGACACCTTGAGGAAGCTGGGATGCCTGAGAGAAAGAGCGGCGTGAGCAAGAGCGGCAGCTACCTCTCACACTCGGCCTACAGGAAGATCAAGCGGGTCCTCAGCTTCCGGAGACGTGAGTTCGCAGATGCTCGGGCCACTGCTGTCCATGAACTGCGTGCACAGTAGGTCGCGCGCAGAAGTCAGAATCGACCCGCAGTCGTCCAGCTGTGATCAGAAGTGGGCGGTTTAGCGGCACCTGGCTGACAATGATTTGGAATTGGGATGTAAATGGGCCAATTTTGGGCTGGGTTCTGACTAAGTGACCGAAGGGATCATTCGCTGCTTTCTTAGTCAATTATGGTTGAGTCAGTGTTTAAGGAGACCTCATTCTTTTTCTAAAGTGCCAATTCGCCTTTTCCCTGCAAACATTGTCTGTAAAAGGTTAACACAAATGGTAAAGGTCCTAGCAGAAGTGATAACTGGTAAGATTTTTTTAAAAGAATGTGTGCCCCTGTTTAAATTTCCTCTGCATTTCCACTACATTTCTAAGCCAGCCTTGGTTTAGTGTTGCCGCTTTTATTGATGCTCAGGGTGAACTCTTCACGGCTCACAGACGCTGCCTCCTTTTGTCCTCACCCTCTCAGGTGTGTTTGGTCAGCGTCTCGAGGAGACCGTCTTGTACGAACGGCGATACGGCCATCATGTGGTGCCCCTGGTTGTGGAGCAGTGTGTCGAGTTCATCCGTCAGTGGGGCCTCAAGGAAGTGGGACTCTTCCGGCAGCCTGGCCAGGCCACCCTGGTCAAGGAGCTGCAGGAAGCCTTCGACACCGGGGAGAAGCCCTCTTTTGATAGGTTGGAAAGATGTGAACTGACATCTTGCGGTCTGCGATTTAACAATTTAAGTCGAGAGGTTTACATTTATTGTGCGTTTCTTGCAACGGTGACGAGTCGGCTCTGTTCGCTGTCGCTTCACCCTGCACTTTGCAGTCCTGACATCGCGTGTGAATGTGTGTGATATGCTTTCTAGCAGCACCGACGTGCACACGGTGGCCTCTCTGCTCAAGCTGTATCTGCGTGAACTTCCAGAGCCCGTGGTGCCCTTCTCCCGCTACCAGGACTTCCTGCAGTGCAGCAAGAAGCTTTCGACCGACAGAAACCAGGTAGCTTCCCACACACCCCACTGGGGCACCTGCGATAGATCTGCTCATTCTATGTCCTTGCAGGTAAGGACCTTGGTTACAGAAACCTCAACGCGTTAGTGTAAGCAAGGAGCTGATATGTATTACTTAGCATTTACAGACCCCCGTCAACTAAGGGCCAGGTTTCATTCACAGAGATTGTGAAGAAATATAGTTTATATATTATTTATCCATGAATATAACCAAAAACCCAGAAGAACTGAGCAATAGCAACAAAAATACTTAGATGTTGTAATGCTGCAAGTTTTACTTTAAATATTTTTTAAATAAAAATGCACCCCTTCTTGCTGCCTCTCTGAAGGACAGCTGACCATTAAATGCTCCTCTCGTCTTCCTGGTTCAGGGTTTGATCAAGCTGAAGACACATCTACATGAGCTTCCAGTGGCCAATTTCAACTTGCTGCACTTCATCTGCCAGTGAGTGTCCAGCCGAGGTTTGGTCCCGCTTTGGCTTCACTCATGCAGCCCTGGTGTCTGAGCGTCACAGTGGAATCTTGCTTGCGTTACAGGTTTTTGCATGAAGTTCAGTCCTATTCCAACAGCAACAAAATGAGCACCCAGAACCTGGCGACCGTATTCGGCCCAAATATCTTGCGACCTAAAGCTGAAGATCCCGAAAGCATCATTGGAGGTACGGTGTGTGGGGTGCGGGTCACTTATCAGCAGCAGAAACATTTCGGATACACATGGTTCACACTGAAGGAGGCTCAGGCCCTGGAGTTGTGCATAAAACGAGATTAAAAGTTTTTTAAAAAAGTCCCTGCACATATGCACATCAACGTGAGCAACATGGTTGATTCACAGTTGCTTTTAAAAGTATCCTGTTGTGACCTGATATTAGGAAGTAAGTTCCTTAAACACCACAAGCGTCAGGCCTGGCCTCCTCTAATCCATCTGAAGCTTCTTTCCTTCCACAGACAGGCCTGCCTGAAACCCTTTCCGTACCCCATCGGGGACCTTTTTTCCCAGCAGTCCCTGAGCCGGTTTGTGCTTCTGTTTCCCTGTGTCACTGGGCACAGATCAGTGTGACACCGTGTGAGATACCGGGTCTGTCCTGTTGCCAGGGGCGGCTGCCGTGCAGCAGCTGATGTCGGAGCTGATCAGCGAGCACCAAAACCTGTTCCGCAGAAGTGGGGAGGAAGACGGCGAAGCCGCGTTCGGACCAGATGACGTGGCTCCCGAAAGGCTGAGAGGAGCGATGTCTGGGGAGGTCCTCGCTGGGTCCACGGTCCAGTCGCCCAACACATGCCAGGACATGTCCTGCAAAGGACTTCATGTGCACTCCTTGGCCTCTGGCCTGTCTCTCTCTCCCCTCTCTGACACAAAGCAGCTCCCCCAAAGTTCGGCCAACAACATCTACAGCCGATGCGTCACGACGACAGAACCTCATGCGTCAGAGACTCCTTCACCAGCAAATTTCAACATCCCAAGGAACACTGACAAATTTGCACCACTTTTGGACACTGAAACCCTTGCCCCACCCCTAGGCTCTGCAGGAGTTCCCACGGTGATGGCATTGATGAACGGCTCTGCTCCAAGTGTAACCCTATCCAACAAGTGGGGAGGGCCCAGCCGGAGAAGCTGGGCCAAAGACACACGGAGCAGCAGCTCGCGGGAAAGGCACAGGAGCGCTGAGCCTCAGGACTGCACTTTGTCCCTGTATGACAATGTTGACCGCTCTGGGAGCGCGATCCGCCACGGCAGCGGAGAAAGGCCTGGTGGCCGGGCACTGGCGGATGGGATGAAGAGCGTGGAGAGCGGCTCCTGGTCCTCCTGCGAGATCTTCCTTGAAGAGAGCGACGCCAGCTCTGCAGCGACATCCAGCCGCTCCCCCTCCCTTAGGGCTGACCTGAGGGAGCTGCGCGTCAACTCCGCTGCCTCCTCTTCCATAACTGAGGGCCCTCTCAGCAGCGGCAGCAGCGAAGTTTTCCTGCCTTCGGTGCCCCCGGAGCAGCCGGCCCAGCCGTCCAGCACCATGCACGGTCTTCTCACCAGTCTCCAGCAGCAGATGGCCAAGCAGAAGGCGGACTATGAAGCCCAAATAAAGGGGTAAGAAAATCAACTTGCTTTGAACTGCTGACTTTGCATGACTGCTGAGAAGTTCCACATGCGGGCTGCTACTTGCGTTTGGAACGCGCTGGACACTGAATAAATACACGCTGTTTGTGTTTCTTCTACCTACCTTTTTAATGCTTAAATAACATTTTAAGTACTAAAGTTTGAATTCAGTTCCAAAGTTATTTGCAGCCTGTTTTCTATTTGTAAGTTACCCTTTTGGAATTCTACAGCAATCATACTTTCTCCTTCAGCCATTATAAGATCATACACTGCATGGCCAAAAGTATGTGCTTGTTGAACCTCCCTTTTGAAACCATGGGCATTAATATGGAGTTGTCCCCCCCTTTGCTGCTTTGACAGCCTCCATCTTCTGGGAAGGCTTTGTGCCAGATTTTGGAAATTTGTGCCCATTCGGCCACAAGAGCATCAGTGAGGTCGGGTGAGAAGGCCTAGCTTGCAGTCGCTGTTCTCATTCATCCCAAAGATGTTCGGTGGGGTTGAGGTCAGGGCTCTCTGCAGCCATTCATAGGGGATATTAATGCACTACGTGGCCAAAAGTTGGACCCCTCTTGAAACGATTGAGTTGAGCTGTTCCAGCCGCACCCACGCAGCATACAAACACATTCTAGACAACTGTGTGCTTCCTGCTTAGTACCACATGTTGGAGCTGGAAAGAAGCTTCTTATTCCCTAAACTGTGGCCACCAAGCTGGAAGCACACAGTTGTCTAGAATGTGTTTGTATGCTGCGTGGGTGCGGCTGGAACAGCTCAACTCAATCGTTTCAAGAGGGGTCCAACTTTTGGCCACGTAGTGCATTTTAGCAGAACCCCAACACTTCACAATGCGTTGTTTGTTCTCTCCAGTTGACAGTGTGTGACCTTCATGTGCAAATGGCTATTTAAAGACAGGGAATGGAATGCGTCGCACTTTGTCAGATCAGTTTTGTGATTTAAACTGACGCTAGCAGGCAAATTGTAACAAGCACCGTCCTGGATGCTGGTAGTGCCGAACTGGAAACCACGGGTATGTTGAGCAGGATTGTATGGCCCCACGAATTCAGCCAGCTTTACCATAGCTGTGGTGTGAGCAGCTGTCCAACGCACACGGTCACGGGGAGCTCAGAAAGCATCCACGGTGTTCAGGCACCAGTGCATCTGTCCCTCCTTGACAAGCAGGTGTGCATTCGGTCTGATGCCGAGCCTTTTCTGAACCCCAGCTTGGAGCAGCGGAACAAAGCCCTGCAGGGAGAGGTGGCGGCCCTGCGAGCCAATCTGCAGCAGCAGCGGCGCTGGTACAGTGTGGCCGAGGTGAAGATGCGCAACGTGGAGCGGGCCCGGGTTGACGCGGACCGCCGCAATGCCGCGCTGCAGCGCGAGATGGAGCAGTTCTTCGACACCTTCGGGGAACTGAACGTGGAGGCCAGGAAGACAGAGCGCATTGCACAAAGCTTTTGAGCACCGCTTAATGAAGTCATGGTTCTGCTCTGAAAAGCTTCAAGGTGTTTCCCAGTCAGAAAAGCTGCCACACTAATAATAACTTTTGAATCTGAATGTCTGTTATTTATTTAGCCGAATCTATAAATTATCTTACCTGTATTATATATATAATACTCAGGCTTTTGAACATGAAAGATTTTTTTTTTTTTTTAAAATAACCAGTGTGGCTCAGTCAGGAGAGTTTATTCTGCATTCTCACCTTCTGTCTCTTCTCAAAAATCTCCTTTCTCACAACATCCTGAACCTCGTTACAAAAACTTTTCCACAACAGCACATCTTTCATTTTTCTGGTACAAAACTGTTCTCTCCGAATTCTAAAACATACAATTAAATACAGACATCTACATGCAAGTGCTCACAAGTGAAGTTTCATTTTCTTCAGCTTTTATTGAGATTTTAATGTGTGCCTTTGCTCATTTGCTGCGGACATTTTGTTCTAAATGCAGGCTACATACAGGAATGTGCCGTGATAAATGTGTACTATCAGATAAATAGCTTTTACATTTAACTACATTTAAAGTAAGACACAAAAGACAGTACTGCTGCAAGTTTGGATCGGCTGCCCATCTACAGATGACCGCAGAGGCACCGTCGCTGCTCATGGGAAACCTGGCTGTTTCAGACTTTCATTAAATAAGATTTAAAATAAAAATAAGCCAAAAAATTCAATTTATTTCACCATTTATTTTGCAGTTTTTTTTCCTTCTAAATGATTATCAGTCTTTGCCTTTGCATAATGATACTAAAACACAGGGAGGTCAGAAACGACAGTAGTGCCCACATCCCTGAATTGTCCAAAAGGCCAATGGCTGAAACAGTGGTGCAGCACACAAAGAAATGCGCACGAGCAACAAGACTACGGCCTACAATGGCGGACCACACACGTGCGCACGCACTCATGGAGTTAAATTCAGTAAAGGACTATTTGTAATGGAACCATTTTTCAAAATACAGCTCACTGAACAGTGGTGCTTGTCAGATCAAATAACACTTTGTCAGGCAGGCAAAGGATCAAGCAGCCTGAACGGAATGACAGGGGGTTAAATTATTCCCTTTTAGCTTCTTGCTAATGTCATTCTACTCTCTCATGTCAGCAGCCACAAACTATTTGGTTCCCACGTGCAGCAAACCCTCTGTTTATCCTACACTGTAAAAACATCAAGACGGGAAAAAGAAGCCCTGGAGGAATTGAACTGCTGTGGATCCTGAGTTCAAAAGGGTAAGTTTTCCCATTTCCTTTGGAACATTTTTTACAAAACTTTTGGGCATATTTTACTCGGACTGGTCAATGACGGCTAGAAACCTTACAGCGACAATAAAAGCTTGTAAAATTAGATAAACCAGTGACTGCAAGCAAGATGGTTAAACAAAAATGGATGTTTTGTCATTTTGAAGGAAAAACTATGCTGAGGGGTTAAGCGCAAGTGCATGAAGCTGCATCTCCTCTGGGGTCCGAGAGGTGGAAGGGTAACACGGATGAGCCAAGATGCATGTACGCATGCGTTCACCACGTATAACATTTTAAAATAAGGGGTTTTTTTTTTTTTTGTTTCCTTTGTTATTTTACAACTGATCCAATTTTATAGAAAATATACAAAGGCAAAGCAGTGTCACAAAGTCCAGAGGTAAGCAAAAAGAAATCAAACTTTCAACGAGCACAAAGTCCTACATTTGACTCATCTCAAGCCCGCTGCTTTGCACAAAGCAGGTAACTTTTTTTAGTCTTAAGGCAAAATGGAGCAAGAGCGGAAGAAAAGAAGCTCCACCGAATACCACGCACTGCGGACACCTCAATCCCCATCAAAGAAGCCAGAGGAAATGACGGCCATGCGGTCGTGCGTCTCCTAGTACATCTGTGGCCCTCAGTGCTTCACTAAATTCCACATTAGGGCTCCAAAGAAGTCTCCTGCATAACTGCAAGCACCTCCAGTGACAAAGATTTCTACAATGAGGGGGAAAAACCCAACAGGTGATGTCAGAATCAATACAAACACAAAAACTGCACAGGAGCAACAAAAACTTGAAAAATAACATTTCTATTTACAGGTTAAGGAATAAAAGCAAAGATGATGATCTCTGTAGCAAAAAGAGCTGCAAACATCAAAAAGCATGTGAAATTACCGCAGTGCAGCCGTCTTGTTGTGTCGAACCAGAGACCCCCCAGCTGATGCTTGCACATGCAGCCCGGCACCCACAATTCCTTGCCCGGCTTCACCTTGGCAAGGACTTGGATTGGGGTTTCCCATTTTTGTTTGATGTGCAGGTTGGCCAGAACTCGAGACAGACAAGGCAAGCGCGACTCTCACTTGAAAGTACAAAAGATTTTTTTTGGTGTTTACATAGATATTACAAACATTTTTTTAAAACTGCTTTTGGACTACACTCTGCGAGATGCAAGGGAAACTACAGCATGTTTGCGAGGGAAAACAGAAGGCCGCAAGCTTTGGGCTTGGGCTGAATTTATCCTGTCGCTTAGCATCGGGGGCTGCAGACGTCTTTGAGAGCCATCACAAACTTTTCCTTTTCTTGACCATGCGAACATGACACATGCATGTCTGCAGTCACTACTTTCTTAAAAAGGAAATTTAACGTTCAAATCCTTCTTCTTTAAATAAATGAATTTGCATTAGTGTACAGTACGCGCGCTTCAAATTGTATACCGGACCAACTTTATGTACACGCAGAAAAATACTTCTTCCCGTACCTTGGAATTTGGAATACGCATTCAAATGTGCAAAAATGTCCAATTACACAATTGTCCATCAGACATTAAATCTTATAACCAAACTCCTTGTCCAAAGTCTAGAATTTGAGGAAACTGCTACCATCACCGCTATTAATACAACTAAGAGTAGCTGTTTCTCTATTAGGCTACATTAAATGATTTAAATACAGAATTATTAACATTAGACTCACAAGTAATGCACACTGGATTTGCTCAGTGCTGCATTTTCATTTTTATACCTCCAGTGGGTCAAGGGACCCACCAGCACGACAGACATCAGGACAACTCAGACGTTTGATACACAGGACATATTAAGGCTTTCTAGAAATTGTTTTCCTTTTTATACATTTAGATTGCTTACATTGAAATTTTTGCTACTAAAAACATGCAGAAGACATGATTTCTTTTTTTTTTTTTTTAAAAGCTTAAACCACTTACATTCTGTAAGGCTTACGTTGCATGTTTGCATCTCCACAGACCGTCTCCCAGATACTCGTGTAGCTCAGGCGATACAGTTACTGTACAACTGATACAGTAGGGCACCAAGAAGTCATCTCTGGGTCATTATTGAGGTATAAACACAGTACTGGTACTGATAACTACCAAACAATGCTATTAAAAAAAACATTTCTGTTCAAGACACTAGCAGTATGTTATTTGCTTTCTGCTTACTTTGGCTAGATTTACAAAAAAAGAATTCTGAAAATGTGAGCCACAGACATTGCTTCACCAGCTCATAGTAACACTGGTTATATAATGAGTGCTTTTGCCACTATTCAGGATGTTTAGCCTAACAACAAGCTTCTCAGACTGCAGTGCAACTGCGACTGCAGTGCCACAGGTCCCACAGATGTTGACCATCTTCTGTGTTCAGGTACAAGGTGGCCACAATATGCCACGCCATATGATTTCCACTCAGATACCCCCAGCGTGACAGATGATATGGATGAAGCAATTCCCCTTGGACTGCCACTTAGCGCCCATAGCAAACTTCTGCTGATGGCGCATTTGCCGTTCGAACAGCGCAAAATAAATGAAGCCGACGTGACTCAACACAGACGTAAGCGTTCGCACTCCACCTTCGATGCTGGTAGCTAACAACAGACTTCCAGCGCCCTCCGATGATTTGACAGATCGTATTAACCGCGTTTGCTGCTCCAATAATACACATGAACAGTGTGTTTTCCTTTATGCTTTTGACTGCATAAAATTGAGCATATTTGCATAATCGTGCAAGTTTTAGGCATGTTAGTCGCACTATAGACCATGGCAGCTGATGGTGTCCGTTGTTGTGTACCCATGTCTGACACTCAGGCATGAGAAAGAACACGGCAGCGTTTTTTTAGGCAATCACACAGTGGATTCCTAGCATTATTGACATCCAATATAAAAGGGTGTCGAGGATAAAAGCAGCACACTGATCTGTCACACACACACAGCGCAGGGTAGAGATTTCCATACGTTCTGCAGCTGCAAAGGGGACTTCACAGAAACCATGGTGGGAACAACTAAAACAATGCTGCACCTCTTGATCCAGTTAAAATTATATAAAATATGCATATTAAAACAGGAAGTTGACTAAATTTTGTCTTTTCTGCACCAAAGTCAATTCACTTTCACCTTCATACCACTGTCGTTCTGCAAGTCAGCTCTAAAGCCATGTGTCACAAAAAAAAACTGAAAAACAACAAAAAAAACTAAAGTGTGCACACATGATTTTGACTTTGACATGATGCCCCCATCCTCATACAAAAGCAGAAAGCATGCTGTGTGGTGTTCAGCTTGTGTAGGGCAGTACAAACAGATGGGGCTGAAGGCTGAGGGAGAGTAAGGTTTGGGGGGGGGCGTTTTTTGCTGTATTCATTGGCACTCCTCCAGCGCCCCCGAGAGGACGTCGACACTGCCACTATCTGTATCTGAGGCGAGTGTCTGCTCCGTGGACATAGACGAAATGTCGTTGATAGATGAGGACTGGGAGGCTGTGGCACTACTGTTCACTGCTGAGTCTACGGGGGGGGCAACATAGCATTTAGGCAAACAATCATAACCACAGTGCTGCATGCTACCTCATATGGTTAAGGACTCATACTAAAGGGTGCCAGTTCAACCCCAAGAAGCCCTGTTTTTAAACATTTCAGCCATGTCTCTAACATTAGTTGATCCAGAAAAATATTCAGCTGTATAAACAAAATTTTAAGCCTCTACAAACAAATGTTGTGATATCCACAGAACAGAAAATGTACTGACTGATGCAAAGAACTCACCTGATTCATCTTTAACTACCCCATTCTTGCTCCTTTCTTGCCAGTCCATCACCTCTTTATAGATTAATTCTGCGGTACAATACCATGTTTTTAAATCAATACAAAGAAGGGGAACATTTCTGAAAGCAGCCAACTGAACAGAACATTTCCTTTGTACCTTTCCACTGTTCAATGCTGTGTTCTCGCTCCTCCAGCTGTTTGTCTGGAATCTGCGGTGGAGGCTGAAAGACAAAAACAAAATAACAGTGGTAGCACAAATTGGGCACATGGTTGATTCAACCTGGTGACAGTATCTTTTCCAAAACGGTTAACCAGATCAACAAATGCAGTAACAGCATTACTGTTAGAAAAATCAATTCAGTACCAGATGGTGTTTTAAAAAAAATAATAAAACTATCAAAGTTCATCTAAGAGGAAAAACTACAAGTCTTTGTCCAACAGCTGTAAAAATCGTACAACCGAACACAAAAAGTTCATGCAATGCATCTCCTGCTGGGTCTGTTCTTTCCTTCCCAAGGTAAACTTCCAGGAGTTGGACACAATGGATCAGGTAAATCCATCTTTCTACCTTACGTACATGGATGAAAACAAAAGAGCTACTCACAGCATCTGCCTCCGCAGGGTCATACCACACATGAATGTAAGGGTGATTCAGGGCTTCTTGCACAGAAATTCGTCTTTCGGGGTCAACCACCAGCATCTTGGACAGCAGGTCTCTAGCTTGGTTAGCTGCAACAACGGCAACACAAACATCCCGCGAGTTTCTTCTTTTCTTTTAAAATCACCTTCTTTTACAAAGAAAACACAACCAATGGGACTAAGCTCTGAAGGGTAACAGCAGTCTTACTCTTAAGTTTGTCGTGTTCAGAGTCTGAGGGGAAAGCCCAGTCAGGGAAGAGCTCTGTGAAGCTGACTCCCGGGTAGTGAGGCTTGTTCATCACATAATTCCTCACTGTCTCCATCAAGCGGCTCATGAACTCCAGGGAGGGCGTGCCGAGAATTTCAATGACCTTATTCCACTGGTCAATGTCTAAGGTCAGCCAGGTTCAGGAAGACGGCATGCAAATGGCACACACAAATCAGCAAGTGCAGGCAGCTCTGCGCTTTCAAACTGGTGGACCCATAAAAACACTTAAGAAAAGGATACGATCTGTCCCTTGGAAAATGACACTGCCTTTTACCATCTCTCCCATGATGCAGCCCACAGACCAGATGTCCACTGACAGTAGAAGAGAGAAGGGAGCAGCACGCATTTGAATGCAGCATTTTTTCAGGGGAAAAGCATAAACATACAAAGACTCAGTTTCATATTTTTTCACTGAAATGCTCTGGAAGAAAGAAATACAATGAAAACAATCTCGGTGGCTTTCTGGCATCTAACAATGTTTTCTGTAAAGAAGCTTAATTGACTTTTTTTTGTTAAGTACAGAAAAGTCATAAAATATTTGGGCTAAAACAGATCAGATTTACTTGTGGTGTTAACCCGATATAAGCCGAGCTGTTTTTACTTGGGCTGGGAGCACAATTATTCCCCCCCCATTGAAAATACTGGAAAATAAACTTATGCGAAAGTTCAAAGTCTGACCCATTTTAAGGGTCTAATTACATTCGGCTATGGATGGATCACGGGTGTACATTTGCGTATCACAAGAAAATCATATCAAAATAAGTTTTCGCTGAGATGCACAGGCCTCTTTACCATTTTCTTTGTACTTCATTCCAAGGATGACCTCGGGTGCCCTGTAGTATCTGGTCACCACATAAGGCGTCATCATGAAGTTCGTGCATGCTGTTCTGGCCAGACCAAAGTCTAAGATCTTCAAAGTACAGTCTGACTTAACCACAATGTTACTGGGCTTGAGGTCCTGAAGGGAACATACAGATGTGATGTTATGCTCACATACCAGATCAAGCCTTTGGTGCTGGCTGACAAATGGAAGAATAGGAAACACTCTAGTGTGATATTTGCTCCCACAGTTGTGATCCTGGCATGGAATGACTATCACTTACCCTGTGGATGATGCCTGCAGAATGCAGGTGTCGAATACCACACAGGATCTGGTACAGTAGGTATGACATCCTCTCGTGATCAAGGTCCATGTGGATAACCTGGCACAGGCTGGCATCCATCAGTTCCATCACCAGATACCTGGTGAAACACAGCCATATCTTAAATGAGAGGCACTGCCTAGTGGTACTACAGGGTGACCATAAAAACTGAGAAAAATATAAACAGTGAGTATAGCTACAATTTCATACAAATTCACAGTGAATTCACCAAACTTAAAACAAAAAAATCTGCACTGTATACTGTATTTGCAGTGTCATAAGATCTTAGGTAACCAGCACATCAGGTGTTTACTGATTCAACTCTGCTGATGAACTTCATTTTCTGACAGTCTGGTAGGAAATCCACAGGCTACCCTGACCTCTTATACATCTGCACCTTAATGTAGGTTAACCACAATGTCACATCATGCAATATTTCATTTTCTATTGCTAAGTTTGTTCCCTTAACAGGAAAACTTGCATAAACACAAATAAAGTGTGAATGACGATGATCTAGTTTTTCCCTACAAAATCAGATAAATTACTTACAAATCCTGGAACTCCTCCAAGGACTTCTGTGGTGTGAAGACATTGAGCAACTTGATAATCTGTGTAGGGACACAGAGAATGACCATAAAATACCACCTAATGTTACCTACACGTGCTGCCTGAAACCATGAGGAGGAGCTTGGAGAAACGGTGCATTCACAGTGCACACTTGAATGAGAGCAGGGTGCTGCTGAATATTTGATGGCGACGAACATTTTTGTGGTTGACACACTTGAGCAGCACCAGTTCCCTGTAGGCCCGCTTGGCATGGGTCTGGTTCTGGAAAGGTCGGCTCAACTTCTTCACTGCCACAGGAATACCAAGAACAGTATCCAGAGCAGAGCTGTACAACAAAGACAACGCAGAACATGAGACAGCGTGTTGTCTTATTTGTTTCGTACACAACATTATTAACACTAAAACAGTACAATCCTTGTATTATAAATGTATGAGTGTAGGATCTCCACACATACCAGACGATGCCCTGAGCCCCTGATCCAATGGCCCTGAGTTGCTGGTACCGCTTCAGTACCGTGAAGGTAGAGTCCCCCACCTGGACGCTGTAGAAGTTCCCATCCTCCTCACTCATGACTCCTTGCCTGTGCCACCTCAGTCGTGATCAACCCTGCAGCTGAACTGAATCACAGCCGACAAAACATTCAGTTGCTTCAAAGGCTTTGGTTTCCCAGAGACTGCAATAATAATTTTGCCTCTTCTTTAACTTTTAGTCTCAAGTATTGTACATATTCCATTAAAAAGGTTAATGAACAAGCCATGGTTAAGAGTATGGTTTATGCTTTAAGCCAAACTGCTACATTTTGATATCTTCAGGTTAAACACCAGTACAGGCAAAGAGAGAATGATCTCAATGAAATACTAAAAAGCGCACATAAGGAGGTCTGGCTGACACTGAAAAAATTGTACATCTGTCTTGAAATGGATCAATCCAGGTCACCTTTAGCAGAACCTCACACAGAAAAGCAGGGTGCTTTTCTTTCACGTTATTACCTGGTCATTTTATAGAGAAGACAATCTATGCAACCCGACAATCTGGAACTTTTCACTGCACTTGGCAAGTTGTCAAAACCTTGCTTAGGTAGCTACATGCCAGCTTGCAGTCTCACACTCTCTTCTGAATAAAAATATCTGTGCAAACAATATAAGAGCAAGGCCGGAGAAACACTTTGCTGGAACACGCATATTACTTGCCCCGAGGTCACTGCAAAATAATTTCCCAGATGTAAAATATCCTGCCAGTAAATAATTTGTTTACTCTGCTGATCATAATCCATATTCATATATTTATCTGCATAATCATGTCAGGATTTTGCAAGCAATTTTTCAGTTGTTTAAGCCAATTTTTTTTCTACCAGCGATCAATTTATGCAACTCTAAACTAGCTGAGCTACCTGGTGCTGCCTGGTTGAAAAAGGTGTAGCGATGATAAAGTAAAAAGCAATAAAATTTTATGTATAATCAACAACTATTTTTCCATTGAAGCGTTTGCATTTAGTACTTAACTATTGTTACTGCTGTCGGACAGAAACGCCACAGAATGATGCATCTCCAGGAAATGTTATGATCGTATCTCACAGAGAAAGAGGATGCCACAGTCCTAAGGGCCACTGTTATATAAAGTTTGTGACTGTTCAGCACCTTGAGTAGCACAGTGGTGGTCAGAAGTACAGTGCTACCATCAGCATCAGCTAAGCATGCTAATGTCGGCAACAGAGTTCATTGTAATCACACCTGTTGTCTCCAGAAAGAGGAATCAAAAGCAGCATAAACATTAAAAACAACTAAGACTAAGGTATAATGCTGTCAAAATTGGATTATACAGCATCTATATTCAGTTGACAGATGTCACTCCCCCTCTATTTTTATAGTTAAGAAATTCCCCGGTACTACATCAGAAATTACATGTAGACCACTAGTGTCAAACTAACCACATTCCAGCAAGCCAGTGCTCAAATTCAAAGTTCTACTGATGCTCAAAACCCTAAATTAAAGATGTCAAAAGACTATTGGGAAGTGACTTTACTTCCAAAGATAAACATAATGTAGCAGCTTACTCGTGCGTAATAAGAAACTGATGTACAAGATTGAGCCACGGCTCACTAGACCACTGAAAAAAAAACCTTTTAAAAGTCTCTTTTGCTTTCTGCAGACCTTCTAAATCTACCTTCTTATGCAGCAAACCATCAATTTAAGACAATAATCCATTCCTGAAAACAGTAATGTACACCAAACACCTATTTTGCATTATTTTAAATAAGAAAAATTATAATAGACAATAATGCATTCAAAGATTGCGTTGGTCTGGACATGTGCAGAGGAGAGATGCTAGATATATTGGGAGAAGGATGCTAAGGATGGAGCTGCCAGGCAAGAGGAAAAGAGGAAAGCCTAAGAGGAGATTTATGGATTTGGTGAAAGAGGACATTCAGGAGGTTGGTGTGACAGAGAAAGATGCAAAGGACAGGAAGAAATGGAAACAGTTGATCCGCTGTGGCGACCCCTAACGGGAGCAGCCGAAAGATAAAGAAGAACAACGCATTCAAAGCCCTTCCAAAAACCCCAGATGGATTTCCTTCAAATATCACCATACCCTTGTAAAAGATCTTGTAGCACACAGGGGATACAAACATCACACACAGCACACCAACCCTGCGTGTTCACAATAGGAGACCAGACCTGTTCAGCAAGAGATGGACAAGGACCAGGGACTCCACTCTACAATAGTTTATAATAAAAAAAAAAAAAAATTAAGCAAGGACAATTTTAAATAAAATAAAAAAAACAAACAAAAAAAAAAACATGGAAGTATTTAATGAACCATTACTATACTCAAGAACAGTTGACTTTGAGTTGTGGTGGGTGTCTCTCACCACTTTCAATTCTTTTAATCACTTCCATATTTACTTCCATCCTATGAGCTTTACTAGCCATATGACCATCTTTTAAATTTTGACCCCAGATTCACGCAATTGAATCTTGTCTGCCTAAACTTCAACATTGTACCAACAGTAAGGAATCTTCCAGTGCTTCTGGACTCAGAACTTTCTTACAAGCCCCATGTTAACTAAGTAACAAAAACCTTCTTCCTGAAGCTGAGGACTATTTTCAACTTAAAATGCTATCTTTCTAGGCCAGAAGCAGATTCACCCCTTTGTTTTCAGCACGCCAGAATACTATAACTCCTTGTTGTCTGGTTGTCTCCCCCCAAAAACTTATAAAGAATGCTGTAGTCAGGGTAGTCAACTGGATGCTATAAACACTGCCTGTTGCATATAGAGGTGACTGTAGCCTTCAGCCTGGATACAGATGATCCTTGATCCTCCTCTGAAGAGACCACCTGTGACACCAGCACTCCATGTGGATTCCATGTCTGTCAGCATACCTGCACCTGGATGTCAATTTATTTTAAGCTCCTTGTGACTAGAGGAATGTCATCAACAGCTGTATAGTCTTTATTTTCATAGCTGTAGCTACTGCACCTATTTTTTGACCTAGAATGCCAAGAAATGATGGGTAATCACTGGCACTTGCATCCTCAGAGGTTTATTTTTCTACCTAACCTTTTGGTTGGGACTTTGTGTTTCACTTCTCAGTTGCAGTTTACTCACTTTATATACAGTAGTTCTTATAGTTTTATGCAGCTATTCATTTATCTATAGGCTTAGTTTATAGCTGTATTCCTTGATATTCTTCTCTTGGTCTGGAATAACAAATACTCTGAAATTTACTGTCATATTAACATGTATGCATTTTTATTCATGCTAACACCAAGCCACAGTGTCGACCAACTATTTTCCATAATGAGGAGGAAAGCTGAGAATCTTAAAAAGGACTACAAACTAACAAGACTTTTCCTGTCTATGAGGGACCTTTAAGTAGGACAGGCCACTGACTTGATATTGAATACACATTTCACTGAGCAGCATATCAGAAAACACAATGACGCAAATGAAAATTATGCCCATCTCAGTATCAAGCTAGTTTGAATGTGTCAGAAGTGATATCTACAGTTAAATATCATATCAAACTTCCCAAAATATTAAATATTAAACAGCTATACAGGTTACTACTTTTGAAGCATATTGTTTTTGACTATGCTACCAAATTTTTTTCAATGTTATTTTCATAAACTGCTTATCCTATACAAAGAGAAAAATCAGGTTCCAGAGCCCTGTATCAATGAACGTTACCTGCACTACAGATCAATGAGTACTGTAGTTAGCATGCTGGCTACACAACAGAAGAAGCGCAAAAACGTCCACTAACAGGTTTTCTTGGATGTGTTTATGTATATTGAGACTAACAACCTTTAGCAGACAAAAAATAACATGCATGAGGTGTGCGAGTAGCATGTAGCTAGCATACCATTACACCATTGAGGGTTAGGAGTCCATATCCCTTTCAAGCTGGATAACCCACCGCTGGTTCCAGTTGAATGTAGTAGTTTCCCTTAAGGAGGAACAGGACTAAGGTGGGTAGGCAGGTGCACTAGCCAGCTTTACTATAAAATAAGGAAAAGGTATTCATCTGCAACAATAATGCACCGGGTGTAACCTTTTTAGCAATGAGAGATGGATAATTCAGCAAAATAGAATGTTAGCCCAAAAAAAAAAAAAAAAAAAAAACTGCTCCACCACTGCTGACCATTAAAAAAGGTACAGTATGTGCACATTTATCACCATATCAGTTGGCAGCATGCATGTATCTCATCACTTTCTAGAACCTGCTTCCACAATTTGGTATTCAACTGAATCGCTCCAGCAGCAGCCACAAGCAACTTAATACTTTTGACAAAAAATACTTTGGGTGTACTGAAGTAAAAAGAGGAATTGTTTTAATCTTTATAATGTTTATAGTTCTTTGTAAAAACTTGCTATTAGCATACTGGTATATCTGGATATATCCAAAAGACAATTTTCATATGCTTATATTAGCAAAACAGTAGTGACACACCAAATAATTCAGTTCACATATGATCTGTTTAACTCTCCAAATACAGAAAATCATAACTTACAAAAACTCACAGTCTTCCCCCTTTAGAGAGTTCAGTTCCCTTTCCTGCGAATGGACTAGATTGACAGTCAAAGCACCACAAAAGTCAACACTAAGCTGTCACTACAGAGGAAATCACTAACAGCTGAAGAGGAAAGTAAAAGTGACTTGATTAATTTAAGAAACTTAGTTTTAAGGATAAAATTTTGAAGAAAAAAAGATTGCAGTGACAGAAGTGGAACAACTATATTTTTTCTTTACAAATTCAAGTAAAAAATAAAAATTACTGTTACCAAAAACAACTCAGAAAAATACAATTCATTCTGAAATGTACATATGTTAGAGTAAATGTAACTCTTTACTACTGAAAAATATTAAAATTAAATTCATTAACATGTGTTTTCTGTAATCTTTGTCAGAGATAAAATGCATTCTTCTGTGTGTCTAATGACAGATCTATAAGTATAAAATATTTTATAGCAAGACATGGTGACAAATAAGGGGATGAATCTGATCTACTTTGGTGTAGTATAACAGGGACTAGCTATACATTTGCAGTTTTAAAAATTCAACACAAACGCTGGTATACACAGCCTGGGTATGTGCAGTTTTTCTGTAACGCAGCTAAACTTTTAATAGCGGCATCTGATTTGCACAACAGATGTCCTACTGTAATGCAAAGCCACAATGCAGCATGAGCAATTTGTTTGCGAGAAATGAAAACATTCAAAGTTCCTGTGTAGCGTGAGCAGCTTGTTCCTGTCATTTTTATCACTATGGGAGCCTGTAAGGGACATACTTTGCAGACATCATAAGTTTCCCGTAAGATGTTCGCACTGTTTCTATGTGTTTGTGCAGTGTCTCTATTCACAAGATTAAAATGAAGTGTAATCCAGCAAAGTGGGAAAAAAAACAGGAAAGGTTCAGAAAAATTGAAAGGAAGCATGGCTTCCATGCACCATAGCTATAAAAATGCATGATAAAAGTGAAGGTAAAACTGATTAAAATAATTGAAAATGTTCTCTATATTTGTCAAAACAGTAACCATTTATTACAATAAACTGTCTTGTTTGTATAATGTCTTTTTGAAACTTGAAGATAAATTTCATTATCTAGTTCAGCCACACAACATAGCAAAGACCATCAATAATTTGAGCAAACTTAAACAACACAATCCAACACCCAAGCCCTTGGCTACAAGCCACTACCTCATTACCATTCATAGACACATAGATAGATATATGGATAGATAGATAGACAAACTTAAAATAGCCTGAATGCATATATCTGAACAAAGCCCCAGGATCTGAAATACAGCGACACTGACCTCACCATCCACAGGATACTGAATGTAAGGGTTGATGGTTCAAATCCCATTTTGGCAGAGTTCATGGCCTGAATTGTTCTGGCTCATCAGAATATTTTACTGGGCAAATTGGCTTTAAAGGACAAAGACCGCAGCTAAACAAGGAATAATAATGTATACTAACATATGAACAGGAATACATTTATATACTCAATATGAGCGGTGCATCCTGTCCAATAAATATATCCACTATAACACCGCTCCAGTAGTGTTCTACAGTGAAATTATTTTGCTGCTGTCCAGTTTTTAGTTGCTTCACTTTACATTTATTCCCATGGACAAGTGCGCGTTTTAAACGTGCAACCACTGCCAGCATATTCGCAATAAGAAGGGAAGAACGGTTTGTCCACGGATGATCTGAAAGTGGAGGGAAATGACGAAGAGGGAAGAGCTGTGGCGTGGTGGGGGGACCTGTTCCTTCTCCTCCTTCTCCTCTGGCGATGTACTGGTGAGGCCAGTGCTCGTGGGGAGGTGACCAAACAGTTAATGGTGACCACTGGGCGTGTCTCCGCACTCCACAGGGCCACCGCTCACAGATCTCGGAGCGGCCAGCCTTTCCTGCAGGAGGCTTCGGCATCAGCAAAAAGCCATAAGCAGAACAAAACAAAGCCTCGGGTCATGTTTGGTCATTACATCACGCCTGTGTCCATCCAGCCTCTTCACTGACTCCTTTCAACTGCTTTCTCCTCACAGCAGCCAGACAGCAGGGGCCAAGCCACTCGCCGGCCAAACAAAAGATTTTTTTTTATCACGAGCAACAGTGACTTTTAACATGGCGAGCTGTCACTGGAATACCGGCCGGCAAAAACACACACACACACACACACACACACACACACACACACACACAGGTTCACTTCTGCTAAAGAAGAGCCCAAGGCCACGCTAATGCAGATCTTTTAAACTCTCCATTGAACTTGGTGTGAATTTCCTCTCAGCCGTCCTTCCCTCAGAGCCGCTTCAGCGCCCCGACCTTTCCTCTCCCCGCGGGGAGAACCGTCCGGCGCGCAGGCGGACACTGGCGCTCTCGCTTCGCCTCACGAGACCTACCTACCTTCTCCCTTCGCTGCTCCGAGACACCGCCGAGGACCACACGGGGACGAACGCTCACCGTTTCGACATGAACCACACCACGGCTTATCCGCCCGCACGTATAAACACGCTGTTAGCAGCTAACCGGAGCAGGAATTCCGCCGAGTTAAACTCCAAACTTGTGTCAATGGCATGATGAGGGGCGGAGGTTCGAGCTGGACGGACACCAGCTATACGGCAGCGAGCGAGCGAGCGTGGGTGACGTCACCACGCAGCCGCCGCGTCGCGAGCGAGAAGCTGAGGGAAAAGTTGCTGGGTGACGTCATCACGCAGCCGCCGTGGCGCGAGAGTGCGCGGACGAAGTTGCACGGTGTGACGTGCTCGTGTGCAAATATTGTAGCACTTTTTTTTTGTCTAACTGCTTGCGTTAAACTGCTAAGAAAACTTTTAAGAAAAGTCTTCGGCAAATAATGCAATTCAGTATTCAGTCTAAATGTAAAGTTTTTCGTTAAATTTCATAAAAGTTGTTTAAAGGTTGCGCCTTTTCACCCTAGCAGTGTAAAGAACTGCAAGGACGAGGAAACATGCAGCGGTTACACACGTAGCCTCGTGAAGGGTTGCAGATGCAAATTCCTGAAAGACTGTTAACAGTTTTATCCTCCAGAAAAGGGTTTAATGTAAACTGCTTCGCTGAATGGCAGGTTGCATTAGATGTAACATTCGCTTTGGCCTCGGTGAAGCAAGCTTCCGCGAAAGTGCAGTCTTCGTGGCGGACTGGACGTTAAAAACACGCACACTACACACTTGGACGAAGCATGTAAAATGCTAGTTACACTTTCCCCCCTGCGAGGCACAACCTTTCTTGCTTATACACAGACACTATGAAGTCTTGTTTACAGCAAAAAATGAGGAAGTTTTATATATAAATAGCACGCAAAATTACCAATTAACGTATTTTTAATTTTTCGTTACTAAATGCAATTCAAACATGCAATAGGCAGTTACGTACACCATTACTGTAACACAATCTGAAACGAGTTAAGACTATTCAGCCTGTTACAGGTTAACCAGTTTTAAAAAGAAAAAAGTAAAATTCAATGCCTTCAGGTTTAGTATATAATCTTAAATGCAAAAAATTGCAGTGTTAGAATCCATAACTGAATGTATTTTAAAAAGTACAAATCATAATCTTCGAGGAATGCATACAACCTGATACAGTACTCTACCATTCATTTCAATGAATAGTAAATACACTGTTAACATATTTTTATAAATCATAGCTGCTTGTCCAAAAATAAATACATACATATACAATGTGATTTTACTAAAAGTACTGATACTAAACACACTGTCCTACTAATGATTTATAATGTTGCTGAGAGAACTGAAAAATTACTGTAACAATAACACTGAACATGAATTAAACAAAACTGATACCTCCGACTAGGCCACATTTTCACTCCAACACAAAATTGTAAATTAGTCTTAGGCATGGGCCTGCACATTAACTTGCATCAGAACATTATGACCATCACAAAAAGGCACAAAAACAAATGTTAAAAAAGGGACCAAGGCATTAAGGAGAAAAAAAAAAACTAATTCAGATAAGAGGACAAAACATGCTACACAGACTTGTATTACACACTCAGCTGTTTGGTGGTGACAATGACAGGTAAGGGGTGTCAAGCTTTACTTAGTTTTTCCTTCTTATTCGTGGGTACATTTCAGGTTGAAGTAGTCTTTTGGGAGAGGGGTAACACACAAAATGCTTAGGACCTGTTTGAGAAAGCAGGACACAGCTACAAGGATGGTAAACTGTGAATGGGCTGAAATGGAGGTTGGGGACTCAGAAACCAGAAGGGGTAAGAACATTCATGTCTCGGGGTTTGAGCTTATGAGAGCGGGAGGCTTGTTTTTTGCTCTCCATGCTGGGGATCTCCATCTTTGGGGCTTTCAGGTTGGTGGGTTCTTCAGCCATGCGGGCAGCCTGGGCCTTCATCACTTCCATGGGTGTGGGCTTCTGTGCTCCTCGGTAAGACTGCAGTGCAAAACCTCCTGTATTGATGACAAAGGAGAGAGCAGAATACAATCAAAGTACAAGTTAAAAAAAAAAGAAAAAGAAACATTTCATGCGACAGTTTCCACACAATCTCAGCTATAGCACTGCAAAACAAATTAAGTTAATATGAATGCTACATTTTTCCATTTTGCAATTTCTTGACATCTGTGTTTACCTGTGGTTGAGGAATCCATACCTGGGTCCGTTGTGGACTTCTGAACAACAGGACGTGGCCCAAAAATACCCCAACGTTCAACTGTGCCCCCACTTTCAATGCCACTCAAATCTATGCTGGTGTTGACACTGCCCACTTCAGAGCTGGTAATTGATGCCATGGAGCCCTGGCTGAACCAACCCCTGCCATAGGAACATAACTGTCACCAATAATACATACACATCAGTACTTTAAAACAAGTTGAATACTACTGAAATTTTGAAAAGGCAAACAGGAAAGAAGAACATGCAATGAGTTCCTTGAAAGATACCCGTATTAAAAAAAAATAGGAATTGAACCTCTCATCCCCTGTCTGTAGGAAGGGGACCTAAACATCTTGACTACCCACTTCTACTTTCCTGAGTTTCATCTTCTTCCGGTACTCACTTGCACAATTTTTTCCTGTACATACTTATATTACATAATTTAATATATTTCATTTCATTATTTATTGACCATCTTTGTCACACTGAGCATGCTGTTGACATATTAAGTTCACAAATGCCCACTGACTAAAGAGTGTGAATCTCCCCTTTTCTTCAACTTTACAGGCATGTTTGGAGATTTATATACTCAGACGGGTTCTCATAAGCTAAAAGAAGAACAAAAACATGCGCCTTAACTGTGCTTCAGCCTATTTAGTTCATCTGCATTAAAAAGCTGTTATAATCGGCCGAGTGGGCTGCCCACTTTACCTGCGCTTCTGTTTGGGAGAAGACTGGGGGGTACTACTTGGGGTGGACTGTGCTGAGGATGTTTGCTTATCTTCCTTTGATTCCTGAATTTTCAACTTCTATAAACAAAGGGAACAAACAGTGTACTTCAGTAAAAAATAAAAATTAAAAAAAAAAAAAAATTAAAAAAAAAAGGGATGAGAATCAACACAATCTAGTTTAGACAATTAACGGCATTCATCTTTGTACTGTAATGCACATCCCAAAAACAGTATCTTTGTATAATGGAATACAATAATATATAGTAGAATAATATATCAAATTACTAAAAGACTGTCCATAGAGCTATCAGGGAAAAGCCACAAAATAACATTCACAGCACAATAATCCAAGACGAGGTAAAGTAAGACATTCAATGCAGGTACTTTTGAACAAGAAAGTCAAGCTTAAAATTTAAGCTTATTCATAAAATTATTCCTATGACAAATTAATCAATCCGAACTGCAAGGTTTATTTGTCATGGGTGCACTAACAGCAGCATAGCAGTGTTGTGACCATGAAAAGTGTTGCTTCCAGACATCCTCAGCAAATAAAATATATAAATAAGATATAATAAAATTAAATAATAAATAATGAAATTAAGAAAAATAAGTAAATAAGTAAAATAACTAAATAAAGAATAAGATGTAAAAATATACATAGACGTTATAGGTTAGTAAACAAAGAAATAGCAAACAACGAACAGCAGCAGCACAGATACTGTTGTTTTAAGGACAGATTTCCACACATTGTCAATGACCAGGACTTGGAATTCCTGAGCACTGAATCTCTTTGAGCACATACACAGATGCAGGCAAACACTCACATTGAGGCTTTCTGCCATCCGGTGGTAACGGGCCTCCTCAGCTGCCAGCCCCTTGTGGGGGGTATATCCTGCATCAGTGAGGCCAGCCTGCTTCTCAAACCTCTGCATACTCTCCTGGGTTTGCTCTGAGACAGGCAGCAGGAATGGGGAAAGAGAAATTACACTGAGTCAACCATATGGCCTTTCATTTTCTGACTTATAATCCAGGAACAACTGCCTTACACACAATAATCTACACTGAATTGAACATACTGCCACAGTTAATTGTTACACACTGGTGTTTTACAAACTAAAATACAAGATTACAAAATGGCCAGTGTGATGCGTACTGGTCATTAGAGAGTTCATGATGATGGATGACGCTTTGGCCTTGACGACGCGAGGCTCTGTAGCAGCCGGAGCATCAGTGGAAGCGGCATGGGTGAGGGAGCCTCCAGATTCATCTTCCTAAACGCAGATCACATATGTGCAAAACATGGGCCACCACGACTATCACAGGGGCAGTCTAGCGATAACCAATGAGGGGAGAAAAAGACTACACAAGAAACGCTTTCTTGACAAATTAGTCTTATTAGGAGCACACTGTGTAGTCTTTATATTTTCGTCTACCACGACCTCAGATTATCACCTGGATGAACTTTCAAATATGAAGATATCTTCGTTTACCGTTGCAGATAAAATAAGAAATTCTGGGGAAAAACTGGAATCAAGCCCGTGCTCAGCATAAGATTGGCTTTGTCTTCTGTGAAAGGCTAATATGGCCTTTTCTGCCCCCCCCCCCCCAATTCATCAAAATACATTAAGTCATATGGCAACAGTAAGGACCACAAACTGTGGATCACACCTCAGCCAAACGCTG
Source organism: Heterotis niloticus (assembly GCA_018136845.1). Taxonomy (NCBI): domain Eukaryota; kingdom Metazoa; phylum Chordata; class Actinopteri; order Osteoglossiformes; family Osteoglossidae; genus Heterotis; species Heterotis niloticus. The sequence continues at coordinate 20,121,123 of CM030888.1, forward strand.
GAACTTCCTTTCTGGAATGACAGGCCTCTTCCACAGGATGTTGACATTGATATCCGACGGAGGGGGCGACATGGGAGCTTCAAGGGCATCATCATAGCTGAGGGCACGGCGTGTCATGCCAAGGGGGAGGGACATCCCACCCATGAGGCTTTCAGAAGTGCCTGACTCAAGAGCTGGGGACAGACATACACAACAACAAACAGAAATGAAAACACAGGACTAAAAAGCATAAGAGAAGATAATTCTAAAACAAATTCTAAATCAGATCACATTGTTTAAGCAAACTATTGTGTAAAAAAAAAAAACTATTATTGTTGTACAGCACATCTTGTGATACACCATTATGTTTTGCTCTGCTACAGGATGTTGGCTATGGTTGAAGTAGTCCTGGTCTGTGTCCAAATAACAAGACCCATGAACCACTGTCACACTGAGGCTTTTTCTACCCTTTCTGGTGTTTTTGAATACCTTTCTCTATTAACTCCTGTGATGCCCAGGAGATGAAAGATCCTCCAGGGTGGTTTCTCAAATTTAGCAAGTTGGCTGCTTCAATCATTAACCTGATACAACAAGGCTCTACATGCCACAGACACCACAATTCCTTCTTTGATCAAATCTCTTCAGGGCTCCTTGTTGCAACATCCACAACTTTCATAGCAAAAGCTCTTCATCGGGTCCTGCTTGCCTGTACTACAGACCCACTGAACTCCCTGTTTTAAGTTGCCTGATGAGTGACCAGACTTTATCCTTTCATCCGTACAGAGCAATGATGTTCAGACTTTGAGGCAGCCCAGGTCCCAGTAAAGGTAGCTTCAATCTTTCCACCTTACCTGATATCACAGTATGTTGATGGCCACTAGAACAGGACCAAAGAAATTCTGCAACCTGTGGTTAATTTATCCAGCCAGTGTCCTTCTGCTGTTGTTTTCTTAAGAGTTACTCACATTGAAAGTAGATTGACAAAGAAAGTACCCCACCTCCCTAAAGGAATACAATGCCAGTTCAGTGCTACCTTCATTACTTTGTGTGATACTTTTAAAAAAAAAAAATTTAAAAAAAGCATTTCTGAGATCCTCCCACAGCACTGTTTGGTTTTGCTTGGTCTTTCATGCTGCTGTTGAACTTATATGAAGCATATGGTTAAATTGAAAAATGTAACTGCAGCACTGCACTGCAAAACTGTTTGTGCTTGACTAATTAATGTTCTTTAAATTCTTGTAGCTTACTATCCCTACACCATACAACCTCAATGTTTGTGCCACTTTGGCTTTGTTCCACACTACCTTCAACGTTTTGCAGAGTCTATGTAATAGCCTCAATTCTATTCAATCTGATTCTACATTCTCCACTGTTCCATTCAGCAGTATTTCTTCTCTATGAAGATTTTATTAAAACCCTACAGTGTCAACTACAACTGCACTGCATCCAATCTCAGACTCCAAGAAAGAGGTAGTATATTCCCAGGCCGCTGGCTAATGAACTCAAAAGAATTTTCAAGTAAAGGCAAGCACTTCCCACTACTAGGACCAAGTTTGTAAAGATGTTGCTCAGTTCATTCATTTAGAGCCAACAGTTCTTGTACCTCCATTAACTTTCATTTAAATGTCTTTGGTTTTCTCAGCATCATGATTTTGACATTCATTCTCTTCATCATAAAAAAGTTCACCTATTTATTTTTTCACTTCTCAGAACTGTGAGCAGCAACACTGACTGTCATGATCATCTGAAGCTCTCCATCTTCATGCTGCCTCCCAGTCATTTATCCTGTCATTGTTTCCATGCTGTGCATGGGACTAGAAGATCGAGGTAATGGGTGGTGTGCTTGGGTCTGGCTCCATCTGGTGTTTTAGACATTCCTAACATAATACATCTTGAAACACTTTATAGTCATTTGTAATTTGTTAAAAAATTAAATAGATGTGCACTTCCAGCACTTGTTCTCAAGTTGCTGTTGATCTTTAATCCAACTGGGGTGCTCATCCTCCTACTCTAGGTTTCATCTGGGGGTATACCTCTATTAACCAAACCACAGCTCAGTGATTTTCATGGCCATCAAACAATTAACTCCTCATAATGAATGCGTATTGACAACGGTTTTCTTTTGTCTGGCTATTAAAAGCAGCAAGATGAGAGAAGAGAAAATACAATTTTTAGCTTAAAGTAGCAAAGCATCGAAACCATACAGTAATGCATAATATAAAATAAGGGAACTACACAGCGAGTACTAATACGCAGGTACTGAGCTCATATTAATAATTAAAGTGGTGTGTATGACTGAATGCTGACAAAAAATCGAATGCACTGCAGGCATTTTGTTAGGTAGGCACAAAGCAGAAAAACAAAAACTAGGTTATAAGGGTACAAATAACTATGGAAAGCATCAGTCTCCCTACCTGGAATCTCACCCGGTCTGGACACCATTTTCTTGCCAAGGAGTCAAATCTACTGTAGGCTACAGGGAATATAATGTAGCTCTCCAATCAGACGGATTTCTGGCTGTAACAACATTGCAGACAACAGAAGAAAATACAGTCAACATAATTCAATGTGTTCCTTTATGATAACACTACAGATTTTGTAGAAAATTCTTGATATGTAACATTGTCCTTACTGATGGAATTCAGGACTACAGGTTGATGTTATTACAAGGATTCATGGACACTGGGGCCTGCTGAGACTGGCAGAACATTGTGCAAGAAAGACAGTCCAGATGACAGCACCTGTAAGAGCAGAAACACATAACAAATGAAACTCAGACAAGGCTTAGTATTTATTTCACTTAAAAATGAGAATTATCTGACAACATGGTTTCATTTCTCTAGCTTACAAAGTAAAGCAAAATACGGTGGTGGTAGAAGTGTCATGTAGTGGAACCTGGGTTACAGAGACAACTGGAGTGGTTTAAAGGCAAGAGAAGGAATGGATGTGGTTTGCCTTCTTTTGTGCATATTTGAGAGGGGCAAATAGCGGGTGAAACACACACTGAGCTGGACTTCACCCCCGAGAGCGTACAAACAGTCCGAGAGCTGTGCCACCGCATCCCCAAATAAAACATACAGCTATAATAATACAAATTGCTTTGCAATACACACGACAAACAGAGATAAAACTACACAATAAAGAAAACTATTTTTAAAACATGTTCTCAAAAGGCGACTATAAACAAACGAGAGAAACTACTTCTCACAAACTTGTATGACAGCAGTTCAGTTAATAAACAGTGTGCAATTGAGTTGTTTTTTATCACCTTATTGTCTTTTAAGAGTAAGAGAAACTTATTAATAGCATAATAATGCAACAATGTTATGTAATATCAATAAATGAATATTTATTTATTGACTTCAGGTTTCCAGGAGGAGGCCATACTGGTGGTGTGTTGTACAGTTCAGAGTGACCGGCGCGTTTGTGCGCCTCAGGTTTGCGCCGGCTATCGCGCAACCACAGCGAACTTGAACACAGTTCGACGGGGGTCGGAAAAGACAAAAATCTCGACATTTACACATTATATCACAAAAGTGTGTTCTTCCCATACAGCTATATGTAAGCTAAAGACGCAGCGGCCGGCTAGCTACAACCACACCGAACAATAAAGTATAACTGGCTGCGTAACCCCGCTTAAGAACACAAACAAAACGTTTTACTCACTTGACAGAAAGCGTTCGCTAATCTCCTCTTCTGCATGAGATGGCTAACAATGTATTTTGGGCACTAAAGAAGGTCGTAACCGTACACCGGGAACGTTACTGTGGGCGAAAGAAAAACAACCGCCATCTTTCTCCATGACTTCCCGTTTTGAAAATACTGCTGATGGGAGGCGGGGCCACTTGCTGGGGGGAGGGGGGACCTCGCGTCTCGCGAGATTTGCGATGCACGCCTGCTGTTTTCGTTACAGCTGCGAGGGGCGGTATATAACAGTGTGCTATACTGTAGTTTATATATGTTATATACTGCATATTTTTACATCATATAGTTGTATTTTATATTTATATTGCATTATTTATATTATACTGTGTATACTTTTATATTTTATATCTTCTACTAGGATGTGATATCACCATAACACCTTGAAGCTGTCCACAGAAAAGTTGTGACCAATCATACATACTGTGAAAGAACTGGTAAAAATTGCGTGCATATATGTTCATTGCACAAATGTTACTGCACATTTTTTTGCACATTTCACATAAAACAACCTATGTCATAGAGGCCTTTTTTACTTTTTGTTTTAAGCTCTGTGCCAGTATTTATGTTTAGGCCCTAAAGTTCTGTACTTTGGGAAAAATATAACACTGCTCTAATTTTTGATAAATTCTTATTTGACTGATGAATCTCTTAAATTGTTTGATGGTTTAATTTAGCTCATTTCACCAAAGAAGTTATAAACATGGGAAGTCTGCTCTTTAACTGTTGACAAAATTCAGACTTGACGCACAAAACAGTTTTATTCGTTAAAATTCGACCAAAGTCGATGGTCTGGAGTTCATATGCTGTATATCAACATTTAGTCAAACGTTATGTTGTACAGTTTTTTCCTGATGAATTGAAAAATAATTTTCAGTCACATATGGGTATCTCTTTTTCCAGGAACTTTGTTGTTCATTTGATGAAAATATCAAAGAAATAGTAAAAAAGTAAATTATGATATATTAATTTAATCTGTCTTGTATAACAAATGAATAGCTAAACCAAGTGTTAATGTACTTAGCTGAATAAATGGGGCTCAGTATGATAATATAGATAAAGTTTTATTTAGAAAGTTTTTAGGTCAGGCTGGTATGAGTTGAGTCCATCGCAGTCCATGACTTTTATGGTTATGCAGTATTTTTTAATGGGTACCAGTTTTTACCATTAGGAACAAAGGCACTTTTTTGTTGTAACTCACTGCGCAAATGCCATCTTGCAACCAGTCTGAAGGACAAGTTTCTTCCCCAAAAGCCAATAGAAACTGAATAAATCCCTTGCAAATAAATGCATAGAACAATAAGTTTCCCTTATGATTAATCATCACATAAGTAGAGAAAAAAATAACTGCTTAAATGCAGTGTTTCTACACCTGATAGACAGGGCCCTGCTATTTACTGTTAGTTTACACAAAATATTGCCTTATAATAGCACAAATTTTACACCAAGACATCACAGATTGTTCCATGGCTTATATTTTTATAAAGTAAAACATGTAAGAAGATACATATGTGTTTTTAAAAGTGGCATGTATCCCGCTATTTATTGCTAAATAACTTATTTTTGCAGATGTGTACATTTGTCGTGCGTATGTCAGCAGTTGTATTGCTTATCATTTCAGTGTTTAGTGGGCAGCCAGCTTTGTGTGTAGCCCGTGTGATGGGAGAACACGGTTGTAAAGACTGCTGTGTGTTTTTGTATGGGTGTGTTTACATTTCCGCAATAGCAGGCAGCATGCTGGCTTGGACCCTCACCTCCCTCCATGCACCCCAGCAGTCTTTAATCCAGTGGGAGATCATGAAGTTCTTCTCCATGCAGGTGCTGAATGTCTCCCTCCGAGTGGTTACAGAACCACCTGTCTCACTTTCGGATCTTGGGTTAAGCTGTTTGTTTTTGAGGGCCTTATGTTGTTTTGCTGGAAGAGACTCTGTCTGGAAACGACCGTGTCTTTTGCTAGAGAGGTCCTGCAGGCAGAGGTCAGAGTAGGTTTTCTTGCAGTAGGTACCTTGTAAGCACCAGAAATTTGGCACACTGGCTGAGGAGCAGGCTTCTCCGTTACTTTCTGACCCATCAGACTCCTTGCCTCTGCTTGAACACTGCTCACCCGGGGAGCTGGAGGCAAGAGGATCATCATGTCTGTAGAGATACTCCAAGGGATTTGGAAAACACCAGCTCCATTCAGAGGTGGCATCTAAGTGTTCTAATTCACCGGTGTTCAAATATATGTTTAAATCTATTTGGCTTCCCCTTTTTTCGACAGCATAGCTCCTGAGTTGTGCGACTGGTGCCAGCACACGTGCAGATTTTGGGAAATGGGGCGGTCTTGGATTTAGATTCACTGCATCCAGTGACCTTCGGGTCAGTATGCCAAGGTCAGGTAGGGGTAAGGTGGGCTGGGCCAGATGACAGATGGATTGCAAGTAGTTGTCATAGGTGTAGGCCTCTGCACAGGCCTGTCTTGGGTTGATGAGACTGTCGAGCTGGTCAGCGTCCTGCTCCTCATACCCCTCCTGTATAGTGGGCAAGCTCCTCACAGCTAGGACCACAGACCGGGGGCGCATATCTGTCAAAGACCATATAAAACATATGCCATAAGCAGCTCACTGGCCCATGGCAAATAAAGACTGCTATATGCCATCAGCTGCCAACAACCCAGAAAAATGAGAAAAGGGCCGCTGAGATGTTTCTCCTCTTCCACCTGCCATCTGCAGGCATTCTCAGACACCTCTGTCTGGCAGCTCACCCTCAGCGGAGATCTATATACCATGCATCAAGCACAGGCGTTTCAACTTACCACTGACAACTCGGTGTATAGACATAGCTGAGTTTATTCAACTGCAGAGTCTTAGAGCGGTGGTGCAAACTTTCTGCTAAAGCGGCAAGATTTTTAATTTTTCTGAATTGTAAGTTACTGTGATACCGTGCCAGAGTCCTTTAGACAATGAAATGTTCCCCAGTGGAATATTAAGTTGTGTATATTACATCTAAGTACTATCAAATTTTCAAGTGAGAAACATTTCTCTTTAAAACAAAGAATGCTCCAGCTGTGTTTATGCAGTTACGGTTGCCCGAAGTGGAAAAATCGTAATGCAATGACCTTGTGGTACAGCAGCCGTTTGCTGGGAGAGCAGCTCAGGCAGAGAATGTGGTCGACTGGGGGCAGAAAAGAACAGCAGGAGATTACGAAAAGTTCCCGGAAACACAATAAACTCCCAGAACTCTAAACAGCAAAACCTACGGTAGAAATGCTGGTACTTTGTATAGCTGAGTACCAGCCCACTTCAAGCACTGTACATCATGCGGTTATTTTACTGGGATTTTTGCCACTTCATCTCCCTGCAGGGGTTAAGCTGCATATGTTTGGAAAAGGCAGCACATAAACGCACAGATCCATACATTGCTTAATTTTTAATAAGAGCATCCATTCCTACCTGCAAATGCAAAGTTGTCCTTGACTCAGGAGAGCAATTGGGATTCCGGGTACCAAGCTGAGCAAGCAGTCGGGAGCAGCAGAGCAGGCAGGCTGGAACGGGTTGCTGTGCTTTGCGAAAGCGCAGTCTGCGCCAGTCAGCTTACTCTGCCACTTATAGCCTTGGGCAGCACCAGAACCCCCAGGAGGGAGGATGAGTCGGGGGGTGGTCATGGTGGGGCAGCGTCATAGGCGAAGCCCTGGTGCTGCACCACAGGTAGCTTTCGCCAAAGTAGTTGCCCCTTAAATTTTCACTTTAGGTTGCAAGTGCTGCAGATCTTTATTTCTTTCCTTTTTAAGGCAAAGTTTGCTTTTCAGTATTCATCTGCGTGGCTTTGCTTTTCAAAGGCAGAATACAGCCTGGTCCAAATAGGTGAACTTTCATAACAGTTTGTGAGGAATAAAAACGTCCAAAATGGTTTACAGCTAGAAGAATCCCACAAAAGCCAATCATTTGTGACGTGAACATTTGTGATGATGCTGCTTTAAAGCTGGTGTTTGAACTTTGGATGACCTGAGATGCTTGTAACTCATCATACGAGTCCAGAATATTGTACACAGGTACTTTAGGGGGAAACATCAGATTCAGTGAGGTTTTAAATTTTGTATAATAAAAGGAAACTTCTAGATAGTTTTCTTTTATACTCTGTGTAGCAGTGTCAGAAAAGGGTTATACGCAGCACATCTTGAAATTCAGTATTCCAGAAATGCTAACTTTTCCTCATGTTTTGGTGCGATTATAATACATTTATTTCCAGGTCAGCTACTGTATGTTGCACAGTGAAAATTTTTCCGAAAGAAAAAAAAAATTTAATCCATTCCACAACTGGTAAAGCCATTGAAATACGATAGTAGAGTGAATACGAAGCGATTCTTACTTTTATAATGTAGGGATTGAATTAAAAGTTAGAATAAGGTAACTGGTCGTTGACACAGGACTCGGTGCTCAACAACAACGCATTCAGGGAATGCAGAGTCTCACAAACACGTCTCATCCATCTGGGTAACAGGGGTCTGCCGTTTCCCATAACCGAGCAGCTATTCTGCACATCGAAACCCGGGCCTTTTTGCTGTTGTTGGACGGCAGCCATTTTAATTTAGCCACCTTATAAGGAACCTCTCGGCAAAATGTCACACCTTTTCTGGAGACACAGTTCAAACCACTTGGATTCCTTCCGCTGGAGCGGCTCTTGTGGTTTGTTGGTGAAAAAAGCACAGTGAGATCTCCTGGTGAAATATGGTTTTCTCCTTATTAAACTCCCCACTGCTTTGTGCTACTCTCCAGTCTTTAGTTATGGGTTCCAGTTAAAACAGAGCGGCTGTTTGTAGCATAGCCACATCCCAGGGAACCCACACTCTATCACTGCTAGATGGTCTTTCACAAGTAAATGTTAAAAGTATCCCAGGAGCTGAGACAAAAAGAGCGACATAGAGAGCAGAAGCTTACACATACCCCCGGCCCTGTGATGCATCAACCACTTCTTCCATCTCGCCGATACACCTTGCGTTTCAAAACTATTCGAAGCGTCATAAACAGTTTTCACTAAGTCAAAACTGCATACACCAGGCTGAGAAAGCTGATGTTCCTTATTAAAAACTGCATAAAATATACTTTAAAACAGGTCAATCGATAATAGTTACCGTCTTTTAAATTTGGCTCTGTTGGATTACTTCTCATTGTGAACTACGTTGGTGAAAGTCACTGTTGTGTTTGGATGACCCTGAAGCCAAAGGGCTGTGTAATGTCAGATGGAGTTGCTGCGATCCCCACACAGCAGATGTGATTGTTGCAGCCAAAACCCACACTGAGCCAGATGGGTAAAATAATGTGTAAACGTCGCACTTCCTTCACGTTGCAGAACCCGAGCTGGACCTCAGATGACTTGGATTACGCAGCGTTTCACGCGCATTACGTGTTAACACCCTTCGGACTTATACTTCCCTCAGACGTAGAATAGCATTGGTGGGGTTAGACTAACTGGATGATGCTGATATGCTAACAAAGTTGGAATGGCCAAACCATGAGCACTGGGTGACCTGATCGCTAAGAAATACAGGCTTGTTCCTGGCTACTGAACGATAAGCATCTACTCTGACTGCTCATGTAATCCTGTGGTTAAGCGTTGGCACATTTGCACTGTTAAACATTTGAAAATTGACATCGTGATGCTTTTGTACAGCATACACAACTACCCAGGATATCTTGCACAAATAAAAATCCAGCAAGTTTTTGGTGTTTTTTCATACATCTGTAAACACACTTCTATACGGTTTGTTACGCAATAAAAAAAATTCTGATTCTGATGATCGAAACCTTTAGGCAAAAAAAACAAGGCGAGATCCCTTCAGAAGAATACAGTAAGTACCCTTCAAAATGTTTGGTCCTGCTCATTTCCCCTGGTGTTCACAGTTTACAGTGGAGTCCCCTTAATGGAGGAATCACCAACTTGGTCTGACCAGGCCTGAGCCGCTCAGCGGTCATTTGCTGTTTGTGTCAAAGACAAAGGGACAGCAAAACCTGCTATTGTGGCGCAGAACACAGTGTACACTTATCAATAATCAATACTTATCAATAATATAAAAGTTCAGTGTGGTCTTCTGGAAAGCATGTGGAAATGTGTACCGAGGGCCTGATGAAAACGGTAGAAAACGGCCCCCATACCTTAACCATCTCCTTTTCCTATGTTTTCTATTCCTAAAGGTCCTTTTTGTCATTTGTCAAGTAGTATCACTAGGGTTTGTTTGAATCATGACAATAATACAAAAATAATCCTCTAAACTGGGTTACTCAGATCTAGTACTGTGGGGAAAAAAAGACTTTTCAGCAACAATTTGCCTATATGTTTATGTATTTGGTTTTCTGTGGTTAAACAATTATTGGCACAAAGCGACATTTGATGAGTTTGCTATATTTAGGAAATATTAGATTTTCAAAGGTTTGGTCAAAAGAAGACCATTTTTGCCAGGCTGTCTCAATAAAACATCCTTTTCGCTTCCTTCAGTCAGACGCACAACAAACGGGCAGAGAAGTAATGCGACTTGGAAATGTCACAAAGGTACTGACATGGGAGCGAATGAGGGACGTTACGTAAGAACTTAATACTTCAAAGGTCAGAAGCCAGACGCTTGTTCTTCTTTTTATTCTATAATTTACCTAATCTTTTACAGAAATACCACAAACACATAATTTCTATGTTGCACTGACCTCAGTAGAGATCAGCAATAAAATTTTTGAGCTGAAGGGTGGACAACAGCAGCATATCTGGAGGAACTGAAGATAAAAAAATGAATAAAACTGAGACAGTTAAGCGTCTTTATGAAAAAAAGCTGGGAGCTGAAAGCGGTGCCTTATGGGACCCCTGGGAAGGGGCATCCAATTTTTAGAAGCAGGTTTTTATCAGGATGAGTGCAATACACATCTTTTAGACGTACCAGGAGAACAAGCAAGAAAGGTCTACGGGACCAAGGTCAAAGGACACAAGATTAGTGGACGTGTATGAGGTCAAAAGTCGGGAAATGAGGGCGAACGGTGCATCAGACAGAAGAACACAGGAGACCTTGTAGCACGAGAAAAAAGAGGGATGGACAGCAGGGGTACAGACTGATCTTTCAAATGGGTGCAGAAGTGAAGAAATAACATTTGACTTATCCTTCTGAATCAATTTAAATGCCTTTTCATTGTCATTGCATGTTGGTCAGTTTTCTATAGGTGCAGTAAAGATGCATTATCGGATCTGGTCTGGTTAGAATGGACTTGGGGCACGAAAGGTAGAGCGAAAACGGACAAAAGCCTACTGTAGACAAAACCATTTCTATCCCCATGAGACCTCTTGAAGTCTTGTTTCATTTTGCCTGGCAATGGCACTTTCTGAGGTGCATTCTCTATCCTGTTTTTATTGCTTAATTTTGATGGTACAGTAAAACCTCTCTGGAAGAATACAGTGTGCACATTTCCCTAAGTTTATTTTTCATTATTCTAGCATTTTCCGAATCGCTGAACACAGAGAAAATTTACAAAACAGTTAAAACTATCGTTGTTTTTCGCTGTATGACAAAGGAAGCAATAAAATAAAACGCGCGCCACAAACCACCAGGTCATTTACGGACAACAGGTAAGCATTATATTTTACGTTTGAAGTTCCTTGCCGTGACAGCAAATACAGTAAACGCTCAGGTGCCGTGACAAGACGGGACAGGGATCCACTTTGGAGCACTTTGCTGACTTTAGGTTGAGGTAAACCACAAACCTGCTGCCTGACTCCTGCACAAGAGCAAAACACACAAAGTTCTTCAGGTGGAAATAAATCCCAAAAAACGCAGATGCTCGTGTTGCAATGTTTAACTGTATTTCTTTCAGCACAGCTAACAAGCCTCCGGCATATCTTTGTGGCGCAGCTCGGTAGCCACCTGGGAGACTGTCAAGGCCCAATCCAGTGTGGGCTTTTTCGCTGTTTGTGGATTCTTGTCAAAAACTGTGCAACATTTATGAAGCATGGCTCTCACTGAGACAGCATCAAAGAGTATGCAGTGTTATATCACTGTCAAGCATATTAATGTCACGTTTATGATATTGCAATAAGTTAAAATTTATTCAGAAATGTATTCTTTAAAATATTCATGCACGTAACACCGGAAATGCCAGATAAACAATTTAATAAATATATATCGGAATGTTAATATATGTACAGCAATTCAGCGCAGTCATACAGCTTTTGCAGAGTGGGGAAAGACGGTGAAGGGAGTAACAATTTGCCCCGTAAAATCAGATAGACTTTTTTTTTAAATTTATGCTTTTTAAACAAAGTGCAAAAAAAAGTGAACAAAAAAGGTGACGAATGCTTAATAGAGCACCATGAACAACATTTACATGTCTGTAGATAAACAGATTTGTGGTGCAACTCGATGACTTCACCCACAGAATCTATGAACAAGGTTCCATTTATAAATATTTGGGGGCATTATGTGCGTAGCATTTTTGGGGTTCTCTATTTGGATCTTTATTACTTTAGCTCTTTTACTTTTATGCTCTCATTTTAACCGTTTGTTTATGTCAAAGCAGCCAGCGATACTGCAGCCAGGTATTAAATTTAACCTGCCCCCGGACAGTACTGTTTTCATATAAATAGCACCACAAAATCATCACACAAATGTACAAAAACATTTAGACAGCAGATCATTCTAAGCGAAGAAAAAAAACGACAAGTGTTGATGAGTATAACTTTTTCGTCGACGTGATCTTAAAATGTTATATCATGGAACCAAATCCAGCCCACCTTGAGAAATTTTTTTAAAGAATTTATTTGCAATAACAATTTTGAAGCCAGATGTGCACCTGCCTCTCTGTGCAGTCTCAGAGTAAACCCACCCCAGACGATGTTTTGACTTGTACAGAAGTGAGCGAGTTAGTCAGAAGGTGGACGGACCATACCTTTTTTCCAGTATTTGGCATAGCACCACTAAGGATTCATGATAGATCTTTTAGACTGTCTTTGCGCCATCTCTATAAGAGAAAATCCACGTCAGATGCTTGCCTTAATCTTTCTTCTTCTGAGCAGAGTACTTTGCCTCCTTTTTTCTGCTAAGATCTTCTGAATAAAAGAGCCCTTAGTCCTTCTCCGAGTGAGGTAGTTCCGGGAGAAGTTTTTGTCCACATTTAGTGTCCAGTGCAGCACATCAATAGAATTTGTTTCCCTGGTGAGCCCTCCGCCATCTTTTTCAGGCCAGGCTGTGGTTGGGTCCACAGCAGGTTCAGCTGAAGGGCTGGGACTGGGACCTGGAGGGTCTCTGGGGGATGCCGTCACACTAGGAGCAAATGTATGTTCTGTGGGGTGGGCTGTCCTGGGAACTGTGCAACTGCTTGCAACAGCTGTCGGACTGAGAGTGCTGAGGTGTCCGTCACTTGCATCAGATGCAGGGTATGAAGAAGTCGTCGTATCTGGGACGTAGGAAACCGTGGTATCTTGTTGAGGCGTACTGGTGGGGGACGTCATGTAGTTTTCGGTTGTGGAGCTGAGGAATGAGGTTTCTCCAGTGGGGGTTGCAGGAAATGAGATGGGAGGGGCAGGGCTGGGAGCAGTATGGGCGGGGTTAATGGCTGTAGTGGTGAAGCTGGAGTCAGTGGGTATGGGACTTGTGCTGCTGTTGCTCTCCACACAGGTCTTGCAGCACGTCTGCTTATAGGCCGGATTGGAGCAGTACCTGCTGAGGACCTCCATGCGGCAGAAAACTGACTTGTCGTGCTGGCAGCGCTGATCTGAGGGAACACAAAGAGAACATGAGGAGAGAGATCTGAGTTCCGCCATCACGCTTTCAACCGGTGCTCATATTGATGCGTTAGTCATGTGTGTGTGTCTCTGTATAAGGAGTGTTAAAGTCATCATGCAGTGGTCATACACACAGCCCAGCAGTGGCTCGGAAACAAATGTGTTAGCATTCCAAGCTTTGCAAGCTCAATAGAGCTGAGAAAAAGAAAAGGCCGAAGGAGTAAAAACATGTAGCGCACAACAAAAAACATGAGCTAAGATTCATCAGTTGGAACAATTTAATATGCAATATTTAGGATTTTTTAAACAGAGGAGATCATTTTTATGCTACATATTCCATGTAAAAGTGTTTCCTATGGTCGGTAGTTCAGTAAGTATACTGTATGTCTATAAAATTTTTTATTGAAATTAATCATTTTTAATATCAAGTTGTTTTATATCATTCTAGCACAGTATTTTTAATGTGTAATATATGCTTTACATTTTCATACATTATATATTTAGTTACTATTAAGATTACAATCTTTTATGAAGCAATACTTTCATCATCATCGTGAACAGGGAAATACCTATCATATTTCTTTAAATTCCCTGTAAATAGAAACAAACCATACTATGTGGTTAAAAAAAAGTGATTTAATTCCTTGGAACTCAATCTGTTCACTATTTAAATAACAAATGTAATAAGTCTATGTCAATGTAAACAGAGAAGTGGTACAGCAACACACGGAAGACATACCTAACATTTGAAATGCTATAAACCAACCTCCCTGAAAAATTAAAGTGCATATAAACCTAAGTGCATGAAAGTCCATCTGAAATGTCTTCCGATCTCAACCACTCAAACAAAAAAGCCCAGAGAACATTATAGTTTCGTAGCTATTTAAGGAGGCAAAAAAAATAACAGTCATAGACATTATTGAATACTAGTTACACCAGTCAACACCTATTTATATACAGTGTAGTGTAGCTTGCAGTCAGAGTTTCCATTTGGAGCACAAACATCATAAAGTTCACAACATACAGAGTTACAAAAGGTTATGCATTGGTGGCACAACATCGTATCAACACCATGACTGCTGAAAGATGCCTTGTTGACTTACCAACCCAGCCTACAGCTTCAACTCTTGCCAGTACATCCGAGCTCAGATGATGCCACTGGCACGTCAGCACTTTCACAGACTTACCCCAGTACATTCATTCAAAGATAAGGCATAGTTCTTTAGTAAGCACTCACAACAAAATATTACTTTTTCCAAGAAAGGATTTTGGTCACTTCTGGACCTTTATGTTTAATAAAGAGACAGTTAGTTCATATTTGCAACACACAGCACAAACAAATAGCCCATATAGTGCATACATACATTCTGGATAAGTTATGAATTTTGCCATTCACTTTCCAGTATTTTTTAAATACACAATATTTCCTTGGAGTAAGTAATTTATTTTCAGTAAGATGTTGTCCAAATAAGAATCTTTTCCCTGTCTGTTCTTATCAGCCAGGTATCATGATTAAGAAGTCTATTCGTCTTAAAATTGGCTGACCAACTTTGTCCAAATGTTGCCTAAATGTAATTATTCAGAATTAAATAAATTTCATATATTTGCTTCCACAATCATGTAAAGTCAATAGAAAAAAAAAAAACAAACTGTATCAGTCAAAGCAACTGTCATTAGTGATGAAATAGGGTTGGGAAGCTTAAAGTTCTTAAGATGCAGTTTTGGTCTCCTTACTGAACTTTCAAGTTAACAGTCAGAAGACAGATGATGAAGTGCAGTATACTGGAAGGTCATGTGTACAATACCCATTTTTTAAAATAAATTCTTACAAAAAAGCACAAGTTGTATGTGTTGCTGATTCTGCTGAGGTATTTCCCAATACTGTATGACGTGCTTGGTTTTCCTTCCAGTGTGTGAACCAGCAGACAAGCTGAACAGTGTCATAATTTTGATAATAACACTTCGAAAATAAAGCTTTTTGTTTCCAAGAATGAAAATTTGTGTACAGTATGAGGCTAACGAAAACACAGCTGAAGGACAGTGGCCAGTCGCAGGGCTGCCACATACGAGAGACCGCTCCCATCCAAAAGTTTCCAGCTAACTCATTCAGGGGAGGGGGGGTTAAGAGGGCAGTTTTCCTACACAGAGCCCCACTAGGTGCGTATGTGAAAGGAAAAGCAGTAAGAGCCACAGACTCTCCGTTACAAAAACACAGAGAAGAAGCGCAACCCAGGAGACGTGCATCTTGCTGTGTTCAGGGGAGCTTCCCCCACAGGGAGAGCGACAGGGAGAAAGGCAAGGTCCACGTGGGCAACCGCATGCATTGCAGACCACGCTCAGAGTTATAAAGGGGTCGTTTACTTGAAGTCTTCGGCATAGGGAAATCAACATCGGGCCTGGACAGCCAGTGGACCAGGAGGTTCCCTTTGTTATTGAGGTCAGCAGAACTCTCTGAAACACAGGAAAAAATGTGGCTTTCAGTGGAGTCATTACTGTAGGAAGTGCAGCACACAGCCTGTCTATAAAATCTCAGTGCATTAAGAATTCACTTCCATTTAAGGTTTAAACAATCTGTAAAATACAACAGAGCGTTAACTTATTCAAGATTTAAATAAAACTATTAATGAGACACTAGTTTTCATTTCACTCACTTGCTTTGGATAACTGCTTATCTTGGTGAAGGTTGCAGTGGTCCAGAGCCTATCCTGGCTAGGAGGGCACCTACACAGTGTGCCAGTTCATTGCAGGGTAGCTGCACCCTTTCACACACACCCACACACTGCCAAAAATTTAAAGTGACCAATTAACGCAAAACATGCATCTTTATACTGGGGAGGGAACCCATGTGGACATGCAGACTCAAACCCACATCCAAACAGTCCAGTCTACTATCTACAGCACTATCCACTGTGCTGCCTGCTCTCTTTTGTTGTAATTTCTTTCTGTCATTTTACAGATAAAAACCCTACACTTTACCAAATGGCTTCAAATGAAAGAAGGCCAATTCTGTTCAGAATGATGGTGGATATGTTGAAAGCTGACATAGAGCAGCTACCATCACATATGCTGAAAGCTGAATAAATTTCCTATCTACTGCTTTTTACAGATTGTTTAAATGTTATGTAGAAATTATTTTAAAAAATCATTTTGTAGAAAGACTGAAAGATATCCTACATTTGCAATATTTCTACAACACACGATTAGAATGGAAAGTGCCATTGAAGTCATTACTGATTCCTGGGTGACAACTGACATGATTTCCAAAGCAAGGAGGAATGGTAATAGTTTGCCATTGTTGATTTCTGACATATTTTTTCCTTAGGGGGGTGCAAACACAGAGGAGAAAATGCAAACCACACACCCACCCCTGAGGTGGACTTGAACCTCACATCAGGCAAGCAGCCCAGCTTACCTCATTGCACCACCGCATCCCCCCTGTAATACACAAGCTAGAACTAATCATCATTTAATGCTTATTTTTTTTTTATCCTTTACGATTTTAGTGAATGTAAAACACCTTAGTTTGTAATCCTAGGGCAATAAATTGGGAGTGCGGTATGGAGTGTTCCTCCATACAGATGCTGTGTTTGAAAGGCGTATGGGTCAAATATTACACAGAAATAAAGGCTCTTTTAAATAAATTTCAGAAACACAATAGAGAAGAGAATGGCAGCCAAGATTTTTGAGCAGCAGGATGAGGGAGGCAGGGATGTATGGTGTTTCCACTGGTGTGCGGTATAGTAGCAAACTCTGGAACTTTGCAAAAACAGCAAGGAGTTCCCCAGGTCCAGATGTCACAAGAAAAATCTAAGCAGCACAAAAGTCCTGGGTGACCATAAATAGCTGAGGGGTGTATGCTTTATGTCTACAGAAGAAGGAACAATATTGTAGCTTAATACAGACTTGCACACGGCGGTTGCTGACACGTCCTCACGTTCCCCGGCCTGGTCCCTGGGCAGAGGCTAATGGTATTCTCGTGAGCATCGCAGCGAACCTCGCGCTCCTGCGTCCCATTACCGCAGCTCACTGAGCACTGCAATGTGCACAAAATGGCGGACCGTGAGTGCGTGTACACAGTTACACTGGGCTGTGCTTCATTTGTACGGGCTCCATCTCACACACCCACACACCCTCACCTGGGACCAGATGCCAACCGTCCACTGCGGGGGGCAGGGGTGGCGGTTGCATGGTCTGCGAGCCTCGGGTCGGGCCTGGTCACAGTACTTGCTGTGAATGGAGCGGCTCGTGCCGTCGGAGAGGGGCTGGATGCAGCGGATAGAGCGCAGCTGGAACCCAGACTTCCCACAAGAGGAACTACAGGCCTCCCAGTCTCCAATAACCCAGCTGAAGAAACAAACACACCCGCAGTGAGCTTGCGCAGGGTCCCACGTGTCCAGGCTAAAAGCATAGGAACACAACTAAACATACACTGATGACAGGCGCGCACAATGAGCGCCAAACAAAAAGCAAAACAGGTGTGTTTGGCCCATGCCTACATGGGTTCAGAGCACTCCATCAGGTTGCAGCTTCTGCTGATGGCTTGAGGTTTCCTGATGTTCTCGCAGTAGATGCGGTCAACCAGCTTATTATCTGCCTTCTTCCTACAGCCGTATCTTGTGTATTGCTTACCTGGTGCCAGCAAAGGTGAAAAAAAAGCCAAAAGGATTAACACAGGACACATGGCAATGGGGTTACTTTCATTTCATTATCAATTTGTGCCTCTCCAAAGGGGTCTTTTGGAACTGATGTTTAAGGCAATACCAGATGAGAGAGCGCTGATTTTGTTCATATGACCTACATCAGATGAAAAACAAACACACCCATAAGTGGATAGTCGATCCCCAAGGAAGTATCCTATTTGTAAGAGTTCAAAATGTACAAAAGCTGTCTTACACTTGAGTATGGTGCTTAGCCTGCATGTCTCTGTATAAATAAACTCAATATGTTTTTGATTTGAGCTTAGCAACAAAATAATAACAATTATAACAACACACGTGGACCCAAAACCCATTTGCTGTGCATTTCTACACGTCTTTGTCACCGGCAGCACAGCAGTACCTCCCCCGCAGGGCTTGGAGCAGTGCGACCACTTTTTCAGCGCCCACTCGAAGTACAGCGAGTCCTCCGCCAGCACGTCGTTCTCGGTGGATGGCTCCAGCTCCTCTGCGACAAAGTACTTGTATGACAAAGTGACCTTTGAGTCGCCAATTGTTCGTACCTGTTGTGGGAAATGTGAGACGGAGGTTTGCTGTAGCATGAGTCAAATTATAATTTCTATTTCATCATGTAATAGACACCTTCGGCTAAACTCGACTTACAACTTAACTTATATCTGATGTGTAGAAAGGGAGATGAAGTGTGAATGACAACTGCTCTAGTTACTATTCTACTAGAATGCCACTTAAAGACTGTTACAGTACTTTTCTGATGTAACCTCAAAATCAGAAGTTTACGATAAACTGTAACGCAGAAAATAGGGTAAACCTTCTCCAGTTACAGATAAATTTTGCTTAAAGGAGTTACCATAATTAAGACTGCATAGCTCAATGGCCCACTGGTTTGGACCGTCTCCTTGTCATCGTCATTGTGGTACTCCCAATGCACACCCTTCTGAATGACAGTGCGTGACTCGGGGAACTCATCCTCATCGTTCAAGAAAATCTGCCCAGTTTCCATGTTCTTCAGCGCTGCAAACAACAAACACTTTGTGCTTAACACAAAAAAACCAAACACTTCCTTGAACTTCCTTGCAAAACAAACAGGACCAAGTAAGCGGAACGTTTTGGCAATCCTGTGGTGAAGCCTTCTAGATGATTATGAATCCCTAGAGGAAAGCTCAACAGCAAGGCTGGACCTGCTGTTCCATGACTAGAATGTCTTTCAGAAAATTCTTCACAGCACCAGGACCCAATGTCCTGACAATCAACAGTTTAGTGCAAACACATTGAAGGCCTACCCAAAATGTGTGGTGTTCCCCTGAACTCCTCAATGTGCAGGTGCCTTGCTCTTGAAGGGATCTCCAAAATCTCCACAAAACCTGAGACCAAAAGGAAGCCAGAGGACATCAAAGAAATACAGAAAGTCATTCAGCAGGACTCAAACTGAAAAGATTATGGTTTCAACATCTCATTCACTTATATCCAAGTTACCAATAAAAATTTTACTTCAATCACCATGCCACCATAAGTAATATATTAAAATGGAAAAAAAATCCATTTTATTTCGCCCACACAGGGATAGACAGCAAATTACTCTTAAAGCACTTGGTGTCTAATGTATGCTGTGTAAGAAGCCTTTAGGTAATGGCTTTCATTTCTCAGCCTCAATTTTATTTACTGTGTTTCTGCCACCAAAATAAGAGTACACCGTGGTATATGGTGCATGGTATTTTCAGTGTCACTGTCAGATCTTTATCACATATACAGTGTACCCCAGCACTACCTGAACTTTGGACAGAAGCCAGATGACACTTCTGAGCAAATAACTTTTTGCATGGTGCTGTATTAATAATTCATTAACATATTTTATTTAAAAACCCTTTTTCAAGAAGTAAGCAATGTGATTAAAGCTACTTTCACTCCTGCAGCCATATAAGATACAGAAAACGATTGAACACTGTCACAAATGCTTAACACTTGGTGGTGCTCTGCATCTTCATAGAAAATTATGAAAAAAAAAAGATAGTAGGCTTGTTTGTTGTTGATCACACAGTGAATAAACAGTGTGAGACCAGAAGATGGAGGGTTTATGTACCTTGTTTCTTCACACTGCGGGTGATGTTGCCCTTAATAGGCTCACAGCTGGAGTTGTCTCCACCACAGATGCCACAGATGTCCTCCACTAGGCTTGAGCCAATCACGTGGTCACAGCCAACTTTCTACAGAGACACAATGCTAATGTGACCATATGGGTTTGTTGTGGGAGGTATAATACTCAGTAAAGACAGGGCAATGGTACAGGTTTGTGCAACTGCAACTGAAATCTATCCTGCCTTCCTTCCATTTCCTGTAGCCATAAAAAAAAAAGTCTAGCAGCATCCCTGAAATCATGGGGTACATCCCAAACACAGCGCATGTCACTCTCACACACATGCTGGCTTCTTACCTTACAAACACATCTGAAATGGGAAAATCTGTCAGTAATTACATTTTCTTCATAAAACCAAAATTATGAGCTGTAAATGCTGTGGAAGGTAGTTGAATTAAAGTGGTTCCACACTCATATTCAGTCTGAGTGCACTGCACAGCCAACATGACTAAGCATGAAAACAAAACTTGTTTTTGTTCCTTAAGGAAATAGAGAGTTTAAAAAATATTCAAGTGAGGACAAAAATTAAAACTAAAATTTTAAAAAATAATGATTAGCAGGAAAATTCTCTGAGTTTAAAAATTTGTAACTCAAATGTTTGTAAGAACAAACCAGTAAACAAAAACGTTTACTTTTTGGGAATTTAGAGTCATGAACTCACCTAAAACCACCTTTTTTGAAATGAAAGTATACCAGCAGAGAAGTGGATCATGACTTATTTGAACATCTAAGAATACCCAGTGGAAATGCATCACCAATCCAGCACAAAAATGGACAGGCGAGCTCTGAATGCGAAATCTACCCCTGGCACAACATGCGGTATTCCTGCGCGTCCATTCAAACAAACCTCCTGGCACTTACAGCACAGTCTCCTCGCACGCAGATGCTGTAGGGATCCCTGTAAGAACAGAGCGTCCCATCGTGGACCATCCTCTTCATGTAGACCACGTCTCCTGTCTCCTTCGACTGACAGTACAGATGACACCGTTCACTGGCTGGAAATGAAGAGATCGGGTCCCCAGGAAGCAGCTGTGAGTATCTCTCTACAACCATTCACTTCTCATTCTTGTTCTCATGAGAACACACCTTTTAATGATCTTTTTCGGCTAACGCGACACCTTATAATTTCTCACGATTAATACTCTTGTATTAATAAGTTTCTGTATTACCAACTTACAATTAGTGATCCCTTATGATTTACTTACACAGCAGTGCTTTTCACCATATCAGTACAGCATTCACACCTTTGTCACCAGAGAGCAGAATTCAAAACGGGAACCTTTAGATTACAACATCACTGTCCACTACACTACCGGCTAACGTACTAACTAATAACTAATTGGGTGACTAACTAATTAGATAACCTAGTTAAGGAAGGTACCTATTTAACTGTGGTGGACTGGCTTCTTATCTAAGGTGTATCCTGCTTCACACCTTATGCTTCCAAGATCTCTAGCTCTGGACCACCAAAACCTTACGCTGGACCAGTGGTTGACAACGGTTCATGGATGAAGAAATGGTACTTACTTCACAAAGAAGGCACTGTGCTATTGGATATATAAATGAAAAATACATAAAGAATCATTTCCTGCTCTGAGCAGTGAGGAGTTTGAAATACTCGTTCCACAATCTGTGGAGACTGCACATACCCACACACTTCTATTGGCAGATGTTGTATAAAAAGTTAACATTCTAGTTGCATAAAAGTTAACATTCTTGACAGTTCCCAAACATCATGTGGAAAATAGCTGTCAGAGTAGCCAAGTTGTGTGCTGGAATCTTCCTCTCCGTGCAAGAGATCTTATTAGCACTGTGTGTAGGGAATAGTTTACAGAGGACAACTGGAGACAAAGAGTCTGTGAACCGAAACTCATCTTTCTGCTGAGGTTGGCAAGATGCTAAAGTAAGCTAACTGAAAAGTGTTAATATAATGTATTACCATGGATGGATCTCGCATTTGCTCTTTTAACATTCACTTAAGAATAAAGGGGCCAGGTGAAAAGTGCTCCATACTGTGTGTTCAGAATACTATCAGTGCCTCTCCAATTCAAATGTGGGGAGGAAGAACAGTAATAATCAAGGTGAAAAGAGAGCCGGATGCAGGGAACCTCCTCCGAGGGTCACTGTAACTCCCAGATTTCCTTGCATCCACACCTTTTTTTTTTCCTCAAGCACTGGGCCTTTAAACCTCAGGAAGTAGGAATAAAGTCTGATTTTCAAACAAACAAATAAACAAACAAACAAAATGTATACAATCCTAAAACCTGTTGTTATATCATAAAGCATTTTGTAAATTAAAGGTGATTGAGACAGCATTTTCCTTTGTATAGAAGATGTTGGTTCAGTTTCCTTGGTACTGGTTAAGGTGTGAAACTACTGGCCAGAATACTTTGCAGCAGGTTGCAGTCTGAGAATGAACGTGCTGTCAGACTCTTGAATGCGAGACACTAAATATTAAGTTATGACAGTTTTGAAGGTTGGATTAACGCGATATTTTGAATATTTTCTCCGAGATTTAGTAGTTTTGGAATGATGTAATAATAATTTAGCACAGGAAGACTGAAAATGCTGGAGATGTCGTTTTGGGGTGATTACAGTTCCATGTGTTTGCAAGCTAAACAGCTGTCTTAGATTCCCTGTTCTTGGACCCAGGAATGGGCGGCAGAGGAATAGTCGGGGGGAAAGATGAGCCATGACATAGCTGGGAAACTTGCAGCAGTCCACTCACTTTTGCTTAATGCAACTTTATACTCCACATTCATTATTTAAAATACTGTAGCATCACTGTAGTTTCTCTTCATTTTGTTGCAGAGCCTTTGACCTAATGGGAGATTAGCTTGAAAAATGTAATAAATGAAAATTAATTTTGCACGTTGTATAACACAATGATTCAACTGATGCTTATTAATGCTTACATGTATTTAAGCATAAATAAACAAATTTTGAAAGTTAACTTTAAAATGGACCTATACATTACTGCTGCTTTATTGGAGGGTGAAGGTGGTAACTGTTCCTCACTCCAGAGCCATGAAACGTCAGGTTGCAAGCGAGGGATACGATACCTATTTAATGTATATACATGGCAGTCGACCTTGCTGAGGAACCATGACTGATTACTGTTCTTTTACTGTAAGCCAGCAATAGTGGGATGGAGCGGGGGAGGCAAAGAAAAGGAAAATTCTGACTGATAAAGTAGGAATGAGATATTTCAGACACTTTCTCATTTTTCCCTCCAATTCACCCAAGAAGCCTCATTACATGTTACTTTAGAGGCCCAGTGTGGTCCAGTTAATGCTGAGCAGCATGGCAAAGGGATTATAACTTTTTTCAATAAATTGAACCATAAAGTATGAAAATACATACATTTATGCAAATGTAATGTACTGTTAAGGAGTTAGCCCTAAGGATTTATACTACTTAATGTAATTATTACTAATATTTAGGCCATAGCAATTTTTGTGATTTTAGATTTCAGTGATGCTAGAGAAGGAAGCTGCTAAACTGAAAATGAAAATAAATACATTTTTATATTTTTATTTTTTTAGGTGTAATAACAAAATGTTGCATTAATTCAGAATGAATATTCACCTTTCATGCAGTCCTTCAGCCTTGCATATGCAGGCTATCATTTAAATGGAGCTTTAAGTTCCCCCAAGGAGAAGGGGGAAATTACCTTGAAAGGGCCTGCATTTTAAAGGGTTAACATTCAACCTGAAAGCATGAATGATGCAGAAGGCAGAGAAACTGAATGCTTGATGAAACTGAGTCCTTTTCAGTCCACGGAGGCTTGGACCTGCTACTCCATGCCCCGCTGTAACCCCAACAGACACGGTAATTAATTCACTCGAATTGCTTTGGTTAAAAATATCTCACATGGGTGAGGTGTAAAAATCTAAGCTACATGAGCTGCTTTGAGTAAAAGCATCAGCGGAGCTAAATGAAGTGTGGGGTTTCTTCCAAGCGGGAACACTCACCCTCTGGATGCTCATAGGGCAGCCAGTGGTGCTTGGAGTTCTGGTACTCGAAGAAAGGGTCCCACATTCGGCACTGCTCCTCCCTGAAGTCTGCACGGTGGTGGCCGCACTCCTCTGTGTTACACAACTGGAACTCATAGGTGTTGCCATAGCAGGTGCGCCCACCATTTGTAGGGCTGAGGGGAAAGAAGGTGGAACAGTTTCACCACCAACGGTGTGTAAGGTTTACACCACAGAACATTCCAGTTCAGTCTGCTATCACTAAGAATTGAAGCTGACAAAAATAAGCAGACTAAATAGACTGACAGTGCTGTAAATTTCTGTGCCTTTTTCACACTGA
The DNA here is from genome assembly GCA_018136845.1 of Heterotis niloticus. Classification (NCBI taxonomy): domain Eukaryota; kingdom Metazoa; phylum Chordata; class Actinopteri; order Osteoglossiformes; family Osteoglossidae; genus Heterotis; species Heterotis niloticus. The sequence continues at coordinate 20,145,657 of CM030888.1, forward strand.
AAAAATATATCATTGAATTAAATTTTGGTTAAATGACCTCTTAATTGTCAGATTCATATACAAGCATGTTACTGGTCTACTCATCACTCTCATTTTTAGCACTCAACCAGGCAGGCAACTTTTCACCCATCAGTTTTTGGCTGTCAGACATCCACAACACTTGGGTTAGAGTTAATAAACTTTTAATAAAGTGGCTCACTCCATCATGAGCAAATTTATCAAAGTACCCAAGATCTGTCAAACTGAAGTTTTTTCAGGTGATTGTCTGACAACCTTTCCTCAAAGGCAGCCTCAGAGCCTTCTGATATGTTTCAAAAGCACATTTCAACACAAAACATTTTAGGGATTCAGTTTTATCGTGCCGGGAAAAACCATGATGACTATGCTGTGCTTAAAACAATGTTTATTTTCAGTTTATTTTTTTTAATCACTGATCAACTGTTGCAGCACTTTTTTGGTTGGTAGAATGATGAAGGGCCTTGAAAATCTCTCCAAAGAGGGAGAAGTAATATTTTAATACTGAGCCTCATATATTACAAATGGAGATGAAAACAAGAACGTGGTTCTGAGGACTCACAAACCATGACGAGATCCAAGCCCATTGCACTCACATGGGGTTGTCACAGTGACGGGTCCGGAACTGCACGCCGCCACCACAGGTACGAGAGCATTCTCCAAACTTGCTCCATGCACCCCAGTTTCCATCTTGCTTCAGGATCTCTGGTGTCAGCCACACACAGTGGCCCTTGAAGCAGTGCTGGAGCAGGAAGACAGAAGACGATGGTGTAACATGAGGGACAAACATGCCAAGGAGCACAGTAGTGGTCCACATAAACTGATGCCTTACCTTTCCAGGTGCACAGACGGTACCATCCAGCGGTGGACCCTTCTTGGTCTTACAGAAGAAAGGGTTATCGGGATGGCTGCACCACAGCTGCTGGCAGGGGTCGAGGGTGCTGTACTAAAACAAACGGAGGCACCCACGTTCGCACCCATGCAAGGAGCTGCAATCCGCTAAGCAACATTATTCAGATTACAGTGTGCACATAAAAACAGAGTCTAAGCCTCATACTTATGACCTTAGGACATCCTGTCGCAGGCCCTACTGTTCCCTTTATCTTCATGAATATGCTTCCTTTTAAAGCTATAAATATTGCACCCTGGAGAAAAGTGCTGCTTGCTGTCCGTACCATTTCAAACAGATACCAAAGCCTTTTTGAGGAGCTGTGTTCCCTCTTCCCAGACCTGGAAGAGGGCCTGTCCAGGGGAACACGGGGTGCTCACCGCGGTGCACATCATGTAGCCAAAGCCGAAGTCGAAGCGGCATTGCTCATTCATGGAATACTGGATCCCTGGTAGCTGTGGCAGCGAGGGCCACTCGTGGTCAAAGGGGTCATCGCCCAGGCAGTCGTAGGAGCTACACATGAAATACATCCCAATCACCACACTCCATTTATCACCTATCTGCAGCACCATGGTTAGCTTTTACCCCTCAAGATTGTTTTACAATACCATCAATCTGATTGTACAAGAACTGTAAATGTCATGTTTCTTGGTCAACAACTTCAGCCAATCAACTACTTTCTGTTTTTCTGCTAGATTTAGACCTGGGTTTTTTACTAGAGCAATTCAAGTTAACCTCACCTTAAGAATACAACAGAAAGACTTCTGTTCTGCAAACGCTTAGCTTACAAGTCTCTTTGCTGAACCATTGCCCTCCGCCTCACCAAATCATACACATGACCTATATATCGGCATTGTTAATACAATCATACAAATTTTATGGTACTTTTGGTGTTCCTGGTGTTGTAATTTACCACCATTTTCTTCCTTGCTCAAGCAGAGGAGGTCCGAGGACTTAAGAGGGGGAGACTGGAGTGTACAGTCGAGGCCCAGGAGAAGGATGGATAGGTGAAACGGAGGCTTACTGGAGGTATCGGCTGAGTTCCTGCTGGCTGCAGCGGGACCAGTGGAAGCGGTGGAAGGCAGCTTGTACCAACGGGGCCATAATGCTGCCCATGGGGACTTCATCACCGCACACATTGCCCTGGCCATCATGCTCCATTCCAAGTCTGCCGACCAGGAAAGATAGACCTAATGTTAACAGCCATTTCTGCATTGTGCAAAGACTTGACTTGTTTCTGTGTACACAATTTGTGCATACCTGTCTACCTTGGAGGAATGCACAAGCTAAGCAGGAAACACTTGACTTAAGTATTCTGAGCTTATCAAGATGCTGATCACATATATGCATTACACTTAGACTGCACATGGAGGAGACCATGAATCATGGCATTGTGTTTAGCGTGTTTTTACTCACACGTGCCCAGTCTCATGCGCGACCACAAACGCAGAGGAGAAACCATCTTCATGGTTGAGTGTGCAGCTCCGCACAGGGTGACACATTCCTGTCACTGGGGCGTAACCTAGGCAACAGGACACATAGAAAGAGTGAAAAAATTTTTTAGAGTGCTGTTCTCTTACTTTACTACTGTTACATTTCATACTTTCTGTGTATGTACAATAGGAATTCATTATAGGCTTTGTGTATCTTTACTACAATATGATATTAATTACAGTACAAGCAAAGTGTATCTCATTACATTATTGGTAACACTTTTTCCACTTATATAGTTAGAAATTTTATTGAATACGGTTGGGTGAGTGTTTGCTGAGAGCCAAGCTGCCAATATCGAGGCTATGAGTCCACATTCTTCAGATCACCGCAACCCTGACCAGGACAAGCAGTTACTGAAAATGGATGGATAGATGTTGTACTTTTAAATAATAACTATACAAGGCATATTTGTCTCAAGAAGTAACTACTAGTCTGTCTTTTTGTGTGTGTGAGAGAAAAAGAAAGATAGAAAAAGGGGGTTGAGGTAAAAAGGAGCATGGGGGACAGACAGAAAAATGAAAGCAAGAGAGAGATGACAAAAAAGGGGCTGAATAAAATAATGGTAAAGAAACAAAAAAAAAAAACAGGGACAGGAGGGAAAGAGGAGCAGAAAGGCAGAATGACAGCAGGAGCGAGAGAGGGCCGACCCTGCATGCCGCTGGGTCCAAACTCCTGACGGGTGAGGAAGATCGCATGGTCGTGGTATTCAGCATCGCCCTCATCCTCCTTCTGCTGTAGGAAGGCCCATCGGCACACGTTCTCCAGGCTCTGAGAAGGGTTCCCTTGCTCGATCAGGCTCCTGGACTAAAGGCAGAGAGCAACAAAGAGTCGCACCTCTTAGCACTGTTAACCTAGTCGAGGTACACCAAAGATATCCCTTGAAACCTACAGAACCCCAGAGTATCATTACATTAAGTAAAAACAAAAAGTGAAAGAAGGTATTCTCTAACTTGTACTGTACTGATTTAATATCACTTGGCTTCATCCAAGTATTTTTGTTACCACCACCAAAACAGAGCAGCAGTACAGTAACACTGTACAGTCTTTACCAAAACCAAAGCAAAGCGGGACTGAGCTCAGTTAGCCCATGGGCATAAAAAGTCAGCTCTCTCAATGTGTTGATTAGTTAGAGCAAACTACAGTACACTGAGAGAGCAGGTTGTTGACCATGGTGCCAGACCCAATTCCAAATCCAGTCCTCTCAGAAAGAGATATTATTACTTAATCATCCCTCAGCATATTAAGTGATTCCCCAGTATAATAACTCTGTATATAATTTCTGACTTCAGACCCCCAAAAATCTGATAAGAGGCAAACCTCCAAATTAAAAGTAGCTGCAGTCCATCATATGTGCCACACCTCAAACAGTAGAATTTTTCTGGATGAAAAGCACTACATACTGTACATGCTATCTACTACTTATTTTAATGAATGAATTTATTTATCAGGCAACCAGGATTGTACCTCTTCACTCCAAGCTGCCCTATTTATTTAAACACATTCAACTACTTATTCATCTCTGTTTTTGTCACTGTATGTATGTGCTGTATGTTATATATATGTATGTTGATTTATACTGCATGTTAAATAAATGCTTATAAAAACAGACTTTCAGCTGCTCCCATCAGGGGTCGCCACAGCAGATCAGCTTGTCCACACATCCAGTTTGGCAGATTTTTATGCCAGATGCCCTTTCTGACACAACCCTCCATTTTGCCCAGGCTTGGGACCGGCACAGAGGCGTACCCCCTTGCGGCTGGATTCGCATCAACACTCAACGTGGGACTTGAACCCACAACCCTGAAATTACAAGTTATACGCACTACCGACTGAGCTAGCCAGGCAGGGATATGTTAAACAAATGCTTATATGCTTCCTTTTTCTACTAGGATCATATAAAAGTAGAAATTTGAGAATGATGTAATTTGCCTTTAGGTGATATTCTTTCTGTTAACAACATTAAACTGTGGAATTTTACTGCCAAGAAATCAACCTCTGAGACAAACACACAAATTTCCAGTGCCAGCACACATTCCTATATACTGGCACATGCAGGCGCACATATGTGCACGTCTACTGACTGCTGCAGAAAAGCAAGCTTTCAGCTGAGCCCAATCTACTGCCACTGATGCTACATCTCAAAAACACTGCAGAGCAAAGCGTGAGGGCTGTTTAATGTAGACATTATTTAATTATTGTTTACTTTATTGTCATATGCTGCTCTGATAGTATTTGTGGATGGTGGAAACCCACTGGTACGTATGGAGGTTCTTGTGGTAGAGAGAAGAAACTACAGTATCCTCTGTGGGTATCATTATAGGCTGAGCTGAGACAATAAAAGTAATGTAAGGCACACCACAAAATCAAAACAGTATTACCCAAGATTCCTTGCTACTGCCATTCATGTACAGCAGCTTGCTCACCATGTGCATTGAAGTTTTTGCAAATGCCAGAATTAAAAAAAGCAGAAGAATAAACTAACTGACCTTCTGAATTTCCACTGCAAATGATAATCCTACAGGTAAAAAAATACTCAAGTACAATTAGTGCTTCTTTTAAAAAATACTTGTGAAAGTAAAAGTTAAAAAGTAAAAGCAAAAAAGGTATTGGGTCAAAAACAACATTTAATATTACGTATGTAAATTAAATTAACTTTGAAATTAAAACAAAATTAGTCTTTTGAAATTTGTCTTTTTATTGTTCTGATCCTCTAGTGACGGTAGTAGTTTCTATATAATTTTAATTAGAAAAACATGAAAAAATGTGAATGGGTGAATAAACAAATAATGAAGAAATGAAATGAATACTGCAGCCTTTTTTCATAAAAATAGACTGAGGTATTGTTCACATTTACAGTGTAATTGATAACTGACAATGGCAAACAAGATTAATAGAAAACTGCAGCTAACAGTGAAAAAGTCTCAGTAATCTTTCAGAGTAAAAAGTACTTGATCAGTTTCAAGGAGAGAAGGTTAACAGATTAAATATGAAAACAGAAATGTAACAAAATAAAAGTTAAAATACAGTGAGAAAAATACACTTTCTGCAGAAGGTACAAGCAACAGAGTAAATATAACTTATCTATTTCCATTATATATCTATAATCTATTTCGACAGGTATCCAAGGTAACGCAAAACACCCACTGATTTACACAAATTGTTTGTAAGGTTTGCAAGCAACTTGTGTGTGTATAAATTGTTTTTCATCCATTGAAAAGTAAAAGAAAGAAGGAAAAGCCCTTTATTGTCAATGTGTGTCTTAACTGCCATTCCATCAAATGACTCAAGAATCCAGGAGTCAAGTTTTCCAGCCAAATTAAGCATTACAGGAAACAGTTATTATTCTCATTTATTACATTACTGCAGGCAGCATCTAGAACGATAGTAAAAGCCATAGCTGTAGTGATCATAATTCTTAAAAGTTTCTCTCAAGGCCAATTACAAATAAATTTAACAAATAACTTCATTATTATTAGAACTAATGGCAAATTATTGATTGGCTTTGCAAACTTTGGCAGTGGTCCATAATGTTTGGGAAAACCTGAAAAAGGAGACAAATGGCATGAAGTCTGCAGGGGAGAGCCTGCCATGAGATCAGAAACATCAAATGTTTGGGTACTTTAGCAATAAAAGAAACCATTAAAGACTGAATGAATCTGAATCTATGAGCAACGAATGCCTACGGGCGCAGTCCCTCACCTTCTCGTAAGAGAGTACAATCATCCGCACCAGGACCACATTGATCTGAGCCCCCAAGGAGTTGTCGTGGTAAATCTCGTTCACCTGTTGAGATGTTTGGGGAGGCTGGTTGAAAGAATGCAGGCTGTACACAACACAATGTTTTCATGAAGCAAAACAAAGGCAAGAGCTGACCTGACGCAGGGTTATTTCAAAGGGGCAAGGAAAAAGAAAAAACCCAGAAAAAAACCAGTCAGGTTGGGCATAGTGGATCAAGATTAATATTAGGATAAAATTTTTAAAACTTGACAACTTCATACGAGTCATGAATCAAACTGCAATCTAAGGCCTGGCATAAATAGTCTGTATAATAACATCTGTGCAAAGTCCGAAAATGACGGGAGCCCAAAATTAGATAAACTGCCACTGCTGATATTCCGGTGTCAGTTTCACGTACCATTCTTTACCTGTTTTCCCATTTCCACAGGGTCCCAGCTCAGACCAGACGATCACTGCTCAGTTAAGACTCCTCACTGCAATTTATTATCAGCGCTCAAATTCATATTTGGTCCAATTACCTCTTCCCTGACTGTTGACTAATTTCAGAACCACAAAGAAACGTCTTTAAACACCCCCCCCCCCCCCCCATAAGGCTTTACTAAGACTCAACTTGAAAGGACAAATTACTTTTGGGTGCCCGTCTTGCAGGAGCTACTTGAAGCAAATTACTTTATCTCACCAAAATACTTTAAAGCAGTCACATGGGGTAAATTAATTTATTCCAGCAAATTTAACCACATTTTTATTCATGTATTCTCATTCTTGACTAATTTTCAACCAAAACAGTACCTTAGATGAATAACAACAACCAAGATGTTGATGGGATATGAACTAACAATGCATACATTTCTAACTGTAAATTTGAAACTATTAACAACAATACACTTATAACAGCATTCATATTAAGTTTTGATAGGAAATAGCATTACGGATAATTGGTTTTATATCTAAGAATTCTTAGTTGTCCTCACGGTTAAGCTTACGCCTCAGAGGCCCCCCTTCTCATGTCACAGTTCAACTGAGAAGTGAGGGGACCCAAAAATCTCCTCTCCCAGAGAACACGCAAACCCTGCACAGACTGAGCCGGATTTGCACCTACACCCGAACCCAGAGCCCAGGCACTCTGAGGGGGCAGTGCTCCTAGCTTTGACACCAAGGCAGCAGATAACATTAGACAAGACATAAAACAAAAGCGGAGGAGATCGTTTATGACCTCAGAAAGAGAGTTAATGAGTCTTTTTCACTTACAATGTTCATGAGAGTCAGCAGGTACTTCTGCACATGCTCCTTCCCATGGAACTGGGCAACTGAGTAATCTACCCCAAGCAGGACCTCAATGTTGTAGACGTGGTCTGCTGCCTGTCTGCGGATTCGGGAGACTCGATTCCGGTTGCGTTTCACCTTCTTGTACAGAGTCTCCAGGTCTTTCAACCCACTCATGTCTGCAAAATATATACCAAAAACCCATGTTCTACTGGCTTTGTAGAAAACTTTTGTCAGAGCAAGCAGATCCATTTGTGCATTAAATATCAATGGCACAGATTATAGTACTTTCACATGAATTAGAACACAGATCATATTTGCATCTCATTCAAATATAAATTGGACTAAAAGTATACGTTATAACATTGATGTAAACTGAAATGTATTTATTGCACTATCAGCTAATGTAATTATTATTTTTTAATGCAAAATCACAGCAGTGAGGTGCAATGTTTCTATAGACATAATACTGGGATCAATTTTCATGAAGACAGTGCAACCTTTTTACAGTAGTTTGCATTAACTATAAAAAGTGTTACTGTGTAAGTTAGAGAATTTTAAACTAATACATTTTTGTTATCCTGACAATAGCGGTACAGTTAGGCAGAATGAGTGCTACACAGAGTTAAAACACCCGAGTTAAAAGGTCTACTCATGTCGAATTACTGAATAATGTACTTAGCCTGCGATAGTGGAATATAAAAAGCCAATTTCTACAATTCTAGGCTAAATTGCTCGATTAAAACGTATGCCAAATCTTATATACAAAAAGAGAAATTGTTCTGTAATATGTACAGAGTTTAAAAACATTTTATATAAGAATGCTACAGCTTTATGTTTACATAAACAATGAAATTACCAAAGAATACCAAAGTACAATGGAATTATAATTTTGTATAAATAATAAGCTTAGTGAAAACGACCAAATCATTATTATACACTCAGATGAGAGCCACATAGGTTAGAGAGCTTTACGACTGGCACACGGGGTCATGAAAACAGAATACGAGACAGAATAGTCAGACTACTGCCTGGTATGCATCTGAATTTTTCGGTGTTATGAACAGCCTGAACAAACCCAGACACCAAAAGCTTGGCTTTCGGACACAAACGGTGGAGCGTCAGCCCTTCACCGCTCCAGGACAAGACACAAGAGATGGTATCTGGACGTGTCCTTCAGGTGTAACCATGTCAGAAGGCACAGCTATTTTTACAGTAGCTTTTTTCTCTTGGAAAATGTATTTGTACGCATTTATCATGTAAATTCATTATGATCTCTCCCCCACTGCCCCCACTGCCCCCACAACCAAGACTGTCACAATTGGGCACATTGCCTCAGCTGCAGTGGAGCTCCGATTCTTTACGGTAGTTCTGTCCCAGCCCGGCCAACTCTGAGCGTGGGTCACCACAATGTGATTGATAGCCCTAAGTCAAGTTCAGACACCTCCAGTGAAACGTGGTGAGGTGGGTGACCAGCACATTCCCCTGCAACATAATGGCATTTTTCAGGCCTGTGTGGTGCAGCAGTCACGATGCGGAAAGCACACTATTGTTACTGAATGTGTGACAAGAGCTTAAAAACATTCTATAAACCCACGCGCTCCAAGAGGACTCCTTTCTCCTTCCTGCTCAGGGGCGCCTGGAGCAATAAACGGCAAACAGGGAAGGAAAGGGTCCTCCAGAGTCTTTCTGTCTGCAAGCATTTAATGTAAAAAACCTTCTATCAAAGCTTTAACTTGCTACTAGTTAAATAAAATGAGAAAGCAACCCCCACCTACACAGTCCCAGGTTCGCTCCTAGAACGCTGCTGATAAAGACCCAAGAGAGAAATCAACCTCCTTCTGTCACTTGCAGAGCTTCCTTAAAAACTGTCAGCTTAACAACAGACTGTAACAAGAAATCAACAGGAAAATTATTATAATCATTATTATTTTGCTGCTCAACAGATGCTTTTATCCAATGTGACTTGCAACTTTCCCTGTTCACGCAGCTGGGCGTATTTCATTGGAGCTGTACAGTCTTGGTATCATGCTCAACAGAGCCACCCCTAGGATTTGAGCTGAAAACCTACTGCTATCAAGCCTGTATTCTGAAACACTATGCTAACTGCTGCCCCAAACTTCTGTAATGGCATTTTGTTTGCAGAAAGCCATTAAGCTACTGTTGTTGCTCAAGGGCAAGAAATAGTGAGGGAGTTTTCAGGTTGAAACAAACAAGCATATTACCTCAATTACTCAAAAGCTACTATTTTCATAATAATGGACTAAAGTCATGAAAAGACATTACGCCAAAAAAGGCTGTGCCCCAGAGGCTATCCAGTGACTAGAGACTTCAGTGCTGCTGCACATCTGTACGATTACTACTTTGATGGAGAATAAATAGAAAAAGTTGACAATCTCACCCTACTTGGACCAACAGTCAATAATGAGATGACAAGCAGTGATGAAATCTTACAATGAATTGCTCTTGGCCGAGCGGTAATGAAGAACCTAGAGAAGATTCAGAGATATAACATTGTGAACAAGGATTTGACTTGTTGGAGCCAAGGTATTCTCAATAACTGTGTACAGATGTAGAAGCGGGACAGTGGAGAAACAGGACAAGACGAAAACTGATGTTTTCAAATTATGCCGTGCAGTGGACTGCCAGAGAAACAAATGCACTGGTACTGAAGGAGAACAAACCTAAGTTCAAAAGATAAGGCTTGAACTTTCATAGTTTGGACATGGAAAAAAAGGTCATTGGAGAAGGACATCATGCTTGGGAAAGTTAAAACTCAATACAAAATGGGAAGACCTGCAATCTGGTGACCTAATGCAGTAACTGGAGCTGTGGATGTCCCTCTATCAAAGACCAGCCAGTTGGCTTAAGACCGAGCACACTTCAGGGCAACTATTCACAGAGTCGCTATGAACTGAAATCAACACAAAGGTACTTAACAATAAGAAGCTCATTACAAAAGTAAGAAGGCTCAATGTTGAACTGTATCATGCAACTTGATAGAAAAATTAAATTCATTATGTGCAATTCAGAAGCAGTGTCTTGATAAACCAATGGATATTTTTTAGATTACATCCTGTACATAAAGAAACAACAGGGGCCCTACACAGTGTGAACTAAAGAGCCTTGAGAGTTCAACAAGCCCTTAACAATCATATACCTGTCATTTTTACATAAAGTCCACTGCCCAAAAACACTCATGTACAACAAGGTCACAAATGATTATGAAAAAAAATTCCTTTGTATATCATGCCTGAGAATGGTGGCTATCCAAGGACAAAAACATAGAAATGATTTTTTTTCAGTATAGTCTGTTTCCAAGAGCGACTCATGGTGCTCAACACAACGAATCATCTGGTAACCAAAACAAAATCTTGCTGAGATCTTAAAGTTAATATCGGATAGAAAGCTTTCCAGTTTCTCCTGGACACGTCTACTATTACACATGGCAAAAAAAAGCATACCTTCACTAAAGAGTTGTTTGTTTTTCGGATCTTTCGGATTATTTGCCTAGTGAATTATCTGTTTTCTTGGCAGAAATGGCTTTGGCAACAAGGGCATCCCTTCAACAACAACTGTAAAGAAACTGGACTGTTCCATGCTATGATCTTGCCCTACTCTCAGGGATACAAGAGAAGAGGCCTCGCTCAAATAGCCAAACCTGGCACGGACAGAAGGAAGTTGTCGGCCACAACCAGTCCTTGACCAGTTTAAACAACAGGCCAAAAAAAAAAAGAAGAAAAAAATCAAAATAGGAAAAACTTGTGGAAAAGAATTAACAACAGGTTTGGGACTTTTTTTCAATAGCTTACAGCTAAGAGCTTCTTCATAATATTCATCACAGTTGAAGTAAAAGTGTGGATTTTGCTTGGCAAAAGAAGACATTGATAGAGGAGAATTATTTAGGGGAGAACTACACACAGCTGATTCCAAGCAGTTGATTTCCAGATGTGAACAGAGAAAAATAAATACTGGGGTTAAATCTTCCCAAGTATGGAAAGTCCGCAGAGACCCGTAAAGCAAGAACTGAGGCCCTCGTGAGTACAGAGACTTGGATGAAATAGTGTAAATGCTATGGGAGTGATGCAGAGTTGCATCTCCCTGCTAATCCACACACAGCCGCAGTAAACAAGAGGCAGGCTGTTGCACCTGGGATTGAAAACGGCTGACTAGACACCGGTGATTCAGCTGCTACTTCAGAACAAAAGTTGGCGGCAGCATGGAACTGCAACAGCGAGAATGACAAGAGACGGGGCGATGGCAGCGAGCCCCTCTTCTTTGTTTAACACACGCCAGTCACAGCTCATGCTTTACCTCATAGGAAACCCTGAACGTGGGCACAACACCAACCAGCTGTTTCCTCTGGCTCGGGGCAAACTATACAATAGGAGCAAATGTACTTATGGACAGTAATAAAATTAAAGTTCTGGCGTCATTTTTTATGGACCACCCATAGTCAAAATACAGTAATAGTTTGTTTATAATTATTTTCCACATTCTGAATTTTACTGCAGCAGCAGTAACAGTCATGCTACTTTTTCATATTTTGAAGCCTTGCTGTAGTCTGGTCTCAACGCTGTCAGCCTTAGTGCTGCATTTATATTGAGCCTAACCCTGTTACAAGATTAAAGTCCCGCTGCATGCTTATATCAATAAAAACCAACATATGCAAGTTGCTTTGAGCTGACACAACACAAGTCATTAACTGGCAATCGGACTGCATCCGACTACGCCCTTCACAGCACGATTTCCCAGCAGAAAAGCGCCGCAGCGCAGCCGTGACGGTAATGCCACCATGCATTTCTGGTGGCGTTCAGGGCCACCCAAAGTAATTGGACAAGGACTGTGGAGACACGAGTGCTGACACACAGCTCGGTGTAAGCAAACAGTCAGAGGTTGCTGCTATATTTATGCTGCCCCCTGCACCTGTCAGGTTCCACGCACAACAAGTTGCTGTTCTAACAACACCTGCAAGCTGGTTCTGCCTCCACCATCGGGTACAAATCATTTCTGCGGCGCCACCAGTTTCATTTCTTAAACTTTAGCTGTAAGCTGTACAGCTTCTATTACACCTATTGTGTGAAAACCAATGGTGGGGTCAACAGGGCTGACAACACACTTCAATAATGTTTGTTGGTTCATTTGTGGGCAACAAGACTTTATATTAACTTATAAAAACTTTAAAGCAAACAAATGACATCTGATACTTGCGCATGTAAAAACATTTGTACATGGATATACCTACTTAAGGAAATATCCAAACAATTTTGCTACTCTCAAATAACTATTACAACATAAATTGTTGGATAACTATGGGCAATAGTTGCAAAAATGTTTCATGGAAAAATACAAATGAGCAGTAAGGGTAGTAAATAAATTCTAATGTACATGTGTGAGATTTCTCATGTACTGTAGGGTGTGTTATGTACTGTATTAACATCTTACTTCCCCCAGTTCATGAGCTGGACTGAAATTCAATTATCAATTTGATGACTGCTGAATTCAGCTCATAGCCCGACAATAGCAACACTCATTCTGGATCCACCAGACTGCAAAAAGCACAGTTAACTGACAGGGAAACCAGTTTTGAAAGACCGGGGAGCTATTTAACTTCTATCACATCTTGAGGTACTTTTGAAAATATCTTTTCAAAATGAACACCTGGGATGAATGAATAAATAAACAGGTAACAGAAGGAAAAGAAGCCACAGTTGATCAACACTGGAAAAAACAGGAATTCAGGGCCTTTGCTTTCTCAACCAGCCTCAATGGTCATTCCCTAGTTAACATTAACTAATAACTAATAACTAAATTTTGACAAATTGAAGAATCAGCTGCACTAGAAGGAGTGTACACACACACACACACACACACACACACACACACACACACACACACACACACACACACAGAGAGAGAAAAGCTGTTTCCTCCATCAGTAACAGCAAGTCCTGATCTGACTAACTGACTGCAAGAATCTGAGCTAAAGATCAACAGGTTTCTTTCTTTTCTATTTTAAAAAATGTAATCCTCTGGAGCTAATAGCTGGGATTACATGGTTCAAAACTCAATGAGTCCAAGAAAAAGGCTCCTGTTGACATTGCTGTCTAATGAAGCCATCAGGTTCTTCTACTTTTCTTATTAATGAGTCATTAACTTACTATGTCCAACCTCACTACAGACTTTTGAGGAAATGCAAAGACATTTTATTCTAGGTTTGGCTAATGCAGATTTTTAAAAATCTTTATAGGTCCATGCGATAACCCTGGGTGTTTCAGTGTGTCCAACCCTTAATAAAATGCCTTGACCTTGCAAGGTAAAATCGGCCATGTGGTCAGCTGGTGGCTTCACGACATCGGAAGAGCGGTACACAATATGTGTTCGGCCGCTTCCTTTGCCCTCTTCCTTCACATGACCACCTTTCTCTAGGGGCTCAATGAAGAATTCTTCCTGTTCTGTCCGGATCATCCCAGCCTGGAAAATAGAAAAAAACAAGAAGAAAAAGCTTTAAAGAGTGCTCTTTTTTTCTGTTGCTTTGCTGATTTACAACTTGCAATTTTAAACTTTAGTTCTGCATCTTATATTAAAATAGAATAGAATAGAATAGAACAGAATAAATCTTTACTATCCCACGAATGAGAAATTTAGGTGTTACAGAGCTCTTATCACAAAGGGAATATAGGAGAAGAACAAGTAAGTTAGTAAGAAGGACAAGGACAAATAAGTTAGTAATCTATTTACACAAAATAACCCTATATACATAAATAAGTTATAAATAAATAAATTAACCAATTTAGACTGCGTTGTGCAGTCTGACAGCTGCTGGTAAGAATGACAATGTTTAGATTCAACACAACACAAAGTTCACTTCAGAGGAAAAACCATACCGTTGCATCCTTCTTGAATTCTGGATGTAAACACCGGAATATGTTCTACTGTAAACTGTAAAATGGCATCAACACCAGGAATTTCTCCAGCATCAAAACATGAACAGACGAAAGTGCAAACACAAAGCTTATATGCTTTTTCCCTGCACACTTAAAAACATGTTTGGTGCTTGGACTGCAGCACAGAAGAAAAAGAGATTGAAGCAGAAGGCAGGGGTGAATATATTTACATTAACAAAGAAAATTATGAGGCCCACACATTCTCAAACAAATGTGCACAGTCTTCTACTATTGTGGCAGCTCATGTTTTTAAAGGGGAACTGCAATAAGAGACCTCACCATAATCCAAATGTGAGATTTATGAAATAAAAAAACACTCAGCAGTGTAAATTAAAGATAAACTCACTGCTGACAAAAATGTGACCTATTAGCTGATGTACTTTCACCAGGTTTAATGCCATCTGGATTGACACTGGCAGGGTGATTCTTGAGGTGGACAGGGTGAAGGTACAAGCTGATGTGTCCCCGTCTTATATTCTTTCCACTCTCTTGCCAATATACAAATACTGCCAGCTTGTAAACTGGGCACTATTGTGTCCTTCAGAAAAAAAACTGCAAAAAAAACCATATGACCATATGACCATCAGGATTGATGTAAACTTACTCAGATGACTACAGCAACAAAATGCTGGAGAAATTCCTGGTGTCGATGCCATTTTACAGTTTACAGTAGAACATATTCGGTCCTCATTTGTCATCTGCACTCTCCAACAAAGTAGTGAAATGCAGAGAAACCTTCAACTGGATAACCTCCTATAAGAAAGATCTCATACCATCAAGGAGGGCTTCAAAAGAGGCTCAGGAAAAACAATGGCAACTGAGATCTGCATGGACAAAACGGAGCTGGCAGACTCCAAAGTCTATGAAGCTGAAGGTTGTGGCACTCAGTGCTCTGAGCCAAATGTTCCAGACTTTTCTCTTGTCTTCAGAACAAAACATGGAATCAAAAGCAGCTGGTGCACTTCTCATAAACTTGGGTATCTTTTTTCTTTAACTTTTTACCTCCAGTTTTCATTGACCGGAATAGCACCACCGTGACTCATCCTTGCTTATACTTAACCACTAAAAATCGAGTTGTGTAAAATCACACTGCCACGCCACTGGCCCCAAGTTCCCAAGACGAAGAGAGCAAATGGGGCATTGCTTAGATATGCTGGTTAATGTGTTTAAGACTTCTACTGTATGAGCTTCAGGTCTTTGTTCTGTACAGCTACGTCTACACTGCCTTGGTTACTCTCGGTGGTTTAAAAACACAGTTTTCTTTCACCAGTCAAAATACCTTATTTAGACAAATCACCGCTTTTTCAGTAATTCTAAACTTCAGTCCAGAGTTGTCACAGTAAAAAGTATTTTCTTTCATTCCACTACGTCTGTTTATTTCTTTGTCATAATGAACTGAGTGAAGCAGTGACTCCAAGCAATACAATGCTCTTCACATCTGGCATTGTGTACTTATCCACTGGAAGTCTGCATCTGTCCAGATGTCGAAAGAACAGAAAAGTAATTTACTGACACTGCAAAAGAGAAACGGTTTCACGTTGCACAATAAAAATGGCGTAAAATATATTCAAATTGTAATTTTTTCGAAACTGAAAGTAAACCGAAAACCTCTCAAACCATTTGGCCATTATAGCCTAACTTGAGTTTATTTAAGCAATGGTTTTTTAACAATTATATAATATAATTACACAGTATAATTTTCTGGAAGTTACATAACATATGCAATTCACAGTTTAAAAAAGAAAAAGAAAAAGAATTTTTTTAGCCTCGGCGTATAGACAGCTGAATAAACAAATAAGATATTAAGGATTTGGAAAGAGCTGAGGAGAGGACGACCAGTTATTGACATGAAGACAGACTGATCAAACATCCATCTTCACTGTGCAGATGCAGTACGGAGGAAATCCTTAGTAAGCAGTGCAAGAAAAATCTGCTCATCTTTTTGGAATACAAAGAAAGAGCCATGATTCCATCCATCCCTTATCATTAACCGGTTCACAGCAGTTCAGAGCCTATCCTAGAATTTTATTGCGCTAGGCTATGAAACAGTACCTAGAACAGCCACACACACATTCAGACAAAGAACAACTTAAAAGGATATCTTTGGACTGTGGGAGGAAACCAGAGCAATTCCACGCAAACATGGGGATAGCATACAGACTTCACACATACTGCATATGTGACTGAAAGGTGTGGTTAGGCAGAAGCGCTCCTTGCTGATCCATCCCTACGTAAAAGGTACTTAAATCATTTCATTCTCAGTCTACGACATCCTATGCATCCTCATGGAAACTTCTAGATTCTACTTCACCAGGACAGCTAAGTGTATTTTTTAAGGGCTGGTAAAAACATTTGATGGTTGGCTCAATATGTGGACTTGCTAGCATTTCTTATAGAACAGTGTGTCCTATGGTTTTCTTAATCTACACCAGAAATTACTTTTGCTATCTGAATAAATAAACTATAATAGATGCAGAGTTCAACAGAACTGGAGTCTAGTGACATGAATGACAGTAGCAGCTTGTACTGCATGTAGCCACGTGGCAAAAGGTGTCTGCACACAGTGAATTTATGAAGAAGTCACGTGCAGACGTTTCTCTGCAAGAATTCTTCTATGACCTATGGGAAGTTTGGAACAGCACAACTAAGGAAACTGTAATTATGTTTCATATGGAGACCACAGTAACTTCCAAGTGAAAACTTTTGTTTTTACGACTAAACAAGACGTAAACAACTATCCCTACTCATTCTGTGTTTATAGCACTCATTCAAGCTGGTTTGTGCTATTTCAGTGCAAAACAGTAGGTCCACAGGATCACATTTCATTGCTTAATTTAAGATCCCTTCTGTGGACAAAAAAGCTGCTGGTATGCCCAGAATTTCAATTTTCCATATGCAATTTATATTAGCAGAGGATCCCATTGACAGTTCCTCTGTTGGCCACCAGACACATCGCTTCTCCCATACAAAGAAAACCTTCAGCATGCACTGTATGGCCAAAAGTGTGTGGACACCTGAACATCATGCCCATATGTGCTTGTTGAACCTCCTATTCCAGACCCATGGGCATTAATATAGAGTTGACCCCCCCCCCCCTTTGCTATAACAGCCCCACTCTTCTGAGGAGGCTTTCCACCAAATTTTGGGAATTTGTGCTCATTCAGTCACAAGAGTATCAGTGAGATCGGGTGAGACGGCCATTCCAGTTCATCTCAAAGGTGTTCGGTGGGGTTCAGGTCAGGGCTCTGTGGAGGCCACTTAAGTTCTTCCACAGCAACGTGAGCAAACCATGTGTTTAAGGAGCTCACTTGGGGGCACAGTCATGGTGGAACAGGAAGGGAGCTTCCCCAAACTGTGGCCACAAAGCTGGAAGCACACAGTTGTATAGAATGTATTTGTATCCTGTGTGGGTGCAGCTGAAACAGCTCAGCTCAGTCATTAGAAAGGAGGTCCACATACTTTTGGCCATACAATGCATTGCTGAATGTTTCATGTCATGGTAAATATATGTAAAGTACACATTAAATCTATATTAGAATTGAACAAAAGAATGAATTACTCAAGCAAGATTTTTAATTGCTTTGAATAATTTAAGTAAGTCAGGCTCAACTGACCTCCACTGAGGAGGCAAAATCTTCACCTGCAGACAACATACTCTAATGTGCTTCATACAGGGAAAATAGTATGCATATGCTAGTCCAGTTGACATTTCCATGACAAAAGACCTTTTCTGAAGAAAAGCCACAGGTAGAGATACTACTTTCCTGGTGCAATTGTCTCTCAAGAATCTCAAACATGAGGTGATGCTCAGCACATCCAGGACACAAGGATAAACCCCTGGTTTAAACCTGACCTCCTTGCCTGGGTATCACACAGTAGAGTTGTTTGAAAGGTCCAGCATCATTGTGGCAATGTCAGATTTCAGCACAGGGCAGCATTTTGGCTCAGCAAGTAGCGCTTCCATCTCACAGTGCTTGGCCTGGTTTGAATCCAGCGCAGTCTGTGTGGAGTTTACATGATCTCCCTGTGTCTGCATGGGTTTCCTCCCACAGTCCAAAGACATGGTTCAGCCTAACTGGTATCTCTAAATTGTGTGTGGTATGTGAATGGGTGTGTGTGTGGCCACCCTGCAAAGTACTGGTGTTCCAACCAGGGGTCCCAGCCTAGCGCCCTGTGATTATGAGCAGAACAAAACGGTTACTGGTAACAGACAGTTGAATGAACTCCAGCATTTGTATTATGACATTCTTTAAATTAAAACAGACAGTAGATTCACATAAGAAAATTGCAGCATAGAAAGCAACAGTCACTGTCTGTTCCACTTCATGAAAATATATTCATGTTGTGGAGCTGAGAAGGCAACATTTTGTTGCTGTAGTCATCTGAGTAAGTTTACATCAATCCTGATGGTCATATGGTCACTCTTCTTCAGCATGTCACATACACCTGAGTCTCATTGCCATTTTTCTTCCTTCACTCCTTGCTAGATGATTACCATATCTTTTTAAAGAGCCCATAGGACTGCTTTGAAGACACCTGTATTGACATCACACACCAAGCATGAGTTCTGCCAACTCTGCCCCAACTAAAGCATAACCTGACATATAGTTCACACAGCATTCTCACAATGTCACCCCTTCCACGGCCTAACAACCCTTCACTAACAAGCCACCTGGTGACTTTATGCATTTCCTACCAACACCAACTGAGACAGAAACAATCCTTCCAGTATACGGTGCCAGAATTCTGTGAATTCTGTGAGACTTTTAATCGCGCCCAATACATTTCTTTACAATTTATTCTAAACGCTTAAAGTGTTTTACCAATAACATCCTTTTCATTTGCTTGAAAAAGACTAATGCACATCATAGAGGTATGTTTATTCACTTTTAAGCCACTGCTTTGTCAGCTATATAGCTAAGTAAACAACAAAGGAATATTTGTTTTAATAACCGGTACTAATAAATAGCATTACAACTATGCAGTAATGTCCTGGAGAGAATAACATAGAGAAAAAAATCCCATGAAGTAAACACTGGGCTCCTTATCACTCAAATGCTTAGAAAATATTACAGACGGAATCCAATACTACATCCTCTATTTCTAAAGAAAGGTCACTACTGCCAGGAAAAAAATATTTATATTCTTGGGAGAAATGCATAAAATATGTGGTCTCCTCGTAATTTCAGGACAGCTGTATAGGTGCCAGTCAGTTGATCAAAGTGCCAGGCGTTAGCTGTAACTGACATTTCTATCAACGGAAATTGTAAGAGCGACTTCAGAGCATGCTTATTTAAAGAAAGGTATTTCCGTCAAGTGCGGCAGCGAATGAACCAATAACTCCACGGCGTCCTCTAGAGCAGTTCTGGGATCATCCTGCCAGTGCAGTGGCTATAAGCAGAAAATAAATAGAGTCAAGCTGCCTGGAAAAGGTCCTTGTGGTGGACCTTACCAAGGGTATTTTTTTCTGTTCATACTCTGCTGACCCCAGTCAGTCCTAGGAAGGAGAATGAGATGGCAGATTTAAGAGAGATGGTAAAGAATAAAGAAAACAGAAGCGAGTGCAGGCAAAACTAGGGATTTACTTTGATGCATTGGCTGGTGAGCGGCCGTGTGGCACCTGAGCCCTGGAAATCCCTCCATGGGGTCCAACAAAACCAAGCTCCCCTTTTGCTTCGTCTTCCCTGTCTGTCACCTTCCTTTTGTGCAGCGGCATTTTAAGCTTAGTCAACATGCCGCTAAATGTCTCTTTCCATAAACACATTGGAAGGAGAGGCAGATTGGTAAGACACAGGGGTTCCAGACAGCGCATTTGTGGATTTAGTTCAAAGATGATTTTTTTTTCTCCGTTTACTTTTGTCAACAACAGCAGTGATATACTGCGTTCCAGTTTTACCAGAAAGCATGCAAGTTCTTTGGTTATAGATGTGCAACCATCTTCCTGCATCACATCCATGTTCCACTGAACTTTAGAGTGGGTCTGAAGTTGTCAAGTTGAAGCCCAGATTATGTCCAAAAGTCTGAAAAATGTACACCTGTTTCTTACGTACGAAACAAAAAAAAGTTTATAGAGGTACATTACACTATCACACAAAAGCATATGCACAAAAATATGTGTAATTTTTTTCCAAAAACTGTTGGCTAATTATTGAGATTACTGTACTTAAGCAGCCACTGTAGTGCTTAGAGTTACTGTCTTGTACTAGAATGACCCGGGTTCAAAATAAGCTGTTATACCCCCGAGAAAGGATCTTACCCTTGAACTGCTCCACGTACTGTAGTATATAAACCTTAAACTGTTAGTATCTTGGAGAAAAGCATCAACTAAAATAAATAAATCAACTAAAATAAATAATACTGCAAATAAATTGAAGCATTTTAAACATATATTATTTTTTGAAACAATAATTTGTCACAGAAAACTCCATCAGACCACACCTGACAACTAGCACCATGGCAACTGAAACTAGAAAATAGAGGGTAACTAATATAACATAATCTGATCCTTAATTTGTTTTTCAGTCACTGCTGGACTTTGGAGACCTTTCTGGACAGAGAAGTAGTTCTCTCCCCTCCCGTTTTTCCTTCATATCTCCTACCCCTCAGTAGACGAGCAGGGAAACCGATTCCCGGAAGCAGACTGAGAAACGTACAAAAACCGGAGACTGCAGGTCTGCCATCCAGGTGGTGCATCACCAAGGAAAACTGAAGGTGAAGAGGCATTCCATTGGAGACAAAAACTATACACAATGCATGTATACGTCTGGCCTTTTTAACTACTTCACATTGTTCTTCACTGCTCAGCCGGCAGTTTAATCCGACTGAGATTTTTGTCAATCTGCTCATGTGATCCATTGCTCGTGCTTTCCTACTAAGTTTTGTGCACTTCCCTCAAAGGTGCAACAGCTGGGCCCACCCTTGGAGTTAAACTGAACAACTTGAAATCGAACAAGGGTTGGCCATGAAAAGAACTGGGATCATAGTACAGTAATGAAAAGAAGTAACTATGCAACACAGACAGATGGTAGAAAATGGAGAGGGGGTCCTTCAAAGCTGTCTTCAGATTTTCATATAAGGAGGGACCACTGGAGTTTTTGCGCTGCATGTGGAGTTGGCAGCCGACTCCACTGTGTCTGTGTGTTAAAGCTGCCTGTGAAACAGGCCTGGCAGACTTGAAGCAAACACTCTTTTCCTTTGACCCCAGAGACAGCGGACAGGATGGTGGTGATTGTATTTTTCAGACATTTTTTCTCCTTTCTTCCCTCTCCTGTCTCAGTGTTCTCTCCAATTTTATTTGTGCCTAGTTTTTTGCCCACAGTGACCCCTCTAAACATGCCAAGAAGCATCAGTGCAGTGAGTGTATGCTCCTCTGACTTGCGCTTGTCAGCCAAGGGCCAACTTTCACGCTGCAAGTCACAGCACAGTGCGCAGGAGGGCCAGGTGTGACTGCAGGAGCATCTCGCCACTCCCCGCAGGCATCCAGCAGCTTGCAGACACATGGCGGGTCCCTAGGAGGCTCTCAAGAAGAGGACAATGTCCATCACCTTGTCCCTGGCACAGCGCTGATGCCAGCCAGCTACCCCCTCCCACTGCTGAGCTCCGGGTCAGAAATTTCCAGGGCTTCAGCTAGTGAGCCATGACTGTTGCATAAACAAAAGAATAAGACGCTGTCAGAAATGTCTACAGTCACCAAAAAAGCTATTTGCATTTTTCATTTCCCCTCCCATTTTCCCTTCATTTTAGATTCATGCTGCAGATGCCTGAAATGAACAAATCTGAAATTAAGCAAAAAAGTAATTTATTCTCAAGAAATTTGGCTAATTATTTTTGTTTTTTTTAAATTTATTTTTTTATGAACACTGTACACATTCATTCCACTCATTACTAGAGTAGAATAATCACTGAGGAAATATCTTTGTATACTGAGTCAAGTATTTAACCGAAATTTCTCCAGTTAAATAGCTAGACCTACAAATTTGTTCAATTATTAGATGTTTTGCATGAAAATGGCTAGGCAAACTAAGTAAAGTAACTAAAAATCTGTTCAGAGTCTGGCAACGAAAATGACTAAATGAGAAATACGCACAGCAGGGCACAGTGACCGTTTGGGTTTCTGTCCTTCTAACAGTGAAGACACTTCAGAATGTGTCAGAGATGCTGTCGAGCCGACCGTGCCGGTGACCGCGGTTGTGTGTTCCAGTTGAGAGACACGGGCTTGGATCGCTCTCACCACAGAAGCCAGCCCTGTTTGAAGCCAGCTCTGTAGCACTCTGTTGCTGGCAGTGGTCTACATGGAGCTGAGCTTCATCCAGAGCCAACAACCATCTTCTGACAACCTATCTCATATCACACAAGCTTGTGTCCACTGCTACTATATAGACCTTTGATTTTTTGGGTCGGGTAAAAGGAGGTTATAGATGAAAAATATACCATGTACAAAGCAATTCTTTTTAACCTTCCTTAACTTACTATTCAAATGACAGGCAATGGTCCGATGCAGTAAACTTATCAAACAACAACATGCACTTCAAGGAAGAGTAACAAAACGTTGGATAAAAGAAAGTTAACTTTAACAACCCATGTGCATTTCCAATAGCAGTCACTGAGCATACAACGCAGAAAGGTTGATTGTAAGATGGTATGAACCGTGAACTTAATATGAGAAACCCTCAGCATGTTTCTAAAACTTTAAATCACAACGCCACTCTTTTTAAATGCTGTGCCTGTGGAAACGCTACTGTTACCTTATACATGGATGCTAGGAACAGCTATGTCATCTGCTGTTTTGTGTGTCAATACTGTGTCAGATGCTTCCATAAAAATGTATCTGTATTCGGTGCATGTCCGCTGGTTCCTGCACAGCTTAGAAGGGCTGATGAACAGATACACATGGAAAAATTGTGCTGCTTTCGTCCGAGAGAACCGAGGGCCGAGCTTTGTCTCTCATTAGCTTTGATTCTATCCAGCAACACCTTCAGTGAGCAAGTAATACATCACTTTCTTGTTCTGGACCATTTCAAGGCTTTCTACTTTCCTCAGACATCTTGAACAGTTTTATTTCAACTACTGCAGCAAACTGTTAATTTGAAACCAGTGTTCTTGCCCTCTGTCGTAACACTGCAGAAATTCAACTCTGCTTTTTAACGAACATTTAAAATAAACAAAAAATACTTTAACCAGGTATCAGTGTTTCATTACACCAACACTGTAAAATATTGCTATTATAAAAGTCTATGTTTGACAAAATCATTTTAAGTGTAGACTGTTTTGGGACAATATTAATGTCAACATTAACTTTTACAGTACATATGACATTTTCCCTAAAAGCAACTTACCCGCTTAGACCATATAGATATAGTAGAATTATTATTACAATAAATAAGAAATTCCAGACACATAAACAGATATTGCAAATACAATTAAGTGCATTTTTAATAAAACTTAGCAGCTTAATAATAATAATAATAATAATAATAATAATAATAATAATAATAATAATAATAATAATAATACACTTGTAATGTGACAAAACAAATGTCTAAAATATCAGAAACCAAAACATAAAGTGATAAGGACTACCTGCAATGTACTACTTGAACCTGAAATTATACTTACAGTAATCACATGGATGTACAATAATGTACATGCTGACGTGTAACATGTGAATTTGCATTTTTACTTTGCGGCCTATTCCCTTCTCTGATTTCTCACCTTTAAGAGTCACTCTTACATAAAATTGTTTTATAGCACAAAGATGACGGTGCCCTTGAGTGCCAAAGTGATAAAGTATTTGTTTCTCGTGACCCGATTTTTCCATTATCTAAATGAAAAGAGTGGTATAAAACTGTCACGACACGGAAACAATAAAAGAGCAAGACAGCCTTGGAATCATCAGCCTACAGTAGTGATAGTGAAATTTTCGAAAATGTTATCCAGAAACGGAAAAATACACCCACTTGCGAGATCGACGCTAGAGCCTTCTTCAGGATTAGCCTCTTGTTTTCACTTTATTGTGGTCTTTTTCTTCCTTTGTTACCATCTCTCTTCCTCTAGCTTTATGAACTATGCACATTTAGTTCATTACAACTGTTTAGCACCAGCACCATTGACTATTTAAAAATTTTTATTTAATCAATTATCAATGAATCGATGAATAAATCTTCGAATTTAAAAAAACCACAGCAACTCTATCAGTGTCAGAAGAACTATTGCTATCCATATCAGAAAAAAAGGTCAAATATAGCAAAACTGAAATATGAAGTGCATTCCCCGCTTTTCACTGGACTGTAGCATCCAAAGACAGTGGCAAGACAAGAATTTAGGGCTTGGACTTGTATACCTGACATCAGGAAACAACAGCCAAAACAAAGCAAAAATTAAAAGGCACAGATCGAGAAAAGAAAGTGCAACCCAGCAATCAAGGCTGGAAAAAATCTAAACCCATTCCAACATCCTTCCACAATTCCGCTTTTCGGTCTCTTTAACTGCTGTGGCCTTTCTGGTCATCGTGCAACTCAAACATCATAGAAGAGCTCCCATCTTAGCACCGAAACGGGGTAAACATCCTATTGTTGTTTTTGAGTGGAAATACTGTTCACGCAGCTCCTGGCAGGATGGGGATCTGAGAAGGATGGCCTGACATTCCTTTCGGTGCAGGGTTGCACAGACTGTCCTACAGAACACTAATGAGCAAGAAAATCCTCTCCTCCTCAAACTCATCGTGAAGTGGAAGACGTCATGGATGTGGGCTCTGCAGGACTGAGCATGGATGCCTCTGGTGTAGCGTATTGACTATAAAGTGCATTTTGCATTTAACATTCTAAATTCCTGAACACACATGAGACATCTCTGTTTAGCAACACACACACACACCTTCTTTTTTGCCTGCTTGTTTGCAAATGCAAAGCCTCACCCAAGTTACCAAAACTTCACACAAAAGCAAGTGAAACCATAAATTCTAATGCAGTCCCTCCCCTGCCCCCACAAGAAATGTACAGGCTTTGAGACTCCTGAGCAGAAAACCCCAAACTCCCTTTCCTCCTTCTTTCTCCAAGACTTCTGAACAAAAAGCAGCCAAGAGAGGTATCATATTACATGCTGTAAACTGTCTGCTCCGAGAGCGAAAACTCCACTTTAAGCCAACCGTCCACCCCTTACACATGCGCTGTGTGGCTTCAACCACAGCCTTATGTGACGGCACTTCATACCTTTAAATTGTTTGCTTCAGCTGAATCTTTTGGCCGTCCGAACGACGACAACGTGGAGCTCACCGCATTGCTTACAGTATAATCTTCCGCATGAGCTGTTTGTAATAATACGTGAAGCTGGACCGAAGTTCTCCAGCCCATATTATTGCATTAATGGTTATGTAACACATGACTGTTTAGTCACTCAAAGGGTGTGTGCTGTGTGCCCAGGTCAAAACTGCTATGGCTGTCTGTGGGATTCTTCCAAACAAGAAAGAGTAACTCAACAATCTGAGCTTATACCGGAATGGCTGCATATTCACTTCCCTACTCTCGTGAGCTTCATTTAGGGGAATTCTTCAGTAAACATCCAAATACATTTTATGGACAAAAGTGTCCCATTCTTTCTGATCTACCAACAATTTACTTGTTGTGATGTAAATCCTGATAACGGTGTCAATGACAATAAGCGCAAAGCCAGGAGGGGCTGGGCTCAGTCTCTGTCAAAAGCACGAAGCGTGGAGAGAGAAGAGGAGGGAACAGCAGACAGCCAGCCGCGACCGAGACCTGCCATCCCCTCGCTGTGTCAATCTAAGAATGGCAGAGACATGAAGCAGCCGCTGACCGCGCTGTGAAAATATTTTATAAAATATGCCCATCAAAGAGGAACAATTCTGTGCACCAATACTGTATATCTCTTCTCATTTATTTGGAAGGGCTTTACAGACACTGACAACATATTTACAGCTCAGTTGATCATGATAGGTATTAACACCTGTCACGGCATGGTGGCACAGTGGGTAGTGCTGGCGAGAACTGATGAGGGTTCAGTCCCTGCCCAGCCAGTATGGAGTTTGCATATCCTGTCCCTGTCCCAATGTCTCCTTAGGTTGCTCCTGTTTTCTCCCACAGTCCCCAAACACGCATTTCAGGTGGACTGGTGACTCAAAAAAACTAAGTAGTGTTTCAGTGTGTGAAACTCTTGGACAAAACAGGCCAGCCAAATACTAAGAAATTTTCTGGATAGGCTCCAGACTGCCACAACCCGATGCAGACGAGACATTACTGACAGCGAGTGACAGACTAATACTGTATTGTGGTATCACAAAGGCCTTATATATATAAAAAAAAACATTGGCAAAGTATAAAAACTTCCTAATAGCTCATTTTCTTTTGTAAACACAAGCTGTAAGGTGTAGCAATCTGATTTTGGCAATGCACCGGTCTTCAGGGCACATCACTATCCTGTAGCACACAGGATGGGAATCATATTACGATGATAATCGTATTATTTAGGTGTTTAACCGGGATATGAGGGAAACGAGGCTCCTGTCTCTCCTGTCTCCATACACAGGACAGCACCGATGATATTCTTTAGAATATCTTATTTAAAAAAAAAAAAAATAATAATAAAAAAAACAGGCTAGAATTTGTTGCTGGTTTACTATATGTGACAGCAAAGAGAGACTCAGTAAGGCTGTATTTTTGGACCCATAACAATTTAACTTTTTTTTTTTACTATTCCAGTGTTACCATGAAGGGCTTCTTTTTTCCTCCTCTAAAATGTGTACGGATGCCTGGTGGTCCCTCGGTTGGGAGCAAGCGCGACAGTCCCCGCGGACACCCGACACATAAAACTGCTGCCGTGCGAACGGATTCTGAAAGGAGCAACTTCACAGCGGACGCGATCCTAGCAGAGCACAGCACTGTGGTTCGGGTTCAGAGCCCGCGAATCTGTCTCTGGAATGCACACATGGTAACACTTGTGATATGAAGCCCAGTGCTGCCTGCTGTAGACCAGAGATGATATGGAAAAAAGTTAACTTTGGTATTCACTCGCTCATTGAAGGACAGCTCTGGAAACTCTGGCCAATGACTATTATTCAGCTGCAAAGGGAATCCAGAAAAGGCTGAAATCTCCCCAATTCCAGTGCACTCATAAATCAGCTGTACTCTCACATCAACCCCCGTACCCCAACTGAGGCACCCCCTGTCAAAATGTTTCCTTATTCCAACTTATTCGGCAACACAGGATTAATGTGATAAACCAGAACGATGCACTGAATGAATGCTGGAATAACTGAAGCAAACTGACATTCTTAATAATGAACCCATGTAAACCGGGTGTTTACATAAAAAGAACACCTCATAAATTTACTCAAAAAATAGATGTAAAGCAAGTCATCACACAATTCTTTATATAATTATACGACACTTCACATATTTTGTTCAGTATATAGTTTGTAATACTTTAAAAATCACTTCTGCCACGAAAGGAGAAGTAAAAAATATTCATTTTAGGGTGACATCATTAGGAAAACGATCCTGGATGCGAGTTCAGCAAAATGCAGGACACACGGTCATGCAGAACTTGGAAAATGCTAAAGGCAAGAGTTCTGAGGTCAGAGTTTTCAAATTTCTTCAACATCTATCATTCATTTGGCAAGAACTTCATCTACGACATAATATTGTCTACACACTGCCAATATTAATTTCAGACAAAGGAGAGTGAACGAAGTGTTGAGCGACCTGCTCTTGTGCTCTTACTGTTAACACGTGGGAGGGCATCATTCCGAACTAATGCAAGCGCAGAATGATGTGTAGAACGGAAGAAGTTCTTGCTGCGGTGCTGCTTTTATGGAACAGGAGGCCTCAGCAATCACTGGTTTATCACAGTTTATACTGGACTGTCTCTGTCCACATTGCCTCAGACCACCTTTCTCTAGGAGAAAACACCACTTTCCTGGGATTGATAGGTGCCTTAACCGCAGTCTTAACCACAGGTACTGCTGTAAGCTGTGAGCGCAACCTCATATCCAGCGTCTCAGTACATCGTCATATAATTTACTGTTTATCTTTAATTTTCCCCCTCCTACATACAGCCTCCACTCATAAGTTTGCACCAAACAAAAGCAGATCTCAAAAAGGGTCAAATGCAGTACAAGAACATATGTGAAGAAGAAGCTAAACTTTTGTCCTGTACAACATCTAAACCACTTGTTGTCCACATTTGATTTATTTAGGAGGGACTAAAGACTTTTTGGCAATATATTCATTTCGTAACTGGGCTGTATAACACTGGCCAGTGGGCAAATTTCCAAACCACTATCAGTTCACCCGAGATCACTCAGAACACAGCAATTTCATTTCACAAGCCATGTCACAACAATGAAACACCCACTTGCAGCCTTACTAGTTCTGCAAGAAGGCCTTGCTTTAATGTACAGTAATAGTGCATGGAAGGCAGGACAATGACACCGGCAAGGACACCATCTGGTTTTGAATTTTGTCGGCCAGTCTAAGTGAACCATCCCACTGCAGTAAGAGCAGAATGATGTGTAGAACGGAAGTGCAACCCAACGTGGCCGCACTAACAGCAGCAAGGACCCCACTCTCATTTTTTTTTACCCGTCCTACCCAAATGCTTCCCTCAACCGTGCGTCGGCAAGACATTTAATGAAATCCTTGCAGTTCCAAAACGCTACGCAGCATTTATACAGTATACGGTATTATTTCTGTATGCAGGTTGTTTTGTCCGGGAGGAAACTTGATGCTGTCAAATGTGTCCGTCCTGTAAGAGATACACAGCCAGCTACCCTCCCCAATCGGCTTTGTGGGTGAAAAATGGCACGTTTTCAGGGAAAAAAAAATATCCCTGAACATTAGTTATGGCTGATACATTTTCATAATGTTGCTACACAGACAGGAGTCCGATTAAGTTATGTCCCATCTATGCCAGGTCCTGTTTTCACAGTAGCAGAGGGTTTAGCTGCAGAATTTATAGGTGAATATAGGGGACGTGACTCTTAGACCTGGGGCCGCTGGCACGAATCCCACCTAATATTGGCCAGGGGCATTTCCAAAGCGCTTCTTAAAAGTTAGTGTAACGCCGCTGATTTAAATGATAAATGAGGCTTTCTGACTGCTGCGCCTGTCCATTGCCCATTTTACCTAAGACCGATTCCAATAATGGCTGAACGCCAGCACAGTCTCACTTATATACAGTATATTTCCATTTACTCGACAGACACACACAGAGGACTTCAACAACATCCGCTATTGAAACAGCTGAGCAGGCAAACTTTTAACATAGAAGTTAATGATAAATGTTATACGGTAGGACATCTACTGTTGAACACACGGACAAGGTTCTTCATCACAGCCATAAAAAAAAAAAAATTCACTTGCTGTACATAAGCAGGTCCAAAATTTAAGTACTTTTTGACAAGATTTAGCTAGGCAACAAAATATTCCTCAGCAAATTTTCCATTAATAGGACAAGAAAATTCCATAAAAGTTGTGTCTGCTTTTGCAAGTAAATTGCTGAGTAGAAAATTCATCTTCAACTTTTCAATGTGGAAGCAAATGCCTGCTGATTTGGCTGTTTTAATATTTATTGCAGCATTTTTTACTTAATGAAAAAGTGGATTATTACAGGAAACGTAAACATGTGTACAAAAATGTATTTTTTTTCAGATCTTTATTTATTGACAGAATATCACTGAATTCAGATGGTGTTCTGAATGGTTACGTCACTGTTGCCTTTCTCGCATTTGGGCCTACAACATTTTAGCCACAGGTTCATCTGTTTTTGCTAACCGTTAACCATAGTTAAGATTTTAAATCATTACCTTTAATTCCCCCCACAGGCTGCAAAGTGTACTAACACTTTCTACATGCAACATCACTTGGTGTTTTACAACAATTTTGCTTCAGGAAAAGGGCATCTTGCAGGAGAAAAATAAGAATAATACATGGATGCCGTGACAGGTTCCATTCCTTCTGGGACCTTTGATGAGATACTTTTATAGATGCGCGGTGACATGTCGGCAGAACCTGCATTGTGCTTACAGGGCCCCAGGCATCCTGCCTGTATAGCATACGCCAAGGGCCAGCAAAGTGCAGCAGAGGAAAAAACAGTGCAGAATGCAAGAGTGTTAAACTCACCAGGCCATCGCAGTTGCTGATGGCAACAGATGCACCCTGTATGTCAGTGACGTCACCCACGTAGAAGCAGTCTGGGACCAAAGGCTCGGAGCGTGTGCCATTCTTCTCCCACCACTCCACCCTGGCCCCAGGGGCCACGAGGCGAGAATTCAACCGCAGGCGGAGGTGAAACTCTCGGCCAAACATGGTGATGTTGTAGAAGGCTGCCTCCCTGCGCCGGGGAGCATGGTCTTCCCGCTCACCGGCCTCCCTCCTGGACCGCGCTCGCACCGACCCTGGAGTCCAGTCAGCTGACACACTGTGTGACAGGAACCGACCTTTGGCGTCCGTGCTCACCGGCGTCACCAGGTGATATTCTTTCACAGCATGCCCCAGAGTGTCTGTGTGCACACAGGTACACAGCAATTCACACAAAAACACTGGTCGCACATAGAAAATATTCACAGTGAATGAACAAATGAATTAATGAATAAATGAATCTTTATTAATCTCAGATGAAATTCGCTTGGCTGCGGGAGCATGAAATACCCCATAGATACACACATTATACATGTACAGCACATACATACAGCGCTGCTGCACGCATTTGAGCCGGCACTGGAAATGTACTTCATTCAGGCAGAGTCTTGGGGATTTTGTCAAAATAATTTTTGCAGGCCAAGAATTCTACAGGTTGGCCTTTACCACAGATTCCTTGACTTCAGGTCCCATTGCTTAAACTTATTTTGAGTACTTTATAGGCTTTGTGTATTTTAGTTTATATACATTTAGATGTTTTAGGGCTTACCTTGGGTCTGCTTTCAGTATACAAACTCTGCTTTCATACACTTAGTGTACTTTTAGGCTACTGAAGTGCAGTGGTGGACTCAGTATCCATAAAATAAACTGTAAATATGAATGTTCTTTTTCTGTTTTATTTTTCCATTTCTCATTAAATTCCAGCCCTATGCAATTTAATGAGAATTGGGAACTGGGCCGGGGTTAAATTCATACACATCTCTGCTGTTGTGTTTCTCACACAGGTGGAGAAACACAACACAACAGCAGAGATGTGTCCTGAAACATGAGCGAAATCCACAGTAATAAAAAGTGAAGCAGAATACATGGGATGAAAGTGCTAAAGTCACAGCTTCGGCTCTGCAGGAACCACCAGAAAAGAAGAGTGCCTGCACGTTCTTTTGACTAAAATTCTTCAAAATCGTGTTATTCTGACAAAAAAAAAACCATGCAATTTATACCTTTTGGAAAGCGATTTTGAGTTACCATACCTTTACTTTTTTGCTGTATGAATTTAAACTGTGAATCTACGCTGATTCTTCTACCGAAAAATTCCTTTAAAAAGTTTGTTAATGCTTCATGACTTAAGGGTCTCCTCGGGAAAGAGAAAAGAAAGTTTCTCGGTCAATATTGCAGCTCATATCATTATTATCACTAATAATAATAATAATAATAATAATAATCTATTTCGGACACTAACAGAGTCTGCAGCAAATATCTTTGCAACGCATAGCAACTATTTATGGAGCGAAACGCTGAGGAGAAGTCAAGACAATAAATGTGTGAAGTTGACCAAGAGCCCGGACACGGAGCGCCTTTCCACTTCACCTGGCAAAGCACGTCCGCAGGAATAACGCGGCGCCCGGACCCGAGGAACCCGAGGAACCCGAGGACCGCAGCAAAACCGAGAGACCAACTCGGCCGCGCCGCGGCTCGCGTAACGAAAGACGTGAGTTTTGTCAAACAACGAACACGTACCTACACTAGTGGAGACGTACAGGCCGTTCGCATGGAGGAATACGCGCAAAAGCACGAGGAGCGCAAGGGGCGGCAGCGCATCCATAGCGGCGGCAGCTTCTTCTTCTTCTTTCTCTCGGCGGCGGGAGAGCGCTGGGTCCGCGGGCACCGGCAACGACACTCGACCGCTCAGCGCTGCGCAGCGCAGCTCTGGCGACTGCAAACTCACCGCCCGGCTCGCGCTCTCTCTCTCTCTCTCTCTCTCTCGCGCGCGCGCGCGCTATCACTCTGTTTCTCTCTCTCTCTCTCGCGCGCGCGCGTTCTCTTGCTTTCCAAATCTATCTATCTATCTGACCCTGCTCCCTTGCCTCTCCTCTTTCCCTCCGCCCCTCCGAAATTCAACTTTTAAAAGCGCTTTATTCCAGCGGCAGGTTGCCATGTGCGGGCAGAAGCCACGGCAAACGCGGCGAAAGAGGCAGCAAAACGAACGAAGGAGAAGTTCAATTAATCGGAGGGAAACTCGTTCCGAAGGGGCGGCCCCTCTCCTCTCCTCTCCTCTCCTCTTCCAGCCCGCGTCTCCCTTCTCCGCTCCCGCAGTCCGGCATCGGGAATCGAGCGGTCCGATTTCCCTTCCCGGTTACGAAGGGCAACGCAGCAATTCGCGTATTTGTGACATTTCTGCGCGCAGGCATTTTCCGTCCGAGTTGCACATCTGGGCGAAGAGCTCCCCCACTGCCCTTAGTGGCGACTGTTGGTTCGCAACCCCAAAGTTAAGCTGTCGTTATTATTAAACCCTTCACTGCGTTCATTCTGTGAAAACCTCGGACAGCAAAGCTGCATCCATTCCCAAAAAGTGTTTCTTCACAGCGGTGCCAGGACATCAGGGTGCAGTGCAAGACACAACCTAGACAGAACACCAGTCCATCACTGTGTGACATTATCATTTAATTATTGTTCAAATAAATTGAAACTACATGTCTATTAATACCAATTTAAACAAACAAAAAAATGTAATATCCTCAACTTGCTGTTTAATTCCCCCTCCTGGACGATTCATCCCAGAAACTGCAGTGCTCGGTAACTTCTGGCTACCTTCATAATTTCTTCCTTTAAGAAATGCTTAAAAATAAAGACATCCTTCAAAGTATTTACACATAAGGTTATGTGAGATTTTCTCCATTGTCTGAACGCAGACTCGCTTTGTGCTCTGCTTCTTACTTGACCGACACCAAGATTTACTGATTCTAAAGCAAACGTGCAATAAAATGGCAAAAAAGCCAAGTTTTGTTCGTCGGAGCAATTTTTTATGACATTAAACCTAGACAAAACTGCGTACAATACTAAACTGAGCACTACTGTGTTTAGTTTCATAGAGAGACTGTCTGTTTTGCGCCATTAAACAGAATTACTGGGATTAAAATGCTGAGCTCCTTTTCCGCAGATGCGTGCATGACGGTCAGTGTTTTTCGCAGCCCAGTTCTGCTCCTCAGCCTCCCATCAGCCACGGGAGCAGCAGCCCCCTAACTCCTTCCAGCGCCTGTCCTCGGGATCCGCCTACCCGGCACTTGCTGCTCCAGGGTGCCCCTGCTGTCCTGGGACTCTGTCTGCCGCGAGATCTGGAAGCCATCAGTTACGGGAATGACAGCTTCTGGGTTTCCGGGAAAGTCGGCGACAAATTCTGGGAATAGCTTCGGCGACTGCCTTTGCATTTGGTTTCCAGCTTGACCGGAGAGCCCGAGTTCGGATGAGCATCCTCTGGGATGAAAATACCAAGGCCTAAAGTACCACCTCGTGTCATACATGCAGCTGCCTAACTTTTCCAGGAGCAATTCGGTTTCAGTGCTTCACTCACGGGTTCAGCAGAAGGGTGCCTGCTAGGATCTGAAATGCAAGTCTGTGTCCATCTGCAATTATTCTTACATGCTCTTCTGCTTTATCTTTTGCTGATGCTGCCGCCGCATCCAGAGGTCTAGCATTTGTGTTGACTTCGCTGTGAGCCGCAAGAGTCTGTAGCCGACTTTTCATAAATCATTATTTAAAAAGGACTCTGCATAAGGGTCTCAAAAAATAGTCTAAATGCAATAAACAGCAAAAAAATAAAAAAGAAACAATACAGCTCTGCACAGTTGGAGAAGCCTAGCGAGCGAAAACAAATTATAACCTTATTACAGGAGGTTATATCCAACTGAAAATAATAAAAACACCCTAGAGAACTATACTGTACAAAATGTTAAATGTGTTGCATTCTTGTGAGCTAGTAATAAACTGCTAGGAAAAATTTATTTGGCTGATAAGCATGCAGATACAGCAGAGGCCGGGGTTGGCAGTCACGGAGTTCATTATGGCCAGAACGGACATCACTGCGTAACAATTTTTATATCAAAATTCTACTTTTTCCAACTTGGCCAAATGTATTTTTCTGTTCATTTGAGGAGGGCAACAAACATTTCTGAGGTGAGCGTAAAATTAGCATTTTTCTTGAGTAACTTGTGATGTTTTTTTATAATTAAAGATGATGCATTTATACATAAATATGCATTATTATATAAAAGAAGGGAAAAAAAGGAATTTGGGCTTATTTTTCAGTTTCAAAGTCAAAGTAGCTGGAAGCCAGCAAGGTTGTCTTAAGAGGTTGAATGTGGGTGGGGGGAGATGATGTTGCATCATTGAAAAGTAGAAATTTTGTAAGTTATAAATACCAAGTTTTTTGAAATTTGGTTTTAATGGCAGAAAAACTGAGAGATATTTATTGAAAAAAAAAGTCATAATTTAAAAATAAAAGAAAAAGAAAACAGATCAGAACAGTACAGCATAATAAAAATAACAGTACCATTACTACTACTAGTACTAATAATAAGAATAATAATAATACAATCTTAAGATAACACACACAGCTATGAGAAAAGTAATATGTTACAAAACTTTGTTATTTTGCTTATTGATTAATGTATAATAAAAAGAGAAATAGAACCAATATTTTATAGACATGGGAGACAGATCGGTACTCATTTTAAAACTTATCTGGTGTCTCCAGCCTAAAAAAAGAATTTAAAAAAATCTATTTTTTTCTTTTTTTTTTTTACTGGAAAACATACTAAAAATACTGGGATAAGCAACCACGAACCTTGTGACATCCAACCCTGCAGTAGAACTGTTTATCACAAACAGTCTGGGTGGAGTCGGCACGTTTTCTCCATGTCTGAGTGCGTTTCTGCCCACAGTCCAAAGGTATGTCTCAGGTTAACTGGTCACTCTAAGTCCCCCACAGTAGATGTGTAGTTATCCTGTAACCGACTGCTGTTTCTTCAGTGACTCTGGTACAGACTCTGGAGTACTGTGATCCTGACCAGGTTAAATCATTTAGTGATAGTGGTGATCTAAGTTAATAGGAGAACCTTTTTGCCGGCACCTTCAAGCTTTTCTCTGATGCTGAAATGAGTTTTCTACAATAGACTTGAGCTAAAAAATCCTCATGAGAGGAAAAAGGCTGACGGCCAGCCCCAGTCCCACCTGTTAACCCTGTTATACAGTCCATCTTTGATTTAACGGTCCTTGATTTTCCGCATTTCGGATTTTACAGGGCAAAAAGCTTGCAGAATAAAGCTGAAAGCTTATGAATATTTAAAAAGGCGATATTTAAGAATAATATTAGGAGAAATAAAAATATTTAGGTAATTTTTAATGTTTTTTTTTGAGAAAGTAACATTTGCTGTAGTACTGACTATTCCATTTTATTAAGTACTGTACACTGCATGCTCATTGCACATTAGGTTATAACAGTGTTACTGTACTACATGGTACAGTATACAACTCAGCAATTCAGTCTAAAGATCTAAAGAAGCAGATCAGTTACAGCTAGCAGAACTCTTAATGACAGCGCCACCTGTGGCCCTAGCAATAAACTGTGGATTTTATCAAAGAAAATCTCACCCCAGTGTGGGTAAATTTACACCAAGAGCAGTATGTAGATTTCCACTCTATGCTGTAGTCACTTGAATTATCATTTTTATGAAAGTCATTTATTAAATTCTTATTTTGCTCTTGAAGGACAAAAAAGTGAAACAAAAACTGGTGAATGCTCATATTAGCATTGCAAAAATATTTTCTAATCTTCTGCCGATTCTGAAAACTGACACAGAAAGCAGATAAATCTTTTCACATTTAATTATTTAAAAACCTCACATTCATAAAAGTTGCAGGAACATTATTTGTCAGTTTTAGCACCCCCCCCCCCATTTTTAGCAATAGCCCATTTCTTATATCTTTCTTCGTGACAGCCACACCAGGTCAGGAGGGGACAGGACCACCTCCAGTGGTACTTCTTCAACCAATGTAACATACATGGTTATACCTGTGGTTCTATCCAAAACCCTGGAGTCACGCACCTGAGGACAGGTTGAGGAAACCTCAGCAACTGTTCCCTCTCTAGGGAATATAAACTAATTTGTGTTTTCTGGGGATGCTCGCCACACACAAGGACACACTATAGGGTAAACCGGAATTTACACCCCGGCCATTGAGAAGGTCCATACAACCTTTTTGGAGCCATTTTTATAGAATCTGTCTACTTCTCCATCTGCATGGCTGCCAAATACACCAGGAAGTGTGTATCTGGCCTGGCTCTCCTTGTACGCTGTCCTTTAGGTAAAACTAAAGAGATGGTGGTGGACTTTGGTAGACGACAGCAGCGGTCCTACACCCCCATTAGACTCAACGGGACTGCAGTGGAGAGGGTGAGCAGCTTCAAATACCTGGGCGTTCATTTCACTGAGGACTTGACATGGACTGTACACATCCGAGCTCAGGCCAGTAGAGCAAAGCAGCGGCTCCACCACCTCAGACAGCTGAAGAAGCTGCAGGTCTCTCCGTCGATCCTTAAAATATTCTACTCTGGTGCTATACAATCTGTTCTGACTCAGAACATAATCTCCTGGTTTGGGAATAGCTGTGCTCGTGACATCAAGGCACTGCACAGAGTGACCCGGGCAGCGGAACGCTGCACCAGATCTGATCTGCCATCCCTACAGGATAGCTACAGCAGTAGATGCAGGACCAGAGCGACTAGGATCATTGGTGACCTGTCTCACCCCAGCAATCATCTGTTCAACCTGCTGAAATCAGGCAAACGATTCGGGAGCATTATGGCAAAAATGGAGAGACTTAAGAGGAGCTTCTATCCACAGGCCATAAGGCTCTTGAACCTACCACTATCCTCAAAACCACGCAGTGTCCTGTCGATTCAGTTTGCATTTCACTGTATGGCATACCTGGTTACCATGTATGTGACAAATAAATCTCTTTGAATCTTTGAATCTTTAAGCTGTTACTAAAGTCCACTCTCTCGTTCTCCAAGTTTCCAATGACCCCTTCCCGTCCTTGCACACAGGAGGAAGACACAAACACACATGCAAGTTATTACAGTGGGGAATTCACACTGACTCCCTCTCTAGGGCAACAGATGATCACAGCTCCCAAAACAACGAGGAATGAAACTCCCCACTATGAAGTTCAAAAATATTATTGAGATGCATCCATCAAGGTTCGATAACCACGTGTCCACTGAGGAGTGGCTCCTCATCCTGTCCTGATGCATAGGGTGTGAGACATGAATCACTGGGGTTCGCCAGTCTATAGCAGGGAATTCTCACACACTCATTCACTCTCTCACACGTACACACGCTAAGGGGAACTTAGTCACCAACTCATCTCAAGTGCAAGTCTATTAAACCGTAGGCGATGCACACAAACACTGGTGGACCGTTTAACCCCAAAAAGAACGAGCCAGATTTAAACCACATCCATAAGCTCAAAAGCTGCGAGGCACCACCATTTCTCCAAGTTGCTGCGTCTATGAGCTGTAACTGAAGACCTTTCCACACCCTTCCCCATGTCCACAATGAAGCCCTGTTTCTATGTTTGATAAAAGCATCAAAAGAGTACAAAGGAAGCACTTCGGCTACACGTGGCATCGCGTTTTAATTATTCCTTTGACACTGACATTGTAAGGAAACCACGAGTAAACACAGGAAATATAATTATCAGACTCTCACAACAGATGTTTCTAAAGGATTTTCTGGCTATGTCTCCCACTAATGTGGTGGGAACAGACATCTGAGACACAGAAGGGAGTTGAAAACAGTGAGGTAATGGTGAAATGGTGCAACAGAAACCTCGAGCTTCTTCTCTGTATAATTTGTAATGCATTCTTACCAGAAGAGGTTATTTTACGTTATTCCTTCTGTGTTCTCACACTGCGAGTATGGCTTTTATATACAATTCTTACGAAATGTCGCAATCTATAAGAGTTTAATAATATAGCTTAATCCCTCAGTTCATTCAAAGGCTAGGTTATGCTGTATTAAAAACATTACATAAAACTGTAGAGAACTGGGAAAATGCGGTAAGATGTTATTTTCATCAACAGCTCATACAGAGCAAGGAACTTAGTATTGCTCTGTACCTGAAAGCAGAAAACAGGATACAACATGGAGGAGACAGCAGTTTATTTCATTACTTTTTAATTACTTTTTAGCATGAAATATCACTAAAATTGAGTCTACTTCAAACTGACTGAAAATAAAATTAAAAATTGTGTAAGGTTCGCTGCCTACCATTTATTCGGTGTGTTCCATTTTGTCTTATACATGACAGATGGTGCCACATTACTTCTGCAGTTCAGGTGCCACAGACGTTGGAGTAGAAAAAGTGGCGAGAGCTGTAGTATAACTGGTTAACATATTAAAATGTTTCACCTTAAAATCCTGACTGTTTTACTCACTACAGGAAGCAACCCATTCATCACAGAAAAATGCCCGTCAGAATCTTGTCATCTAACCCTAACCATCAAAAAGCATAAGAACAGACACTTCTATTTATTTCCTAGTTAGTTTCTGAATTAATCTCACATGTTACTAAATAAATAAATAATATGCTGGCTCAAATCACTCCTCTGCAGCTCCAAGATTCTACACTACCCCCTATGCATACCTTCAGATTCCTATTCTGGTCATTTTAGAGGTCTGACCTGTAACAGGTAAGTGACAGCAAAATGAAGCTTCCCCAGGCCATGTTACATAGTTGATCCCAAGAATTTAAATTCATGCATCCTCACCATTCCTCTGTCCTCCTTCTCATTAATGCACATGTATTCTGTCTTAGTCCTACTGACCTTTATTCCTCTTCTCTCTAGAGCACAGCTCCACCTCTCCAGGGTCTCCTCAACCTGCTCCCTACTCTCACTACAGATCACAATGTCATCCGCAAACATCATAGTCCACGGTGCCTCCTGTCTGATCTCATCTGTCAACCTGTCCATCACCATTGCAAATAAAGGACTCAAAGCTGATCCTTGATGTAATCCTACCCCCACCTTGAAAGCATCTGTCACTCCTACCGCAGACCTCACCACTGTCACACTCTCTTTGTACATATCCTGTACCACTCTTACATACTTCTCTGGCACACCCAACTTCCTCATACAATACCACAACTCCTCTCTAGGTACCCTGTCATATGCTTTCTCTAAGTCCACGAAGACACAATGCAACTCCTTCTTACCTTCTCGGTACTTCTCCATCAACATCCTCAGAGCAAACATTGCATCTGTAGTATTCCCTCTCCCAACCTCTTATACAATTCACCATACAAGAGTCTTTTCTTTAGCCTTTGCCACCTTTCTCTTCGCCCTATTCCTCATCTCCTTGTACTCCTGTCTACATTCTTCATCTCTCTGTCTATCCCACTTCTTCTTCGCCAGCCTCTTCCTCTGTATACTCTCCTGTACTTCCTCATTCCACCACCAGGTTTCCTTGTCCTCCTTCCTCTGTCCAGATGTCACACCAAGCACCTTTCTAGCTGTCTCCCTTACCACTTCTGCTGTAGATGCTCAGCTCACTGGTAACTTTTCACTGCCACCCAATGCCTGTCTTGATTCCTCCCTGAACGCCACCTTATAGTTTTCCTTTTTCAACTTCCACCATTTGATTTTGGTTCTGCCCTCACTCTCCTTCTCTTTTTGATCTCCAATGTCATCCTACAAACCACCATCCTATGCTGCCTAACTACGCTTTCCCCTGCCACCACTTTGCAGTCTACAATCTCCTGCATAAGATATAATCCACCTGTGTGCATCTTCCTCCACTCTTGTACGTCACCGTGTTCCTCCCTCTTCTTAAAATACGTGTTTACCACAGCCATGTCCGTCCTTTTTGCAAAATCCACAACCATCTGACCTTCTGCGTTCCTCTCCTTGACACCATATCTACCCATCACCTCTTCATCTCCTCTGTTCCCTTCACCAATATGTCCATTGAAATCCGCTCCAATCACCACTCTCTCTCCCTCGGGTACACTCTTCACCACTTCATCCATATCACTCCAGAATTCTTCTTTCTCATCCATCTCACACCCAACTTGTGGGGCATATGCACTAACAACATTTATCATCACACCATCAATTTCCAGTTTCATAACCATCACTGTCAGACACTCTCTTCACCTCCAAGACACTCTTGACATATTGTTCCTTCAGGATAACCCCTACCCCATTTCTCCTCCGATCCACACCATGGTAAAATAGTTTAAACCCCCCTCCGATGCACCTAGCTTTACTCCCCTTCCATTTGGTCTCTTACACACACAATATATCAACCTTCCTTCTCTCCATCATATCAGCAAGCTCTCTCCCT
The DNA here is from genome assembly GCA_018136845.1 of Heterotis niloticus. Taxonomy (NCBI): domain Eukaryota; kingdom Metazoa; phylum Chordata; class Actinopteri; order Osteoglossiformes; family Osteoglossidae; genus Heterotis; species Heterotis niloticus. The sequence goes on from CM030888.1 coordinate 20,186,557, forward strand.
TTACCAGTCATACTACCAACATTCAAAGTTCCTACCCTCACGTCCACTCTCTTAACCTTCCTCCTCTCCTCCTCCTTCCTCCGGACATGTCTTCCTCCTCTTTTCCTTTGGCCTCTTCTCCTTCTTTGGCCAACAGTAGTCCAATTTCTACCAGCACCCTGTTGGTTAGCAGTGCTGGTGGCGGTCGTTGTTAACCCGGGGCTCGACCGATCCGGTATGGAAATTTGTATTTTTGTCCGCATATTTGGTTTGGCTAATTTTTACGCCGGATGCCCTTCCTGACGCAACCCTCTCCATTTATCCGGGCTTGAGACCGGCACAAAGAAATGCACTAGTTTGTGCATCCCCTTGTGACTGGATTACTAAAACAGCAAGCCCAAGATATGGAAATAATGGTCACTGATAGAGGATTGTGGATGTGTGAAATTATCCAGATCTACTACAGTTTCTTTGGCAGTATTAAGGCCACTGTTCTGAAGCTGAACGCTAAAATGGATGTCATTTGGCATTTTGCTTTGTGGAGGGAAAAAATAAAGACATAGGGCACCTCATGAGAAAAATGCAGCTTTTAACATGTTCTGCTTAACAAATGATATATTTTCCTTATGCTGCAAATATGCCAAAAGACAATCATTTCCCACTATATTTATTTTTAATTGAATTTTCAAAAATGTTTCTGCTGCGGAGTGAAATACAGCCTGCATTACTGCTTGCCACCATTGGATAGCAGCAAAATACAGTAAGAAAGGAAACTCAAAGCCCACTGTAGAAAGAGGGGGAGGGCAGCATGAGTGGACACTTTGTAGACAATTTCAGAAAACATTTTTATTCTCCCCACACAGTGCTCCATTACACTAAAACTCCAAAAGACAGGAGGCAGAGCTAGAGGTGGCAGAGTTAAAGATGTTAAGGTTTGCATTGGGTGTGACGAGGATGGACAGGATTAGAAATGAGTATATTAGAGGGTCAGCACAGGTTGGACGGTTTGGAGACAAAGTCAGAGAGGCGAGATTGCGTTGGTTTGGACATGTGCAGAGGAGAGATCCTGGATATATGGGGAGAAGGATGCTAGGGATGGAGCTGCCAGGCAAGAGGAAGAAAGGAAGGCCTAAGAGGAGATTTATGGATGTGGTGAAGGAGGACATGCAAGTGGTGGGGGTGACAGAGAGAGATGCAGAGGACAGGAGGAAGTGGAAGCTTTTGATCCGCTGTGGCGACCCCTAACGGGAGTGGCCGAAAGAAGAAGAAGAAGAAGAAGAGTCATTTTAAAGTATACTTAATTAATATTAATGTTGCTAAAGGATAACAAAAAATAAGTGTTGAATCCACATCGCAGTTTCCAGGACAGGAGAGCACTGAGACCCTGCATTGCTTGAGTTGTTGATGGAAGTAGAATAAATAAAGACATACAGCAAGTTCTTAACTTTATACAGTAGCATCATATGATCATTTTACCAGAAACAAGGGTTTAAACTGTATTATTAAGGTTTCATTTCACTGGCATAAGGTGTGTATTCTCTCGGTTTCTGTGGGTTTCTTCTTGGTGCTCGTATTCCCCTAAAGTCCAAAGAAATGTGTTTTTTGGACAAATTGGGGACTAAGAAACTGCCCGTAGTGTGTGCTTATGTGCATCTGTTTCCCTTAGGAATGATTCAACACAGTGGGTAGATGTATGAAAAATTCCAGGTTAACAACAAACTTCCCAATTGTACTTATAAGTTGAAGTCTGACTGTGTGCTGAAAAAGCATATTTTTGGCTTGTTTTACCTCAACAAAGTAAAATGTGGCTTGTACACATTACATCATAGCATCTGCAAATAAATTACCTGGAACCAGTTTCTGGGGCGTACCTCTTCTGCCAAAAAATGAGGTCTTGCATTGCATCATCGGAGGTGCCCAGTGAAGCTATTAAGTCCTTAAACTATGGCCAGACATCTCCAAGATCTAGAAGCAGACACAATCTCTGCAATCCTTAAACAAGTTGAAGTGATGTCCACATCATGGAGCTCTTCTGCTAGAGGAGAAATGGGGGCTGGAATGAGACTCAGAAAGAGATTAGGAGAAAATAAGGGGAAAAAGGTGAATCTGCACAAAAGCATTTTATGGTTGGTGAAGAATCAGAAGAAGGCGCAGGCTAAAAGAAGGCCAAAGCCACATTAATTTTGCTTCTCAGCAGCTGTGCCGTGTCTGAAACTGGAAGCAGGCAGATCTATCGCACGAATCCTTTAACTACGTGTGTGAAAAAAACTGAGCCATCAGACATGTTTCATCCCCCTGCAGCATGGACTCCAATTGAAAAAAGCATGAGGGACCTTTAATAGGTTAGCTGTGTCAAATTCTCATCCCTCTAAGGCTGACACTTGGCACTTTACTGATCTTTTGGTTTTAATTACAAAAACCTTACCATATTTCACCACATTTTTGCTTCTCAAGAGCTTAAGAGGAACCCAGTTCCAGTCAGCCACAAAACATCCTGTGCACTCTCTGTGCAACATTAACCTACATTTTCAAAAAACCTGCTTTTCCTTTTGTTTTTGGTCTTTTTCTTTTGTGCAAAAACTTTCAAAGGGGCAAAGAATAAGTCAATGTAAAAAAAAATCCAATGCAAAAAAAAGTTTTATGGTACATATAATTCATTGGCATGAAAGTCAGTGGAAGACTCATCACCAATCTGTGCTATGCTGATGACACGACAACACTAGCTGAAAGGGAAGAGGATTTGAAACATCTTCTCATCAACATCAGAGAACAGAGTCTGCAAATGGGCTTGTACCTTAACTTGAAGAGAAAGCTCTTGGCAACTGATAAACTGGACAACTTCACACTGGATGGACTAGGAATACAAACAGTAGACCACTTCGGTTTACTTGGATCGACGATCAATAGTGAGGTGACAAGCAGCCAAGAAATCTGATGAAGAATTGCTCTGGGCAGAACACCCGTGAAGAGCTTGGACAAAATTCTCAATCGCAGGGATGTAACTTTGTGCACGAAGATCCAACTCGTTCAAGCCACGGTGTTCTCAGTCACGTCATATGGATGCAAGAGTTGGACAGTGAAAAAGATGAGCAGGAAAAAAAATCGCTGCCTTTGAATTGTGGTGCTGGCGAAGAATTCTGTGCGCACCCTGGACATCCTGGAGATCAAATGCATGGGTGTTGGGGCAAATCAAACCACAGATGTTGTTGGAAGCTCAAATGACCAGGCTTCAACTGTCTTATTTTGGACAAATCATGTGGCGAAAACAGTCACTGGAAGCGGATATCACGCTTAGCAAAGTGGAAGGGCAAAGGAGGAAGACACAGTCACCACAGCCATGGATGCCCTTTTGTCAAGTCTTAGCTGCCTTACTGAAGACCGGTTGCATTTTAGGGCAACGATCCATAGAGCCACCATGAGACAACATTGACTCGACAGCACTTAACAAGATAATTCAATGCACCAAAAACTAAATATACACTACATTTTATTTTTTTCTGCGGCATATAAATGGAGGTAGTTGTCTGAAAAAATACTTTGCGCTGCTTCCATCAAACAATGTAATGAATCTTAAGGCAAAATTTGAATAATGCTGGTTACCAAGTGAATTAGGAAAACTGATGTGGAAGCAGCATCTTTTGCAAAGTGCAGTGATTTGGGGTGTGCTGTTTGTGAATGAAAGTAAGCACTTAACTGAGTTGTGCTGACACGGCTGTCTTTGGCTGTGAATCTGGAACCATCCGTCTGAGCAGACAGCCTGTGTTTGTTTTAAATAAGATGCTTCACTCTGGCATCATTCGTAAACACAAGGTGGACATCTACGTCACTACAGTACCCTGAATAAAAAATTTTTTTAAAAAAACACCAGTTGAAAACAAATTTTATTCATTTGTAAATGTCCAAAATTATTTGTGCATGCCAGCCTATTCTCAAAACATGGGATGCTTGTCTCATGCATCACACTTCGGAGTAAAATGCTATTGAGAAAACTCTTAAAGCCTATCTTCAAGGGAGACAGAGCACAAGGGCAGACTGATTAAACCAGCATTTGATCAGGTCTATGGATTCTATCTTTTACTGAGGCAAAATATCACAGATGAGTAGGAGAGCCAAACTGGTCACTGCTCAACATAAAAAAAAAACAAGCATACAATATTTTTGGCCAGCGCTTGCCCAGTACGCCTTCCAGTGAAAATGCAAAACTCAGTTTAGAGAACAGAAGCTGGGTTCTTCAGGGTGCACCACACAGTGATCTGAAAACCCCTACCTTTCTTCACATGTGGTGAACATCTCTCATATTTGCTCCTACTACAAAAGTCTAGGACCACAGGAAATGAAGAAAGCAAGCAACTTACTCATGTGGACATTTGAACTGTGTCTAGTCGGCGTTGAACCAATGATATTGAAAATAATTTGACTTTATTACACTGGATAAATAAAGCTGAATGTAGACTGGTTGTCAACTTAATACTGAACATGTTCAGCTGATTTACTCTGAAGTGACTTCCTTGTTGAGGCTTTCTAATTTCTAGAAGGTTAGAGCCCCGCTATTACTTAATGTGTCCATTGGGGTAGGAACATACAGTATAAATGGAACAAATGGCTGTTCTGGGAAGGGTCAAGTGAAGGCCAGGTGCACAACAGTGCTCACAGCGTGGGTTGAGAAACTACACACTAGGCTCTGAGCCATTTGCGAGTGAGGCATGTCAAGTCCAGTTCAGACTGGGCGGGTCTCTTTGGCTGTATCTCCTGAGCACTACTGGGTTCCATAGCAGTGAGGCCAGATCTACAGCGCAGAGCAGCAGACAGCTCACCTCCACAATACAGAAAATGGAACTTCTTTAGCATCACATCCAGTGGTGTTAAAGGGCTCATTTGCAATAGGCTACTCAGATTTATGTTCATTCACAACAAAATATTTTCGTGTACATCACCACTGCACATGGACACATCGCATTTTTTTCCCACTGTTTCTATTTCTTTTAAACTGCAAACATAGATGTCAAATTTCCATGTAACAGGCGTATTTATATACATCTAATTCAAATTTCTAGTTGCTGTGTGCCGTGAAAAACTTCATTATAAATTCAGATATTTTACACGTTTAGATTTTCATTAGGCCGGTAGTAAAAATCGAGCACTAAGCGCATCGAAAAGCATTGCCCCAGGCAAGTTACCCATGGGCAGCCCAGTCAGAAACGCACCAATTAAACCCCAATGAAAGGGCTGCTCAGTTAAATAAGAATAGATAAATATTTTTGAATGATACTAAATAAGAAAGAACCAGGTGCAAGCAACAATTTTAAATAAAGTTCATACATTACACATACATAATTATAGAAAATAATTCTAATCATACAAATGTTTTTTTCCTTCAGTGCACTTATATGTGACCGATTTACACTGCAGGGTATCTTTACTAGGGTAATTCGCAGTAAAATCCTTGCTGAAGGACACTACAGCAGATACATGATTGAGGTCAGCAGCAAGATCTGCAGGTTATATGTCCACATCTTTAACCTCTATGGTACCTGCATAGCACTCAACGGCCCAGTGGTCTTAAAAACCAAAAGGCCGGTAGATAAGAATTAGATGAGGTTGCTCAGCACTTTTACATACAGAGCAGGAATTTCATTCAAGGTTTGTCAAGCAGTGATGAACACTGAATGTGAGCACTGAAATGGAGACTAACCAATAAATAAAACTGTTGCGGTGAGCGTACAATTCATTGTAGAGTTTTACACCTGTTTAGTAAACAAACAAAGGGACATGTTCAGAAAATGTCCCTTTGTTTATTTACTAAACAGGTGTAAAACTCTACAATGAATTGTACCGATTCGGTGTTAAAAGTGGCTTTTTGTTTGGAATTATGAACAAATCGAGTGACAAACAGACTTCTGGTCCAAGTTGCGCTGGCATTGCTTCTCTGATCGTCATACAGGAGCCGCAAAAAATACCGGACTGCAGGGGTCTACGAAGCCTTGGAAAAACGGGAGCCATATTAAAACGTGACACGAGTGGGAAGAACTTTTATTTTTCGGGTTGAAGGAGCTTTAGACAAGCAGGAGAAATTTTAAAACCGTATGGAGGAGTGGGTCAGTGTCGCATCACATTGGAGCCTTTATTAAACCACAGTCAGACCAAATTAACCTGCTCACTCCTGAAGGCTGAACATTTTCTCTTTTTTCAGGTTACATTTAAATGGTCTTGCACTTCAAATGCAGAAGAGAGATCATAGAGAAAACACCGAATTGCCTTGCGCTAAAGAGACGAATAAAATGCTTTGAAATACCACATTACGGTGGCTGCTTTTATCCTGGGTAGAATTCAGCGGCTCAACCTTGAAAGACAAACCGCTTGTACACGAAGAGAAGACCTTGCCGCAATATAAAAAGTAGAGAAAAACAGGGTTTGTCGATGTTATTTGATGCGCTGTGCACTGATGTCCCTAAATTAACATAAACACATTCAAGAGATGGATAAAATCCAAAGTTTGGTTTCGCCTCCGTGAAAGTAAAAATATTCCAAGAACGAAACACGGACATGTTTTTGGATGCTGAAGACCGTTTCGGACACTGAAGATAATCGAGGATTATATTACTATTGTAAATAACAAGGTCAGGGTGCCACCCAAATAGCCGATTTCATTGTATTGCAGAAAGAGGCTGCCCCAGTTCAGCTGGGATTTGAGTCTCTCCACCTTAAATGTGTTTAAACCTGTACGACGCATCCCTGAAACACAACCTTGTGGCTGCAGCAATGAGGCATTGTCTGTTATCTTTGAACCTGAAAAATAACCCCCAGCAACAGGAAATCACACTGAGTTCCCAGCAGTGACTAGGCCCCTCCAAAACCAACATATAACACGAGCCTCCTGCATATAACACGAGCCTCCAGAAGAGTAATGAAAATTTGGGACATCTTAAAGCAACCTAGACAAAGTCTTCCCACAGGCTTGGAAGACTAAGCCTAGCAAGTTGGAACTAAAGCTCCTTCCAGCCCAGTAAAGGGATGAGTTCATCCAAAAAGCACTTGACCTGAAGATCTGAAGGACGCCCCGATGACTAAGAGTTCCGAGAAGACACGTGCAGTTACATGAGGGATTGACTCAAATTTCTCAGCTGCATTATTTTCAACCGAGTTCTCCGCGGTTCTCTGCCACTTCCAGGAGCTCGTATTAATGTTCCTGAAGGTTCTCACTTAAGAGACATTTCTCAGGGTAAGAAATAACCTTGAAAATAATAAAGCGCTGCCGCAGAGACACTATCGGCAGTGAACATGACAAATGTTCGTCACCGTGTACAAGCATATGAAGGTTCGCTGATTTGATGCCCATGGTAATAAGAGACATCCAAGAGTAAATGAAAATAGATGATGCCAGCAGTGGCGAGAATGTCCAATTCTTATAAAACCCCAGATGGTTTTGCTGTAAGCCTTGAAAAACAAGGATAAAAATATTAGCAAACAATTCGCAAGATGGAAACCAAAGTTCCAGTATTATAACATGATAGGTCACTCGGTGGCGTGATCACATACGATCATGATTCTGTGTGAAGAAATGAAGAACAGGCCTAAGCCTGATACGTAAGCCCAACATATTGAATCCTTTTTCCAAAATTAGTCCTTTTATTACCGTTAAGTGCATATCCAAATGAGGGTAATGGTGGTCAGGAGCCTATCCCGAAGCACAAGGCACCAAACATCCTGGACGATGCACTCCCTGTGAGCAATTTACAGCCAACGGTTCACCTGAAACACATGTATTTGGACTGTGGGAGGAAAGTCGCACAATAAACAGAGATTCAAACCCTGGTCCAAACACAAAACCCAGGAGCTGAAAGGAGTTTCTTTCCCCACGCCGTTACGTTCACGAACAGCCGATTTGTTTGTCTGCGCAGTGTTCCTTTATAATATTCGCTCTTGTCTTATAATATTTATTCTTATTCTCCTGTACTGACACGCGCTGTGCGTATTTATGCATGCATGTACTGTGCGTTGTGCTGTGTTACGGACACCGAAAGACGTCGGGAACCGAAGCCGAGTTCCCCGTACGCGCGCGCGTACTTGGCCAAATAAATCCGATGCCGACTTCGATTCTGCGAGGCACCGGCACTACCCGCTGTGCAACCGCGCCGCACCATCAGGCTAAAATTTCCGGCGGAAAGATTCAGTAGCGCCGCGCTGGTCAAACCAAACTAAACTCATTTACACGCAACAGAATAGGGGCTTTACTCACATTAAATTATAATGGCATCATACACTGAAGGGAATTATTAAACAAAGCTTACCAGCTTGCAAGTAGAAGAGTTGGAAAATCTTCAAGACAGCAGCAGGCCAAGCGTGCTTTTGCACATCAGGGGGGTTAGGAGCACTTCTGCAGGTTTCTTAAGTGTCCCCAACAGCCTTGGATCCCTTCCCTGTCACCGCGCGGCTGCTGCTGGGTATAACTTCATCGAGAAACGACTTGAAAATGCAGAGGAAAAAGTCAGCGCGCCAAATTCTGGGATAAACCGAAGGAAGGGAAGTCGAGTTGTGCCGAATGAAATGGCTGTGCGGTTGGGGTCTGCCTTCTGACTTTATCCCGGTGCTGCTGACACAACCCGAGGAACAGAACAGAAACCAGAAACCAGAGTGGAATAACAAGTGGAATAACAGCAGCAAACACATCATTGCTAAACTATAACACCGAAACAAGTTTAAAAGTATTCAACATTTACAGCGCGGGTCAAGGTATGGAGACCTTTCCTCCCCGCTTTGACATCTCAAACCAGGTTCTTGGGCAGCAACCACAAAGTTTCAGCCCGTAGCTGCTTAACGTTGAACTGGAACGAATGAAAAGTTCCTCCTCAGAAAATGACATGAAAACTCGGAAGGTGCCGTCGCCCACACTGCTAAAATGATAATATTTTACATTCTTTGTATTTCCTCCGCCCGGAGTTGCCCGTGGCGGCAAAAATCTCTACCGACGGAACCGGCGGAGTCCCGTGAGGCGACTGCGAAAGAGCAAGAGGTTGAGCTCTTTTCTTACAGTGCCACCTGGTGGCAGTCAGCGCTCACTTGGCGACATCTGCCTTCGCTGCGTTTACAGGCACCAAGCAGATACCAGGTGAACCGAGTTCGGCCTCCAGAGCAGCATCGGTTCAGCAAGATGTCAGTCACATTCTGTACACTTCTCGGTCCGCGCTGGCATTCTGCTAACATCTTGCTCATCTGAAGAGCAGCTTGGGTGCTTTGCGACGTGATGCGTTAGCCTGCCGAAGCATCAGTCTGAGACATGCTTGCCTGTCCGCGAAGAGCTGCACCTGCGCGGCGTTCAAATGATGCTTGGTTTGTACCGAACAGCCTATTACGTGCAGGGAAAATATGACAGCACCGCTGGTCGGCGCCACCAACACCAGGCAGGATGGGTCTGCGGATTCATTCTTTCCGAACCAGTTTGCGACCTTAGTGTTGGCATGTGGGAACAAACCGGATTTTGACAGGCTGGGCCCACGGCGGTTTCAGTTCTGCATGTCCGCTGCAACCTTATCTTGGTCTCGGGTGACAGGAGACAAACCTTGCGTGGTGTTTTGCTGTTGCAGGCCAGGGCCGCCGCTAGGCTTGAGTAACTGCGCATGGCGATACGCTTCTTCACACCTTTACGGTACCGAGCTTTCATTTGCTTGCTTGCGATTCTCCTCTGACCCTTTTTCACGCACAGGATTTTCACCGAGCAGTCAAACTGTTCAACTTGCAAAAATCCGAGGCGGAACCCTCATCGTACCGCGTTCATCGGTCACTCGGATCACACATTTTGCCGATTCTAGCGTTCGGTCAAACAGTAAGCGGACCCTTTTGGCACCATCTGTATGCTTTAGACATTGAGCCACAGCCACGTGGGCCCACTCCCCTCTATGTGGAACACCCCCGTAAACCTAATAAAGTAGCCACCAAATATACAGTCCACCACTTTGAGTTTATTCACCCACACAATAGCCGAGTAATGTTGTTAAATGTCAAACTAAGCATTTAGATTAATCCAAATATGTGTGTGCAACAAAGGAGCGCTGAGCACAGCTCTTTTCTAACCCTAAGCCTTCTCCAGTAAAAGCAACTCAGATATTTGTACACCTTTTCCCTGCTCAATGAGTTACTTAAAAGTTAGTGGTAGGCATCAGAAACAGTTCCACGTTTGCCAACAGTTGTCCACACGAATTGAGTACAGTACAACCAAACTGAAACAGATAAAGAATTTATTTTCAACCATATGTAGGAAAAATACATAGATGTAAAGGACAAGCTGACCCTGTTATAAACAACTTTAAAAGGTAATCAAGATTTAGGGGAGGAAAAAAAAAAAAAAAAAAATTGGATAAAAGAAATCCTTGTTTACCATTAGGTCTTTTTTTTGTTTTTTTTTTTTTTTTTTTTAAACAGTTCCTAATATTGACTTAAAACAGCTGCCTATTTCTATTGACATTCTTAAAACTTTGTGCAAGTGTTCTGCTGGTATTCAAAGACTGGTAAACAAGAGTTGGTCCAGTGCATTACATTAATGACACAGATCATTTTAATATTGGTGTGCACACACAAGCGCACACATGGCCAGCTGCTTTGCTTAGAGCACTAACACTACATGACCGGAGATAACAAATGAAGAACAAACCACTGAAAGACAAAGCAAGTACATTTAGGAAAATTGGTGTAAAACGAGGGCAGTTATGCATTTTCGGATAGCTACTTTCCCGACGGCAGTGTTTTACAAGTAAATTTTTCATGTTGGTCTAAAAAAATAAAATAAATAAATAAAAATTTTAAAAAATTGCAATACTGAGTAACTGACAAGGATCATTACAACTAAATTGCCTTCCATAGCACAAGTTAAGGTTTTTCCTGCAAAGCCGGGAGGACAAGTTAGAGAAATGCTGGGATAGTTGAGTGTATTTTATTATTATTATTTTTTTTAAAAAGAAAGCTTTACCGAATAAAGCAGTATGCATAAAAACTAGCTGAATGCAAGATAAACAAACTACATCCCAGTCATTCCGTCATCCATTGAGCATCAACTTAAATAAAAATCCTGGGTTCACAGGCATTTGCACAGCTGAGACCCGGCCGAGAAAACGGCACCCCATCGTGAGTACCAAGCAAAAGCACTGGAGCACAAAAGCAGACCCACATTCCAGTACAGCTTCATTTAACAGCTGCATTTTTCAACATTTACAGTTCACACCACTGTTCAAAAGGGACCCATTGACTAGAGCATCTAACACCTGTACATACATTAAACTGGCTAGTAAGACGGGGCATTCTGTGTAAAGCTGGTAAAAGCTAAAATAGTGAAATGCTGGTCCTGTATGGTGACAACTGTCCTCATCTGCTTGACAATTTAGTAAGTTCTTTTTAAAATGTATTGCCCAAATAGAGTCCTGAATACCAGTTAGCAACCATACAAATCTAGATTTCATTAGCTAAAGTTTTATATAAAAGAAAATTTGGTCTGCGCATGATGGGGGGGAGGGGATAAAATAAAATAAAAAATAACCACTAAATCATGATATACACATTAACAACACAATTCATTTCAAGGAAAGAAAATACAAGATACAGTTTATTCACACTTTACAAAAAAAAAAAGCTATTTTAAATCTACAACAATATCAGCAATTCAACATAATAAACTGGACACTTTGTTCATCAGAATTAAGTCAGAAAACAGACAAAAGAACAGGTCCCGGACAAGTAGGACAGATCTCAGATCCATCATTTTGCCATGTTTTTTTTTTCTCTTCCTTTACAGAATTTATTAAAATTCAGTTTTGTACAACATAACTTAAAAAGTAGCAATATTTCATTCCAGATGGCAGCTGCACTTGTGATCTACCTAAGTGCTTGTCAATATATTTCTAATTTAAAAACCCTGGAAATATCATATTCATCGATTTAACGGCTGATTGTACCGGGCTGTACTGTGGTGTGTCAAACTGACAAGCTAGACCAGGCTTTACTATTCTTCTAACCCAAAGAACGTAGCAAAAGCAAGATTTGAAGGAAAAAAAAAAAAAAAAAGTTACAGTAAAGGACTCACTCAAATTTTTACACTTGGCTTTAGTAATAAGCAACAGATGGCACTGTAGGCAGGGGAGGAAAAATAATACAACCCTGGTCTAGCTGTTTCAAAACTACACAAACTTGAACAGAGAAGATTAAAGAATAGCCTGAGTTAAGGGAAACTGAGCAGTTTTGAAGACCTAAACTGACACAGAAGGAGACCAACAAAGGAAGAAACAGTGCTGGGCGGGTGTGTGAGGGCTTTTGCATGATGGAATTTCTTAATGGCAGGAAGTGCTAGAAAAATTCAGCCTGCGCAATGGTTATGGAGATTAATAATGATAAAGAGTCACTGATTACTGCAGAACTGAATAAACCCACAACATGACAGATACCACAATTTAAAAACTTCCACAGCTGATACAAAATAACCAACAAAAGTACCTAAAATTTGTTTAAAACACACTTGTTCAGATTCACTGATTGCAATGGTGGTATGAATTTGGTAGAAAGGTGAAGGTAACTGTGCTCCTCCCCCCCGAGGAATCGAGAGCGGGCCTCAACCCCCCCCCCCTTTTCCTTGGAAAGGTCCACTGCTTCTGTCCACAACACAATGGGAACACTGGGAGCAGAGTTCCTTGACATGACAAGCATGTTGGTGAAAGCTGCCTGAATGAAAGGCTTCTGCAAGACTGAACAGACTCTGGCTTCTGAAGCTTTTGGTGAGAATCTGCATTTTGAGTGCAATGATTTCCAAAGAAAAACACTGACAAATCTAGAAAATATAACCCACGGGAGTGCAAATAGTAGCAGCGATTACCTGGGATTTTTTTTCTCTTTTGTACAAGGCTGGTCATCCTTAAATACATTAAAACTTATACAAATTTACAATACAATCTTCTCCCCAAATTGGATCATAATTCCATGTACAAAAATGCAATAAATCTGGTCTTTTGTGGTTCATATACAATCATGTAAACTCTAAATCCAAATTTCTGTATATAAACACTGTATGAAAAACCCCTGGAGTGAAGTATGGAAGTTATGGCCAGGAAAGTCACTGCTGGCAGCAAAGTTGAAGACAGTGCTACAGATTACGCGTGCATGTGTGTGCGCGTGTGCATATACACATACACACATGCGCGCGCGCACACACACACAAACAAACAAACAAACATGCTGGTGCCTGTGGCAGTGTCAACACCACCCAGAGATTCAGACGACAGTTGGCGCCTTTATTCCTGTCCTGAACAGTGCCAATGTCAGACACTGCAGCAAAACTGCAGCTAAGCAAACATCATGCCAGAAAGCACTGGGGGGGGGGTATATAAAATCTTTCCCTGAACCTTATATCAACTATCCTGCCCCCTATTCCCACATGATGGCATTTCAGAACTGTCCAAAAGCAATCTAAGATATTAAAACTGTAACGCTGCTTAACAGTGGACTACAGGGGGGTGCACTTCACTCATCCTGACTTTGGGGGAGGGGATTAAACATTAAAAAGCAACAGTCTAAAAAAAGTAAATTACATTTGCTTTACAGGGTTGAATAGGCTGTAAATTCTATTACTTTTGACAGGGCAAAAAAAAAAAAAAAAAAAAAAAAATGTGTATATATAGGTTTCCTGTGGTGCCATTTGTCAGTTTCAGAACAATTTAGGTAGAACAAGTAGTACGGCTTCAAGATCCAATACATTTCTGAAGAACGAACTACTGCACCTGGCCATGCAAGGTGAAAACTACACCGGAGGGCAGGACTTGCACACATAGCACCAGGAAAGTTGAGTTCAGCACCGTGTAAAAAGTGAGCCATGACCACTACCAAGTTCCACGTCTGTAACCTGGAACACTACATTGCACTACATTGGCAGAAATGTAGACTTGCAGTCAAAGCTAAACTAAATGTAAAGCTGGGAAATTTGAGGTGTCTAAAACCAATTTGCTGACTTTCAACGGTATCAAACTTTGAGAAGCTGCCTTTCCCATGTTTACAGCAGGAAAGAAGAAAAAAAAAAAAAAAAAAAAAAAAAAAAAAAAACTATCCAGCCACAGGTTCAATGTTCTGTTCAATTCCTAGACAAATGAGGCTCAGTAAGATTGGTATGAAAAACATGTACAGGTGTGTTGCGGGCAAATGAAAAGGACGACAGTCTTTATGGTCTATTGCAGTTGTATTAAAATTTAAAAAAAAAAAAAAAAAAAAAATAGTGGATGGTAACAGATAGGAATGGAGTCCAGAATATTACATTGTGCCTGAAAATATGGTAAAGGTGTTACCAAGATTGACTTTAGCGTCAGTTAAAATCTATTAAAAATCATTACAAAAAGAGGAAAAAAAATCCCTGTTGGCCATACATCACTCCTCTGATCATATTATGTTGCTTTATACAGATTTTTGAATTTCTTTGTAAAAATTTACAGAAGAGCTTGGGGAGAATAAAGCTCCCTCCAGTGGCTCGGAAGACTACCTGCGGCCAGGCAGGTGGATCCCGTTGACTGATGGTGAATAGGGCAGAACCAGCTCCAGCTGCGCTAACAAGGAGAAGTGATCGGAAGGGATGTGGGAATGTGGGCAACCACTGACATTGTTCTCAAGCCAGGTGGGGTCCACAGGGCCCAGGACTCCCAAAACGTTGAGCAGAGGCTGAGAGTAGAAGATGTAGTCAATGATGCCCTGCAGAAAGGGGGGGAAACATTTAAACCATGAGAATTATGTACCAGTGTACTACAAAATTAATCAAGCTAAATAGCATATTTCCTTTATGTGTCTGCACACAGGACACTTGAAACACACTGGTTTACAGTGTGTGCTTCATATCAAAGTACAACACTTGCATAGAAATAAACCAATTCCCTGAATGCAAGAGAGCCTTTCAGACACATCAAGTCAAATTTCCTTATACTGTGCATTCGGCTGTGTAATTTTATGCTTGTTACTATGAACTGAAAGGCAAAAATACCTGCTCTTTGATTAGTTCTGTTGCCCCATTTAATACCCATGAAGCATTTATCATATATACCTTTTCTCTGGTATTCAAGCTCCGAATTTCCAATATAACATGTCGCTTATATCAATACCCTTTTCAGTCTCCAGAACTAGAAGTCCCGGCATAACTCTACCCACATTAAATCAAAAACACTAAGCATCACATCAGAAGACAGCATTTCAACATCATTTAAATTCAGATAATTTGAGATCTAAAAATATTTTCAAATTACATGCTCCTAGAATAAAATTCCCCAATTTTAAAGTGCAATTACTTGGAATATAAACAAACCTTTTTTTTTGATTATCATTCCAGAGCCCAGGCCTTTTCGCTGATGTTAAAGTGTTTCTAACAGGCTTAAGGCTTACCTTGAAATCAAAAGTGTAGTTGGTATAAGGCATGAGGCCATTGCTATAGGCACTCTTAAGCTGGAAGCCATGTGTGATCCTGCCATTGGACGTGCCGTTCTTGCCGTTGCAGTTGAAGTTGGTCAGGCTGTCACTGTAACGCAGCTCCTTGAAGTCTTTGTGGGTACAGTCAACGCCACCGGTGCTCAAGAACTCCACCACACCTGCCAGACAGACAAAGATCAAATTTACACCAACAGCGTTTAAAATTGGGAACAATGAAAAAGGATTTTAAAACAAGCTACATCCCACGTTGAGATCATAATGAATAGACAGTACTGTTATCTCTTGATTTATGAACACCAGCAACAAAATGGCCAACTTAAATTTCACACACGAAGCACAGTGATAAAGCTCTTAGAAAAATAAACAAACACAAATGTTACATACCAGAGTCCGGTAGTGAGTTGAGGTCTGCGCACAGCACAAGCGGGATGGCATTAGTCTCCCCAGAGACGGAAGACAACTTCAAACTGCGCATGGCCTTGTCCACAATGTTCTTAATCTCAGAGAGGAACATCATGGTCTGCACCAGCTTCACATCTGAGTACTCTGGGTCCCAGTGCATGTGTGCATTTGCCACCAGAAGGAGCTGCTTCTCCATTCCATGAAGCGATTTCCCAGCTACGAATTAGGGAGAACAACAATCTACACAACTGGTTTCCAGTATTATGAGCGAAATTTGGCATTCTCTAAGATTAAAACCAGTAATAACTGAAGTGTCACACAGTGCAAAAACCCACCAGACTGTTCCATCATCTCCTTATGTAGCTCCAGCAGCACAGCCACTCCAATATTGTCCTTCGTCATGACTCGGTTTAGCATGGCTTCTGAGCCCTCAGAGTTTGCCATGGCCAACTGGTTGAACTCCACTGTGTGTTTCTGTACCAGGCTAAACCTGCACCATTTAGGGGACAAAGGGGGTTAGCCAACAAGACCATAGCCCTGTCTAATGGACATGCAAAATGAATACTTTAAAGCAAACTCACTTTTCTGTTTTGTAAAATATTGCACAGCCATCTACATGTTTGCGGTCTGACTCAGACATGGTACGTGCTCTGGACTTTGGGCTGAAGAATCCTTCGTATCCTTGCTCCTTTAACTCTACCAAGAAATAGTTGTAGTACTGCTCTGTTTCAACTTCCTGCAGACCCAAAACACAAACATGCAAAGGATACAGTCTTAACAGAAACAGGTTTTGCAACATCATGACTACTCAAACCACAATGTGGAACATTTATATAGCTTCCCAAAATATTATGAGCTTCCCCCCTCAAATAACATTTAAATTCTTCCGATCAGTATTAGCACAGCTCAAGATAAGGATGCAACTCTGACAAGCTGGTCAGGGCAGAATGAATGTATGTCCCACCTGTAGGCTGATGATGTCTGCATTGCAGCCAAGAATCTCCTGCATGATTGCTTTCTTCCTGTACTCCCAGTTGAGGGCCCAGGATGGGCAGTAACCATAGAGCTGTCTTGTGGCATACTTATCACAGAGCACGTTGTAGCACATGACTGAGAAGAGCGCTGTGGGGGGGGGGCAAAATGATCTGTTTAAATTTGCCCTTCAAAAAAAAAAAAAAAAAAAAAAAAAAAAAAAAAAAAAAAAAACCTTCCACTCAACTGGAGTGTAAGGACAAATAGAGTGACACGGCTTACCTGCTGGTCGTGTCCTGTCAGGCTCCTGCAGCATTATCCAGGACCTGGGCGGAGGTTGCTCTGTGGAGACTGAAGCCATGGAGAAAATAAGGCTCACCTCACTCACTCTACTCAGGCTCAGTTAAGCCATTCACCAATCGCTCACCATGGCAATTCAATGAAACTTAACCATTAAATGAATTTCAATTCAGAAAGTATGGATCTTTCAAAAAATATGTAGTTGTCATAGCAACACAAATATCATTAGCTAACACACATTGTGAGGGCCTGAATAAATTATTCAGCAGGAACTGTTCTATTGTGAGGAGCATTTAACTCGAGCATACACAAAGAGACAGAGGGTTAAAACTAGAGGGAAGGATGCTATTCAGCAGGCACCGTGGTGCTTATAGGTCAACCCCCAAGATGCAAGAACTCACTACGTTTGGTGGTGCCTGCAAGGTTGTCCAGCAAGTAGTTCAGTAGCCGGCGTGTTCCGTCAGGTTCCTGATAGAGACTCAAGATTTCTTGTGTAAGCGGGTTTCCTGGGGCAAATGCGAAAATCTGTAAGAATATTTAATTCCCTTTGACAATAACATGCATGTTTTACTTTTATGTTCAGGGCCTGACAGTTACAGAACCATAAATACAAGGCAAAGCAGGCCCTCACAAGGTACTGTTATGTAATCAGATTTAAAAAAAAAATGCACAAGCTAATCTACAAGTTTGTATCAACAGGCTTTCATTGCAACCCATCAATTTGTTAAAAATATTGCTGAGGATAATACCTTTCAACCCCAGCGTCTGTAACTGAAACAGTTTTCCAAGCTCAAAAGGTAGAACTCGCAACTGGTTGTTGTTTAAAAGTAATTCCCTGAGGAAAAAATTTAAAAAAAAAAAAAAAAAAGGTCAGATTTGGCATAAATACTGCCTTGACAACTCACAACCAGAACAAAAACATCTGGACTGACTGCATCTGGCAACCTGTTTAACTTCATTTCACGCACAGAACAAACTACATAAACACTAAGAATAAAGCTGATGTGGAGAGGAAGAGGCAGGTACTAATGATTCTGAAGCATTTCAAATTCACTGTACAGATGCAGAATGTAATGCAGTGTATAGAAGCAATTACAGAAAAACATTCACAAAAATACAGCTTCATGAACCTTTTAAAGAATAATGTCCTTTCAATCCAAATTTTTAAAGAGCTTGAACAAAATGAAACACAAATGCATCACTATTAAACTTTTTAAATTTACTTGTCATATTATGCAAAGTTGCATTGGGCCAAATGCAAGACCACTAACTAACTAGATGTACACATGCCATACACATCAAGGGGGGGGGGGTAATTTTTTTAAGGAATAAACTTATGCTTTTGTTCCATCCTAATACTAATCTTTTATTAACTTGTAAAATTTCAGAAACATTCAGCAATGTTTCTTTTGACAAAAGCTCAGAGTCAGCTACATGCACAGGTCTAGATTGTAAGAGCTGTGATGTGGATTTCTGAAGTTGGCAAACAGCGGCAGGAGGAAACGGCACTCACCTGAGAGACACCATGTTGCCGAGCTCAGCTGGCAGGCTCCTGATCTTATTGGACGATAAGTCCAGGTACACAAGGTTGTGAAGTTTGGCAATGTCGGGCGGAATACGTGACAGAGAGTTGTCACTAATGTGCAGAGCTGTGAGGTGGGTGAGTGACCACAACGCAGAACTGAGACTTCTCACTTTGCCTAAATGTGCAGAAAACAGGACAGAAACGCCACACACACCTTACATAAATACTGGATGCATTCATTTTTAAACTATACCCGACAAGCTTTGAAACTTTCAGCAATAAAGTACAAGGTCTGTACAGGTTGAAAAGTATGCATTTCTTGACTGAGCTAACAATGTTTTCCTGAATAATAATATTATAACTTTACTCAGCATTTTTAAAAATAAACCACTCTGGGTGCCGGGGTGCAAGAAACACATACATCAAAAGTCTGTCTATGAATGAGAAAGCAAACTGTGAGAAATCCTCCTAATGCTATGCATTATGCATGAGTTTTAACTCAGACCATCAGCAGCACCAAAATGAAGATTTAGCTATAATATTAAAGTATCAATACAGCACAACAGCAAATTACAGCAAGCCACCACTGTCCTTACCACTGATTTCAAGTTCAGCCCAATATGACTTCTTCCCATTGGCTGCCTCCTCGCTGGACATTATTGTGTACATCCGCCTGGGGTCTGGCGGATCATATTTTTCCTTAGGCATTCCTGTTATCACTAAAACATAAATGCAAACATACATTAAAGCACATAAATCCTCCTTTATAAAATAATTTTCATAAGGTTTTATTGATCTCTAAGAGTGGAACACTATATTCCTTACAACAAAAAGCAACAGGAGGGAGGAGAGGAAGAGGGTTGGGGGAAAAGAAAAAAAAATCAAGGCAACTGAACAGATGTTCTGTACATTTTGGTTAATATTTTATTCATAGAAGAAGAAGCAGCAAATGTTAAATAAAACAATACTCTAGAGAAAATCATGATATGTGTTTAAATCTTAGCTTTTGAGGAAGAAAAATTCTGAACTGACTAGTGCTTTTACTTTTTTTTTTAAACCACAAATCACAATGTCCTTCTGAGGAAGTTGTAAAATTTGTATTTTTCCAGTGTTTGCAAACATGTATAGTTTCATACCAATAAGAATTTAAACTTACAAAAAAAATCTGGTGCTACAAGAAACACCATATGCATCATTACACCATTAATACCACAACCCTAATCAAATCCAAGACTACCTAGCAACAGAATAAAGAAAGTTTACCCTTTAACCTTATCCAGAACAAAGTCTAACATCAATTTAGAGAGAGTTTTCACTCCAATAAATGTAACTTCCATTTGATGACTCAGCTTAGTCCAACCACCTGTTGGCAGTCAACTTCTCAGGCTCATACCACACACTCACCAACTCAAGACCTTGGCCTTCTACTCCAAACACCATTTTACAGAGCCCACACATCTCTCTGACAAAAAGCAGGCCAAACCCGATAAAGCCTGTTCGCGAACACGAACTTCTGGGGGACTCACGGCCCTTCCACCTCCCTTTTCACATCTCAACAAGACAACCTCTCAACCAAGCAGGGCTCCTCTTCCACGCATATTTGCAACTGCTATGTGATGTAGCATGTTACACTGCACTTCGGAAAAGACACGTGGCAGAGCATACAAAAAAATAAAGTTAATCGGTTTTACACACCTGAACTTTAAAACAACTGCGGTACGTTTCAATAAGAGAATACGAAGCTGGAACCAAAAAAATAAAAGGCGTAAACAGTACTGAGGAGCTCCTCGTGGAACGCAGCTGCCATTCACATGCGCATATGCGAGAGAGAGAGACGCGACCTCATTGGCTCGTTTCCCTCTCAGTCAACAGGCCTCATAAACCCCGCCTACAAGTTCAACGAGCTAGCCGTGACACTGTCAGCAAGCTAAAGGCTTTAGCAACAGGCCCCAAAAACACGGTGTAAACCCTGTGTCAAAAACCATTATTTTTGTGCTCCGGCATAAACACTATTTAAATACAAGAAACTCCTATCTCGAACTCGGCTTTACACGCAGGCTCGCTCACGGCGCCACAACCGAAAGCGACAAGCTAAAAAAAAAAATACACGCTCCAAGTGAGGCGAGGATTACCAAAAAACATGAACATTTACTTCCATACTCAAGCAATAAAATCTGCCATCTGGTCTTGTCTGCGCTACAGTGGAAACCGTGCGACGTTATTCCACGCGAATGGTGAAAAGAAAGCACTTTTCCAGCAGTTAGCCTCGAGTATTAAGAACCCCTGCCAGATGCCAGACAACTAGTTAGCCTAATTCAATGCAAGTTTTTGCCACGTTATGTAACGCCGTGACCCTTCCACAAACTGTTAGAAACAAAAGTCACGCTTTTTTGTTTCTGATGCCCGTTCGTAAATAACCTGCTAACACAAAAGTAAGCGTGCGTTGTACAAAGCGTAAACTACCTGCCTAACTGAGGCGTCGGAAAATCGCTTCTTACAACAAAACAGTTAATCGGAGCTTAGCAGAAGTAGAAATAAAAACAACAGGTTAGGCAATTCTGAGCGTTATTACTGGTGGTGAGGGGAATTTCAAGCAAACAGCCCACAGGCGAAAGCGGGGATTTTCTAGCCAGAAAGCTACGTTATATAAAACAAACAGATACACATCTAGAGCGATAGCTACTGCTGGCTTAATGTCAATAATATTTTAGCTTCACAACTAAAGCGCGTTTGATCCCCAGAACCCCGAACTCGACATCCAGCCTGGAGTTCAGCGGTATTTTTCAGGAAACGCGCTCGATTTCCGACACACTGGACCGCTGAGCATTTCCAACACAAATCACTCATAACTATCGTAGTTCGCGCTAGCAAACGTCAAGTCCTCCACAAAGAACGGCACAAATATGCCAACTGCGAGCTTTAATAAACCCACATGTGAATCGCGCTTGACTTGCTCTTGTTTCCCTTCGTTTTTTGTTTTCTTTCTTTCTTTCCTTTCTTTCTTTTCCTTTTTACCTGAAAACGCATACCAGTTTACGAGGAAGCGCGTTTTCCTTTGTTTCTGGTTCGATGTATATCCGCTACTGCCTCGGCACGGAGACGAGCGCAAACAAGCGTCATGGCGGCCCTGAGCCTTCGGGTTTACGGTAATGACTCTGGAGTTGATTGGCCGGCGTGCAGATGGACGCACACCATTGGCCCGGGAGCTCAGGCGCCGCCCACGCACTGTTTTCTCTTGCACGCGATCGAGTATCAAATGAGACGTAAACTATTGAACTAGAACGTAATGGCTGTTTCCTAGAGCAGTCGGCGGAGAAGGAAGCTGAGGCAAACGACTGCGCATCTCCATCTTTTAAAGTGGAACTTAAGAGGGAAGCCACTCTCACGTTAAGTACTACTTTCGTTGCCCCCAGTTTATTTATGCAGACATAGCAATAATAATAATAACAACAGCAAAGATGTATTAAGGAATGGCTGCGAAAGGCAAAGCGCCTTTGCGCCTGTCAACAGAACGTATTTCCCATCGCTGCAGTTATTAGTTGCCAAGTTTGTTCTATTGAATATAATTCAAAGTCTTTCAAAAATAGAGAACTGTTTCCCAGCTGAGGGTTCTCAGGAGTTAATGCCTATGGGATGCGTTACATGTGTCCTCTTTTTGGGCCTGAGCTTAAGCAAACGCACACGCACACAGAAGCCCCTGAAGCATGGTCCTGGAGAGCTGATTCCAGGAGGTTTTGATGGCAGCTCAACTGTGAACCTTCTCATTCTCCATTCCTGACTGAACACATTCAGCTTTCTTTCTGAACTCTTGAGTTCGTTTATTATATTTGTTCATTTATTTATTTCTTTTTTTTTTTGTATTTTACATTTTGGTACAGCTAATGCCTCATGCAAGGGAAACTGCTTTAGCCAAGACTGCAAGCAAGAATTTTTTTTTCTAAAATAAGAAATACTTCTTAACATCTTGGTTCAGGTGACAAACACCGGTGCTCAGGTGCTGGTAGATGTCACGGCTTTTTATTGCGCTACGAAAATAATTGTCATGGGAGTAAATCACTTCACCTGTTTTTTTAGGCAAAGAGATGCATTCAAATGAATATCCTAAAATCTGTATGACTTCAGCTTTGTGGGACCCTGACTGGCTACTGTTGGTGTAGGC
The DNA here is from genome assembly GCA_018136845.1 of Heterotis niloticus. Classification (NCBI taxonomy): domain Eukaryota; kingdom Metazoa; phylum Chordata; class Actinopteri; order Osteoglossiformes; family Osteoglossidae; genus Heterotis; species Heterotis niloticus. The sequence goes on from CM030888.1 coordinate 20,209,326, forward strand.
CTCTGTGCAAAATAAAAGACAAAAAGTCTTGAAAAATAACACAGATAAGCAACATCGGTGGTCCTGTATCTAAAATGGAATTTTTCCGCAATATCTATCAACGCTAAATTCGGGCACCAAAGCCTGCTCTGCAGCATCTCATATCAGTGAACATCTCTCATTTTGCATGTGTACTGTGCCATGTCTAAGTGCTAATCTCGGTTTGTCATCGGTCGGATGGGATTTTCTTGTGTCTGACTTTGGAGAAGGACAGGAAAACAGAATAACTTACTTATTGGAACAGGAGAATCATGCCAGTTGTGACCTTGATTCGCCAGTGCAAGTTGCCATCATTGTATCTTGCTTGAGGGTGTAGTTTTAGGCGACACAGTGGGTAAAGACATTTAACTACATTTGAATTTCCCTCTCTATTTTATATGGACAAAGGTATAAGCGGACTAAAAAAAGTTGTGGTTTCTTTGCTTAGCTGACACTTTTATCCAAATAAATAGGTGCGGTATATACTCATTTATTAAGGTGGGTAACTACTTTAGCATGCTAAAAAGGTAGTCATGAGTGGGGCTTGAACCAAAAAATTTTATGATGCAGACCTATCTCCTTAACCATTACCTGGAATTTGTGATGCGTTTTTTACTCTGTGACTTACAGAGTACCGTAACTTTATAATGTATTCAGGATGCTTGGTGTGACGATTCATAACATTTTCCTGCAACCTCTCAGTGATGTGGCTTTTTAAAGTCTTGCTCCCAGACATCCTCCCAGACTTTAATGTGTGTTAATCTAATGGAATCTGAGTGTGGGCGTTGAAGCTTGCACTCCACTGTCTCGGACTCCAGCTAAGGACTCGGTGCCAGTATGTGCGGTAAATGGTGGCTGGATGAGGAGTCCATGTGCTAGGCTGTGGGCAGTAAGATTATCAGTGCTGTCACAACATGCTCTGCACAGTACACAATGCAGGACAAATTTCATTATGCCTGCATCCGTTTTTTTTGTTCTTGTACTTTTTCCTGAAGAGAAAGTCAAACTGTGCTTACACACTCAGTGCAGATATGATGTTAAGGAATGGATATCAGAAAGCCTTGTAGAAAGTTCCTGCCAGGTTCCTGTCTGACTCCTAATCCATTCCGATGAAAAAGAATGCCAGTTTCACCTTCATTGCTGCCTAAATTTACAACTCATAACCCCCATTTATAGCTTTTTTTTGTTTAAACGCCAACATCGTGTCTAGTTGAATCCAAGGTTGATCTTATGTTGCCTGCAGCACAGCATTTCATCCTCAACTGTCAAATCATTGTTACTCTGTAATCTCATTAATGCTGTTATTTTGTGCCATACAAACTTAACACTGAAAGTCATCTTGGAGAAAAAACAACTAATGAAGTTAAATGAAGAATAGGGTGGCGCAGGAGCATTTTTAGTCAAAGTGGATGAAAGACTCATAGAAATGATACCGAGTGTCAGTTTCTTCAGTCTATGTCATAATCAACAAGTGAGTACAGCTCCACAGTGAGCCTCCAGCCAGCACCAGCTGTTCACCACCTAAGGCAGTGGTATAAGACGCTAAGAAATGTCATTTTGACATGTAGTACATAAATAATAGGATATGATAGCATAGGATAGGATAGGACTTTATTAAGGCCTGTTGGGATATTCAGTAGTTCTCTGTGGTGTGGTTAGTCTTGCCCCCTTGTAGCTGAATGGTTGAAATCCTACCTCCTACTGTAGCACTTTTGTGCAAAGTTTGAATTGCTCTGGTGAAAAATACCCAGCTATGTAAAGGCGTGTATCACTGTAGGCTGGTTTGGAGAAAAACACTGGCTAAACAAATGCAAGTAAATCTCATGTGGGCTTGAAATGAGATTGGTTTTAACTTTTCTGCTGAAAATCTCTAGACAGACAGATGGAAGCAGAAAGTGCCTGGTACGTTACTGCTAGAAACAGGTGAATATAGGCCGGGACAGTTTACCTTGCAGACAAGAATAATTTACCTTGACCTCTAACAGGACCGGCAGAGAAACTCTGGCTGTTGGTGTGAAGGGAAAAATTGATTCCGTGCATTTACTCTGTTTTTCTGAATCATGACTAAGTAAATTAAGATGTAAAATGTAGCTCATGGGCAGTGGCTCAATAAATCTTCACTGCCTGGCCAAAAAAACAGGTCACACGCACTAATATTTGGTTGGACCGCCTTTAGCTTTGGTTACGGCACGCATTCTCCTTGGCGTCGTTTCGATAAGCTTACGCAATGTCACAACATTTATTTCCATCCAGAGTTGTATTAATTTTCCACCAAGATCTTGTATCGATGACGGGAGAGTCGGACTTCTATGTAAAGTCTTCTCCAGCACATCCCAAAGATTCTCAATGGGGTTAAAGTCTGGACTCTGTGGTGGCCAATCCATGTGTGAAAATAATGTCTCTCTCATGCTTCCTGAACCACTCTTTCACAGTTTGAGCCCCATGAATCCTGGCATTGCCATCAGGGAAGAAAAAATCCATTGACAGAAAAAGCTTCAGTATATTCAGGTAGTCAGCTGAGCTCATTTTTTGGGCACATAATGTTGCTGAACCTAGGCCTGACCGACTGAAGCAACCCCACATCATAACACCAAGTTCAATCCAGGTGCTGACTTTTGTTTTTTGGCCGGGCGATGTATGTACTGTACTTTTGCTGATAAAAGGGCATCAGTGAAATGACCAATGAAAGTGACCACTGAAAGTCGTGCTTACGCTCTCCAGTACGTTATAAATGTGAATGAAGAAGCAAAGAAAAAGCCTTTACCTGCGAAAAAAAACAAATCCGCTGTGCGCACAATAAAGTCCTGATTTGAAATGAAGGTTTTAATTTGCTTCTAAACCTATCTATTGTTGCACGGATTTATGGTCCGTTCATCAATACATCTTATTTTCTGTATTTGTTTTCATCATTTTTTTCCAGTTTATAATTTCATCTCTTGTTCTATAATTTAGTTTATATTTTTTAACGTGCTTTCACGATTAAGGCATTTTTCGTGTTATTATAAAAACACTTCGTATAAATGGAAAAATGTAATTAAAACAACTGGAAGTTGAGAAAACATGTAGTTCACGCTTGTGACCGGGAGAGGGCGCCATACAGTGCGTAACGAGAAGAAATGGCCAATGCTCTGGAAATAATGAATAATGAATGACATTTGACATTGGCCTCTTCCTGCCAGGGACCAAAGTGCTGCCAGTAAACCACACGAGTCTCACATGCCCTTTTTGGGTGGTGTTTGAGTTAAACAGCTGGGAAATGCCAGTATACCCATCCCTTGCTTAATGGAGTTAATTTGTCCTGTGACGTTGCGGTATTTTGCCATCAATCTGTAGTTGTGTTTGGGTGAGATTGTCAACGTGGCAAGATGTTGCCCCATGTAGGAGATTGTGTGCATTCTTCAGCAGGCCACATTGCATACCTGGACCACCATACTGGGGCACCTGTGAGGACCATTTGAAATCACAATAAAGAGGTTGTGCTTTTCAGAAGAAAGATGACTTTTAGTTTTGGGAGGGCACCAGGCCCCGTGAAAACCAGGTGGTCCCCACCTCAGAGACCTTTCTGAGGATGCTGTGGATGTAGACAGCGTGGAGCCCCCATCCCACCACTGACTGCCCCCGAGCAAGAGGAGGTGGTCAACATCACTGCTAATCACCAGGAAGAGGTTCTCATGGTGACTGTAGCTGAACATGTTTGTTCACGAGAGGAGATAAATGCAGGTAAAAGATATGAACAATATGTATATGCAAATATTTTAGAGATTTTTTTGCAAAATTTAGTAGACAGCAAGTCCATACTTGCCAGGTGGATTCTTATGCAAATGCGCTGCAGTGAATGCCATTTAGACTCCGTTCTGTTCAGTACACTTTGGTCTTTACTCTTTGCTCACTACTGTTTAAGCATCATTGCAAGTTTATAAACATTCATATTTTTTACAGGGGAATAAAGAGAATTTGGTTTTATGAAACAGTCTGCTTTAGGATGTTTCACAGAAGCTTTCCTTCTCTGTGGCTTTTGCTGGGCACAAAATAAAAGTAACATACTTTAAGTGCTTTATAAAAGTAAAGTAAATTCAATTTAATTTGTACTAAGTAGAAATATGAAAAAACGGTGACTGTGACATTTGCATGAATAGCAAGATACATTCTGCATTCCAGTGAGATCCTAACATTGTTTGTGCTTACGCTCCTAACTTTTATTTATGGGACGCATTTGTTATTACGATGTTAGACGGTCAAAATTACATTGATTTACCCACTGATACAGCAGGATATTCCTCAGTCCAGAGTCATCTAAACAAGGATTCTATCTGAGGAGTGGGATTGTAACCAGAATAACCTCAGCCACTGTGCTTCTTCTGCCAGAAATTTCTCTTTCTCAAAGTCACGGCCCTAAAGGGTGACACAGATATGGGATTCACATCTCCATCTGCTTGGCTCAGCTGCTCAGCAGTTACAGAGCCAAAAGCAGTTTGTTGCAGTTTTCTGTGTTTAAAACCCAGGGTGTCCAGGTTGCCTGTTGGGGAGTGCAACCAACTAACTTACCAGAATCCTGCTATTCCTGTTATAATAATAAAAATTATTTACCAGCACCACCAGCACGACTACCACCATCATCACCATCATCATCATGGTGTTGCTAACCCAGCACCTTCATTCAAAGCCACTGTCTGCTGTCATCAAAGCAGGGGTTTGCTGGCCAACAGCACCTCCACCTTAAACACTTGAAGTTAACATCAGAAGTTGGAAACAATCTGGTCAGGAAAAAGGATGTTTCTGCCGCTCCCCTTCATTGTGGCTCCCTGTGGTGAAGCGCCGATGACGCACGCGGCTTCTAATGAGATTCTCTGCTGTTCTCTAAGAGGAGAAAACACTCATTTTCAAAGCTCTGCTTGACCTTTTTCAGCCTCAAATCCATTTTTGTTCAGTTACTCAACATTTATATCTGTAAGACCTTCCAAAGACCCCATTTAGACAGAAATGGTTACCGTCTAAAGGAAAAAACCCAGGTTTTCGTATCGGCAAACCAATGGCTTTTGACAGAACCACTGTAATGGCCTTTAAAACCTCATTTTTGGTGGAGGGCTGCCGAAAAGGTCTTTGAGAAACACCATAAACTTTCCTTAGCTGCGCTGGTAAGATGACGGTCCTTCCTGTGCGGCTCAAACTTGCGTAGCAGCCACTTCCTCACCCGTCTTCATCATGCGGGTGTATAAGCAAATAAATGAGTTGCACCGGAGAGTTTGATGTGACCCGGTTCGTTTCTTAAGACGACCGGTGACTACGTTGCCTGCAACAAGAATTTCACAGCCTTCACATAAACAGCTTTTGATTATGTTTCAACATCTTGTTTTATTGGAAATGCAGGCTATAATGTTTGTTCATTGTTTAACAACTTTGAAACATTTCAATATGTTTTTAAGGGAACTTTGTCTAAATTACAGTCCCTGTATGCAGGACAAGGTACAGGAATCGCTTGTTTTTTATGTGTGAAAATGGTACTGTATTGTAAGTGCAACGAGGCCACTTTATTAGGTACAGCCGGCTAGTGCTTGGGTGGTCTTGTTGTGAAGGGGTGATGAAGGACTTGTTGGCACACAATTTGTTGTCGACTTTTTTCATGGATTTTGCGGTTATTGGAGCATTATTTGAATCCCAAAGAGTACTTATATATCACTGATACTAACCCTTCAGGTCCAGTCTGGCTTTTCTCAAACTGAAACTCGGAGCAGAAAAATGCTTTATAAAACATGCAATACAGTGGATTCAGAAAGTATTCAGAGCTCTTCCCTTTCTGCACACTAGATGTCATTTTAAATGGATAAATTTGCCATTTTTGCCCATCAGCCTACACTCAATATTGACAAAGTGAAAACATGTTTTCAGAAAGGTTTGCAAATGTATTAGTGTTCACTTGAATACTGTCTGAATCCACTGTATCTCAGGATGGTTCCACAAACATGACCGTGCCTTCACCCCAGTGGCCTGTACTGTCCCCACCTCTCGTGCTAGTAGACCATGACTGAGATGTGGTTGGGAGGTTAGTAGAATAAATGTGCTGCCGATAGAATCTGCAGAAGCTGTGTGAAGATGTTAATGCAACAATGGAACCAGATCCCTGATTCTGAATTCAGGCTCTACTGAGAGCTAAGGAGGGTGGAACCCACCACTTGATATTTGTACCTAATAATTTGCTGGTGAGTGTACTGTGTATTTGTCCTCTATCATGTAAAGGAAGTAACTTCTATATCCACAAAGCTCAGTCTGTTTGTTCGCTTGTTTCTTCTTTACGCACAGCTTTGTTTTTCAAGCCACAGAGTTGAAACTTCTCACATAAGTTCTTCTCACCCTAAGTGAGGTTTTTGCGCAGATAAACACATGCAAAACAGTGCTGCAAACAAAAATGATGTGAACCTCCATGCAGTTCAAGGCTGATTTGTCAAGATGCAGTTTAACACTTCTCACACAAATACCCTCCCAACCATAAACACAAATGCACATGGTGCTACGCATATTATTAAAGTGTGCTCCCAGGCAGTTCCCAGCTAATTTGGTAGGAGGAAAAATGGCCCACTGTATACACACACACACACACACACACACACATACACACACACACACACCAAAGAACGCTTTATTTACATGTGGTAATAAAATGGTGAGATATATTTTTTATTTCTTTTCTCCTTTCCATCTTTCCAGTGGACTATGACCACAGTATTTCTTTCTGTGGGGTCTGTCTTATATACTGTTGCAGCCACTTTAAGGCTAATACTGTTCAGTAACTTATTAGTAGTAGTTATTTTTATTTATGTTTCGCCTTTCTTTCTTGGGCAGCACTGGGTAACTCAGCTAGTATTGCCTATAAGTTTGAATTATACTGAGTAAATCATTGGACAAAATATTACTTTCTTTTCAGTTCACGGTATTTTTGTTGTGAAAAGAGTATCGTTGAATTCTGTGTAGTTAAATTGTGAAGGGGGCCAAAAAAGTGGTTTCTCGTCTTTAAATGTTGATTTTCAAGGAGGCAGGAATGAGGTAAATGCACCCATTACCATGATACTGTATAGATGCATGGTTTGCTGGAATCTGGGCTGTGCAGTGTGGGATGGGGTACCTGATGGACACTACAGTATGTGTTTGTAGCCCTCAGGATCTGTCCCTCAGAAAGGACTGGGAAATCGTTCTATTGTGCTGTGTGGCTTTTACACATTTTTATCATTTCTGTCAAGTCAAATTATTATTTGTCTGCAGCATGAACTCAACACAAAGGGTACCGATCATTTTGAATGATATTTCTCAGAGAATCTACAGTTTTGGTTTGTGTGTGCCAAGCCTCGCTGTCGTCTCTAATTTTCTGAATCCCTTTCCGTTAGCCAAACTCCCACCAACCCCTGCGTTTGATCCCGCATCACTTGAGCTCCTCTGATGAAGAGGAAGGCATTTCAGCCCCCTCTGGAGCCTCCTAGAAAGCAGATTGACAGAATGAAGTTTGCGTCAGACCTGGGCTACATTTTCACCGAGACAATTGCAGCAAAGAAGGCTGTCATCGCAAGAAAAAGGACAAACTGTATGGGGAGAAATGTAAGTAAAATTAAAACTTTTCCACAGACTGGGTGGTGAGGTGTTACTAACAAAGAGGGACAAAATCATGGAAGATATGACAGCAAGCTATGAAGATATATGCTGTACCTTGAGTTTTTCCAAATCTGTTTTTCCTGGCAGGGATTTTTGTGGTGTGTGAAAGGCCTAAAGGCAGATTTAAAAATCATTACTGTTTTGATTATAACTGATTATAACTTGGTGGCATAACACTGTTAACTTGCATTGATTTACTCTGTAAATGTTGTACAGTCAAGGAAATTTATCATACTTCTGACAAATGTATTTAGCTGAATTACTTTTGCTGACCTTTTTGACTTGCTGGATCTCAGATGTAGACTTGGACCTGTTTTTGGCATGTTTCTGCGGTACTGATGAAGAGCACTGAAAAGGAAGTGAAATCCGGGTGCAGGGTGAGGATGCGTTTCAAAGTGTGCTGCAGATGTCTGCTTATTGTACCCACCTTATTGTCCATATTTGTAATGTCTGGTAATATCACCTCAAATCACCAAGCCTTTTTTCAGACACTGGATTTTCAAATTATCTGAAAAACAAAAGAAAAAACAACATATTACATGCACTTAAATTCACATGTGGCCAGTAGATGGAATGGTGGTTAAGGCCTTGCTGCATTCATTTTGATCAAAAAGCTTATTCAAAATCGAACACTCTGATTTGAATATACAGCTTGATAAGAATAATAACTATTATAGCTATGCTTATATAATAATTATCAGTTCCTCTCATCACTGTAAGTCACTTTGGACAAAGGCTTTAGTTAAAACAAATCAATAATTCACTCGCAGCGAAGTGTATGTAGGTGGTTGTCTTGGCCACTAGATGGCGCTATTTGCCAACTACACCCAACGCGAGCTTGGAGCTGCGGCTGAAGCGCAGAAAGCGTTAAGTTAAATATTCTGTGTTGCGAATGTATTATCTTCCGGGGTGCAGGAGAACTGAAAACAAGGCTAAAGCTATTGAAAAACGTTTTGCTACTAACCATAGGGTTAAAATTAAGTATTAAAATAAGAGAACGTTTCATTCTTTTGAACCTTGGCCAAAAATGAGGTTGTGTTGTTTTCATAACTGCTGAACTAAGGTTCATGCTTCAGGCCTGTCTGTTAAATATGAATAATACAGGGTAAAATTACGTACAGTGTTTATACTTTGCATTTCAACTGGATGATGCGTGTGAAGACATTGTTTGGGGTTTGTCTTTGAAACGCACTTCTTAACAGAATTGCTCTAACTGGGGATGGTGGCCTTGCAGTGCTGTTTTGCAGAGATGCTGGCCATGACCTTAAAAAAGCAATTTTGCTGTAGAAGGTGCTGTTATTCAAGTGGTGACTCATGTTGCTGCGGCATGGTTCAAGAAAGTTCACCTCTGTGCGTGTGTGTGTCTGTCTGTGTGTAAAGTCCTGCAGTTTGCATCAGCAGCTTCAGATCTTACATTGTACCCAGTTTTTGCTGAAGCTCTCAAATGAATGTTCTCTCTCTGTGATTGACAGCTGCCTAGAAATAGCATTAAAAGACTTAGGAGCTTAGAATTTGGAAAAACAGAATTGTGCGTTGCATTTATTTATTTTTTTTCCTATTCATGTCCTCCTTCACAACCACCTAGTCAGATTTTCAGGAATCTCGACGTTATCTGAAGTCCCATCAATATGATGACAACACCTTAGTTATGCTCCACAGAGCTGTCAGGGAATGTCGTCACCATGGCAACAGGCAGATCCCGACCACCATGGAGCTGAAGGAATCAGAAGCGTTGGTTCCCTGTGCTGGAAATGTGTCCCTCAAGAGCATTGAAACAGACCCCCCAAGGTGCACCTGTTACTCCAACGTTGCAAGCAACACACCAGCGTGACACACACTGTTTCAGAGTGCAGCATGGTGACACCAAAGGACTTGTCACCATGCTCAGAATTATTGAAATAAAGTTTTCTTTAGGCTTAACAGAGTCACAGGAAAAATTTTTCTTATGTTGAGAATGTGACAGATCTGGACTGAAGAATATTCCTAGGATGTAATAATTAGTTAGATGGAAGGTTTCTTCTCCTGTAAATATGTTCAAACTGCCAGTACTGTAGATGGTGGACTGCAGCTTTTCCTGTTGACTGGAATGAAATCCCTGGACTGTAAGGCACAGTTCCAGTTCCTCCCCGTGATGGAGTCAAACAAAGCCAATGTGACACTCTGAGTCACAACAAGACCCTTTCAGGCAGTCTATGAAAAAAATCACCCAGTAAAAATAGAAAGTATGAGGCCACTTCCTCAAAATGCACATCAATTCACACAATTTGAAAAAGTTTGAAAGCAACAATTCTTACATTTTCAGTAATTTAACTGAATTTAAGTTGATTTGTGCAACTGATGTATGCATGAGGGATGCAAGGGTGCAGCAGGATAAGCTGGTGCCTCACAGCTCTTGGGCTGCTTGTCTGATGTCTGGTTCAAGTTCAGCTCAGGGGTGTGTGTGGGGTTTGCAGGTTCTCCTCTGTGTTTGCACCCTTCTAAGGCAAAAATATGCCGGAAGAAGGCAATGGCAAACCTCTTCTGTTCCTCCTTGCCTTGAAAACCATCTCAGTGGTCACCCAGGAGTCAGTAACAACTTTATGGTGCTTTCCAATCCAAGTGATGTACGAAAACACCTCCAATGTACTTCTGTTTGCTATGTACCACACACTTCTAGCAAAATTAAACCCAAAATAAAGCAACTGACATGAAAGGTGTTTCGGGCTCAGGAATATAAACATTAAATAAATCATTATTAAAGTAGCAAATACTGCTTTTTAGGTGGGTTTGTGGGCCGTCAAACCGAGTCTGGTACAGAATGACCTGAGAGCTGATGGTGGACGCAGCTGGGCTGCACCTGCATGCTGCACAGGGTCGGAACACAGAGCATCAGGCCACAGCTTCAGGACCCCCGCAACACTGTGCTCTTGCTGTGTTTCTACATGACCCCAGACTAAATAAATCAATGCCTTCCAGTGCATCAGTCCTGCCCCCCCCCCCCCACCAGCAGGACATCGATGCAGCTACCGCACATAACTAAATTAACAAGGATGGGCTTATTCAGCGGCCAGATACAGTTTTCCGCTTCTCATTCTGTTTTCCTCTTGTCTGGTTACAGCTAACATCTGTGGAACCAAGAGGAACGCAGAAGCAGCAGATGGGATTTGTTATATGAACCGTGAAGCACAATTTGAAATATCAAATATAATGTAAATATTTTTGATCAGACTCTAATGGTCTGGATTCACAAAAAAAAAAACAATGTGAAATGTGGCAAAATATAAATTTGATGGGCAATACTTAAAGTGTTAGCAAATGAATGAGAGAACCTGTTATCCAGTGAATTAAGAAGAGAATGAAGGCCTGTGTGTGTGTGTGTGCCTATTTAATCAGTTAAGTTTTCACACCATCTCTCCCCAATACTTTTGTATCAACAATTGGAGTTCAGATTATTTCCTGTCACTTTAAAGCAAGATTGTAAATTAGAAAAATGACATCCAAAAAGCAAATTCCTTTAAAAAATGCAAAAAATGTAAAAATGCAGGAATAAGGAACAAGTGAATGCTTATCAATAATGTGTACAGTGTAGAGAAGGAAAAGAGGCTGCGGGCCCCCAGTGATCGCTTACTTCTGCCACCGTCACCGTCATTGGTAATAAACAAACCATGCACAGTTGCCTTACCTTCTGCGAACCCCTGTATAAACTAGACCTCAGGATGTGAAGATGAAGTGTGGCGCATGTGGCAGGGAGGAACAGGAGGCTTCTTACCTTTGTGTTCTTCCCCTTCCTAGACACCCCCTTCCTCCTCCTCCTCCTCCCCCCCCGCAGGCGACAGCACTCCACTCTGCCCATTCACAGGTCCATACCCACAGCGACCGGCGGTGCTCCTCCTTCCCTGAGCCCATCCAGCCCTCGTGAAGGACGTCAGGCCTGCATGTGTGAGCGTGAACCTGTGTGTCTGCATGCATTTGCCAGTCTGCTGGTGCTGTGAATGAGCGTGTGCTCATTTCACTGAGTGTGTAAGCACCTCGTGTCTGAGCGAACAACCCACAGTGCAAACTGCTTCCTTTACAGCAGAAAAACTTACACCTAAAAGCCAGAACAATAAAACCTTTGACAGGTGAAGCAAATAACATTTATGATCTCATTACAACAGCACCTATGAAAGGGTGGGGGGAGATATTAGGCAGCAAGTGAACAGCCAGTTGTTGAGGTTGATGTGTTGGAAGCAGGAAAAATGGACAAGCGTAGAGTGACTGAAAAATTCCAAATTGTGATGGCTATACGACTGGTTCAGAGCATCTCCAAAATGCCAGCATGTGTGTGTGTGTGTGGGGGGGGGGGGGGGGGGTTCCTGGGATGCAATGATTAGTAGCAACCAAAAGCGGTCCAAGGAAGGGCAATTGTTGCCAACTGGTGACAGAGTCACGGGTACTCAAGGCTCATTGATGCCCGTCTGGTCCAATCCCACAGAACAGCTACTGTAGCTCAAATTTCTGAAAACCTTAACGCTGGCCATGGTAGAGAAGTGTCAGAACACACAATGCATTGCAGCTTTGCTCCATATGAGGCTGCGTTGCCACAGACTGGTCAGAGTGCCCATGCTGACCCCTGTCCACCACTAAAAGCTCCTACAATGGGCACGTGAGCATCCAAAATGGACTGTGGAGCAATGGAAGAAGCTGGCTTGGTCTGATGAATCATGTTTTTTTTTAAGATCATGTGGACAGCTGGGTGCGTGTGCATTGTTTACCTGGGGAAGAGATGGCAACAGGATGCACTATGGTCTGGGCAAAGTTTTGCTGGGAAACCTTGGGTCCTGGTGTTCATGTGGATGTTACTTTGATGCGTACCACCTACCTAAACACTGCTGCAGACCATGTGCACCCCTTCATGGCAACGGTATTCCCTGATGGCAGCGGTCCTGCCACACTGCAAAAATGGTTTGAGGAACATGACAAAGAGTTCGAGGTGTTGTCTTGGCCTCCAAATTTCCCAGATCTCAATCCAATTGAGCATCTGTAGGATGTGCTGAAGAAACAAGTCTGATCCATGGAGCCCCAGTTCACAACTTCCAGGACTTAAAGGATCCTCTGCTAACATCTTGGTGCCGGATACCACAGGACACCTTGAGAGGTCTTGTGGAGTCCATGACTCGACGGGTCAGAGCTATTTTGGCGGGTGGTTGTCATGTTGAGGCTGATTGGTGTATATTTGACAATAAGGAGAAAAAAAATCACTCCAACTTAACACATTTATTTATTGCTCCAGGAAGCAGCAGAGAACACTCTTGCTATCCTGTGTCCCACACTTTCATTCACTTGTTTGAATTCTTCCATCTATTCCAAGCCGTTTACTGTAATGCAAATTATTCCATCCAATTTTTTACCCAACATACAATTCAGAATACAGTACGCTGGTTGTCCAACAATGGACCACCATAATGGACAAGCAGGTGAACAACAGACCCTGGGACATGGCAAGTCCTTGCGCGACACAGTTATGGACACAGAGATGTGCCTTTACATTTACTGACCTGAGGTCACTTACACTAAGCACACACCGGTGCCAAGTGCAGCCTCCCTCTGCGGAGGGAGCAGATGCTCATCTGGAGCCAATGCTAACACAATGTTTGTACGTAATGCATTCAGTACTTCTTAAAGTGCTGATTTAAATTCAATATCAGTCAGAGACACTGGAGGTAGAAGCACGTATGTCATAATTTAAGTAAACAGTTAATATTATGGGAAGAGCAGAGAAAAACTACAGTTCTTGCAGAGAAAAATGCAGGAACAGTTCTTCAGAAATGAGCATTTGATGGAGCAAATTTATTATCAGAACGTATTAATTACATTTGCCTAAAAGATATAAATTACAGTTTGTAAAATATTTAAACCTGGCAGAGGTGAAGTGCTTTAGAAAAGTCCAGGTGCTGAAAAGGCGGCACAGTCCTTCTCTGGACACTTTTTTTTAGCAGTTATGCTGGGCCAATGTGCGAAGGGACAGTTTTTGGGGAGGAGGTGGCTGCTGGTCAGACGATTGTTTCCCTCGCCGAATCCGAGCAGAGAAAGCAGCTCTCGGACTCGTATGAGGACAGCCTGGTGTTTGCCACGTCTGTCGCCGGCTGTGAGTATGGAAGTGACGCGGAGGCCCTGCGGTGTTTCTCCTTCTCCGGAACTTTGTCCCGCGTCTCTCCCTCGCACTCCATCAAGGGGAGCTGCAGGAACGGGGGCATCTCCAGGTGCTCCTTGCACAGGAGTCCTCGCTGGTCATCTGCGCTGCAGAACTGCGACCTTGTCAGCAGCTCCATGAGTCCTTGTACAGAGACAAACGTTTGCCACTTCCTTACAGAACTGCAGGAACAGAAGTACCTACGACCACGGCGGCGCTTAACATTTAATCCATGTAACTCAGTCAGAAAGGCTGCCTCCAGCTTGCAGGTTATGGACACAGATGCATCCATAGACATTAACCTGAGCTGAGGCAGTTAAACACTTCACAGCTTCACGGTCGGGCGAGAAAGTAGTCAGATAGGAAGAAATGGGACAAATAATTTGTGTTACATAAACATCTTAAAATTGACCCAGAATTCATGTAAACGGTGATAAAAATCGATGTGAAATTTGAATGCGATTCGAAGCCTTCGCACATCCAGCACCCCGACCCACCGTCCATGTCGTAAGCCCTGCGGCCTTGGTTTCTGGAGCTGCTGTGGGGGCGGAGCCTGTCTGTTGGCAGGAGGGCAGCCACCTCTGTGTTCCCGGGCCTTGCCGGCAGCCTCTGTTCACGATGGAAAGGAACACACAGAGCAGAGTCAGACTTGCACAATGACAATAATAATGATGACAAAAGGTGACAGCCATTGCCTGGCTGTGTGACTTCACTGGGGGTGCTTTCCGCTGAACTTTACACAGCACACGCTGGCACTCACCTCAGCGATGGGCGCCGAGGAGCTGACATTTGGCCTGCTGTTCTGACTGTTACCTGGGAGTGGAGTCAAACATGCTGTGAATGTCTGACCCAGGCGTGTGACAAAGTGACAAAGTAACATGGATGCTGAAGAGCCTTTTTTTAAAAAACAAATCAATGAAGTTGCTTTCTGGACTTCCGAACTGAAGCTAGAACATGTGTCGCTCGGTTGTACTGTGTGTATAAACCGGTCTGACCGGTAAAAGTGCTTAGGCAAAGACAGTTGTCACGAAGTACACAACAGGCCTGCTTTGGTGTGAATTTGGTCAACCTGGGGGGGGGGGGGGTCCTTGGCAATGTAAACCAGTTTGAACCATCACAGTTCAACCCCCACAGTCAGGACCTTCCTCAAGGCTCCAATATGGCTTTGTGCTCCAGCACTCTCAGGCAAGGGGTGATGCTGCATCAAAACTTCTAAAGTATTTGCATTTTTTTGAGGATGAAAATACTCAAAACTAAGCAAACCAAGAAACATCCAAAGAGACATAAAGGCAGACCGGTTTGATTCATTCAAATGCATGCCAAGCCTGCTAGTTTTTCATTCTTTTTACACACACAATTCCTACCCTAATTTTGTTTGTCACATTTTAGACAAGAAGATTTATTTTTCATGTGTTCACTCTATTATTACTTCTCTCTATTATTATTTCTTATTTTCCAGTCAAAACTGCACAGCTTTTTGAACAAAGGATTAAAAAAGACTCTGCACGCCACACGTGAGATGCGCTGATGCGTTTGTGTTTTGTAAGAATTGTGCATTTGCTCTATCAAGAAATAAATGCATGAATAATAAAGTCCATGCATGCATTTTTGCAACAAAACCAAGACAGTTTTACATGTTTCTATGCACAAATGAGGGTGAATTCAAGGAGCTGTTAGGTCAGCATCTGAAAACGTGGAACTGAGTACATAAGTCACAGAATCGGTGTAATAATAGATTATTGTCTACTGAGCCATGTGGAGGTTTATAAAGAAATATTATTTTAACAAATAGTGAAACGGTAGGACGTGGATAAGCTTTTAATACATCTGATATATATAGTGGAGGAATAAAAAAAGAAAAAAGCAACTGGTTCATGTTGTGTGTTGTATGCTTGCCTTTGACTTGGTCCAGGCGCAGCTGCTTGTTGGCCAGAGAGGAGACCTCCATGGTCATGTTTAAGTGCTCCCTGTCCCCACTCTGAAGTAGAGACAAGAAAAGGAAAAATGTGTAGAAATCTGGAGATGTTCAAGGCATTTAACCAGCTATATACAAAAGTTCAGTTGCCATAAAGTTCAGTTGTCTGGTCAAGAGGGCCAGCTCTGTCCTGGGCTGTTCTCTGAAGTCCATCGAGCAGGCTGGGCAGGAGAGAATGTTGTCCAAGCTGACATCCATCATGGACAACACCTCCCACCCCTTACATGAGTCTGTACGAGCACTGGGTAGCTCATTCAGCAGCAGACTCTTACATCCACAGTGTAGGAAGGAGCGCTACCGCAGGACATTCTTACCAGCAGCTGTCAGACTGCAACTGCAGTCTGAATTGGTTAAATTATTTATTTATAACTTATTAATGTATATAGAGTTATTTTATTTTATTGTACTTGTGTACAGACTTACTAATCTAATTGTTCGTGTCCTTCTTTAATACTAACCTACTTGCTCTTCTCCTATATTCCCTTCCTGATAAGAGCCCTGTAACACCGAAATTTCCCATTCATGGGATAATAAAGGTTTATTCTATTCTATAATCAGAAAATTTACTATATGCTTGTGTGTGTGTGTGTGTGTGTGTGTGTGTGTGTGTGTGTGTGTGTGTGTAAAAACTGGCAAGTTCATCCTCTTCCTCATCAGTTAGCTAGGAACTGCCTGGAGGCACATTGTCACTAATATGCTTATCGCCATGTATGTAGGCACGTGACACAACTATGCTGGCATTTCCAAGTTGTATTGAAAAGGCCGAATTGGACATTTTGAAGATACTAAGTGAGCTTTTGTGTGTAATGAACTTGACCACACAAAAACCTTATTTAGGGTAAGAAGTACCAGTGTGCCAAATTTCAGGTCTGTGGCTTGAAAAACAAAGCCGTGCATAAGGAACAAACAGACAGACAGACAGGCAAACGGAAGTTTATAGACATGATATAGCATGCATTCGTAGTTGCAAAGGCCACCTGTGGTCCTTAGTCTGAATATGAACTTGGGTATTAAAAGAAATCTGGCCTAATTGCTCCAGGACAAATTTAACTGGATAAAAAAGTTATTTTTTTTTAAAAAACCAGCTCTGTGAATGTATAAAATGCATGTGCCAAGTTTAACTCACTATAGTGACCACGACGTCCTGAGGTTTCAGGCTGTGCTTCTCCAGAACAGGACTCAGTGCCTCCCCAAGGCTGTTACTGCTTTTCACCACAATGCCAGTAATCTTCCCAGTGAATGCTATCTCCAAACTGAAAAAATGCAGCAAAAATGACGTCAAACAACTGTAACCTTCATTTTTCAAGGTTTCATGGCCTGGTGAAAGAAAACAAACCTTTCTGAACCTCGACCGGATGCAAGCCAGAAATAAGCAGTGTGGCGGTACTCACAGAAATGCTACTTGAAACTCGAGGATGACCTGTTGTTCTTTAAGCACAGAACTGTCCTGGTCCAGCGAAAGATGTCGCTGAAGAAAATGAAGATGGACACGAAACCTCATCAGATCATAAGAAGTTTCACTACAACAGAGCAGTTCCGTTCCAGCACAGAGCTTGTATCAGAGCGCTTTGGAGACGAAATGCACCTTGTCTTCGCCACGGAGGTAGATGATCACATCATGCAGGGGGACGCCCCTCTTCTGACACAGCCCTGTGAGCATGTCCCTCACGGACACTCCGGGCCGAGTCATTGCCAGGGAAGCCGTCCCATCGGGGAAGAACACGCAGCAGTAACCTTCCGTTGGTGCAGGCCCTGCAGATGGAGCCCGCTGTTGACTCCGAGTACTTAAGCGCTCCAGCTGAAAGACATGGAAAAAAAACTGACGCTTCAGAAAGAGGAGTGCGCTCCTCACACTCAGCCTAGAAGAAGATCCAAAATGTTGAGTTACAGCTAGAAGTATTACAAGCCGCATATGATCTGAAAGTATTAGCTGTGATGGAGCGATACCCAGAACAAAATGTTTTGAGCCCAGGTAGAGCTCGTGTAGGAACACAATTGTGTTGCCGTGGCTCCAGGTCCAGTGTTTCCCTGTGATGGAGGCCACCAGCTCAGGAGGTGCACATGACTGGTAGGTCACGCTGATGGTAGCAACGTGGATTTGACCACAAGGTCAACCCAGCGAAGGGACCCAGACGTGCAAGTGTTCACTCACCTCAGACTGGCCTTGAAGGGAGACCCTCTGCATGGCGGTGGATGGCCTGAGCGCCCCCTGCGACTCTGTGTGCAGGACGGTGTAATGATTGCACATTTCAGCTGCAGGAGGGAGACAGCATTGGGGACAGTAAGCAGCCACCTAGCAGCTATGCAGGAAACAGAAGACCTTGCATCTGTTGTTGCGCAGTGTTTTTGCTTCATTTTTAGCTTTGACGCCATGCTACGGACTATCGTACCCCCCCACGATCCTCTTTTCTCACGCCGCTTGTCCCATGGCCTCCTTTCTGCCGCGCCTTTCCTCCTGTCCACACAGTCGTCAACATCAAAAGGCAGAGATTTCCCCAGCTTCAGTTTCTTTTTCTGTAGCCATACAGACACAGCTGACATTAAAGCGCAAACTCGGCAAAAGCTAAGGTACCCACCATGCACACAGAAACAAGGCGCAAAGTCATTTCAGCTTCGCCATTCATCTGCCCACCTACTTATTCACGTACGGCTGCGGCGAGCCGGTCGTGCTGGATAAGGCTTAAGATTTCCATTCGTTGTGTGTACTGAGCAGCCGCGTAGGACCTTAAAGTCCTTTGCAATAAAGGGTAGAAGGCACAGTTGTGTTTGAAGAAGTGAGGCTGCCAATGCAGGTCCTAAAAGTTTCTTTGTGGAAATAAAGCTAAGCTTCAAATATCAAAGATTTTGGCCTCGTAACCACAGCTTTTAAGAGCGGAACAGCACGCCGAGACCTTACCCTCTTGTCGCTCGGAGAATGGCTGTCATTGGGGCCCCCTCTCCCCGCCCCCGGGGTCTTGGGCGTGGGACCAGCATCCGGGGACTGCCTGCCCTCCATGTCAGCCAGCACACAGTTGCGGTAAAGTTGCGAGCGAACAAAACGCGTGTAGCTGTCGAACTTCATCAGTTTGAAGATCTGCAGGAGCAGAGCGGTGAGGAAATGAAAGGACACGGCCTTTGTCGAGGACAGAGTCATCGTATCGATCATGAACGCGTCCACGTACGGTGTCAAAGCAACGCCCAAAACGTTTACAAAACATCAGCGCTTTTCCAGTTTTGAAGCCAGCATATCAGCTGGTTTTGGTGTCCTTAGTGTGGTACCTGCTGCTGAGCTTGGTGGAACATGTCTGGGCGAGGGGTCTCTAGGTCACTTTCCCGGACCCGAGCTTTTTCATCAATGTTGATCGCGTGGGTGGCGCTGTTCGAGAGGAAGGCGTCGAAGATGGAGCGGGCCTCTCGGCTCAGCTGCGGGACAAATCGCGGCCAATGATCCTTTACGGTTGGATCGTATGTGATTTTAGCAAGCAAATTTTTTAAACGTCATGGAACGAGGGATCGGTGATATAAGACAAATAAACAAGGGACTTTGTTTATTGCTTCTGCAACGCCAATGCTAACATCCACCCCGGTGTTTTAAATCATCGCTCCCATCACGACACTTACCTCCTCTTTTTGGCTGGCTGGAATTTTCCGGAACTTTTCGCATGCCTGCCAGAAGAGGATGTTTTCTGCACTGACCTCTGACTTCAGGAAAGCCTGAAACACACCACGTCCTCCAGGTTTTTCAACACCCGGCTTCTCCGCATGGGCCAACTTCATAACGCGTTCTTTTCTCATACGTTGCAGATTATTACTTTTACAAAAGCAACTTCGAAAATATGCCTCGCTGGCTTGGCTAATGCACCAATGTACACGTTTGCAGCTTTTTAAAAATTCAGTCAGCTTCAGATTGTTAGAGTTTATCAAGCTTTCATAAAGATCTCGATGGTAGGTTCATTTAGAAGGGAAAACAGAGGCACGGAGGCAATTTAACACCAAATACTGGATTATAATCCAGGGATGATGTGAAACGCCCACGAGCCATTATTTAGCAGTGCTGTATTAATACATTTATTAATAGGAAATTAAGAAATAATATGACTGAATCATATCTGAACAGTCGTGCTCATCGCTGTTCTGCCGCTGCTCATTATTGGCTCCTTGCACGGGGTTGGAGGTCAGCTCACTGTGAAGCAGAGCACCCCGGTGGGGTCTTCCAGTAGCTTCTCAAAGCTGACAGCCCAACTCGCCACCGTGCCCAGCGCTCTCTGCTGCTGCGGTGACCCGGCTCCCCAGTTTGGGCTGTGGCTGCTGCCCCTGCAGTGCTGCTGGGCCATGTTCAGCTCTTCGCATGCAAATGGTGACACAAGACGTAGCCACAGCAGTCAAACGTGCAAACAGGAGTCGACAGGCCCAATCCAGTTATCATCCAATATTTTGCAGCTTCCTCACGATCTTTGCTAACAACTGCCAGGTATCTTAGCACCATCTGACACTGTTAGATCCTGCCAGACGAAAGGAAACGATTATAACTGTAAGTGTCAACTGTTCATTTCGGTACTGAGGGAATTTTATTAACTTTTTGTTGGTGCTTTGCTTTCATCCGCTTCATTCCTTCTAATAGATCTGCATGACCATATTTCCCCCCAATGAATAACAAGATACACTTGAGCAAACATTTGTGCTGGTGGAGTAGGTTTGCATTATGAAACGGAAATATTTCATAATCCGAAATACGAAAATGCCAATAGACATTATTTACGTCATGACCTCGGAGATATATTTTTTACGTACAGTAAAAATTATGTGCGATATATTCCATTTGGTAAATGTACGTATTGTACAACACTTTGTTATGTTTCCTCTTTAAACGTTAGAAGCGACTGCACAAAAGAGATCGGCCATGTACGTAGAAATGTGCGTAATGCACATAGAAATTCCTTTAAAAGGCAGTTTAGAGAAGAATTTGGCCGTTTTTCCGCAAAATTTTAACGCAAAAGCGGCTACCATCTAAGACAATTCTGATTCAGAAGAGCATTTTGGTTGTCTTCGGGTTAGAAAGCGAAAGTTCCTCTCGTGAAGACTCCACACGCTTACGAAAGCGTACGACGGTTAAAAGTCAGACTTCTGGTTTGGTTATAAACACTTCGATATGTGTCGGTTACATCATTGTTTGTTATTTCACATTACAATCTCTCGAGAGAGCAAACTGTTTAATTTTTACCCAGTTTTCTTGGTGCTGTACAGATCATTGCAGGCCTCAAAGCGTCCTGTGATTTTCACCGTTTCGCAAATTCGCTTCCTATTAAATCTCAAACTCACCTTGTGCCTGTTGGGTCCTCCTGTTTTCCTCAAGTTTTGGGACATAACATCAGCTTCAAAATCCTGCACACCTTTTCGGTAAGTCGCAGACGAACGATAAATAGTAAAATAAAACTTTTGTCTTAGAATGTCTGCACCTGTCTTCACTTCCTGCCTGAACGGGAAGTTTTGCCATAGCAACCTGCCACAAAAGGAAGTGTGGGTAGTATGAGCACATAGATGATCTTCCTTTTGTCTCACTAAAGAATCTCCAAACTCGTTCATTACTTTGGCAGAATTTGCATGTCCAGTAAGCCTGAAAAATGATCAACGAACGCCCACATGTTGGACGTGGCATGCATTTCTCGAAGCGGTGCCTTTTATTCAGCAAACAAGATGCCATCCGTCAGATTTTTTCCACTTTAGACATTCTGCTGTTGTGAAATTTTATTTAAAACAGGCCTGCGAGCAAGCCTTCTGCTTTTTTTCAGAACACAGACCACAGGCTTGCAAGTCCATGATGTGGGGGGCGGGGTTTCACTAAGCGTCAGGGATGCACTGGGCCTTGTGGGACTGAACTTCCGAAGCTTACCTGGAGCAAAATGTCAGGGCATTCTTGCAAACTTCTGAACATTTCATTCACATTTAGACAATAATAAAGCAACTTCACACCTTTTAGACTCTGAATAAACATTTGGATATATTTTAGATGCTATGATATGGTTTTTCTATTAATAATAATTAAACATTTAATTTCTAAAAATTACTAATAATGTAATTACAAACAACTCAAACATGAATGAACAACGCTGGGTGAGGTGAGCAGTGTTCTATGGTATTGTGTTCTGGCCAACATGACATGATTATTGTCTTATATCACATGGGTACCAGCTTTTATTATTTAATAATCTTCACAGAACATCAGAACGGATTATGAAATATTTCCGTTTCATAATGCAAACCTACTCCACCAGCACAAATGTTTGCTCAACGAAAAATGCGTTTAAAAAGCTGGACCAGGTCGGCAGAACCCCAACATGCCTTCCAGGCTGATGAAATCACTGCATGTCAGCAGACTGTAAACATCCTGTTTTTCGTTTTTGTTTATATGACTTCCCAGAGCTCAAACTCAATAAATCGGCTCCTCCTACTGTATGGAAGTGAAAAGGTATAACATGAGACATAACATGCAGGTCATTGCAAAATGAAAAAAAAACAAAGATTTCGCAAGCGTACGCAAGAATTTCAACAGCCTCGGCCTTTAAATTAAGTACAGTTTTTGCTCTGTTTTAGATAAAGAGAAAAATGCATGGAACTTCAGCACGGACCTCAACTGAGAATAGGTCTGCACTTCCTACTTACACATTGCCCCTCAGTTAATATTTGTTATATTTCTCACTAAATATGATAATAATACCACTGAACTTAAAGCCAAACAGCCCTGTTGTCAAAGCTAAAATTATTATATTAAAAATGGAAATAACGCAGGAAAATACAGTGAGCCCCCGTATAAGAGAACTTAAGAAAAATACACTTTGACATCTTTTCCTTTCCCTTTCACAACAGCAGCAGCAGCAGCAGCAACAACAACTATAATAATAATAATAATAATAATAATAATAATAATAATAATAATAATAATAATAATAATAATAATGCATTTTCAGAAAATATGCTTTAATCCATGCATTGTTTTTGCCTGGTTTTATTGATTTAATATAAATAAGCAAGCACTGCTGTTTGAAAGTATTGTACATTTGCTGATGTCCTGCTCTGCGCCTCTCTCTGTGGAAAGATACAGAATAAAGCAGATAAACCCATCCAGTACCTTTTGCCTACATTTGCTCAGGGTCTTGGGGGCGGCTGGCGAGCTGCTGACAAACAGAGGTGTCCGTGAAGAAACTGCTGCTGTCGTGCACCAGAGAGAACGGAAACGTGAGAGTGGCTGCCAGGGAACTGAGGGCTGCTGTGTTTGTGCATAAACCGACTCCACTGTCGTAAAGCAGGACAAATCTGCAACGTTCACTTCAGCGAGCCAACGGCACTGCACCGTGCAGGAATCTAATAAAGTTTAACACAACATTTCAGCCTTTACAATATGCCATACATACCGAGTTATTTAAATTGCTAAAAATGTGTCATGTGTAATAATAATAATAATAATAATAATAATAATAATAATAATTTGCCTAAATTTATGAACCAATAGGAAAACTATGACACTACCTCACTCTGGCAAATACAGAAAACTGAAGTGGTTTGATGTGTGATATTTATACTCATTAAATAAACTCAGTTGTGACTTTTCTGGAAATTACTGTACAAGAAAGACTGTTTGGCAGATAGTTCTGACGTACATTAAAATCTTAAGGGGATGGGACCCTATAGCAACCCAGACGTGACTGCTAACCAGTGTTACCAAGTGCTGTGGAACCTGAGATGCCAGCTGGTCCAAACTGGGTGAGACCTGGACCTCCAGGGTGTCTTCTGCAGAATCCCAGCCAAGCTCACGTTTAGGACGTCATGCAGTGGGGCTACATTGAGGCCAAGGAGCGGTGGAAGGGCCTCTTTTGGGCATTTCCTCCATCCTGGGTAAGTAACACACAGTTGGTGATGCCCGCAAGGGACCCGCGAACCCCATTGTTTTTTGTGTGCGTTGTGTGCTGTTTTCCAGCACACGAAGCTCTACGCGCACAGCTCGGTATACACATTTAAAGGAGCCGTCCGAGGCACGTTTAAGCGTAACCGGTTATTTTCTGCTTTTGTTCTGTCGCTTTTTATTATCAAGTTTGACTGGGGAACTGGTTATTTATTTCCTTCAAGTTTACCTGAAGGTGAAAGAAATCTTACAAAAGTCTCGGTACACATACAGGGCACGGGAATGAGAGGGAAACCAGATGCAAAGGATTGAGCGGTCAATAAAAAGTAATAAAGATTTTGCCTACTAGTTAAATTTCAGCTTCCCAATAAATTCGCTCACGGTGGGGTCCACAGAGCTGGTTCAGGAATAACACCCTCAAGGGCCTTGGTTACTTTTCTTCTGGACCACCAGGTATCTGTACAGTAACTGAAATCAGATTTAGCCAGCAAACTCCACGACTCATGAGGACAGAGGAAGAAGTGGGAGAGAAAACACATGCAATTGCTTCCCTAAGATGTTTTATTGCCCTGGGTCTTGTCTATAATAAACTACTCAAGTCTTTTATTTCACATTCCACCCCAAAGGAAGTTTCAGAACGCTGTGGTGCAGTTCTTCTCCATCAGTACTAACTGGGAGCCCTTAATCTCCATAACCATCTTGATGCATTCAGTTTCCATTCAGCTCGCTGCGTTTTCTCCATCGCAGCATCGGTGGGCAAAAAGCATGAGGGTGGCAATAGCCATTTGGACGGCTTACGTAAAGGTCTGTATATAATCGGCATTACCATGTGTAGCTTCAGAGTCCATCTGCCTGCATGGGGCTGTTTAATGGGCCTTTCTCTCCCGCTGAGGCCCAGGACAGCCAAGTTAGCAGCAGAGGCATCTGTGTCGGTGAAGAACTGTAAATGAGCCAGTTGAGCAGAACCTTGTGTGTTGACAAAGGACTGTTTTGTTATAAAATCCACCCAGGCAAACATACATGGTATTACGTCACCCGAAAGCTGCAGTCCCCTGACCTCCGGACACCCAAAGAAGAAATCACGGATGGATGGAGCGCCATTGCAGGCAAGGAGAATCCTGTAAACCTGAACGGCGGTCAAGAACCGAGTCGCTTTGCCTTAAGATTCAGGCGGACGCCGCGTGCCGGAAGGATGCAACATGCTGCATGAGAGACCTGTGGCAGAGAAATGCTGCCTTCAGTCTCTCAGGAGGTCACGCAGCTGAGAAAGCAGAAATTCACCAGTTAAAATATTATAATATGTGAAGTGTGTGTTTTTTTCATTACACTGGAACACCACTATGTGTTTCTTAACCTTACAAGATCCATTCCTTAGGAGGAAAGGATGAGGGAGGGGTCTTCCCAGTGTTCCACCAGTAAGTTCCTGAGGGTTCTCTGACTGGAATCTGAGTTCAAACCCCTAATCTGTCACACCAGCCATCTGTGGTGCTGTCTATGGTCAACAAAGGCTTAAGTAACCCTGACCAGTCCTAGACAATGGTTTTCAGGGGCATTTTGTGGTCGTGTCGGAATACAAATATGGAGCTTCTGTGCCCTGTACAGCAAGGAGCTT
This sequence comes from Heterotis niloticus, assembly GCA_018136845.1. NCBI lineage: Eukaryota > Metazoa > Chordata > Actinopteri > Osteoglossiformes > Osteoglossidae > Heterotis > Heterotis niloticus. The sequence goes on from CM030888.1 coordinate 20,234,596, forward strand.
AGTTGTAAGGTTCTAAGCTTATTTATCGCTCAGGCAAAAAAAAAAAAAACAGCTGTGACACGACATGGGGAACTGTAAAGGTTTATGTTGAAATAAATAAGCACAGCCTCTTCATGAAAGGGAAGGACCTGGTGTATCTGGAACAAGAATGGTGGTTGTACCATCTTCTGTCTACACTGGCCTTCAGCTAACTTACACTCAAATGTAGGAACCCAGGAAGGGCAAATGGAAATCACAATCTCACAAAAGCTCACACACTCCTGTCCCAGGTAAATAAAAGCATTCAAGCCCTCATCGCTACAGAATGTGCGGCGTTGACGGATTTGTACGTCGGTTCCCAGCGTGGAGAAGCTTTGCATTTGAAATCCCACTCTTCAGTTTCCAGCACGACCCGTTTTATATGTGTCGGGGTCACGGTGTGATGCCGCACACAACAGCAGGTCAGAACATGGCGCACGCAAGAGAAGCAAAGTCAGCGGAGATGCGGTGTTTAAATCCATCAGAAACATCGGGAACCAAAATACGAGTCTAAATTAGAATATTGCATATTAAAATCATTTTTCGCATTGGTTGTAGGAATAAAAGTTAATGTTTTGTGAGTTATACATATAAGCCCTCATCCATGTGAAACACAGCGATTAAAGTTGCTGAGATCAATAGCAGCGATTATTATTATTATTATTATTATTATTATTATTATTACTACTACTACTTTAATATGTTCACTGCATGTACAGACTGCCGATACACAGCTAATGATGAAGTTACTTTGGTCAAACTGTGTTCCCGTAATTGGAGAAGGAGGGAAAGACGACAGAGACTGCGGTTCCTTTTAACTAGCTGGACTGAGTGTTAGATGGCCTTCGTGGCTTCCTCTGCAGCAGGTGGCGGATGGATAATCCAGGTAAGTCTTTAATGCCAAGAGAGGTGGGGGGAGGCAATGAAGATGGAAGGTGGCAGCTAATTGTGGCCCCTTAATCCTGCATCGAACCTCCTCCAACATCTCTACCCCACGATTTGCGAGCGAGGCTAAGCAGCAGCCAACACCGCCGTTTTCAGCGTGCTGAGGCTGAGGAGCAGGGTGTCTGCGTCTGACTCGGGCTCACCTGGGCCCCTCACCTGTGGATCTTTACTATAGAATGTAGCTGTGCTTCTCCAGTCAGCGAAGACCACTGTCCACGATGGGAGAGGTTCAAAAGGTACCCTGGGATGTTCTACTGTTTTTAAGTCAGTGGAACGCTTCGATGTTGTTTGATTTGCGCGTTCTTATAACTGGTTTCATTGTCGTATTTTTACAGCACTCTGTTGCTCATAAGCAAATTCAAAAATGTACATACAGGCGGTGTGTAAAGCTCCATTTCTACAATTTTTTGCCAAGGCCTTGATAAGATTTTGTTTCTAATTTGTTACGATTGATTTCATACAAAATAATTTCCTAAATTATCAAAGTCATCTTGAAGGAAGGATTTATATTAATTTACAGCAAATACACTATTTTGTGTATGAAAATTTATGCTATTCACGTTGTGCTTTGTATGTTAGGTGTCGGCCCTCACGTCCAGGAGTCTTACCAAACTATAAACCCAAAAAAATACAAGGGCTGAAGCATTTTAAATAAACCGGAAATATACGTAATATATTTTACATGTAAATATAACATGTAGATATCGGTTCTGAAAACATTTAAAGACGGCAGCGTCTAAATTGCTGCTGTGTGTTGGTGTACCTGACTTTCATCAGACGTTATTATTTTATCAGACCTTTTAAACTCTCCTGTCTTTTTTTATTTATAACCGCCCACATGCTGCTTTCTGTGCAATTTCAAACAAAACAGATTAAAGTGAAAATGCGTCATAGCCAGTTAGAAGCATCGCAGTGGTCATCTTTGACAAAACGCTGCAGCTCAGTTCTTTCAGCAACAATTTTTGACCATTTATTGTAAAAAAAGAATGTTTCCCTCATTGGAATGTGTAAAAAAAAATACTAACTCAGGCTATTTATGATGCTTAAAAAATTTAGCTTGAGAGGTATCATGTTGTAGATATTGGAATAATTTTTTCTTGTTTTTTTTTTAAATAGCACATTATTGCAGCAGCTGAAATACTGCGTTAGAGACCATGTTTACACTTGGGTGCAGCGTTTTACTGTATTGCTCTCATATGGTTATGTGGTCACAAATGGGTGCTGTTCAGCTGTAGTCGTTGTGTCAGGGTTTATTCTCAGTCATCCAGAAACTGAAGGGCACCACGGAGCAGGAGCTGAGGATAGTCCTACTGGGTCTGGACAACGCTGGGAAAACCACCCTCCTGAAGAAGCTCGCCTCTGAAGACGTGAACACCATCACACCAACACAGGTGCCGGCATTTTACTTCCTTTACATGGGATTTACATTAGTAGTTGAAGCAAATATATAAACGCACCATCGGCATCTCCACCGGTCCACAATGGGTGAATGTTTATTGCGCCGGCGGTGGGGTTAAGCAGCGGAGCCACAGCTATGGGCTGAGGTTCGTGTCCCCTTGAGCTGTGCTGGTGTTGTTAAAGCTTATGCAATAGTCAGGTTGCTTATGAAACTGTCATGGCCCACAAAGGCATTAGATAGATGCATGGGAGAGGTGAAACATTTAGCATCTGAAATTTCAAAATTCAACAGTTACTGATATTTGGAAGAGTGGAGTTATAAACCACAGTCCTACACAAATAAAATAAACGTAGTATTTCCCCCAAGAAAAGAAATGGAGAAAAAAGATTATTTTTACTGAATCTGAACTTAGCTTTTAATTCTAATAAAATAGTGACTATTCACTAGCCATGCATTTCTGAACAACCTGTTAGAGGGCGGTTTTGATGTTTTCTGTCCAAACAATTTTCATATGGGAAAGCCTGGGAGCATAATAGTGGCGCAGCAGGTGGCCCTGGTGCCACCAACTCTGGGCTGCGAGTTTGCACGTGGGATCGAATCCTGCGCTGTCTGTGTGTTTTCTGCTGTGTTTAAGCAGCATTTGACCCACAGGTGATCTGAGGACTTTACACTTTCTGTGTGTGTATGTGTTACACTGCTGTGCTGTGCAAATAGGTGAATTACAGATGGCAGCGCAATGTCTAGAAATGAAGAACGTAAATAAGCTACGTACCACAGGTAGGAGACAACACACTTGTCAGGCTGTAGTTAGGTGAGGAACCCACAACATCTGCAGTGCTTATGGACTATGTGCCTGGAGCAGTGCTTTGCTTCTGCCCACTTTGACTCTTGATTCCTCTGGACAGTTAGACCCAGGGCTTGAATAAGCAAACTTGAACCTGTAACACATTGGCAGCACTGCCAGTTCTTGATAAAAAAAAAAAAAAGCACATCAAGTAACTTCATATAAAAGCAGCTTATCACAGAAATATTTTATGTTTTGAAAGAACGTACATTTTTTATTATTTGTTTTTGAATTGCTGTCATGGTCTATGGGGCACCAGCAGGGTCACACACCTTACAGGGGGGCGTCACCTCGGCCAATTTAGTCCTTGAATTTTGATTCGGTGCGGCATTACTTATATACAAACTGGTTGAGGAAGAGTGACTTAAATGAAAGTAAAACTATATTTTAATGCATTCTATAATTGTTTTACATAGCACCCTTTACGTAAAATATTTATCCCTCTCTTCCCAAACAATGGGAGCCAGGGTTGCATCTGAGCTCTCAGATTGTCGCAAACGTATAAAATAATTTAAAATGACACGGATTTTGGCCATGTTCTCTCACTGTGTTACTACCATTCCAACACAGCCCACAAAGACAGGTATCAAAAGTGATGCTGTCTAATGACAGACAAATAAATATGACACCGGATGCAGAGACATTGGAGTTGGACAGAAAAGGCTGAGCGATGTCCTGACGGTTAACAGCGAGGAGACTGAAATGGACCTTGGTTTTCAGAGGACAGATTTAACTCGAACTAGTGCTTGAAGTGGACAAAAATATATGCTGTTACTTTCCTTTTTGGCATATAAGTATCTGTATCAGTAAACTATTCACGGCTCAATTTTGAATTTCTGCAATGACTGTAGACACCTGTAGATATTCCTGATGTTCACTATACATATTTATCTTAAATAAATGTGGCATGAATTTTGAATGAATGGTAGGAAACTGGCCCGTGAGCTGACTTGCAGTGCAACTTAGTGCACCCTGGGTATGGAAACGGAGTCCTAAAGCTGCTATGAATAATGGCCACGTACTACCGCAGTCATGAGCTGGGAGAGCAGCTCAGCCAGAGAATCTGGCTGTCTTCGAGCAGAGAAGACCACCGGCAGCTTATGAGAAGTGCTGGTACTCCAGAACAAGTGATGGTTCTCCAAAAAACAAAAATGCAGAAGTGCCGATACTGCATACTGCTGAGTACGAGCCCCCTTAGTGCCTCTGCCAAGCGGCATCTTTGGACGCGTGAATCTAAACAGAGCGATGCAGTAATGCTGCAAGCTTGTAGCCAGCATGTGTATGTTTAATAGTATATTTTTTTACACACTTAATATAGATGCAGGTTTCCGCCTTCGTACGCGCCATAGGTTGCAATTACGAGTTATAATAAAATAATCATATTCCTACAGAGCTCTAAAAACAGATTCTTGAACAAAACATTTTTGTTGCTGATTTGTGGTGGCTAATGTATCTGGGATTTCTCTAACGCATGTAGATTTTTTCCCTTTAAAGTTAAAAGCGTGGGGAAAAAACGTAACCCTGAAGTTGTTGCTGCAAACTGTGAATCCACCTGTTAACTATAGGGTAAGGGGGCCATGACTCCAATCCCCGGCCTGAGGATTATTTAAGAAGAAGGCAGGAGAAGGTGGAGGCTACTTACAAAGCAACTAATAATAGAGCAGCGTTCGTGGCACTGACTCACGCTTGCGGGCTGGAGTCTCACCTGCTTCACAATCCCGGTGACTAGACATGGTTTCGGTTGTGCCACCTGACTAGCGGCTGTAGTTGTTGACCCCGCTCACCTAAATTTCACCGTGACCAAGATGGGTTTTTAAAACATCTTTCAGGGCTTCAACATCAAAAGTGTTGCCTCCCATGGCATGAAACTGAATGTGTGGGACATTGGAGGCCAAAGGAAGATTCGACCATTCTGGAAGAAATATCTAGAGAATACAGATTTGCTGGTAAGAAACTGACATGAAGCAGAATCAGATTTATTGGCCAAGGACGCTCACACTTACAGGGAATTCAGCTTCGGTTTCCAATATCTCACAGTGTACGCACACACGCACACATACGCAGACAACATGCGCAAAAGGTTCGTAATAAAAATAAAAACATATATTATAAGGAAGAATAAATATTATAAGGTAAACATTGCGCAGACTAACAAACAAATCAGCTATTTATAGCGTGACAGCATGCGGAAATAAATGCTGGTGAAGAATAATAGCTTGTGAAGAAAACGGGCAAGGGGATGAGTGTTCGAACGTGAGGCTTCACTAAAAGGGTATCCCGTTTCTGAGAATACTTTAATAGCACTGACTGGGTATTTAATGCTTCTGCAAGAATTTTTGCCAGTATTTCTCATGCAGTAAACTGTTGAAGTGTTAAAGTAGGCAGCTTAGAGCTTTGCACACATCCGATAGAAAGCCTTGCAGCAAAAGTAATACACATTTCTTTCCAAATACTTTAATGGTTTATAAAATGTAGCCGCAGTCTGTAGCTGAGGACTTCATTTTTTCCCCCCCTCAGATCTATGTTATAGACAGCGCAGACAAGAAGCGCTTTGAGGAAACAGGACTGGTGAGTATTGCTTAGCAATGCTTTTTCACTGTTTCCTTAATATTCTGCTAAATAACAATAGAATGTGTCAACAGCAGTCGCGTGTTTGACCAATTCTGTATCAGTATGAGCCTCAAAACTAACAATCAGTATCAAGTACAGTAACTTTGCACGTACTGTATGCCTTCTTTTCACAGCATATACAGAGAAATGCATAAATATGAGTTCCTCAAACTCCATAGCTCAGTTTCCTTCATTTTGGCCATGTGCTGGACTGCGCGAATCTGCAGAAAGGTTTTTACAGTGTTCCCCTTCTCCTCCTCTGCAGGAGCTCTCGGAGCTGATAGACGAGGAGAACCTGAAGGGTGTGCCACTGCTTATCTTTGCCAACAAGCAGGACCTGGCAACAGCATCCCCTGCCAGCGAGATCGCAGAGGGACTCAATCTACACACATACCGGGACCGCCAGTGGCAGATTCAGGCCTGTTCTGCACTGTCCGGGGAGGGTGTGCAGGTGGGTCTTGGTTACATGCTCGTATCTTTGTGCCACTACAACCCAGTCGAGCTTTAAAACACTCCTATTACTAATGCACAGTGATTTACATGAATTAAGTTACAGTTAAAAATAAGGAATCCAAAAACTAATGCAATACTGCAAAGGGCATTCCATCCATTATTTGGCATTTTGCATCTAAGAGGAACTGTTCATTTGTGGCCCCAAAGACCCCTAAAGGGCTGCATGTAGTTTTTGGTGAACTAGTAAATCATCCAAAAAAAGTCCCAAATCCCATCTTAAATGGAAAAAGAATTTTGTCATATTTAAGTGAATGTGGGTTATGATACTGTCCCTTTTAGTTTTCTAAATTAACCTGCTTTTTTCCCCTCAACAGGATGGCATGAACTGGATCAGCAATAACATTGTGAATAAGAAAAAGTAACGCCCCTCCCTGGATGAATTTTTGAGTGTAACCTCGCAAGTTTGGCTTTCTTCCCACTGTTCTATTACTCTGATGTAAATACATTATTAAGAATGGTATTTGCAGCCACCTACCAAAACTTACTACAGATCAGCAACCCAAAAACAAAAGCGATGAAAGACGGCATTAATGGAGTTCCACTTTCGGGATGTTTCTAGTAATAATAATGTGCGCTCGGCTGCATTCGAGAAAATAAGGACGTGCAAAAGTGTTACAGCTGTGTAGTTCATGTGAATCTAATAGCACACAGGCCTGTATAAAGTAATCATATATGTTTGATCATCTGAGGTTTGATTTTAACAATAAAACATTGTTTCTTCATTCATTTTGTTTTATACCCTTTCCAACTGCAATGCTTAGCTCCTGCCATTTTCAGTGGAAACATTTCCCTCCTAAAAGCAACATGTCTGCTATTATTAATGTATAGGCTAGAAAATATGAGCTGCAAAAGTGGCATATCATACATAACTCGACTCCTTTGTTCTTGTCAACTTTGTCACCGCTTGCACAACCACACGTTTCTCTTTAAAGCTTGCTTTGCGAAGCTAAATATGGACACGGTGCAGTTTAAGCTTCGTTTTACAGGACACGTGTGCACTGGTGGTGTGTGACATTCGATTGCAAGCATGCTCCGAAACGCAAAGGTTCTCCGTGAAGATCTCCGAGGTGTCCCGCATCATATCCCTCACCTAATCTCTTTCGTCCCCGCAACTTCAGATGACGTCCGATGTCAAAGACCCAGACTTTTCGGCTCTAATCCAGCTCTTTCACACCTCACTGACGGCCAATTTTTCATCCTATCCCAATGGCACCTGTTGTCAGAATCAAGGCCTCTAGTTTTCTTCTCTAAACCTTCACTCAGCCACCGGATCACTGCTGGGGTTTGGTATCTCTGTTTGCTCCTCATCCAACAGGATTTCAACATAATTTTGACTGCTTGCCATGTTTATACACATTTTTCGGCGCAGTGTACGAACTGGGCCATTCGCAATTAAACAGCAGGCTTTCCCAGTCTGTCTGAGAGGCATTTCTCAATTTCTGCATATACAGAATTCTCTTGTTTGTCCATCATATCCTTTAATTCATATGCATGAATCACAAAATTCTTGTCTCACCCTAATTTTTACACCCTTCTGCCATTTTTGTTGATACAGGTATCCCCCTGCTTACAGGCATAATGCGTTCGTGGAAATCGCGTAAGTTGGAGAAGTCATCACCGTTACGGCTCAAACAGCTCTTGTTACTCACAGACACGCACAAAAAAATCAGCTTCATATTTGGCTGTAACTCGATAAAAGGTATAAAATAATTTTGCCCATATAAGAAAATTCAACGGTTAATGACTTGCATCTCAAGGGATTCTTGTAGCTGGAGAAAAAGCAGGGCCGATACACAAAGTGCACAAAAGCCACTTGTTGCAGCAGGTGATCCTTCTGAACCTTTACAGCAGGATTAACTGACATCTGATATTAGTTGGGGATCTGAGGTCACATCCTGCACTGCAGGGACAAAGGTGTTCTGGTTTTTCTCTGGTGTCCATGACAAGGAAGGTGAAACTTCCTAAAGTGAAACCCGGCACACAAATACACGTTGCGGTAGACACGGTGTGAGACCTGCGGTGAACCATCTTCAGCTCACAGTCTAGAGAACACTGCATCTAAGGCATTTCTCAGCACTTCAGAAACTGCCAAAGTTGTTCCGAAACACATTCTTGTCACGTTTTCATAGAAACTGTGTTTCTGTCGCGACTTTTTTTTCCTTCAGAGTCTGCCTGAAAATAGCCAACAAAATGGCTGTGACTGAATCTATTTGTGTCACCTTGAAGATTACGATGTTCTTCGTGCAGACCCAAGGTAGCCAAATGGTATTGTTGAGAGCATGGAAACAAAAATGGCATGGGAGTGAAATGGTCGGGCTGTGTGTGTGCTGAGACGCAGTCAGCTGGACAGTTTGCGAACGTCCATTCTCTGAATGAAAGGAAAAGGACTCAACGAATGAAAGTACCTCAAGGGAGACTACAATAAAGAACGGCCACGTATCCGTTTCACTCGATAAAACTCACCTCTTCGGCTTTGCTTCCAGCTCGTGGTGTTCGCAACGACAACTTAAACGTGACCGATGACACCCGTACACAGATGAGACCGCTCCACCAACAGCACCTCTTCAGCCAAACATCTGAGAACCTCACTTATTGGTTTTACGCAGCCACCCGTGCAGGATGTACTGTGAAAACGTGCAGCAATGCAACGGCCTGGCTTTTGTCAGCTATTCCTGGGGGGCTGTAAGTGTAGAGCACACAGCTCACATTTTTATTACCAGGGATGTGGAGGAAAGGGTGCAAATCCCAGCCCATTGCCCGTCTGCACAGCAGCGTCCAGCAGTGTCTAAATTGAGCCGGTGATCTAACCGGTGGGGAGGAGGCTATATCTGTTCGCGACGGCTGGCCCAGGGAGCGGCTGGGCTGAGGAAACGTAGTCGAGCCAGACGAGAAAACCCGGCCCTTGTACACAACAGCATCATTCTGACAGACAGGTAAGCCGGCCTCAGCGGTCCGGTGGGTGGGGTAGCGCAAGAGCCGGGAGTTTTTGTGTTGCATAAACCGATCAGCGTTTTAAATAAATAATAATATCAGGAGAAAATGACAAGCCCAGCTTTGGATACGCGTACTTGCATTTGGAAAAGATAATTTTGTGTTTTTCTCAAACTTAGCATGCATTCATCTAAAATTGAGACCTTTAAAATATGCCAGAGAATTATAACAATAGGAATTAATGTTGCTTGCTTTGCATGTCCACACAGACTTGATTTTACAACTGGTTTTACTATGATTTATCTCAGCAGTGTTAAAAACATGTTGAAAGCAGCCGAGCTGACTGAATTAATGGTTATTTTTCTCATAATAACTGTCACGTGACACCATTAGTTTAGGTAACCTCAGGCCATTACAGTTGTAAGCTTAACTGCAAGCCGAGCTTCACTAAAGTAGTGCATTGTGAAAATATTGACCTGCCGCTCTTACACCTAACTTTTATGAGCGCTAAAACTTTTTACGTTTGCTTAGCAGCTAGTAAAATCTTCCGCTTATGCAAATGTGACCGATCATTGTTCCAGCTTTAGAAATTATCTAGAAAGAATTGTATACAATTTTCCATCATTTTAACATGTTCATTTTAATGCATTATTTTTTTATTAATTGCTTTTCGCTTATGTCTGTTAAATACATTTATTTTACTATAAAAGTTTTGATTTTGCTGTGAAAAGAATACTGGAATTTTTTTTCTGCCCTTTTTGTTTTGGGAATTTAATCACAGCACAGATTTAACTTAAAGTATTATTAGTTCAGACTGGACTGCTTGGAGGAAGATGACCGAAGGCTTATATGGAGACCTGGTCACGCAAAAGAGACAGCAGGCAATGGAGCTGAGCATGGAGGTGCAAGGAGGTAAGGGTGCATTTGTGACTGAACACACGCTGGGCGACCCCGCAAGCTGTGTCTTGAAACAACTGTTTGAACCATTACACTTGACGCTTCCTTTTAAAATAGCCTGTTAAGTGAAAAAAGAGATGCTGCATAGCTACCATTCATTGAGTAAACCAAGGGCCAGGATTAGCATCAGCATTCAACCAAACGAGTCCAGAGCATAAAAAGAGACTCATTTGAGTTCTTTTGGTCCGGACTTATGATGAAGATGCAGAAATGCATCACCGTGGTCTTCTCAAACAAATAAATGGTTTATGTTTAAACCAGTTGTCCATATAGCACGGCCCCATGAAGAACTAAGCACTTTTCACAACCCCTATAAGGCTATTTTTGAGTATACGTATAAAATACCAGGTTTCATTTTCTCATGTGGCAAACGCCTGCAAGAAACTGAAAGAGGACATGGAAATAGTAATGTGCCGATTGAGGAGGGTAATATTTCTCTTTTAGAAGATGACTCATACATGGCAAGCAGCTGAAGCCATTAAGAATGGCGTCTAGAAATTCACTTTCAGTTCTTAAGTTTAATAAATGCAAAATTAAAGGACCAGCCACCAAACAAGACAAGACCAGGCTACACCGAATAGTCAGGCCTGCTGAGAAGGTCACTGGTGCCAGACTGCCCTGCCACCAGGACCCATACTCCTCTCGAATTAGGAAACGAACAGGGGAAATCTTAATACACCCCTCTCAGCCCATCTGCTGCATCAGGGGCTACAGATCACTGTGCACCAAACCAGCAGATACAGGAAGTTTCTTTCCCCATGCTGTTATGTTAGGGTTGACTTGTTTGTTGTGCAATGTTTAACTTATAATATTTATAATATTTATTCTTACTCCTACACTGCTTTGTATCTTTTCCACATGCTGCATGTATGCATGTACTGCATGTTGTGTTCTTATATACACTGTGAGCCACTGGAAATCAAAGCCAAATTCCCTGTACATGTGACCATACTTAAAATAAATCTGATTTTGATTTCATTTCTATTTAGGCATTTAAATCCGTTCAAGACTTTGTTTAATATAGAATATGAAGACAGTTGGGAGGACTACCAGTGTTCAGCAATCTTAATGGTCCACCCCCAAATGTGTCTCAGAGCATCTAGACTTGGGGAAGAAGATTAGCATCCCACAGGACATCATGATGGAGGAACTGAAGCTCCTGAAAAATAGAGGTTCTCGCATGTTCCTGGAGAGGCTCAAGAGGGTGGAGAAGTACACTTTGGAAAACACAGGCGGTGCATCCAGCCAAGCAAACCAGGTCTCCTCTCCATGTATCCACTAACATTTAGATTATCTACAGATAATATCTACATTTTTTCCCACAGCTGTATTCTCTTTAATCAGGGGGCAGAACAAACTCAGACTCAGGCTCAAGCCTTACAGGACTCCCCAAACATGCAAAATGGGAAGGAGAACATCTGCACAGAGATCTTTGTTGGCCAGCCTGGGAAAAACAGCCTTGTGTCAGCCTTGAAGAGCACCATGGCCAAGAAAGGAAGTCCTAACATCCTTGCTCCAGGTAGTCAATGGCCGAGTCCTTCGTACGTTCTTGCAAAAGGGATGCAGTTGTGTCTACACTTGTAAATTACCGAATACGCACACACCTACCTTACTCCTAGGACTTCTTGGGGTTTACACTTTAAAACTTATGAACGTTCCATCAGTCCTTAAGTGTATTCTGCCATAGCTATCTGCTTTCATGTAAATGCATATACAATTTTAATAGCTTCCTGCCAGACATTTTCCTCCTAAGGTCAAGCTACATATCTGAAGGGAATGTTTGTCAGGCACCTTATCTGAGTGATGGAAAACAGATATTGTCATAAAAGATCAAGGTAAACCAAGAAATTATTTGGCTATTTCCAGTGCCAAATGAGAAACACTATTTATTAAGCTGACTCACCCTTCCTTTTGTTTCCATCCTCATTAATATGGTGAAACCTGTTCCAAATTTGATTTTAATCCAACACTAAATGTCATATTTACATTTAATGTGAAAAAAGCTACAAATCGGACCAGAAAAAAAGGCCCGCTGATGCTACCCAGCACAAAACTGCTCACCTTTACCCCATTCCTAGGTTACTCGGGGCCTCTGAAGGAGATCCCCCATGAGAAGTTCAATGTCACCGTTATCCCCAAGTCCTATTGTTCTCCCTGGCGTCAGGAGCCAAGCTCCAGCGAGAAGCTGGAGACCATCAACGCTCAGCTCCCAGAACCGCCTGAGAAACTAACACCAGCCAACTACAGATGCTTCAACAGGTGAGTGCAGGCAGGGAGAAAGGGGTCAAGACTGGCGCAACGGCTGTTACAACATTTCAGCCTTTTCCGCCGCGGTAAGTACTCCAGAAAATCTCGGTGAGGGTTTCACATTGTGCAAATATTAATGCCATTTTACCTGCATTTGGGTTATTTTGTGAAACACAAGACAGCACTACTGGTCTTTGTTCCCTGGAAAGTACAATGGTTTTCTTATTAGCTGAATTCTTAAAGGTGCAACTTGGGTTGGCGTTTGAGGCTGAATGCATGGCAAATTTTAAATCACGTTAAATACAGTCTGCTAGCTGGTAAGTCAATATGGACTGCCGTCAACTCCACACGGCTCTGCAATCTGAGGACCCTGAACAGAAAACCTTTAATACAATCTTTTAATACCTATGACAAGAACTTTATTAGTCAGTGTTCGCAAGCTTCAAGTGCAATAATCTGCCTGGATCGATAGAAACAAAGTCTCCGGGCTGCCTGAAGGTTTCCCCCGACCATCTTTGTGAAACGCGATCCTGGCCGAGCACATGGTCGCTCGCGCTCCATATAAATCAAAGGTCAGAAAGAAGATACCCCACAAGCCTTTCAGCTCCCAAGACAGATTGTGCGCATACGAGATCACATTTCTGGGTTGCAAAGAGGAGTGCAAAACTGAAATGTCCTCTTCTAGAGCAGAGGACAAAGTTGCATCTGTTTTGGACAGGTGAACATCTGCACGAATGAGCAAGAATGTTAATATTTGTGATGTGAGAAGCGCTAGTCTGTGGCATTGCTTCCATAAATCTGTTCCGTAACGTTCAATAGGTTTGGCCTTCCTTCAGCAAAGATTTGGCTCTAACGCCTCGGTCCCAGATGTGTGTCCTTGGATATCAGCGACGGTTTTTCCCAATGGTGTGTTGTGTACAGATATAGATGTGGCTCTTAACTTACAGTAACAATGTAACATGCATATTTCATAACTACATCATTACATCTTAAAAGCATGTTCTGACCTAATGCTGTTATCCTGTATATTTTATTTCTTACTTTCAATATGATTTCATAATAATATTATTACTACTTTATTTGCACTGACAATTGCTATACATATGCTGATGAATACTTAACTATGCATATACATCAATTTCTCACCATTTTACTAGCAAGCAACTTAAAATATTAACGCTGCCATTGTTTTGCGGTGCTCAAAATGTTGGGTTAAAAATTACATTTTGTAGGTCCTTTAAGAAATTATCTATGCTTAATCCGACTGCTTCAGAGACGGAATGGACTGTCACACTATCAGGACCGCTTATGGTTCGAATACCCAAATGGTCATGGCACCCAAAAGCAAGTCCTATCATTTATTTTACTACGATGTCGCCTTCAAATCGTGATTTGGTCGGCAGCTTCATATTCTGCTTTTATTATGACACAGACAACGAAACTCTCGAATCCAACAGCATAGAATGCAAGTGAAATAAACAAAAAAATTCATAGGGCCATCTGACAGTTATAGCTCCCAAGCAAGGAGCTCAGCGCAACACACTTTTGCAGTCAAATAGTAAAAATGTCGACAAATCAACCTTTAAGAGGCAAAATATGCTATTGTTACATAAAACAAGCAAGCTGATATGACCGTAATAAAACATGTGGCAGTCCATTCCCAAAAATTACACAGACGCACACCTACCTCACATAAGGCTGGCACTCGACTGCCACCTGCTGTTGCTGTAAGCATAGCAGCCATTCAAGTCCTCCAAACTCAAATATCTGTAGAAGAGGAGAGTTGGAGGAACATTTAAGAAGGAACATTTAAAAACATAAATATAAAAAGGAGTACTAGACAATTTTAATAGAAATGAAGACATTAGGAAGTGCAGGTATGTCATGGAGGTGGGTCCCAGTAGGCTAACTTACGCACTGTGCTTCCCCAGAGCTCCGATCCCATTTGGAGGAAGTGCTGGAAGCACGAGGGTTCTGCCACTGCCTGGGTTCGAGCTGGCGCAGGCACGCACAGAGCCCAGCATGACCTGGGAGCGGATTTCCAAGAGACCCAACTTCAACAGGGCTCCGCAGGGGTGGCACGCTAGCATCCCTGAAACCACAAAGCTGTGAGGTGGGAAGCAGTGGCCTTGACGCAGCGAACGTGGCAATGTGCCACCATCCTTCTGTTTTCAGTCTAACCAAGGAACGCGGAAGTCACTAGCGGGAAACATTTACAAAAAATTACCCCTCATGGGAACCCATCAGTACAACATCTCGAGTTAAACACTGCTGCTATAATAAAAGTTGAACAAAAGTTATTAATACCATCAGCATTGCATTTAAATGATCTTAGAAAGTCACATAAAAATCAGTATCTGTAACCTTCAACTCTGCTAGCTGATGCTCTTTTTTCAAAACACTACGGAAATGGTTATTTGCAAAGAGTTTGTTTTTTCCACGCCATTCAAGAGCACTTGACTGAAGAGGGGAAAAAAAAAAACGTTTCCCCCTCGAATCAACAAAACACACAAATGAATCAGCATGCATTTTGCAATAAATGTGAAACTGCTTTAACACCATAGCAATGGCCTGGATCATTCGTGTTGTGAGAAGCCCAGCTCTGATACAGTACATTGGCTCTTCTTGTCACAAATGCACAAGTTTTTAACCATGAAATCTTTTTTCCCCTACTTTATTTGAACATTCATAAGTTATGAAATTCATTGTGCCATGCAGACACTTTGCTTTGTGAAATTTGTTTGAGTCAAGTGAAACAAGCAAGTTGTGCAGTTGAGTAGTGTTTGAGGATGTCTGATCAATAACAAGGAACCACGTCTGTAGAATAAATTGATCAAAAATCAGTCTGTAAGGTATTTCTATTTTCAGTCATTTGAAACTATTTTTTAATGCATTCATGAGTTAGTGTTAAAAGAGAAAGTTTTTGAATACTTAAGGTCTTGATGTCCTGAAAGCTCCACAATCCTTCACCACAGCATCTGTCCTGACCACCTTAGCATTTCCTAAACTTTGTATAGACAGCTACCTGTGTAATGTACACTTGCAAAAATGAACATCAGAAAAACTGTAGAGTTAGCATCTAAAGCTCTGGCTTTTGTTAAAAGCATTTTTGTTTATGAAGTTGTATGGCACCTTACAGAAAAGGGGCTGTAACAAAAAAAAACTATTAAGCGTAATACGGCTTTGACCAACTTTCACAAAAACTAACTCGGAAGATGCACACAGGTGGATTATATGTTATGCAGGAGGGCCAGGCTGAAGGAGATTGTAGTGGAAACAATTGATCCGCTGTGGCGACCCCTAACGGGAGCAGCCGAAAGATGAAGAACCACACAGTGATATCTGTATTATTAAACTTTGTCACTTGATGATAAAACAGACTGGATTTGCAAAAAAAAAAAAAAAAAAAAGATAAATTACAAATTTCAGTTCCAGTTGTTTGCAGGTTGAGGAGCTAGTGTACTGAGAGTAGTGGGTAAATGATATGAACACACTTTTCACTTGTTAAACTGAATAATTGCTTTAAATATGCACTTTAGGAACTTTAACACTTTAGAACTTTAGAAGGTGCACGTGTAGCTCTCCTTGACTTATGGGCACAGTTGGCAGTAGAAGTCTACAACAAAACTGCATAAAACAGACACAAATTCACTGGTTAGGTTTTGCAAAACCTCTGATAAAGGTACAAGAAAGAAAAATACCCAGGAACACTTCAATTCATCCATCATCAGTAACCACTTGTCCAGTGGCAGATTCTGGTGGTCTGGACTCTGCATTGGAGCTATAGACTGTGAAGCAGGGTTCATCCTAGATGGAACACCACTGCTCTGCGGTGCAACACTTTCATTTTATTACTTTAAGCAATTTCAAACTACATTAAAATTAATACTACTAAAAAAAAAAACATCTTCCAACCCATATTCACTAAGACTTGCAAGTTGCTTAGTTCTATAAATTTGAGCAAAAATCCACAGCCTCTGGTCACTTTCAGCTTTATTATAAACAAGTCTGTAAAAACTTTGGTAATACAGATGTCGCTCACTTTATTTAGATGTAAACTTCTAAATATCTTGGACATAACTATAATAAAAATAATTTGTAAGACTTCATTTTAATGTTTTTGTCAAATTGTTGTTACAATAAAAGTAAATTTAAAAGGGTTGAAAGTCCCCCCACCAAAAAAAAGAAAAGAAAAAAAAGAAAAAAGCTGTTGATCATATCATCAACATTCATTCATGTTACTTTGTTCATTCACACTCCTTCACAGAAATGATCTGTAAACACTGAGAAAGCAAAATGAATTAAAGTGGTTTCACACCCGTAATTGGGTGCGTTTCCCCGTCAGCACATGCCTGCATGCAGAAAGTTTGCTTTCGCTCTTTGACAAACAGAAAATTTGAGAATCAAAACAGTGAATAAAAGAGTTAAACCTGTAAAATATGCTCATCTTTGAAAACGTTTAACTGGAACATTCATAACCAGAGAAGCCAGTGTAATTCCCTGTATCCGTCTGGCAAGATAAAATATATACAGATCACCAACAAGAATGGATTATGCACAGGCATACAATGAGATAAATGAAGAGCTTGTGGTTCAGACAAATGCCAGATCAAGGAGAGCAATAAACCTTAATCAATGAATTACAGTGACTCAGGCAAGCCCCTCACCACCTGAACCATCAGCCTCATAGGAATCCTATCGTAAATGTTTTCTTTTGTGACTTTAGCCAATGTACAAATTATGACTCTTCAAGCATATTTCTGTATTTTTATTCTCCTCCCAACAGTAATGAAAATCATATTACCATAGATGACCTTCAAGGTAGAAAACTGCATTTTTACATAAATTCACATCACATTTTCCCCCACAAGAGACAAAGCTTGAATAATAAAGTCAACAGTTACTTCACTACAATGAGCTCCTAGTTTAAATAAAAAAAAATTAAAAAAAAAAAAAAAAAAACTGGCAAAGAAGCCATGTGATTAAGAGCCATCGTGACAGGTGGCACGGGCCCCCATGCGCTGAGGATCCTGGGAAGGATAGTGAATTTGTCCTGGAGGCCTCATAGGCATGGGTGGGGGAGGTGGGTTCCCCACAGAGTGGAAGACAGGCGGTCCAAAACCTGGATGAAACCAAAACCATGAGTCTGAATCAAGTTTAAAGAATCTTTCTCCATGCTTTCCTAAAAAATGGGGGCTGTAACTAAAAGAACCTATAGCAGTCAGAACAGTGTCCTCAGTCTTGGAAAGGTGGGTTTGACGTGTTACCTGGAGGTGGAGGAGGAACAATTCCCGGTGGTGGGAGCACTGGCATGTTCATGATAGCAGATGTGCTGGGATCCAAGTTGAAGTAGTTGGCTGGGGCATCTTCCTCTGAGATAGGAGGAGGGGGCAGAGCTATAGGAAGAAAAGGAAGGCCAGACACTGAGCAACACTCATCTCTCCAGCTTTGTAACCAATAGCATCACTGAAGATTACAACTGAAAAGCCACCTCAACAAAGCACTCACCCCCTGGGAGGCCAGGCACTGGCTCCAATTTCATCCCCATCTCATTCACCCCATCCTTGTCCCTGCCTCGCGCAGCCTGGGACCTGCACAGAAAACATTTGTCATGGTGATGATACAAATTTTATTTTAAAGTTATAATGCTTTAATTTTGATCAACACAATAAAAGCAAAATCTTTTGTGTCACCACTGTCCTTCTCGGTTCTAAATCTCATAAGGAAGTCTGGCACAATTTAAATGAGGCACCAAGCCATATTTACACCAGGACCAAACCCTGGTGAAATGCAGTCATACCTGTGCACTGCCACAGAGGTACCCATTAACAAGGTTTAAATTACACCTTGCTTTATCCTTCAAATAGAAACCAATAAAACAACAGAAGACTCCACCAGCAACGGAGGTCCTGTTGCAAGGCTCTGCCTTCACTGGCTTCCTCACCTGCCCCATTTGACTGTTAGCCGACGGCCATTGACGATGAGCTTGTTGAATGACTTCTCAGCAGCCAGCTCTGCTGCCTGCCGTGTGGCAAACTGAACAAAAGCACATTGTTGCCGCTGCACAACAGTCATGGTGCGGATCTCTCCAAACTGGTAAAAATGGTTCCTGTGGGAAATCAGGCAAAAATATTAGAATCATTTTAAGTTCACAGGATATAATAATTGATCAATCAGTATTACATTAAAGAGAGAGACAGACAGAGATAGAAAGAGAGAGGGGGATAAAGAGAGAGAATTTCTCCCCATCCATTTGTGAACCAGTCCTAACCTGAGCTCTAGCTCTGTGATGCTGTCTCCGAGCCCACCCACATATAATGTGGTAATACTTTTGTCCTCAGGCGGGTCTAGCTGGGGCATTGTGGAGGCACGCTTCAGCAGCTTGTCTGCTACCGGGTCATTAATGCCATAGTAACGGTCTTTGATGTTTTGGTCTGCCAGTGGATCATCTGGGTCTGTGGGTTTCTCATGCCTGTTGAGTTCAGAGACATTGTCAGCACATCACTAATGTGTTGTATACATTGGCATAAAAGCTTCTAAAGCCAGTGAAACCATGACTGCTGTGCACCACACCCAACACCTGCTAGAGGAAACATCACTTGCAGGTAAACATGTGGAGAGTTCTACAAACAACTGAAAAGACTGACTGTTAATTTAGGTTTGCAAATCAAATTTATTTTTGTTAGTCCCTGCCCCTCTTGCACAAGCACTTGTGAGTGCATGGAAGAGTGCAGCAAACGGCAACTCAAGTCACCATTGATTGACTGACGATACGTGCCAGTCACTGAATCTTGCTGGAATTGTTAAAAAAAAAAGTACATGTTTTAAATACAGCATGCTACTATGGCCAAATACTGTATTTGCTGTTTTCAGAATCATGACTGTACAGTTAAAGCAGCCTGGCAGCAACTCAGTGCTGTTTGTGCAGGCTGAGACAGCTCACCTGTAAGGACACTCCTCACCCCTCTTGCACTCGCCCTTCACCCAAAAGGAGCAGATGTGTGGCCGGTTCCTCTTGTAGTAGGGTGTGGTGCGGGCCAGCTTGAGCAGCATGTCGCCGTAACCAGGTGCTTTGCCAAGCTGGCCCACGGGCCGAGTCCCATCTGAATTCTGAATCTGCAGGGTAACACAACCCAGAAACACAATTTACAGCTGTTATGATATCTACTGTGCCTCAGAAAATAATGAAGGTCAAATTTAAATAAATAAAATAAAATTTTAAAAAGTTAAATACAGTTAAACATACTGGTGACCACATAGTAATACAGAATATAATGCACAAGGAAAAAGAAAGAAACTTTAAAGTTTAACGAAAATGAACAGAAAGATGACATCAAGGCAAACAGTGGTGGGGACCTGGAAAAACTATAAAGGTATTTTTAGCAGACCACACACACACAGTTGTCATCCCACCGACATGTGCCATGTAAACTGCCACTGATGATTTTCTAAATGAGGGATGGTATGACTGGTTGTCTGAACAATCAGGTGACATTTCCTTGTAGTTTGGATGACAGCCCATTTGGAAAGGAGCTAATGAAGTGTAGCCAGAGGGGATAAAGGAAGTAATTCTCTACCAGCTGCTAATTCACCCCAGCAGTCCAGCACTGATCTTTCCTGTGGTAAAAGATACAGAGCCCTCTCCAGGAATCTGTTACATGACTGTGAATTAAATGTTAATCATGAGTTTAAAAAATTACCTCTCTCTCCATGTTCTGTGTGTAATACTCTTTGTTCACATCTGATTTGGGCATGTCATCTTTGATAGATAGGCCAGTGTCACGGACCTGTATTGGCAATCCTTTAGGAAGTGAGAGAAAACAGACACTGTGATCATTATAAAGAAGCATTTACTGTCACACACAGAGTTACAAGGAGAAAATGATCACGTAGAAAAAAATGCTGCAAGTAATCGTAAATCACAAACACCTCACAGCTGTGACGTCCAGTCAGTAACTAAAAATGGAAAGTTATGAGACTCAATGCATCCCTGTAATCTTGCTACTCATGACATGGCCTTTGTAACCCTTGCATGACTTCAAAGGTAGCACGCACCATACTCCAGGTCCAGCAGACAGGTCTGGCAAACATTCTTCATCTTGCTACATGTCTGACACACCTCTGTCTTCTTGAAGCGCATTCGAACCCCTGGGCACCAGCGGAAGACGGTGAAGGGCCTCGCACAGATCTGATGGGGCCAGACTTCATGTGGTTAACAAGCAGCTGTGTTGCATAAGAGCTCTGATGACAACGTAATGAACTCATGCATGAAAAAGAAATCTCTGAACTAAAGTAACAAATTTGAAGACAAGGTTAAACAATATTTAAGAATTCCACAGTCTTCAAAACCTAAAAAAAAAAAAATGCTCCTGAGGTCAAATGTGGACTGAAACAACTCATTTTATTTGTGCCTTCTGTAGAAAGTAATTTTGCTAATGAGCAAAAATATAGAATTACCAAATGTAATAAATTCTAATAAACAACATTTACTTACCTTGCATTCCTTGCCATACTTCTCTTTGGTCTATTAAAAAAAAGACAAGACAAATTATTACAATTTTTTTCTGCCTTACAGAATTGTAGAAAGAACAAGTTTGAGGATATTGTACAGTAACAGTTAAGCATAACAGACAAACACTCCTCTAGATGCAGCTCAATGCCAAGGGCTGCTGATAATCAGCCACCATTAAAATATGAAAAAGTTGTGAGACAAAGTGGGAAAAGGCAGTCAAATAATAAAAGCAGGTGAAACCCCCAACTGAACTGACTTGAATACTTCCTCTCTTTCCTGTTGTGAAGAGGTCATCATTTTAAAGGTTTACACTTTTTCCATCAATAACCTTAAATATTTAAAGCATTTGGTAAATGAAATGTAAAATGTGTGTGCTGTTTGTCAACTAAGACTGTGTATTTATTTTTATGACTTAGATGGAAATCGGTGTCTATGTGAGTTAGATTTCATTTAGGGAATAATTCATATAAAAATCCAGATACTTCCAAAAAAAAAAGTTTGCAAACTTTCCCCCTCAAAGCATTGTGTTATAAACATATTTACTCACCATACGGATGTAGGGATTCTCTCCCAGGCATGTCTGACAGAGAATGGGAAAATCCTGAAACAAAGGAGGAAATCTCACTGCTAATCACCATGCTTCCAGTTTTCCCATCCTAATGCTTGTGTGTGTTACTGTAGACTGTGTGAACACTGTACATGTTCTACAGCACAAGCCTGAGCTGAAGTTCCTTACAGTCACCTACTGTTCCCTCTCACCTGACAGTGCAGTCATACTGTTAGTCAGCCTTACGTGAAGCAGGTCATTTCAAGATTGACAAGTTGTCACACCATATAGGGGTATTTTAATTTCATAAGAGCATCTCCAGTGAATCATTTGCTATACTGAGAAGTTAGAAATTTAAAATTAAATTTAAGCCTCTCACATCAAATTTACATTTATGTATTCTTCGTTGTGATTAAAAAATATCTTTTAAAGCTCACAGTGACCATGAAATGGGTAGAGCCAATACTAATAGCACATAATACCAAACAACCTTCATTGAATAGAAAACAATAAAGTTTCAACAAAACTAGTACTGTAATGATTAACCGTTTTTAGCAAGTACCTTTGGCCCAAGAATACTTACGATTGTAAACATATTTACAAGAATTCAGTTTTTTTACAGCTGAGTTTTCTTACACTATTAATATAGTAGTTACATCAAAGGTACTGCTTCATAAGTGGGACTTAAGCCAGGGGCCTTATGAAGAGGTGACATGCTTAACCAGTATGCTACCAGCTGCCCTAGAAAATCTGGGTTTTGAATAATTACTGACCACACTTACCACTTCACCAAAGAACTAAGCAAGAACAGCTTGACAACTCTCCAAAATGTCAGAGTGGTGCTAAGGTGGATCCCTGCGAAACCTTCCCCAGTGTACAGAGAAAAACAACCAGCCCCTTATCAGACAGCACCTTCCAACTAAATAAAACTATTTGCTCCCGTGTGATGTGAGCGCTTGTAAGGCACAGCATCACATGCCCTCCTTGGTTTAGCTGGGAGGATATGATTCATCAATATCAATACCAGCAGAACAAAAAACACCAAAAACCTAGCATGCTGGTCCTGCTCAACTCGATCAGAGTTCCAGCAGCTACATCTGAATTCAGCAGAAAGGCTCTCAAGCTAAGTCAAGAAGACGACACTTGCGCTTTAACAACTGATGGAAACATCTAATAACATAATGATGACATAATGACCAACAACAGCCTAAATAACGACTAACAAGAAACCATGTTCATATAAAATGTCTTTGTGTTCCTGAAACAGAATTTTTATTTAAGAATTCGGCGTTAAAGTAGAAAGCTATACATATTCCTGGCAAGAAAAAAACACTTCTTTATACTTACGTTGTGAGGGTTAATTTGCTGAAACCGTTACATTAAGTAAAATTGCTCTTATTTTTGCCAAAGTAAGGCAATTTCTTCCACAAACGCCATGCACAGCAGCTCTCCTAGCAATCCATCCATACAAAGTATTAACTGTATGCTTTAACACGAACCTTAATAAAAGGCTTTAAAATTTCTTATAATGTTCAAATGGAACGAATTACAACCGATCTTAAACGTACCGAATCCTCCCAGTTCTGCCTGTTGTACGTGTTCGACCCGAGAGACGTCGCCATCTTCAACCAAGAGGTCCTCCCAGCATGCACCAGTAACAAGGAAGACAGCGCGCCGTTAACGTCACATCATGTTGGCCATATGATTGGTTGAAGCACTTTACTACTGAAACGTATGCAGCGAATAGGCGTACGTCATAACTGAGAACAACGTGCGTCGTAAACGTCATAATACCTTGCTATGCGATTGTTGTAATTTCTATAGTTATGAGTATTCTTTCTCAGGTATAGTTTCTATTTATTTTTTTATTTAATTATTTATATTGCGTCAATATAATTCAGTACAAGTTAAAAAAAAATTATGCAGCAGCAAAAATTAAAACAAGTATGTGGAATGCACGTTATTACATACGCAGGCATTTGACCATTTTCGCTTCTGAATATGGTATTTACCAAAATTATATATAAATTTATTAAGGTGCATATACCTTGATTCATGTTTGTACATCTATGAATAAGGCAAATATCTTTATCTGTGAAGGCCAGTTTAACTTCAGGTGTCTCTATATTAAATTTATCATGTTAGCTGAGGAAATTTTAATGTACATATTACAGTGCACATTTCTAGATGCATGAACCACAGTCGGAACAGCACTTACTGTTATTTCTTGATATTAGATCTACGATCGAAAGTATCCTGACTGGTTGTTTCACGGCCTGGTATGGCAGCTGTAGTGTGTCAGACCGTAAAGCTCTGCAGAGAGTGGTCAAGACAGCACAGACCATCACCAGGACTGATCTGCCAGCCCTGCAGGACCTCCACACCCAGCGCTGCAAGAAGAAGGCACTTAACATCCAGAGGGACACCAGTCACCCCAGCCACAAACTATTCTCCTTGCTCCCATCCGGAAGGCGCTTTAGAAGCATTCGGACAAGGACGAAACGGTTCTGGAACAGTTTTTTCCCCCACACCGTAAGACTGCTAAACCACTGACCCCCCCTGGGCAGTGGAATAGTCGATCGGGGTCTGTCTGTCTATATGTATGCCTGTCCCACCCATTGTGGAAACCCGTCTGGATCACCTGTCTCTGGTACTTTATGTTGTTGTAGGTTTAGTCTGTAGTTGTAGGTTTGGTTGCTGTGTGCTGTTGGTTTGGCTGCTGTGTCTTCTCCCCCCCCCCCGCCAATCCCTGATGTATGTCCGTTTCCCCACATACCTATCCCTATTTACTAACCGTTTGTTCTGCTCTTTTATTTATTATTACTATATTTATTATTATTTATTGTTCTCCCCTCCCGACTATACATATTATATACATATTATGTCCATATTTGCACTGAGGATGCCTGGAAACAAAACTTTTCATGGGGACAACACTGCCATGCTGTATCTTTGAATCTTTGAATCTTTGAATCTTGAATCTATTTTCTAAGATATTTGAGATTAATTTCTTAGACGGAGTTACACATGTACAGCATAATATTATTAAAATATTTTTTGGTGTTATGATTCTCATGAGTTATGAGTTCTGTCCCTCTTTGTACATAAAATTTGCAATACATTTAAATTATTAATCTAGTTTAGAATTCATTAGTTCTCAAACATAAATGCTTTTATCTAATAATATGTTTGGCATACACTGGATCTAGAATGTGAAACTTTTCATTTTTGTGCTGCATTGCAGTTATTTTGTATTATTTGTGAGAGAAGATATCTTAAAGATGTCTGAATTGTTATCAGTCTTACTGATCTACATTTAACTCAAAGAAACAAACCTAATGTTTCCAGATAAATTCAATTGGGTTTTTATTGCTTGCCATTACAATATTTGGAGTAATGCTGCTAAGGTGAAGTAAATGCTGTGTCATGGTATCATGATGCTTGCACTGTATCTCTATTTTTGCCTAAGTGCAAAAAAATTGTAGAAAAATTAAAGAAAAAGAAAAACTTGTGACCTTTTTTGTCTGTGGATTCCAGCAATTAATGAAAGAATAATTGTCTCTGTGTTTTTTTAAAAAATTGAACACTGAAAATGAGATAAATCCCTTCAAGGCCATGGAAGCAGTTTTATGGGCTTATTGTGTAAGTCTGTGCCCCCAGCTCTCCTCCATTTGCTATCTGATTCGAACGCAAAAAAAAAAAAAATCCTGAAAAAGTAATTTTTTCCTTTAAATGTGAAAAACAGCCTTCACGTGATTTACTGTCTTTGTGATACCGCTATAGTATTTCAGCTGTTATCCCCGGAATGATTTTGCCACTATTATTCTAGTGAAAACTTGTCTGATTCATATAAAATTACAAAAAACTGTTCATTTGCTAAGTTTATAAGTGTTGTTCTCTAGATGTACTAAACTGTAGCAGCATTCCACCTACAATAGTTACAGCATGTGTTCCTTAGCCTCAAATGAGTATTTGTGGAAACAGTTTATTTCACAGCTGTCTGGTTATGACTGTAATGAAAATGAACAAAGAACTACACTTCCATAGGGTTACATATTATTTTATAACCTTATAAGCAGAATTCAAGTCTGGAAATGAGCTTACCAGGAGTTTAAACCTTACATTAGTCTGATTTGTACAAGCTGTTAAGGATTTTGAGTGAGTGAATGAGTTAAACCTCAAATTTTAGACATTCAGTTCAAACAATATTGACACATTAACCTAAGGAAGTACAAAAATGTTTTTGATGACTTAAACTTCTGTTTCTATGCAACGTACATGGCTGTAAAAAGAGGGATGTGTCTTCTCACTGTCCAGGTAAGCTTAATTTGTGTCCATTCCCAATATTTCTGTTTAACTACAGGGAGTACTATTTTTATTCTCCTGATATGTAACAAGGTGTTTGACTAAGGAAATAAAAGATGTACAGTGTTATTCCTAATTAGAAGTCTTTCAGAATTATTCCTGTTATGTATAGAAAGTTACAGTATTTTGCACAATGTGCCATAGAATGGACTGTAGTGCAGTGGGAGCTGTCCTAGTTTCTGCTTCACTGTGTAATTATTTTATTTGGTCTTTTAAAATTGGAGATATAAAAATAGTAAGGAACTATTCCTGAAAAAAGTTGTCACTTGATATGACCAGTGTGTTTTGAAGCAGTATAATCACACAAATGCAAGCAATGCCCAAACATGCCTGCAAAATAGATCTCATAAAGAAATACTGCAGTTTAGCCCAACAAATTGCATTATTCTGAAGTGTTTTTTCACCAGAATAGTAAACACTCTCCCTGACATAGATCGGTGTCTATGTGAGTTACAATTTTCTTCAGCTATATATTTGACTGCATCTGATCACCTAAAAATGACTTCAGAAGACTGAATACCTTGCACCAATACTTTATGAAGTACAAGGCAGCTGAAGGTCTCTATTTTCAGTTGAGCTGAAACAAGTTGCTGAATGCTTGTATTCTGGCTCAAAGTTTGCAGGCAAGGTAGTGTCAGGAAGTGCAAATAATCTTATCAGTGTTGAGCCACTGTAAGGACCCAAAGCTGTACCTTGGTTTCTGGAGGTGATGATATGAACTACTGTAGTTTGCTCTAATCCCAGCTCGAATCTGCTTCTATTAGATGCAACTTGTAAAAAATGTCCCACCTGGTACGCCATCTAGAGCAGTTCATCAGTGCAAAGGGGGATGTAGAAGGCAGTCTGTAATGTTCATCACATGTTTTCAGGTGCATTTATTTTTAAAAAATGGTCAAATATTCACACTAAAAGATGTAATCCCACTTGGACTACAAGAAACAATCTTTCCTCCAGGCTTCCTGATGTTCCACAGTTTTGAAGGAAGAACACACTCTGGTTTCATATCCTCCTGTGCTTTGATGAAGCATTAAATGTTGATATTACAGTCGATCTTGGGAAACTACCCACGCATCCACTTCCTGCTTGGTCACCTATGCGTATATAACTTTTGCAGAGGAGGCTTACCACAAACAACATTCTGTTCTAGACATCACAAATGCATACTATGAGCCTGCCAGTCAGACGATGAAGTGCAATTCCAGGCAAGGGAATTGCCTGACTTTGCTGCTGGCTCTGCCATGGGAATGTGGATGTTAAGGCTGACATCATCAATTCATTAATATTAAGTCATGCTCCCACATTGTTTGTGCACTGTGAGTTAGATGACTTAAGATGTGCATCAATCACAAAATTCCTACTGTGGTTTCCGGAGGGGATATTGCCATGGTGAGAAGGGTTGTATGCATATTAAGCAACACAACAGCAATAGCCAAGGTGTGGAGCCACTTGGACCACATTTCTGACTTCAAGTATGCTGGCATTATGAGCATTTTGTTCACCGGTGCTTTGATGAGGGCATGGAGGAAGACAAGTTCTCAGAAGATCAGGGACTCATAGTTGCCCTGGAGAAGGACTACGAAGAAGGTGAAACAGATTCTTCTGAGTGAGGTGATGAGGAAGAAGATGATGGATAATAGGGTTTTCAATCCTGTCCTGGCCTAATTTGTCATCTTCAGCTGAAGGGTTCAAATTAAATAGCACACGAAAAAATGTTTGATTTGGAGTCTTTGCTGTTGGTAGCACCACACCATTGGTGATTATGCCTTACAGCGTCTGTTGCCCTTGGACCTAGGTCACCAATAGGCAGACCGCGGTACGGTTCCAGACCCAGATGCCGTTCTATTTTGACCTAGACATAACATCACTAAAGTGTGGACCGCTGGAAGTACTAGGAGTCTCCCGCATATTGATAGTGGCTCCTGAATGCCTGCAAATTGTATACAATATCACCGAAATTAGTTTTTTAGAGTCCACCCCCCCCCCCCAGCAGACTGAATAGCTCTGGGATCTTACAGATATCCCGCATCCCCCCCCCAGTGACTATATATAGGAATCCGAATCATACCAAAAACGTGAGACTCGGACCTTTGACATGACTAAATTTTGTTGAACGGACCTCACTACAATTTTATTCAATACTCCTGCCCTAGGGGGTCAGTGCATACTTTCAATGAGGCATTTATAATTGTCAAGAAAACACAAGTTAAGGCTTCCTGTGTTGTTAAGGCTAGGGTTAGGATTGGTAAACTTTATATTTCATCACTTATGAAGTAACAAATAAATTAATGGTACACTAATGCCTAATTTTTAGTTCACTAGTTTAACTGAATTGGAGTGTTGCTGTGTGACTGGCATCCAATCTCTGGTGTACCATTCCTTGGGTCGTGCCCAGTGATTCCGGAATAGACTCGGGATTGCCGCGACCCTGGCCAGGACAGGTGTTTACTGAAAATGACTGAGTGAGTGAACGAGTGAGTTAGTGTATTTTAAGGGTATGAAATTAAATAGAAAGACCGAGTCAGATTTGCTCAGTGCATGTATTCCAAGAGCTCTACAAATCTCAAATTATTTGTTAAACCAGTGCTGTACTGTAGCAATTGTTACTGGTAAATTTACATTAATATGTGACCCGCAGGCCAATAAGCTTAAAAAAGAGTCAGCAGTGTAACTTACAGTATTCAAGGATGTGTGTTTTTGTCCTGTATGTTATGCGTGCAGCACACCAGATGGAAATATGGCTAAAACATTAACTCGGCCCCAGTGAAACCAAAGGCAATGTTCTTTATTGTACGTAATACTGGGCAGAATTCATTACTGGCGGATTTTTATTATTATCATAAATCACCTTTATCAGAATTCATTATTAGCTACAAGGTAGCAAAGTAACAGCACTTCCCTCAATTTTAAATATTGCTTTCTGACTTATTCAATCCCACAAAACTGATGTTTGCTTTGTCACAGACAATAAGAAGTTATGGCCACATACTGCAGAATCAGCACTTTTTAATAAATAGTTTAATTCATTACTTCAGTCTGTTAAAAATTTGTCTGATTTATTTAGTGTTATATTTTTAGTGACTTTTCTTAGGTTTTATGTTTTTTTTCCATTCACAGATGAAGAGTGACGTCTAAATTTTTGCCATTAAGGAGTATTTGTTAAATTTGCAAGAAAAGTAAACCCTGTATCTTTCTAGTCCAAAGTAATGCAGTGGGCTCTACAGTGTTACTTTAGACACAGTATAATGGTCTAATACACAGTATTACTTTTTATAAAATGTATAAATATCAACTCACACTGCCAGCACTGTTTACAGCATACAAATGACAGTCTGTCTGAGCCGATGGAAAATAACAGTCACTTAAAGCGTGGGCCAGCTGTTACAGCAGTCTCTTGTGAGAACATTTGTAATGGCTTTAAGAGCAAGGGTGACACTGCGAGGTTAAATCTGTGACTAAAAGCTTCCACTGGTCAGTGATATCCATTCAGTGATCCAATCCAATTGTTCTCTTTAAGAGCTGCAACTTAACACCACAGAAGTACCAACCAGGCTGGAAATTTGGTTTTATATATATATATATATATATATATATATATATATATATATATATATATATGACGGAATACTGAAATTAAGGCATGCAAAGAACTGTGCTTTTAGTTAGCAGGCACTGACAGATTAGAAAGACTTTTTTTTAATTTGTTGTACGTGTTTTCAGTATCGACATTTCTGCTAACATTTTGTAATCTTAAGTATGTGGGACCAGAATGTGTAATGTGAATCTGCACAGAACAAAAATACTTGTTAAATTTAGAAACATAACATTGCAGTAATTTTGCCGTCACGGCAATTTTAACTGCTTACTGATATGTATGGGCTCAGTCAACTCTGACATTAATATTTCATCTGAGTTCGCTGCAGCTTGCGTATCCTTACTGTCTGTTTGTGACTGGCCATTGTGGTTTATTTATATATGTGTGCCATGTTGAATTTTGATATAATTAATATTCGATCCCTGAACGGGTTTTACCCAGGAATCTGGAAGTCATTATGTTCAAAGCTCATTCTTTGGCTTCCTTTTCTGCTCTGTGGAGAAGCAGATCATTAAAAATAGAGGTTTAGTCATATCTGGGTCATAATGTGGTCCCTCTGGTGCCTGTTAGCACAAATCAACAGCCCTAATATGGCACATTTTGACTTTCTATTACAGTTTATCTAACATGCACTTAATGTGACATACACTCAACAGCCACAACATTAAAACCACTGACAGGTGAAGTACAATAGAATGGAGAATAACACCGATTATCTTGTTACAATGGCACCTGTCAACGGGTGTGATATATTAGGCAGCAAGTGAACAGTCGGCTGTTGAAGTTGATGTGTTGGAAGCAGGAAGAATGGGCAAGCGTAGAGTGACTGACAAATTCCAAATTGTGATGGCTATACGACTGGCTCAGAGCATCTCCAAAACAGCAGGTCTTCTGGGGTGTTTCTGGGGTATGCAGTGATTAGTACCTACCGAAAGTGGTCCAAGGAAGGACAACCGGTGAACTGGTGACAGGGTCATGGGTGCTCAAGGCTCATTGATACCCATCTGGTCCGATCTCACACAAGAGCTACTGTAGCACAAATTCCTGAAAACCTTAATTCTGGCCACTATAGAAAGGTATCAGAACACACAGTGCATTGCAGCTTTGCTGCATATGGGACTGCATTGCCACAGACTGGTCAGAGTGACGATGCTGACCCCTGTTCACTGGCAAAATCTCCTAAAATGGGCATGTGAGCATCCAAACTGGACTGTGGAGCAGTGGAAGACTGGTCTGACGAATCACATTTTCTTTTACATCACGTGGATGGCCAGGTGCGAGCGCATCATTCACCTGGGGAAGAGATGGCAGCAGGATACACTATGGGAGGAAGGCAGTGTGATGCTCTTGGCAATGTTCTGCTAGGAAACCTTGTGTCCACCTAGGTACAGGTACCACCTACTTAAATATTGCAGACCACATACACCTCTTCATGGCAACGATATTCCCAGATGGCAGTGGCCCTGTCACAGTGCAAAAATTGTTCAGGAATGGTTTGAGGCACCTGACAAAGAGTTCCAGGTGTTGTCTTGGCCTCCAAATTGCCCAGATATCAATACGATCGAGCATCTGCGGGATGTGCTGAAGAAGCAAGTCCGATCCGCGGAGGCCCCACTTCGCAACTTCCAGGACTTCAAGGATCTGCTGCTAATGTCTTGGCGCCTGATACCACAGGAAACTTTCAGAGGTCTTGTGGAGTCCATGCCTCGACAGGTCACAGCTGTTTTGGCAGCACGAGAGGGGCCTACACAATATTAGCCAGCTGGTTGTCATGTCGGTGTAATCTGACTGAAGGGGAAACTTTAATCGAATGTAATTGTAGATCATAGTGTGTGTCTGTGATGTGAATGATGGATGGAGAGGGATTATAAATGTGCAGCACCAGCATGACTGCATACAAATTTAATGTTGACAAGTGCTTGTCCTCTTCTGGGAGGAAAATTATAAAGAAAATGTCAAAATGTGTAACCCGTTAGTGTCAGAAAGCGTCAGGAACTACTTTCACACTGTAGGTTCTGAAATGACTGAAATGGTATTTTATCTTAAACATTTTGCTTTATGCATATCCAGCCAACAATACTTACAGTCAGATCTTACGAATGGCTAATCCATAGCCAAATTTCTGGAGCGGTCAGCCGTGCAACAGATTTTTAAAATTGTCTCAAGAAACTTGATTTTTTTAAACCTTTCGCTGAATGACAACCTTAAATATCTCATCAAGTATTTCAATGTGCATTATTTTACTTTGAGGTAAATCAGACTAAGTCTCAAATATCTTTAACTAAATATTAACATAGTATATTATTATTATTATGTAAATATAGCAAATATATTGCTATAACCACTAACAGTTTTACCCGTTCAAATACTTACTAATGCTTACGGACTCAGCTTTTTCAGACTATTTTTGTGCCCCTACTACAGGAAGTATTGATGCACACAGCAAGGGGAAAGGGAATAAAATCTTAAAAACTAAATATATTTAGTGCCCATTATGCACACGAGCCCCCTCTAGCGACCATTGTGGGCAACGTGCTCTAGAAAATTTGACGAATACTGTACTGTGTATTCTTTTAAAATGTTGTTCTAGGTAAAAGAATAGCTTAAGGAATGAAATACATGGTAGAAATATGACTTGTTTAACTGGCATGTTTTTTTTTTAAACCACAAGTGCTACTGAATTTAACTTTTCCTTGCTGACAGCTAACAGTGACATCGAGATCCAAATCTTGGATCTGGCGGACTGCAGCTCATGTGAACACATTGTTTTTCCCAAGGTTAGCATCACCGCTTACTGAAAAATGCCCATTACTTGCTTGCTTTAACTTGAGAATCCCGAAGGCCTTGGTGTGCAAAACTCCAGTATCCAGGAAGTTTTTTTTTTTTTACTTAAGCTATTAATATTTAAGCTTAATTATATGTCATAAAAAGAACAACCCAGATTTTTTCAAAATACTACATTTCCCAACCACAGGCAGCAAAATAAAAAGCCTTCACAGGTGGGGTGGGGTTAATGACTCCAATAATATTGTTCAGTATCCAAACAAGCTAACCTTTCAAACGAAAGACCGCATACGGTTCTGTGTTTTTGACCGAGGAGCAGGAATTTCACACCAGGAACCCAGCAGCCTCAGAACGCACAGCAGAAATGATGTTCGCAACCGCTTGTTTTACTTTTTCCTGCGGACAAAAGCGGCCCGTTCGGCTGAGTCTCAGCCGCTGTGGTCCGGAGGGACCTTGAGGCCTCATTCTTGAAGACAGCGAAGGTCATCTCAGACCTGAGCATCATGGAGATGTGTCTCAAATAGGCTGACCACAGTTCACATTGGTCACATTCGCACTGTAGGCCACACTGGGCTTTGAATCACAGTGCGGTTGAAAAATGTCTACATAACACTGTTTGGAAAGGGAAAAGAAAGAAATAAAGAAAAACTTTCAAATTGTTTCAAAAAACAACTCGAGAGTCTTCTTTAATAATATTTGGCATTTGTGAGAACTGCAGCTGCATTCATGTAGAGCAAATAACCCGGCGGGATGTTAACTTTTCAGCGAATGTGAAGACAAAGGCTGTGATTCACGGAGATCAGCGAGGGGACGGGCATGACTGGGCGAGCGAATCCCAGCGAGCCGCAGAGCAGCGGCGCACGTTGGGCCCGGCCGCGCCAGGGACACAGCAGTCCTGAATGCGCTCGCTGCGATTCGTGGGTCTTGGCCAATCGACAGTCTTGTCGCTGCAGTCGACGGTCTTGGCTGCCCGCTCGCATTCCCCCGCAGACCGGAGCGATCTGTGTCAGACAGCCGGGACGCCTAGATCCCGCAGCCGAGCTGAGCCCCGCCAGCGCCACCGCCACCGCGGCCGCGCTCGTCGTTTTGCGGTCGTCGTGCGGGCGCACCGAACGATGCGGGAGGGGGGTGAGTAGGAAACGCGCGGCGTTTGGGCGCCGTTCCGGGGAAAACCGGGAGAGCCGCGCCGGTGACACGGCGGGGAGCCGCGGGGGAGCCGCAGCCCGGCCTTAAGCGGCGCTCCCGGGCGGAGAGCAAACGACAAAACGCGAACCGAAATCGAAAACGGAGCGAAACCGGCGACGAGGAGGCCGAAGCCGAACTCGCGGTTCCGCCGAGCACCGGTGCAAACGAGCCGCCTTTTCTGAGGCAGCCGAGAGCAAATCTTAGCATGGAATCGAGCGGCAGCAACATTTCCTCGAAAACACACACACACACACACACACACACACACACGTGGGGGAACAAACAGAAAGTTGCCCTCACACGCAGCCCACTTGGCCCCACGGCACACGAAGAAGCCGGAACCGCGCGGTGGAAATAAGTGAGCGTGAAAAATATTGACACTCGGTGTCGGGATGCGGCGCGCCGCCCGCTTATTCAACTGTTTCGCCGCGTTCGGCTCCTCGCCTGGTTTCCCACGAGTGTTTGAGCGGCTCCCGTTCGCAAATGCAGTGAAAAATCCCAGGGGCAGCCTTATTCATTTCCCCTGCGTTGCTGCTTTGCCCTCTTCTTGCTCCTGCCTTGTGCGTGTGGCCGCTGGTTCGAGCACTCGGGGAAGCAGAGGCTGCTGTCTTGGACCTGGGAATAAAATATAGTCCTGCTTTGAAAAGGGAGACGGTTGTTTAAATCTCAGTGATGTGCAGTAGTTATTGGATTTCTGCAGCCGTGCAATAAAATAATCCTTCCCCGGACCTGTAATTGCTAATAAGATTTCTGTTCTCTGACCGCCGAGGTCCAACTGTTTCAGACGTCTGCTTTTTTATTGTGAGACGGCACCGAGAACGCCTTACTGTACATATAAGCCTCTTCCTTGATTCCTCATTTTTTTTTTATAGCAAAAGATGCAAAGTCGCCCAGTTGACCGGCTGCGCTCGCGACACCCGTTTTGGGCCCGAAAAGCTGCGTTTGGGTTCATTTCGGCGCCGGCCAGGCGAAGCTCGAGTTGGACGACCGGGAAGCCGATTGCGGGCTTTAAGCAGCTCTGTGTTTGCTCAGGGTTTTATCGCTGTTTACCCCCAAGCACTTGTGAAATCAATCCTTTCGCAGTGTTTTAGGGGGTAAGCGGTGGTGCGATGTGGGGATCGGTCTTGGGGAAGCCAAAGATCAGTCTCGGGGAGGGGGTTTAGGATAAGCATTTTGTGGGGTTTAAACTCAAAACCCTGCTTTTGCAGAGATTACTTGCAGTGCTGCCCTTAGAAATTAACATTGTTAATAATATAAGTTTGGTATCATCCGTGACCAAAACCAAGTACGTGTAGTTCATTGTTACAATGTGCAATATCACTATAGTCTCCTTAAGAGTAATGGCTGAGGTGGCGGGTAGTGTTGTGCAGTGGTTGGGACTGTTACCTCTAGATCGAAGGGAGGCAAGTTTGAATCCCGCTATCTAACCAAATTTCCTCTTTTTTTGAAGAAATAAAGCCATATAACTGAGTAAATGAATGTTTTTAAGACATCTCATGTTCGTATGGTGCGTAACTTCTGACACGACGGGCAGCAAGCACAGTAATACGCAGCACCGGTTCTAAAGCCCGTTGCAGTTGGTGCCAACTAGAGAGCAGATTAAAAGATACGGATCCGGCTTCTTTTATTTGTCAGTACAAATGTGCTACAGGGCATTCTTATCGTGGAGCTGCCACTTCGGAAACAAGAATGCAGGATGCAGGATTTTTTAAGAATGTTCTGCAGACTGTTTGGGTGTTGGGTGATTTTGGGTCATAAAAGCACAAAAGTGTTTCCCGTTTTCTCATATTTCTATATTTAGCTTTTCTGTCTTTTTGTGAAAGTTGCACTGGGTGTGTACTGTTTATCTTGGAGGCAATGGTGGCTGTGTTAATTCTTTTCCTCCTTTTGAATTTGAAATGAAACTTCTGCTTGCTGAACATTAATTGAAAATGCTGTTTAAGGGGAATTTATGAGTGTTTAAGTGTGGGGTGCAAACACATTGGTGCCTTTATTAGGATGGCCTACAATTTATTTGCATGCTGCCTTATAGCATTTAAGTGGTATATCTGTAATTTATTTTTCTCAAAAATAGAAGATATCTGGTCAAATAGTCATGTTAGTGATCTGTGTGGAATTTAGTGAGTGTGGATTTTGTGTAGCGAGATGATGATCATTTCTTAAAAAAAAATAACACATTTTTTATTAGTATGACATCATGTATTAGTAATTTGTTGGTTGAATGTGGCTTTACTTGTACAGGTTAAAGCAATCTGTTGTCCATTAAGTACATTATTTTATATTGTTTACCAGGTTTTACATTTTTGCTTGTTTGAAAAAGAACTGAACTTTTACATTTTAAATTAAATTATTTAATTTATTGCAACTGTAAGCCAGAGGAAAGCCAAGAGTTGTCCCGAGCTGAAGAAGCGAAGCACTTCGCCCCAAATCAGATCTATATCCCTGGGGGATTCATATCTAGGCGTTAGATCAAAATTTCCTGAACCTGCATTCTGCCACACTTTTACTCCAAGTGCAGCTAAACGGACACTGATCTCCTTTATATTTGTGCTTCACTGCTGTGTTCTGAAATTGTTCTGTGCAGCTGACTGTATAGGATGGTGCGGTCATAAGAGTTTTATCTGACAATGTAAGATTACTTTAGATTACCTGATGATATTGTACATTTCAGAGGTACTTCTTTACGTTTTATTTTCATCCTTAGAGATCTGTTCTCATGCGATTGGGAAGCGCATAAAGCAAATGGAAGTTCATCGGCAGGGGCAATCCAGCAAGGCTGATAACTCCAGTTTGCGAGGGTGCTTATATGAGGGCTCGTGTGCCGCAGCCGAGAGCCTAAAACATTTTCAAGATGCTTTTGACTTACCCTCCTATTTCCACACCAGCGGCGCGTGGATCAGTGTTCGCCGGCTTCATCAGACCTCTGCCTAAGAGTAAGGAATTGGGTTCAAACAACCTTCCAATGCAGAAACCTTCTAAACCTTCTTCTTATTTCCTTTGCTACGCTACCAGGCAAGCATTCTGCCACCGAGAGTGGGTGATTCAGTCTCCAGCACTCATACAAATTAAACAGCACAGAGTGACCTACACTGGGCTTAGGGTTCCATCTGACTCACTTTTTTGTGCCATGTTTAGAAAAGGTGTATTGATTTTTAGGTAGTGGTATTAAAGGGCACCGTTTATTTTTAAAAATTTAGTCAAAATGTTTCTGTTGCTAACATTTATTTATTTTTCATGAAATAACTACTATGTTAAGCTCCTTCAATTATTTATCCATTCATTCTGCTGTATATTTTTCACTGGAGTAATTTAGGGAGAGTACCTTGCTCAAGGGCACTACAGAATGAAGGAGGATATGAAACGGCATCCTTCAAGTGTAGGGCATCACCTCTAACCAGCCCTTACCTGCTGCTCCGTACCTGGCGCTTTAACTGTTGAAATATTGAGTTGAAGTATTGAAGTCAAATGCATTTTGTAATAGTGCTTCGCTCAGCTGTCTGTGTCATGTAAAGACATCCGTCCTTCAGTAATCTGAAAAGTGTATCAATTTCTTACAAGGGTTTCTGTAAAATTCTGTTTTTTGGTATTATTGTTGTCCCGCTCCTCATGTAAAAGTGATATAAGTGACTGTAAGTAGTCTTGCTGAAATCATCTTGCAGTAGTGGTAATACTGAAAAGGCAGATCTTCATCTCGAGTCAAAAAGTAAAAAACACAAATAAATAAAATTATTTAAAAAAAAAAAAAACAAACCTGAGCACTATTCTTAACTCTTATGCTTGATTCAAGCCACATTAAGTGCTTAAGAGGAGTGAGAATAAGAGTTTAAGAAGGAGTGCAAGGTGTTGGTAGTGAAGCATTTGAGCACTAAGGAGGAAGAGAGGTGCACTTGTCTGTTCTGATTCTGAATGATGTTTGAGTGAGCAGGAGTGACAAGCATGGAGAGATTCTGCCAGGACGTTGCGAGAGCCAGCAAAATAAACAGTCCTTCTTTTCCCTCATTTGTTCACCTTTTCTTAACTTTTCAGTTGTTTCACTAGAATTCCTGCAAATGAGAAAAAGTGTTTTCACTTCAACATAATAGTCTCTGAATATCTGAATTCGAAAGTGCCATTGAGTTATGTCTCACTCCTAGGCGACCACTGGTGTGGTTTTCAAGGGAAGGAGTTTGCCTTTTCCTTCTTCCAGCATATGTTTTCCTTAGAGGGGTGCAAACATGGAGGAGAACATACACCCCCACACACCCAGGACTTGAACCCCACATAAGGCAAGCAGCCCAGGTGCTATGAGGCTTCAGCTTAGGCTGCTGTGCCACTCCATTCCCTGAAAGCCTACATAAAATGCTTAAATACCCAGATATGACAGGAGTTCATGTGCACTATAGATGTTCTTCCAAAACCGTTTGCTAACTCTAGCTCTTCTGACTTCTTTAAGAGTCGAGTCTTTAGCTGTTTATTTGTCTTTCAATCCTTTGCTGGTAACTAAGGAATTTTGCCAAGATAGCCACACGTACCGTTGCAATTTTTGAAGTGCTTTTCTGCCGAAAAACTTTTGGAAGTCTGTTGCGATGGTGCTTATCCAGTCCCATCGTATTATTGTACAAATGAAGTGCAAAGATTAGGCTAAAAGAATACAAATTCTGTGACCACAATTTCCTCATTCTGCAGGATGACTGTTTTCCCAGTTGACCCTCTTGGTAGATCGATGGAAAGAAACCATTCCCACACATGCAGGCACACATACGCTGAGCTCAGTGCCAAGCTGGCACGCTTGCAGAATAATAGCAACCTTTGGGAGCTCTTGCTGGCACAAGTCATGTTAAAATCCAACAGATTGTCTCCGCAGTTGAATTCCCCATGTTGCCACACACTTGTACAGTGTGAATGTCACCAGCTGTCAGCTCAGTTGCCTGCTTCGTGTCCTTTGACACTGTTCCTTTCTGGTGTTTTTCATATGAAATGAGGGCAGTGCTGTTTTACTTTGCAGCATGTTCAAATTGCCCACATGTGAGTCTTGGGAGCTGGGAAGGTGACTTTGTGAGATACTCTCTTGTTATGAGTCCAAAGTCAAAGGAGAAGCTGCCTTTTGCTGCTGAGGACACTGAATCTTTGGTATGAGATTTTTTTTTTTTTTTTTAAGACAGGAGAATAAAAGTAATGTTTCTGATGAAGTCATGGTATCATGAATAGCTGTTCACCTGTTCCCAGGTGAGAAGTGTGCCTGTATTTTCAGGTTTGTAATGTTTATCAAGTCATTCACTACTGCAAAATATTGTGGTTGCTTCAGCCATGCCCCCCCCATTTTCTGGAGCTTACCACAAATGACAGAAAATAATTTAATATAGTGGATCTTAATGCAGTTCAAATCTGTTAGCTGAAATTTTTAAACTACATGAGACGTATAAGACCTGTGGCGGTGTTTTTAATTTCTTGCATAGCTGATGCTTTCATCTTAAGCGATTTACAGTGTTTGACCCATTTATAAAAATGTGTATTTTTATTTGATAAATTCACTAAAAGTACCGTGTTCAAGGGTGTTACCTTCAGGTTGCATGACCGAGTTTTTGAAAAGTATGCAGACTTGTTGTTGACAACCTTCTTCATCTTTGTCTTCTTCTTCCTCTTATTATTATTATTATTAACAACAACAACAATAATAATTGTTTTGATTTGCCAAATGGACCACTGATGCACCTTATCCATATTATAATATGTTTTTTGGACCTTTGCATTTATTGTGCTTATAACATAGGTATTATGTATGCATTAGTCCAGAGGAAAATTAGAAACAGCTGGTTTTACTTTGTAATCTCTATATATTTTGTATATTGAGATTATGGCTTCTACTTCAGCTAAGCCATATGTTTTAAAAAGTTATGTTATTAAGTCTACATTAGTAGGGTTCATTAAGATCATGTTGCATGCATCACCATCCATTAAGTTTAAAACTGAACAAGAGATCAGACCGTAATCCTCATTCAGGTCTTTTTTTTGGCTTATTTTATTGCTTGGCTCACTTCACTGTAATCTTTCAGGTGGTGAGGTTCCTCCTGTCTCTGTCACTCTGACTTTGAATGTGATCATGGTGATGGTGAGCTGGTTTTATTGCTGCTTTACGTTTTTTGAGCATTAGAAGAAACATAAGGTGTCGAGCACTCTATTTGTAGCAGAGCATTCATATTATTCTTAGAGGAGATTAGAATCTGTTTGGTTTTCCTGTTTCGATCTTGTGTCCTTAGGAGATGGCTGGTCCCATGGCTATGGTGTTTATTGCTGCTGCTGCATGCTTCAGACACCTCTGTCTCGCTCTACCACCCCCCAAACTACAACATCACTGCATGCAAAAGACAGAGTGAATCCCACGGGCTTCTGATACAGAATATCCCGCTGGTCATTTCAGTTTGGTGTGCTCAGCAGAGCATCCCTCAAAAATTGCCATCGTGATTTTGCTAACTTCTGCATCACCGGTCAATCTTACACACATTGAGTCCAAATGTTA
Organism: Heterotis niloticus; assembly: GCA_018136845.1. Classification (NCBI taxonomy): domain Eukaryota; kingdom Metazoa; phylum Chordata; class Actinopteri; order Osteoglossiformes; family Osteoglossidae; genus Heterotis; species Heterotis niloticus. The sequence continues at coordinate 20,274,541 of CM030888.1, forward strand.
GGTGATAAGTAATTGACTGTTGGACTAGAGCATATTGACTGATGTCCAACAAAGTGGTGCCCATTTCTACCTGTGATGCTGGAGCTGAAAATAAATTCCTTATCTTTTCATTTGTTGAATCAGAAAAAGTTAGCTTTCTGGATCAAAATGTGGGCGGCTCTTTATTATAAAAGTTTTTTCAGAATTGTTTTGAGTTTTGTGCAGGCTGTCACTCACCCCTCAAATTATGTACTGTACATGCCACTCTATTGGTATCAAGTATGTAAACTAAAAAAAAAAATCTTTAAATGTCTTGCCCTCTTGCATGGGTTTTGTTGACTTTACGTTGTGCTGATTAAATCTGCTATATACGCGCTTAAGTTATTTTGGCCTTTTTTGGGAGATTTCTTGTTCTAGGGAGAATTTAATCATTACCCAGCCTTCTGCCATCAGGGCTGCAGCGAACAGGTGGACAACATCCCTGTTTATACAGTTGTCTGATTTGTTATATTTGATATCTCATAACTGTTACATCTGCTCTCCCAAGGGAGAATTTTCTTTCTTAATATTCCTGGCCTCCAAACAGTGGAAGTTCCTGCTACCTAAATGAGTTTGCACTATGAGGGGAATTTTAACCAGGAAATCCACGATAAAGATTGATGACATAAAGATTAGGGAAAAAGCATCGATTTTCATTTATTTTTTATTTTTTGTAATATAAATACAGATTTTAAGGTTTTGTGGGTTTTTGTAGGTCATTTTTGATGATCATTTCAACATTTAATTTAGTTTTATTACTATTATTAGTTGATTTAGCTTTATTTCCATAAACCACACATTTGACATTCCATCTTGTGTGGATAGTAGATAAGTTATGTTATTCACATGTTTGTGAATGTAGCTAAAATATGAAGAGAACTGGAAAATTACGGAGGTGATGTTATGATGATGGGGGAAGTTAGTCGTTCTCTGAAGTTTTAAAGTTTTTTTTCCATGCATCAAGGCTTTGTAGCCCTCTTATCATTCGCTTCCTGCAGCACTTTGATTTTATTAGAATGCCTCGGTTGATCTTTACCAAGTAATCTCTGCTGAAGTCAATTTTGCTGGTGGACATGTTTGCCTCCTGACAGATGGACAGCATTTGAGAGACTACTGCTGCAATCTTGAGATGTTTGCTTACGCTGCTGGCAGAAGATGGACTGCCTTGAATGCTGTTGGGAGTCTCTGACCCCTGGGAGCAGGAGAAGCTGAATCAAGGGGTCTTCAGCCTTAGCTCATTTGACAAATTGGATAGGAATGCAGCACTGAATGGCTCCGGAGTTTCTAGAAAGTTCCAGAATGTTTCCATTTAAACTCCATGGAGTTTATATGCCATCAACTCCACACGTAGACCTACGCAAATAATTGCTATGGCAAACAGTAGGAACCAAATCAGGCAGCTTCTTCAGGTGGTGTTTGTTCAGCACAAAAATAGAATGACATTTAGTTAACCGATGCAGTTGAACTAAGTAAGTCAGGAAAGCCTTTTTGAGCAAGAGAGTTTTTGTTTTGACTGTGGACTGAAACTGGAGTATCCAGCGCACACCCCATGTGTACACAGGGGACACGCAAACCATACACGCACCGCGGCTGGCTCAATTCACTTCTGAAACCCTAAAGTGTCACCTCTTCAAACCAGTGTCTCCCACATCAAAGATTATGACAGACATCTTTATTCGCACAGGATGATGGATTCCAGAAGATACAGCTAGTGTTTGTCCATGACGTGCACTTGTAGTCACCCATAGAACTCTGAATGAGTTGCCATAGTACATAAAACCCCGCCAACAGTAACTACACCTTTGTGTGTGCAGCGGCCTGGGAGTGTGCCAGTTTTCCTTTCGTTTCTAGTCAGCCGTGGAGTGTCAGCAGGCCTGGCCTTCTCCTCCTTCCTGTTTGATGAAACAAAAGGTCTGCCAAACAGGTCTGCCAGCCTCTGTCCGCCTTCATGCAGTGCGTTGCCCCCATGCCTCTGGTGCTCAGTTCCTGGCCAGAGTGTATTTCCACATATCCCCGGCGCTGACAGGAGAAGGTCATATTGTTTACTGAAGGTGGAGCATTGCTGTAAGTCAAGGCTGAGGAGAGACATTCTTGAGGAATCTTTTTTAAAATAAGATGACTTCACCGGGGTGACTCACTGTTGGTGGAAGAAAACCCAGAGACGGTAATATAGTATACACTAATATGTCGATAGCACTACCTCCTGTAGTACCGCTTTGCAGCGGCACTCTTTTATTTTGCCTTGTGAGTAATTTATCATGATAACAACTTAAACTGAAATGCAACTTTTACATTTTTTTCTATGTAGCATACTTTTAGGTTTAGAGGTGGAATTACAAAGGAATGTATTGCGTACACCTAAATACTGTGTACCGTACCATCAAATTTCAACATGCTTTCCTCACGCTCATCGCTTCTGGGATGGGCTCGGATCACCGAGACTGTGCTCAGGGTGAAATGGTTAAGAAGACTGTATGAAATACCACCTGGACTGGATCTGTGAGTTATGTGGGGATTATTAATGAATTCAGTCTTCATTCCAGCTTTGGTGCTTTGACCCATATCCAGTCACTCACAGCTTGAGAAGAAGCCATTGTAGTAGTGCTCTCAAGGATTGCTTTTCAATAAGAAGGCATCTCCTGTATCACTTCTCATTTGTAGGCAGTTGGGGTTTTTCATCCTGCATGACTGCTACATGTATTTTATGATTTTTTTAAATCATGATGCTAAGACATGTACACAAAACCGACATTGTGTTTTTCTAAATGGCGTTGGTGTGGAATCGCTGGTATAGTGGACACAGCTATGTTTTAACACATTTAACTTTCAGTTCTTATACGAATTTGGAATTTAATTTGGAAGTGCCATGTGTACTGTACAGGCAGCAGGATCATAATGTTTGATTTTCACAGTCTTCGGATGCCGTAAGTGTCGCTGGATGCTGTGGCCTGTAATGCGCATGAAGTGCCACCAAGAGTAGGGAAGTGACACGAAGGATGACAGCAGTGCTGAAAAATGTTGCAATGTTCCCTTTAAGACAGATAGGAGTCAATTTTCTAAAACCACAGTGGTGTTAGAATGACTCTAAAGTGTACTGACTTTCTGTTGAACTTGAATTATTTCAATGCTGCAATGCTTTAGGGCAATTGTTCCCAAATTGACCAAGTTAAAGGCAACTGCATTAAAATAAAGCACAAACAAAAACATAGCACCCTAAGCTAAAAAGCAGCATTTGGGCTTCTTAAATCACCTATACACCTTAGATTGACACAGGTCTTCTGGTCAGTAGTTAGGGGAATGATGGCACTTTGTACTGATGTTCAGCTGTCACTTGGGTCTTCTGTCCATCCCCATGCAGTGTTTACCGGTGTTCTATTTTCATCATAAATTGGGGCTGTCTCTCCACACTTGGCCTTTTGCTCATTTTAACCTTGCTGAAGCTTAAATGTATTACTCACCAAGTACACATGTAGCCTAAAACAGTTTTTAAAGTGGTTCACAGTTTTTCTTACAGATCTTAAAAATGCTCAATATACTGCATGTTGATATGACTCTGAGTGAGTAGTGCATTTATGAAAGTATTCAACTGAGTTCGAATCTCTCCGTATTTGTGCTGAATGACTTGAATTAATGTAGTGCCGCACCGGAATGACAGATCACTTTATCCCCTGCTTGAAGGAGGCCATATTATGTTTAATCTAGTGGAATACAACATTGCTGTACTATGTCTGCCTGCTAGAGAAGCAGATCAAGTGGCACTTGACAAGCTAGGAGATATTGGCAGAGTTGGATGTTTTATTTAAAAAGATAAATACATAATAATTATATGCTATAATTATATATCTTTTTCAAGTATTAAAATGAAAAATTGTGCGATTTAATTGTAATTTTTATGTTTTCCTTTCATCTTTGGGGATTCGTACAGTCTGTGACAGAATTGTGCAGTTGTTCCGCATCATGCAGGGAACATTCTCACCTTTTCAGGTAACTGTTAGGTGATTGATGATTGCTCATAGCCGCTGTTCTAAACTGCCATTTAGGAAGGACGGAAATACAACAACAATTTGTTATCCTATTCTTCAGAGTCTTAATGCTGTTTGTTTTATTGCGACTATGGCCTTTGACACTATTCTAAAGAAGGAGACTTTGTGTGATCCATTTAAGTGGGTTTACACATGCAATTTTCTAGTGGAATTTCTTGCTCAGATCTTGTTCCTCCCTTGGTGTTTTCTCCAACTTGGCAGTTATGTACAGCAGTGTAATTGTGTTTTGAAACAGCTGCTCTGAAGTTTATTGTTGTGCAGGAAATGGTATGCTTTTATTTGGGGGAATAACTGCAAGTACACCTGCTCAGTTCAGATAAAACCCAGACAACCTTCAGTTTCCATCTGAAAATGAGTGTGGGACATCTGGCGAGTTTATTTAGGCGTAATACTTCAAAACGATTGGAGTCTCTGTAAAGGTATGCATTGAGAGTGGCTGTGAATAATGGATTAATTGATCGGGGTCCAGCTTGACGCTCATGGTTTATGAACTATGGGAATGGTTTGGTTTCCACACTCATTTAGTTGATTTCTTGTGAAGTCTCTTTTTGGACTGCTCGACCCAGTGAAGAGGCAATGAAGTGCGTATATGTATTAGTGTTTGAAGTGAAAAGGTGAAATGGTTTTCTAATAAGAAACTGGAAGCGCTAAAATCTACCAGCAAAATAAGAAATGTAAAAAGTCGCAGTTAGGGTATGTGAAGAATATTTTCTTTGGAGATGATGCTATATGTGTGGAAAACATAACCTTTTTCAATTTTTTGTTATTTGGTGTTCTGTGTGCTTTGTATGCATGCATGTGACCTTTGGTGGTAGAACGGGTTCAGTGATGGTATTTTTGGATCAAAAGTTAAGTTTATATCCTGCTGTCTTTTGTTTCTTTTGTCCATTGTGAAGAGGAGAATAAATACAGGTGGTCCCCGACTTACGATTTTTCAACTTTAAGATGGTATGATAATAGAAACTGTACTTGGAATTTTGAATTTAGATTTTTTTCCCCCCCTGGAATGCGATATACTGTACGATACTCTCATGATGCTGGGCAGTGGCAGCGATCCGCATCTCCCAGTCTGCCACGCGATCGCTAGTGTACACAACCAATATTCTACAATGTTCTGTGTTGCCAGCGTTTTTTTTTTTTTTTTTGATAACCTCCCCTGTATCTACGTTGTGTTTTGTGCATCCATCATGTCTACAAAATGCCCATCTATGTCTGTGTCTTCTGAAAGTGGGAAGGCCGTAATGAATTTTAAGGTACGTTGCTTGGTTGGTGTTATGGCGTGGGTTGGTTGGAGCAATCGTGAGACACCACGGTAATTAAGTTCAAGTTCCATTAAACTCAGTGTTTTTCCGGCAGAGTGTTACCGTTAGCCAGGAAGTAGCGCTAAACATTGGCGATTGCAAGTAAAAAAAAAAAAAAACGAAAGATGCCACAATTCAAAATAAACAAAATACAAGGTCTTAGCAAGACAGTGGTTGCAGGAGAGTTCACAAGGTGGACTGAGCAGTGCCAGGAAGTTCAGGTAGAAACTAAATCCCATTCACGATTGGTTGGTTCCTACGCCAGTCAGTGCTCAGTCTGAAGATGGGGGTGGAGAGACCGCCCACGTTCCGTTGCTGAAGGGGCTACAGGCGTGACAGTAGGTTGAGCGTATTAAACGCAATTTCGACTTGCGGCGGGTTTATCGGAACGTAGCCCCATCGTAAGATGGGGACCATCTGTAGAAGAAAAACTTTATTGGCAGGTCAGCTTTGGAGTTTTCCCGGATTCCACGCATGCAGCGGCTTTATGGATGTGGGCAAGTATCCGCTTTGGTGTGAAGAGGTCATCAGAAAAAGAAGATATTTGAACAACTGTAGGATATATTAGAATAAACAGCATATAATTGCATTTGATTAAGTGTAGACTTTGTGTTTACTCACATACGCACCAACTTATTGCTATATATTTGTTTTTTAGAATCTAAATTATTGCCGTAATTGTACATTAATGGGGTGTAGAATGCTAACATCTGCATCTCACATTAGGGGGTAATAGGATAATGCTATGCTACAGCCTCCTGTTCATCGAGTGTCATCGTGTTCCCAGCAGCACCACAGTAATAGTGTCATTTGCCTATTCTCACCAGTAAGTGGGTCCATCATTGATTTCCTTTCTCACTTTCTCATTTAATACTTTGCACCTTCAGGACACGGTTCCTCATCACATACCGCTCGCTTATCGGTGCCCAGCCGTAAGGTGACTTTTGCACAGATGTAGAGGCAGAGCTTGTTCTTGAAACTAAAACCAGTTATGCAGATTACATTGAAAATGAATGCATCCTGTGACAGAATTCACTTTTTTCAGTCATTCTGATGATGCATTTCCTGGGTCCTTTACGACAGCACCGGTGCTGTTTGTGCAGCCTTTTGGCATGGCACTGAATGTGCAAGCATGGCGCAAGAGAGCTCGTAGACAGACCTTTTCATGCACTGTGGAGAGGCAAACTGTGTGGTTCAGCTTGTATCTTAACCGACAAAGAGGGATTGAGCCTCTGATATAGCTCCCTGCAGGCTTGGTTCACAGTCATCACAGAGGGAACCTGGAAATAGTCAAATTATTTTTATTTCTTTTTTCCTTTTATGGAAAACATTTCACTTTCTGCTGTTAATGTTTTGGGAAGCAGCGTTGCAGTTGGATGTCTCTCTCCGCACGAAAATGAAGCCTTGCTGATTAATGAGACGCAAGTGCTTAGAAAACTCATGCAGTCACACCATCAGGGCTGATGGAGACACTAAACTCAGCAGTAACATGCATACTTTTTGGAGTCCAGATCTGAGCCTGGGCTGCTTCTTGTAAAGAAATCACTGCAGCACTTCGAGTGCATCTAATAAGTCAAGTGCTGTCCTGTGCTTGTGAAGGAATAAGTGTGTTCAGATCAGTTGAGACTCATGGGCACATGAAATATAATGAATGGATCCTGTGAACCAGAAATGTACAGCAGTCTCTGTGGGTGACCATTAGTCATGTCTGTGACAAATGTAGGCCCTTACATTGAAGGTTATTGAGAAATGGTCACGATCCTCTCGATAGGGAACCCATCGGTTTTTGTTAGTCGACGCTTCATATAGAGTATCGGTTTGGCATGGTACACAATAAGACATTTTTTACTCATTATAAACTTCTTTCTGCTGAGGAGGACAATTCTTATAACCTGATGTATTATTTAAAAGGAAGAACTGCATTATTAATCTAAGAGCAGTGCACGCCATGTTCATTTCCATTATATTTTCTTCCTTTTTGACTAGTAGTATTGCACCTTGTTTTCAAAAGATTTTTTGAATCTCTTTGTCTTTGGGACTTCTGTTCCAAATAATGCAGGCTTCTGAAGGAGATATACAGTAGGTTTGGTAGATAATTTATATATTCGCCAAACAAGTGATTAAGGTCACAAGTATATACTTTACTTATCCCTTCGTTGTGGCCAAATAACCTGTCCAAGTTTAAGTAATACATTTGGGTAATTGATTCTTTTTATTTTATTTTTTGACTGCTCTTAAGTGACTATAAGTAATACAGGAAGATGTTAGATTAATGATAATGAATTTGACAGCAGGTGCATTAGCTGTAAAAAGCCTTTAAAACCAGTTTTGTGCTTCACACAGTGCTGTTGTCAGCATTCCAAACTTATTTTAAAATGTCACTTTTAAAATGAGCAAGTTTTAAGACTAAAACGATAATTCAGCATATTTTTTTTTTTTATCTCTGACTTATATGACAGTTTTGTAATTTTCGATTACCTTGTCGCTAGATATATTTCGCTGCCAGAATAGCCGAAGGACGAATGGGTCAGGATTCCATTTGATCTCTCAAATCAGCAATAGAGCCGGATCAGTGATGGATCTGCTGAATCAGTGCTAGCTGGACATAGCCGGCAAAGCGACCTCTCCGTAGGGATCAGTCCTCAGGGTCAGTGATCGTATCTGTTCAGGTGCTGTTTCCTTTAGTCAGTTCAATTCAGTTTCATTTATATTTACAGAGCTCTCTTGTCACCAGGGTGATGCAGTGTTGAACAAAGTCTCATGGAATACATAGAGCATAGAATAGTGCAAGACACATATTTTTTTTTCTATGGTTTTTCATATATAGTAACTGTTAGACTAAGTCAGCTGGCAGCTGAGGAGAGAAAAAGAACTCCCAAATATGAAGAAGTGGAGGAAAATAAACCTGGGGTGAAATACCAGTGACTGCCACCCATTCTGTGCATCCTGAAATTGTGTTTTATCGCCCAGTAAACAGGGAGCTGGCCATGTGGATGCTTGTAGAGGAAAGAAAACAGATTTGGTACATAGTTTGCCTTGTAAGGAAACCTGTTATCTTTTCAATTGGTGGTGACAGCCTGCTCTGCCACTCGTGGTGGGCATCCATACAGCCACCCTTCCCACCAACATACAGAAGCCCTTGTTCGTGGGCTTGCTTCATTGCTCCTTGGACACAGTTTAAGGAGAGCAGTGTGATGTCCCCAGCCTCCCACGCAGCCGCCTTCTTCACTGATGGGGACTGACAGGATGTTTAGATGATAACTGAGAAAAGATAACAGGCTGCATATCACATCTTTTCGTCACTCTGAGAATCTCTCAACTGGCAACTGCAGATTCACATTTAAAATTCCTTCGCCATGTTCTGAAAACATGAAGAGAGAACCCCCCCCTCAAAAACCAAGAGCAACAGCTCAGAAAGGACCCAGGTGGGCTGTTAGATCCTCAAGGAAAGAGTTAGATTGTGTGTGTGTGTGTGTGTGTGTGTGTGTTTGTCCCACAGCTACCTCAAGATAGCCCTATATGCACAGGAAACCTGAGAAACAGACATCCCCATCAAATGGCCTTTTATGGTAGTCATGGAAACCATGGTAAAAAGGAAACTTTTTGTGATACTTTCATGTTTCAACTTGTGCAGCTAGAAACTTTTTTTTTATTGTAATAAAGAGAAAGTACATACAAAATCTTGTTAATAAACAGGGAAGTGTGTGTGTGTGTGTGTGTGTGTGTGTGTGTGTGTGTGTGTGTGTGTTAAAGAGCTTTTATAGTGGAAAACAATCAGCATTCCGTTCAAAACATAAATCATTCAAGAGGCAACATACTCGGCTGGAAGTGGTGGAAAGTTAAAAATTAACATGAAAGATCGTAAGAGTGACTTTATTAGAAATGTACCTTCTGGCCCTTTGCTCATATTACCTTTGCATGTAATCGTATTACTACAGCATTGTATTTTATACATTATATGAGGAGGTAACTTACTGTCATAATTTTTTTCTCTCCAATATTTTATTTATTTGCAATTTGACTCTTGTAGGCTTAGAAATCTAAAAAATAACACTGATCAAATAGTAGTTAAAATGTAAAGCTTTTCAATGGTTTTCTATCTTAAAGATTTTTTTGTAGTGTTTTAAAAGAATACATTCTCCTGTGTAACTTCATTCAAGCACCTTGGATTTGCATTAGCACTGAGTGTAAGAAATCTAGCAGAGGTTTAAAGAAAAATACTTTCTCGGAGTGGAAAATGTCAGCATTTTTATTCTTTGTTTTTTGTTAGTCTTATGCTGATTATTTGTGCATTATGAAAAATCTCACACAGAGGAGTTTCAGATTTTTTTTTTTTTATGCTAAGAAAAAGTTCTTGAAACAAAGGAGACACATTGATTTACACCAGAGAAATACTGCACTTCTACTGCAAACACAGGTTTTTACAGAGGGGGACTGTGGAGACTGCATGGAAAATACAGCTAATTCAGCAGTCCTGCATACACTGTGGGGAGCACAGGATTTATTGGAATGGCATAAACTGCGAATTTATTTGTCCCTGTACATGTTGGATGTTGCTGGAAGATTATTACTGTCTAAGATAAGAGTGGTAGATCTTATTACTTGTACAAACTGAGTAGTATTAGTTTGAGTACTTTTTTCTAATTCGGTTCAAACCTCTGTGATATGGTTGCCTGGGTGAACTCTAATTCTGTATCTTATTTGGAGGCTATTTGCCTGTGTATTTTACTGTGAACTTTTGTTGGATTTATGAGCGGTAAATATGGTGTTAGTGGTGTAATAGTCATAAGGCAATAATTTAAAACAGGCTTCCCTCTTATAACAAACCCTATAATGACTATTTGTACCTAGAAACATATGTAATTTGTGTCATGAAACTTACATAATGAGTTTTTAATCCACACTTGCATGAAACACCAGACACCACAAATTCCAAATTAAAAATGAGCCTTGATAACATTTATCATCTTAGAAGCTGAGCAGATTCTGCCTTGGGGATGGGGCTTCTGCTGTGCAACTACTGTAAGTTGTAATAATCGTATGCCCAGTAGCAGTAATCTGTAATAATTATAAGACTTAATGCAAAAACATTTTAAAGAAAGTGTTACACACTCAAAAGGCAAAAGCCTTACAGTTTAAAAATTTAACTGAAATATTGAATTCTTCTGAATGCAATACAACTAGGAATAAAGTTCTGTAATCTGATTTACTATTAATGTATTGCAGGTGATTCTTTGCAGATAGCTCAACAGACAGGTTGTAAGCATTACAAGTAACTAATAATGAGAATTGCCTTGGTATAATAATGTATAATATTTATAATGTTTACTGTATATGGAGCATTTAAAAGCGGATTCTCAAAGCGCTCTACAATAAAGTTGAGTTACAAGTAAAAGCAATTTTATATAATTATCACCATTTAAATACGAAACAATAAAAGCGCAAGAGAAACTGCTTGTCCAGTGCAGGTTTAGAATGATTTAAAGCCTATCTAGGACACATAGGGCACTAGGGAGGATGTACTTTGAATGGGGCACCAGCCCATCATAGTCTGTCCCTCTCTCTCTCTCACACACACACACACACACACACACACACACACAGAGAGAGAGAGAGAGAGCGATGGCAAATTACAACCACCAATTCACGTGAAACGTTAAGAAATTTATAAAAGGTGTAAAGGTGTCCAGAGCAGTTCTGATAATCTGGAGTTCAACTCTATGTTTATGAAATTTGCCCATTTGGTGGCTCAGCAATTCATTCACTTTCCTATTCTAATTAATGGCAATGAGGAGGTCTTTTTATGAGAACTCTGCTCACTAGAAATTTTTCAGGAAGGGCTTAAGCTCATTTTGCGAGGGACCTCTTTGTTGTTTTTAATGATATATAGTTCATATGCAGTATACCCAAAATGGGTCCTTCTCCCTGAATACCGTGTGCAACCGCAGAACATTCTTCTGTATGGTTTCCTTTGGATTCTCCAGTGAGATCCATTTGAGAATTTTCTTCAAATGGTTCCGGAATTGCATTTGCATGGTCACCAGTCTGCTTTAAAAAGATATTCTTGGGCGCTATTGTACTGAGACGCGACGCTGGTACCAAGCAGCCTGCTTGAAAGACTCTTCAGTGTTGATAAAGTGAAAAGCTTGCAACCATCCTGTTCCACTTTATATTTGCTCAGTAGATGCTCTAATCCTAAAGCACTTACCATACTTGTCTTTTTCAACAAATGGGCCTACAAATATCTTCTCTCTGAAGTGTGTACCACTGCCTGCAGTGCTGTTATTAATCCAAGTTTAGGACAAGGAGCCTCGCATCTCTGTCATTCCTCCATTCCCCTGCACCGAATTGCACGTGACAGTCATATGTCTCCAAAAGGCCGGCAATCCTTCTGTGTGGTGGCGCTTCCTGCACTCGGACTTAAGTTATTCATATCGCAGCTGATTGTCGTGTGAAGTCATGGTCGATTACTAAATATTAGATGTCAAGCTTTCGTATGCACTTGCCAGAAATTGCGGTCATGTTTTCCTGACCACTCAGCAGGTAAACCACTTCAATTTTCCAGTTTATTGCTGGGTCACTTCCCACATGGAAGAAATGAACTAACAACAGTCTCTGTAATGGTTCATTGACATGCAGGTTAATGAACATAAAAGTTTATCAGCGATGCTGGGTCAAACAATAGGGCTGCTCATTTGCAATTATATTGCCGAAAAGCTTTAGCCAATGCAGCAGATGTGAGCAAGCAATGTGCTACGTTGCCGGTGGTTCATGTGAAATGGGTCCTTTTGTGTTCCGTTAATGGGCGACATTGGGATGCGATGGTGCAGCGGGGTAAGCTGATACCTCACATTTCCTGGGCTGCTTGTCTGATAAGGGGTTCAAGCCCAGCTCAAGGGTGTATGTGTGTGTGTAATTTGTATATTGTCTTCTGTGTTTGTACCTCTCTAAAGGAGGAAAAAATGTGCTGGATGTAGGCAATGGCAAACCCCTTCTGCTCCTCTTCACCTTGGAAGCCATGTCAGTAATAACTCAATAGCACTTGCCTTTTTGTACAACTATCTATTAAAGAAGTCCTATTAGGCACTCATTGTCTACAGGAAGTAAATATTCAAGTTTTGGCTGAATATATGACATGATGAAGTTATGCTTCACATAATGCTTTATCCAAGGACTTGTTTTTAACTTGTGATCAATTTATTTCATGTAAGCATCTCTAAATTCATTGAGCTATGACATAAGCATTCATAGAGTCTCTCTTCCTTCAGGTGTAGCAAATGACTCTCTTTTCTACATAGAAATACCAGGAGATTTGGGCTGCCACTGGCACTTGCATCTCCATACAGTGGTGCTTGGAAGTTTGTGAACCCTTTAGATTTTTCTCTTTCTGTGTAAATATAACCTAAGACATGATCAGATTTTCACACAAATTCTAAAACTAGATAAAGAATACCCAGTTAAACAAATCAGATAAAAACATATTTGTTCATTTATTTATTGAGGAAATTGATCCAGTGCTACATGTCTGTGTGTGGCAAAAGTAAGATTAGAGTCAGGACTTTGACTCGGCCATTCCAAAACATTACGTTTTTTTTCCCGCTTTAACCATTTTTTGGTAACACGGCTTGTGTGTTCGAGTATTTATAAGGAGTCATACGCTGATTTTTGTACCTCTATCTGTGCTTGGGAGCTTTTTTTTGTGGGAGAAGAAGCATTCTATAAAAATAAATTAAACTGAACTGAAAATTGCTGGACAAATTTTTGTAACAACAAAAAGATGAACAAAAATGTTTTTTACTTTCTTAAAATTGAATGCAGCGGTTATTTCAGTAGCTGTCGAAACAGTTATCTACTTAAATGTTTGTAGTGTTTCAGCATTTAAGTTAAAGATTAATTTGTAAAATGATGTTTATTTTGCTTCTGTTTCAGAGAAAAATAAATACGGATAATTTTTTCAATTAAAAAATTGATTCACGCCAAATAAGTATTTGTCTCGTTCTTCTTGAACGTGGTTTGAACGATCACATTTCGTCGAACAACCCGGTTAAACTGCATTAAGAGCTTTGCTCCATCGAACATCATCTTAAACAGAAAATGAAGCCAATGCCAGCATTTAGAGCTTCTTAAACCGTTGTCCTTTATGACTCACAGCGAGATAAAGAGTGCAATGGATTTGTAACCGATTCCCTTGGCCAATATTTATTTATTTAATAATTTTTTGTGTGAGACCTTGAGTGAAAGACTTGCTGACGGAGGTTAAGGGATGGGGCAACAACCTCTCCATCCGAAGTGGCTGATGTTTTGTATTTAATGCCAGATGTTTACTTTCACAAAGAAATGGCAGTGTGTGCTTGTGGAAGATTGGTCCTCTGCTTCTGCATCACCCCTGGAGCGGAGTGACATTTGAAGAGAGTGTTTGTCCTGCCTGCTTTGTTTCATTTATTTCTATGTTACCTTCTCTCTCCCACCCAACCCCAGCTTGTTCATGTGAGGTTTTGTCAACCCCATCTCCCAGATGAAATGTGTTCTTATTAAGACCAGATCGCCACTCTTGTCAGAGCCAAGCGAGAACTACAGCTTTGAGCAGTTGTACGAAACATTCAGGTAAATATGCAGTGTTTTACACTGGCTGTTTTCCAGCATGCATGTAATTGCTTTTGTAGCCAGAGCTGGCAGAACTAGTCCTGCAGATACACCATTCTGAGCTCCACTGAACCCACGTCAGCATCTTCAGTGTGAGGAAAAGGCTTGGACCCAGCATTCTGGTCTACGATGAGTCATGGGACACTTTGTTTAGGAGGATGAATCACAGGGTGCTGCCTGTCGGAGCATTCATTCATGTGTACGGCTTCTCAGGTGCTCTGTGCGACACCGTGCGCTGGCACCCTGGCGTCAGCTTGACGCATTTCACGTGTTGTCCAGGACCATAAGCCTAAATGCTCCTGCATGTTTTTGCTGAATCCTGAAGCTGTTTCTCCTGTGGACAGGTTGTGCACTATTTTATCTTTCCTTAGGGTTCGTAAAACCAATCATCAACTAAGAAAAATTCTCCTAAAGGTGGCTGTATTGTTTTCTTTATCTGAGGTTACTCCATGGTAGGTTCCCTTCAGACATTTCCAACATGCACGTTTGAGAGATGTGTTTGGTTTCAAACAGTGGTTCACGTATAGCAAAATAAATGACTTCTCAGCAAGGGGCTGGTAATAGACATTCTACAAACTCATGGCTGGCTGTTATGAGAGGTGCACTTCCAACCAGACCAGGGAGCTCATGTTAGTGGAGTCAATAAGATTATGCTTTGCTTGCCTCTTTTTTGGGTCATACACTACACTTCTCACATGACAAGATGTACACCGAGTTCCCAGTACACTATAGTCTCTCTAGTAGCGTGTTGTGCCGCTTTGGCCTTCAGAACAGCATGAATTCATCTGGGCATGGGTTCTACAAGATGCTGGATGTGTTTTGCAGAAACGTTGCACCATGCGGAAATGGTTGTGCGGCGTAATTACTGCAGATTGGACAGATGCACAGTGTTGCTGCAAACAGTCCTTTCCACGTCATCCCAAAGATGCCGGATACAGCTGAGGTCTGGGGACTGTATAGGGCACTGAAGCAATAAAAACCTGCTGTCGTGTTCCTGAAACCATTTGGTGACAAAACGTGCATCCACCCAAATGTGAACAAACTGTAGACATGAACAGATGATCGTGGTCAGCAACAATGTTCAGATTTGCTATGCCATTCAGATGTTCTTCAGCTGGTATCAGGGCCCCTAATGCATGCCAGGAAGACATTCCCCACACCATCTCACTGCTGTTGGCTGGCCTGTACTGTCGACACCAAACAGGATGTCTTCATGGACCTTTGTCGCTTGTGGTACATTCTGATACTTCCATCGGCATGATGCAAAAGGAATCTGGATTCATCCAAGCAGGCTGTATTTTCTGCTCCTCAATGATCCTTTGCTTGTTGGAGATGTGCTTTCATCTTCTTTGTTGACAGCATCATACTCGAAATGGTCTTTGGCCGTCGTAATCCATTCGAGACAAAGCCTGATAAGGGCAGCGTTCTGAGGTGACATTCTGTTCACCAGTGTTATATTTGGATGTGATTCGTCTGGTTGTGGCCCGTCTGCTTGCTCGTACAATTTTCATCATTCTTCCTTGATCCGTCTGAACCACAAGCTGTTCTTGTCCGCAGGATCAGCAATCGCTGGTCCTTTTTTGCTTTTTTGCGCCATTCTCAGTAAACCCTTGAAGTGCTTATGAGCGAAAAGCCCGTGATAACAGCCATTTGGGAGATGCTAGAAGCAGCACACCTAGCGCCAACTATCGCACCACATTGGAAGTCGCTAAGGTCACTTGTTTTGCACATTCCCATACTCATTTGAACACTAACTGATGCTACAGACACAGGTCTGCCTGATTTATACCACACACACCATAGTCACATGATTTGTGACTTCTTGGTGTGTACAATTAATGTGAAGGTTGGGGATAGAATAGAATAGAATAAACCTTTATTATCCCACGAATGGGAAATTTCGGTGTTACAGGGCTCTTATCAGGAAGGGAATATAGGAGAAGAACAAGTAGGTTAGTATTAAAGAAGGACACGAACAATTAGATTAGTAAGTCTGTACACAAGTAAAATAAAATAAAATAACTATATACATTAATAAGTTATAAATAAATAATTTAACCAATTCAGACTGCGTTGTGCAGTCTGACAGCTGCTGGTAGGAATGACCTGCGGTAGCGCTCCTTCCTACACTGTGGATGTAAGAGTCTGCTGCTGAATGAGCTACCCAGTGCTCGTACAGACTCATGTAGGGGGTGGGAGGTGTTGTCCATGATTGATGTCAGCTTGGACAACATTCTCTCCTCCCCAACCTGCTCGATGGACTTCAGAGAACAGCCCAGGACAGAGCTGGCCCTCTTGACCAGTCTGTTGAGTTTCCCCTTGTCCCTCTCCGCAATTCCGCCACACCAGCAGACCACAGCATAGAGGATAGCAGACGCTACCACGGTGCCATAGAATGTCTTTAGGGGAGTCCTGTTAACAAGGAGAGTCCTGTTAACGGGATGAACCTAGTATACTGGCAACCGACTTTTATTCTTTCTAAGTGGACAGGCAGTCCCCGGGTTATGAATGAGATCCGTTCCTAAGTCTGTCTTTAAATCGAATTTGCAGGTAAGTCGGAACAGGTACATGCAGTTCTTATTTATCGTCAGTTAGTCTAATGTTTGTCTTATATAGTATAAATTTAACCTTTCTATGCACATAAAACACTTAAGAAACAATTGTGAAGCAGACAAAAGAAAAATATACACTTTGGGGTGAAGTTGATGCTGCTGCTAAAAAAAAAAAAAAAATTGCTGACACCCCCCCAGTTGGATATCACTAGCATAGGGAAGTGGTGTTCCTATAAAGATGTGAGATGGGTCATAAGAGGATGGTGAGAAGTTTGAAACCTGCAGCTTTCCCTCGATTTCCACCACGTTGGACCCACTTTTTTGTGTCTATGTTCAGAGAGCAAGTATGTTCTTTCTTTGTATTTCTGTACAGGCATTTTTGCAGCTTCCATTTTAACTTGCTAGCCTGCGCATGTTAGCGGTACCGTTTGTTATAAAATGGTTGAATAAAAAAAAAAAATACAGAAACAGATGGAGTTTTATTCCTGTGGTTGTAACAGCATAAGAGTTGTTTGCACAGTTCCCAAATCTGTAGAAGAGCTTGAAGTGACCTGGCTTATTACTTGGGTCAAGTTTATGTACAGACAACTGCTACGGACAACTGCTGCTGTCTAATCCAGTGCTTAATAGATTGTATGGATAGGAGAACGTAAGCAAACGAAAAAGGGATTTGTGACCATGTGGGACTTATTTGTTTGTACTTGCACATGTATTTCTATCCTCCTTTCTTCTGCTTGCAGACTAAAGATGCGGTTGGCGATTTGACCAAGCCGCAGCGAAAGTGGACTTGCTGTTTTGATCCCACTTGACCGTAGTTCAAATCCATGGATTTGACGTGAAAGCAGTGCCGTAACTAAATGATAATATCCCTAATCTGATCAGAAAAGCTAAAAATGAGTGTAAAAAAGCTTTAAAAAGGCCCCGTGCAAATCTGTACTGTATGTTTAACTAGGCCTCAGATTAAGAGGTCAAGCAGTCCTATGAGACATGAAGTGGAATTCTTTCTCATTTTAGCATGTTTTGTCTGAATAGGATGAGTGTTCCTACTTGGCCGCCTGCCTGCCCTGGGGCCGGTTGCTGGCTGCATGTTTTAGCCTGAGGGACGGTGGGTGTGCAGCTCCCTTCTCTCGTACCTTCGTTTCACCATTTTTCGCAAAATTCCCTGAAGGAAGGGATGTGACCTCTTCTCGTTCACGTATGCACCCATTCACATTTCATAGAAAGGACAGTCGAAAGGGAGCTTTCGTGCAGCTTGTCTGTGTGATACAGTTTATTCAGAAAAGTATGTCTGGTCGTGTTAGTTGCTATAAATAAGTAAGTGACGTACACAGCCATACTAAGAAAAGTAAAGGAAGATGTTTCCGAAGCTCCGAGATGAGCTATAAATAAATCCCATCTGACTTGTATTATCTTTAATATGGTTGAATTCAATAGTTGAAAAGGAAATGGATGTAAATTACGGGCTGTGTTGCTTAATCGGTGACATTTTAGAGGATTATACAGGTTCTGGAGCTAAAGCAAAAGTTGAGGAAACAAACATGGTAGTTATGTCTGTCTGTACTCTTCCTATGAACGAGCAGTTGAAGCTTGCAGATGGATGTGGCTTCCCATAAAAAGGAAACGAATAAGAACTTCAGAGATCCAGGTTGACAGTCCAAATTGTAACTGAAGGTTATAGATCAGAGATTTGCAGGTAGACGTGCATGGTTAGCCTCCTCCGGGCTGAACGTTCGCTTTAGAGCAGAGGAGCGTCTCACCCGCAGTGTTACTGTGAGAGTAAGCAGATCGTCCCTTCCCGAGGTGAGCTGTACGGTCTTGTTCAAGGCTCGTTTCTTCAACACAGTAAGACCTGGAGAACATTACAGGCCAAGCAGTAACCCTCTGGGATTTGATGGGCTTTAACCTGTTCAGGTATTAACCCCAGGAGCGCCTGCTGCAGATGGCAATAACAGGGCAGGGCTCCAGCACCTTCAGACTGTCTGTCAGTAATCGCTGCTGGGGTGTAATGGTGGCAAGGGGATTAAACGGGTTGTCCCGGGAGATCGGACTAGCAGGGTCTCTGCGAAGCCGGAGATTAGCGCACAGATGATATGTGATTAATATGTGTTAGATAATCCGCGCTGGCACACGTTGCTCCGATTGGACGTGGCACATTTTATGCCCGAGTGTGTGCACCTCGCCCGTTCCCTGCTCCCACTTCTGAGAGGAGGACAGGAGGGGGGAACGTCAACAGGACGGCGTGTGCTGGCCGTGTGTTCTGCCAGCCTCAAGGCTTGTTGCAGATTTTTCTGGAACAGAGATGGAAGCCCAAATGGAGAGCGGGTGTAAAAATCACACAGCATGCCCGCTGACAGCGTGCCAAAGTGTGATGCACAGCAGACATACCCACCAGAGAGATGCTCGCTGCCAGCAGGCAAGGAATATTGATCTTGTTCTTTGGTTTTCCACACTATTTACATGTAGCATGACAGGAATTAAGAGACTTGGAAAAGTAGACCTTTTTTTGGCATTGTTTTTCCGGTCCTTCTCAGTGCTCTAACCAAGTTTATCCATCTGTTCTCTGTGAGCTCTTGTCCATTGCAGACCGTCAGCAGTCAGCCGCATTTGTCACACATACGGTATAGGGCGTGAGGAAGGGTACACCCTGCCTAGGGCAACACACATTCGCTGCATTTATCCTATATTCGTCCTACATTTATACACTATAACATGACAATTTGGAGTCACCAGTTCACCAGAACATCTCCCCGCACCGTGGAGTACCCAAAACACACGTGAACATGTATAAAACATGGACACTGCACATACCCCACCCTCAGGAGGTTTATGTTCTTGATTCATACCGTGTTCTAGAAAAATGTACTTCTGAAGGTTTTTATGCGCTCGTGTAAATGTTGAATCCTCGTATGTAAATTGTCACCAGCATTAGACTTTGTGATTGTATGAATCGGTTACAGCCAGCTGAAAAAAAAAAGACTTCTACGTGAAAGTCATGCAGTTTTTAAAAGAGCTGTAGATAATATCTGTAAAACAAATACACGACTGGCTAGCGCGCTTTTCTGTTTAATTGTTAATATTAAAAATCTTTGAGAGGACGTTCCAAAGTTAGCTGCACCTTGCAACTTTAAATGAGACCAGGCCACTGGCCTAGAGGCTTCTCTGTTTGCGGCCGCTGTCTGCCACTTGTTTGCCCATTTGGTCAGTCCAGATAAACTGGATTATGGATTAAGGATTTGACTCCCCTGACCTTCCCAGATTGGTCTGGATCTGGGAGCTCCACAAATTTGCAGTCTGTCCACTTACATTACCAGCCGGAGGGACTTACATCTCTACCCACAGTGGGGTCCTGTGTGCACTTGAGATTTGGCGAATTCCGCCACCAGTCTCGGTCTGAGCAGACTGGACAGCAGTCTATTGCTGTAACCATGGTAGGAGACTGGGACTACACGTAAATACTTCCTTGAACAAGGAATAAGGAATAATTATAGCTACCCCAATGTAATATTTTCCCTCTTATTGTATATGTGGGTGTGCTCTACATTTATAGAAGACTAGTAAGGTAGGTGAGACATTTGTATGACCTTTTTCTTCGTAAATGCCTCTAAGAAATTGCAAAAGAGAAGTTGAACAGTGAACACTATTCAGTATAACTGTAAAAATGGACAAGATCTCACTTATTTTCCTCCCAAAAGGTAAACTTTGAATATTTATGAAGAAATGTCTTTAAAAGTCTTTTCTGTAACAGGTTTAGCCTTGGGAAAAGAAAGTGTCTAAGTTTTAATCGATACTTTTCACTTTAAATGGTTGCAAGTGCTCCTCCTCTCTCCCTCATCCCACTCCCCTCCGCCACACATTATCTCTGTGTTCTATAGAACTCCTTTGTTCTGGAGACTGTAGCTGGGCGCTCAAAGCTGTCACGACCACATAAGAGTGTGCTCGTCTAATCCGACACGGCTCCCACACTGTGACGAATCGGGTCATGCGAGGGAACGGTCTCCACTACACCGGTTCCCCTTTTAGCGCCCGATTTGCAGTCGCCGTTCACGTTTTTGTGAAGGAAAACGTTCCGTTTGCACAAACGGCACGATATTAGTTCCTATCCTTTGCAGTTATGTGTTACACCGAAGTCTGACCGCTGTAAGTTTATACCATGGACGTTTGCACATGGTACCCTCCGTGCTTACTTCTCAGCATCCCAGATGGAGAAGGCACTGCCTGACAACCAGCATGATAACCAGGCATCTGTGAAAGCCAGGCTGCTTCACAGCAGAGATACTGGCAAAAGAACATAAACCCAAACCTAGCCTCTCATGTGCATCAAATTATTGTTGATTCCCCAGATTTCTTTAGGAAGGAATGAAATGAGCATGCGACACATTTTACTGCAGCTTGCCATTTGTTGTGGAGCTTTTTCACGAGGTTTTCCGCAGAGGAGACTTGCAAACTTTCCCCTTTGTGCTTGTAAACTGCTGCGGTGACAGAGTGAATAATAAATGTACGATTGTCCGTACGGCATGAAAAAAGACCTGGGCATTACATAAATATTTAAATTATAGGTCTTTCCCTAACATGTTTTTCCAGCAGTGGAAGAAGGCCATTATGGACCAATCCATCTCCCTTTACAATGAAGTCAGAGTTAGTACATAGACCTGTAATAACTTGCTCTGCTGCGGCAGCCAGTTCTAGAGAAATGGAGATGTCCAGTAAAGGGCACGCCGGGCTGTGTTTTATGAGTTTTCATATTCAGCTGCTTGGCACTCTTCTTCGGAATGGTCTACCTCACTTATTTGTCTGTGTACTATAATTACAGCATTAAGATACCATTAGACCTCCCCATGAAATACATCCTAATGGCATCTTCCCTCTTTAAATCTGCCCAGATATCTTTCACTCACCCACAAACTCCTCTGCAGTTCCATCAGACCAGTTTGCATTTGGCTGCACAAGTGATCTCTCGTCTCAGAGCCCGCCCAGTGTCCGAACCCTTTCTTTTAGCTTGAATTCGTCATGTTGTGCAGTCACGCTATTCTTCAAAGTGACTTACAGTATTTTTACTACAGTAACTCAGGGTAAGTTCCTTCCTCAAGGGTACTACAGAAAAAGGTAGGGTTGGAATCTGGGTCCAGGTCTAACCACTACACCCCCTGCTGCCCAGTTTGGTTTCCTACGCTGTCCACACAGTATTTTTCCTTCAGTGTCCCGTGGCATAAATGTCCGTAAAAGAGACAGCAGTTTTACTTACTTGCAGACTTACACTGCAGACGGCAAAGAGCAGCAAAGCAAAACCATAACTTTTGAGGTACTTTTAAATCTTTATTCCCTTAGAAAAAACATCTGTGTTGCTAATAATTACTAACTCAATGTTTTCATTTTATGTATGACAAGCAAAAACCACATTTTTGTGCGCGGTGGGTTGTGGTTGTGCAAGAATAATTTTAAGTCGGTAAAACAAAAACTTCAAAGGCTTTTCCCAGAGGTGCAGAAAAGCAGATTTCCTTGCCTTCCTCGCTAGAATTTCCTCCGTCTTGCTTCATTTGGCGTCTTTTCATTTCTGAGTATGGTGCGTGTCTGCAAGTGCCTTCACCTGTTTTTGCCGTTTGTCACTGTGCCGCTGAAAAACAACTGAACTGGTGTATGTTGGGGGCAGTTCTTTTCGGTGAGATGGATAAGAGCAAAGTGTAGACCTTCCCGGTTCTATCTCAGATGGGGCTACAAGGAGAGATCACTCATCGCAGGGGACAACAAGGCTCGTGCCACAGACTGGAGAATTTAGGGTGACTACCAACACTTGGATGCTCTGCTTTGAAGTGGTAAAATGTTTACCCTCTAGCCACTCTCCCTCCCAACCTTTCCTTTTATAAATTTAATTTATGCTGACTTAATTTATAGTGACTACTTGGTGTTCATCTCATTTCTATCGCTGTTTTCTTTCTTTCTTATATGGCTCATACTCAGTACTTAGACAAAATTTAAAACTATCAGTAATGAATTAAAAGAGGCCATGAAATATATTAATGTGCAGCGAGGACTTGGACTTGCCATACACCGAGGCTGCGGAAGGCACCTTCGCCCCAAAAGCTGGAGATTCTCATTTGCGTGCCATATTATGCTGTGTACCTGCAGACTATGGGAACTTAGAAAAGAGAAGGAAAAAAACAAAAAACTTCAGTAAAGACAGCAAAAGATAGTAATAGGGTAATTTTTAAGGCTTACATGAATGAAGACAAATTAAATTTTTATGATTCCATTATAAAAGCTCTCCCTTCTGAGTATGCAGAAGTACATATAAATCCACATAGTGCTTGTGAAAACACGTTTAGTGACACTGGTAAAAGGGACGCACAATGCCGCATGTCCTTAAATGGAGTGTGAACACATTTTTACAAATGTTGACTTTTTAAACATTTTTTTTTTAATTTAAATAATTTTTTTTTGACCATCCTGCAAAGGCGTGCAAAAAAGATAAAGCAAAGAGCAATGATGGAAATGGGAAAGCGAGGCAACTCATCAAAATAAATTAAATTCCTTGCAAAAAATGGGACTGGAGGAGTGGGTGGCAGGAAGAGAGTGGCCGTAGGGTAAACATTTTACCACTTCAAAGCAGCAAGCGGCATGTGAAAGTAGTGCATCCCTCCACTGCCCGTCTGTACCCCGACTGATGAATGTGTTACTGGGCTCCCATTAGAGCACAGTGTGCTTGCAGACAGAATTATGTTAGGAAGGTTCTGCTGTGCACTGTTTTACTCGTATGTTCTTGTGCTACTTGTTTCTAAACTCATTACAACAGCAGTAAGTTGGAGCAGAAAACTTGCAAGGGCAACTGTGTGTCACCTTCTCGGTATTCAGCTGCATGGGTCTCTTGAGGTGTCTGTTCACAACAGCTGCTTGCTGGCTTTCTAATTTGGAGCTCCCTGGAATGTGAAGGAACACTGTTAACTAGCTATCTGCATACGCTCGGAGGTCACGGGGAGCATGTGGAAGGCAGAAAAGCACTAAGGCCATCGGAGTTTTCTCCTCAATTTCGTGTTTCTTTATTCTTTCCTTCAGATCACCAGGATGTGCTGACCAGGACTGCTTCGGGCATGAGCTACAGGGAGAGAAGGTCCGACACACAACTCCTCTGGCTGCTACAGGTTGCCTACTGCCTCGATGCCACCTGTTTCCCTGGCAACCTAGAACCTCATGCGCAAAGATTTTAGTTGGCTACTTGGGGGTGGAGGTGGCCGGGTCACAGAGGCGTGGCCCTTTTTGGGACAGAAAGTCCAACCACCCTGCTTAAGCCTTACCCATCAACCTTCTGCAATGGTGACATGAAGACTGCTCAGTGTGGAATAACAGACTTTAAAGCCTTTCCCATATTTCTTTATTTTCGGTTTGAAGCCAGTGCTGCTTTACTGTACTAGTGTGATACTGGT
Source organism: Heterotis niloticus (assembly GCA_018136845.1). NCBI lineage: Eukaryota > Metazoa > Chordata > Actinopteri > Osteoglossiformes > Osteoglossidae > Heterotis > Heterotis niloticus. The sequence goes on from CM030888.1 coordinate 20,298,513, forward strand.
AGATTAAGCGGAGCTGCTTTCGCCTGTTCGGTGCACTCCGAGCTGGCGTCTAAGTGGGGGACCATGCTGGTCTGCATCTGTGTGCGGCGGCTCCTCCGCCAGCTCACTCTGCAGACTAGCCTCCTCCTGCTTTTCATCTTCTGCATGGCCAGCGTGTTCATCTCTGCTTATTTCCTGTACACCGTCAAGCGGAGTTTGGAGCCTGCTGGAGGAACGGGATCGGAAGGTGCGGCCGACTGCGACAGCCTACGGGCCGACCCCTCACGTCAACCTCTTCCGAGGACAGTGGTCCCCTCCGATACGTCTCGGACTGACCCTGTGGTGCTGGTGTTTGTAGAGAGCCTGTACTCGCAACTGGGGCAGGAGATCGTCGCCATCCTTGAATCCAGCCGCTTTAAGTACCGCACTGAAATATCCCCCGGCAAGGGTGATATGCCCACCCTCACTGACAAGGACCGCGGTCGTTTTAGGCTGGTTATTTATGAAAACCTTCTCAAATATGTCAACCTGGATGCCTGGAACCGGGAGCTGCTGGACAAATACTGTGTGGAGTACGGGGTGGGCATCATTGGCTTCTTCAAGGTGAGCAGCTCTCTGAGGTGACACTTTGTGTTAAGAAGGCATTTTTCTGGGTTCGGGTCTTTAGGGATCAGTACAAAAAAAAATGCAAGAAATCATTTTGGATTAATTCTGTAGGAGCTAATAAAATTTAATGGTATTTTGTCAACTAACCTGTACTTGCTTGTGAATGACCCCTTTTACTCTGGCCCCAGTAAAATATTCCTTTTGCCATTTGTTTTAGTATTCCCCGGGCTGCAAGAACAGATTAATGCTTCAAGTCTAAACAAATGTGCAAGGTTGTTAAAGAAACTACAGATCTCCCTTTTGCATTCAGCATCTTTCAAAAAAGTCAAATACTCCAGCCTCCATAGGCTTAGTTTGCATCTTTGACACCGCTGCTGTATAAATCCATAAAAAAATGTTCTTTCTCAAGGCACATTTGTATTTATTTGGAAAAGACAGGGGGTCGCAAGGTGCCTTACAGTTCCTGGGTCATGGGTTTGAATTTAGTGGCTATCGTTAGGCTGTTAACCTGCTCTGGGTTACATCATACCTCGACTCGGAAGAAATCGGTTTGAGATCGATGGCAGGAACAAAAGCGGTGATCCACGGTTGAACAGTAAAAGCTTCTTTATTTTAATGATCGGACATCCTCTCCTGTTACCTGTATGGATGTAAAGTACGACACTGGTAAATGACAGCTAGACTTAAACACTGCTGTAACAGTCTGGGCAGCCTAAGCAAAGGACAAGGTAAGTGCGTGGATTTAAGAGTTTGTAGTGTGCTGAACTGTTAAATTTATGTTTCAGAAATTGCTGAGTACATAGTTATTTTCTCACAATTTATTTGCGAGGTACATCCTGAATCTGTACAGCAGCTCTTCTACTGAGGTGTCCAGGGATTAGAGAAAAGGTATTTTCACGAGTAGGCCTAATTGTTTAGACTGATAAGTATCGAAAAAGGTGAAGGTTGAGATCGATGAGGACCACGTTTCTATCTCTGCCTAGGGCCTCCGCACCATTACATTTGCACACTGCACCCGCTCATGTCCTGTTGCTCTGGGATATGCCCTGGACCACTATTATTGACAATGAATGAATGGATAGAATGGGTTGAGAATATGAATTATCTTAAGAATGTTCCCCCCCCCCCCTTCCTCAGTATACTCAAGAAGCCATGTTTTCTCAGAAGCTTTGAGTAACTACTGGTCATTCAAGTCTCGTATTACAATATTAATTGAAATGTACACACGGTGTATAAAACAGGTTGATTTACTTTGCATTAGCCCGTTGTCGAGACCCTCTGCTTTTTAGGTGAAGCTCCTCTTTTGTGTAAGGAATCTGTTTTCCTGGACAGATGTACTGGCTGAAGTGTCCAGGCAGTGTGAGACAACACAGTCAAGGACAGTTTAAAGAAAGCCACGATTTCTTCCCCTTGCTTTTGGCTAGAAGATGTTAAGGTTTGCATTGGGTGTGACGAGGATGGACAGGATTAGAAATGAGTATATTAGAGGGTCAGCACAGGTTGGACGGTTTGGAGACAAAGTCAGAGAGGCGAGATTGCGTTGGTTTGGACATGTGCAGAGGAGAGATGCTGGATATATCGGGAGAAGGATGCTAGGGATGGAGCTGCCAGGCAAGAGGAAGAGAGGAAGGCCTAAGAGGAGATTTATGGATGTGGTGAAGGAGGACATGCAAGTGGTGGGGGTGACGGAGAGAGATGCAGAGAACAGGAGGAAGTGGAAACTTTTGATCCGCTGTGGCGACCCCTAACGGGAGCGGCCGAAAGAAGAAGAAGAAGTCAGACTGTTTTTAGAAAATCTCAGCTTTCTTTGGGATTTGGTTATTCCAGTTCACAAAAATTTTAGAAAATATCTAGTGTAGCTGTAATTTTAGACACCAGCAGTCAACTGTGTCCCACTAGGTTAGCAACAGTTAGCAGTAAAACATATAACTGAGGCTCAGTTAAATTATAATTAACTGAAGAGAATAGCGGCGTAAGTCCCTGACACCAGAGGAATTTGTCCTTTTACTGAAAGCAGCCCGCAAGCCCGGCAGAGGTTCTTATACATTCCCAAGACTTCTTCACACCAGCACTGCTGTCTCCCAGTTTGGGATGAGAACAAAGACAAGAGCGCTCTGATCAGTTGAGCAGGCTCTGCTTTTCCAGGCCTGGCTTTTTTTTTTAGCATTGGGGGGGGGGGATCTCTTTGTGTTTTTAATCACACTCCAAGCACAAAGAGGAAAAGAAAAGGAAAGCGCTGGTTACCGCCAGCATGGCCGAGAACCGGGCGAACCCGGAGGGAATTCCTCTGGCTCGAAGCTCGTGATGAAATAATTCCATTCTGTTTTGTGGGGTTCTGCCGAGAGCAGCTCCTTTTGTGAGCGGTGTGCTGCTTCGCCAGTTAGGATGGCTGTGCGAGAAGGCATGCGCCGTGGCCCGTGTGTGTTTGGCCGACTTTGCTCTGTGGTTCGCGGCTTCTTTCTCCATCTCTATTAACGCAGAGAGGATCCTGCCACCATCTCTCCCCTAATTGCTCTCATGCCCCATTGACTCCAGGGTCGCCGTCAGCCACTTTATTCTTTTTTTTTTTACTGGCTTATGGTGGACCTGGAGGCCCACGGCTGTGCAAACGCAAGCTGTTTGCATTCCTCCGGTGTTTGCCGTACCCCTTTGTATCCGATCGTCCGGACAGAATAATACCGGTCCTGTAGTCGTGTCTGAATGCGAGCTGCTGTCAAAATGACTGCACACCGGCTGCCTTGGTCCTGAAACAGGAACAATGAAAAAACAAAACCCTCGCCGATTTGTGGGCACTTGAATGCAAGCTCTTCCACTTTAATTACATGTTGGTTAGTTTTTCTGGGCACAGCCCCCCAACTTGTACTTAAGTCCCTGTGTAATTGCTCTGGCCATAAGGAAAGTAGCCATCATCTGGTCCTCTTTACATCAAGACTGTGGCCAGCAATCTGTCAGTGCCATTCAAGTCCCCCCAAACTTTCCCCAAATTTTGACAAGGCGAAGGGCGAAATTCATTCGCTGGAGCAGCAACTGGCTGGTGGGTCATACAAAAAAAATCAGAGGAAAGTGCATGGGGATCCAAACAAATCCTTTTTTTTTAAGACGTCATATGTACGCTAGCACTGCTGACTCATGGCATCCATCTATCCAGGGATGGCGTGATTGCATGTGAGTTTGATCCTTGCTCAGTCTGTATTGAGTTTACTTCCCCTCTAAATGCTCTGGTTTCCTCCCGCAGACCAAACACTTTTTCTTTCAGGTGAACTGGTGACTTTGTATGGGCCACAATGGCTGTATGTATGTGTGTATGCATGTGTGTTTCATTGCTCTACTGCATAAATGTCTAAATTATTGTCGGCAGCTTAGTGTAGTGTATCTCGCATTGTAAGTCGCTGTGGATAAAGCTAAATACTACTCGGTAGTCACTGTACATTGCTTTGGACAAGTGTCTGCTAAATACATGAATATAAATGTAAGCATAAGTTACATACGTTCCTGTGAAATCTAACGTCAGTATAATCTAAGCTTTGATGGCAGGTTTTAGGGGAGCAAAGTTCTTGTGTGCTCTTAGAGGAACTGTTTTAATGATCATTTTTATGCACTTAAAATAGGGGAATCCACTGTCATATGTCAAGCTGCGCTGTGATAAAAACATGGAGGGTCTTCAACTATCTGTGCTCTGCCCCTTTGTTTTCTTGGTTTTTTGCTCTGTGTTTCGATCCACTACTCCTAAAAGGCTTCGAGTCTAACCATCGCTGGGGCTGTAGTGTTTGGTGCTGTGTTTCATTTAACGCCTATTGATCCAGCTGTGCTGCTACATGCTGCAGATCACAAGAGAACTGGAATACTGGAATATCACTTCCCCAAGCCATGTTAAATCAAGGCCTATTCAGGCCTCTTTCCACACAGCCTCTATATATGCTTTACTGCATGAGCACCAGGTTAACTTCATTTAAAATGGCCACATTTGCATGCTGTAGGTTAATAATTTGCTGTTATAGCGATTTTTTTTTCCCCCATGAGAGCTCAGTTGATTATTTTAAATCTCGACTATAACTGCTGCATGCTGAAATAATTCTCATGGGAATGTTCACAACTACAAAAAGAAATGACATATCTCAGGACTCGTGTCAGGTCATCTTTTCTTTGCTGCAGGCCAATGAGAACAGCCTGCTGAGTGCCCAGCTGAAGGGCTTCCCCCTCTTCCTGCACTCAAACCTAGGCCTGAAGGATTGCACCGTGAATCCCAAGTCACCGCTGCTTGACATCACCCGAGCCAGGGGAGCGGAACGAGGCCCGTTGCCGGGCGATGACTGGACCGTCTTCCAGTCCAACCACTCTACCTACGAGCCAGTGCTGTTAGCCAAGACAAGATCGGCAGAGACTGTGGCTGCCACCGGAGGTGCGGCCCTGCATGCCACCGTGGTGCAGGATCTTGGTCTCCATGACGGAATTCAACGGATTCTCTTTGGCCACAACCTCAGCTTCTGGCTACACAAGTTGGTCTTCGTGGATGCCGTTTCCTTCCTCACCGGAAAGAGCCTGTCACTGTCCCTCGATCGCTACATACTGGTTGACATCGATGACATATTTGTTGGCAAGGAGGGCACACGTATGAAGGTGTCAGACGTCAAGGTAATTGTTCTCAAATACGATCATAGTACCGTGTTGAATCATCATTATAGTAATAGCATTCAGTTGCATCTCTGACTGTGATTGTTTATTTATTGACTGGTTTTCTTGGTTTGCTTGTGGGTAGTGCTTTTGTCCCACAGCTCCAGGGCTATGGATTCAGATGTGGCTTCGAATCCAACTCCGCCTACATGGAGTTTGCATGTTCTCCCAGAGTTATCACGGGCTTCTTCTAGGTGCTCCAGTTTCATCCTGCAGTCAAGAGATATGTTTTTTATGTGACTTTAGAATGCATTTACTGTATATGTACTGCATATATGCAAGAATGAATATTTTTACATGTGCCTGCAGTATAGATGGGAAAGGGATTGTAGGAAACCCATAAGACACATGACAAGATGGAAAATAAATAAGTAACAGTTTAACATTACGGAAGCTGATGGATGTTGATAACAAAGGACCTGCAAAAGCGCTTCTTAATGCACCTTAGTTTACCTAAGTTGAATAACCCAGTGGGTCAAAGAGCTCATGGTGATCACGTCATTTATTGGAAATGAGCCATTGTTTATGTTGGACTGTAACTTCCTCTTCAGCCTGGAATCTCCCGCAGTCTCCGCTGAACAGAGGCTCTGGTCAACCGGAGAATTCACTTTACTTAGTATGTTGAGTCTGTGCCTCTCACCAGAAGTGATGCTCCCCCCGACACAGCATACAAGAAAACACTGGAGACTACGGTCTGATAGAACGTGTGGAGGATGTTGCTACAAACACTAAAGGAGCTAAGCCTCCTGCAAAAGTACAGCCTGCTCTGTCCTTTTCTATACAGAGCATCTGTGTTTAAGAAAATCCAGTTTATGTTGACACAGACCCTGAAGTAGGATTGGACCCCCGCCACATTTGCGCTCTCAATATTAACATGGTGCAGTCAACCAAAATCAACCAGCAACTCCTTCATTTTGTGGATACTGACCTGGAGTTGCTTTGACTTGGACTATGGCACAGTGTCCTCAATCAGATGCCTGTACTCAAGGTTTCCTACACCTTTTTCTGTACGCCCCACTATTGCCGAGTCATCAGAGAACTTCTGACAGTGACACCGCCTAGACTTTTATTTGAAGTCAGAGGTGTAGAGGGTGAGCAGGAATGGAGACAGACACACCTGTGTCGCTCACCACTACGTCAGAGACACCATCCCGAATCCTGGCCAGTGGTGGACTGCGTGTGAGATAGTCCACTGTCCTGACACTGCTGGTACATCCGCAGTGTTTTGGTCATCTTGTCCCTCAACTGGAGTGGCTGGATGGTATTGAACACACTGGAGAAGTCAAAAAACATGACCCTCACTATGCCGCCAACTTCCTCCAGGTGGGGATAAGCTTCGTGGAGCTTACAGATGGTTGTCTGATTCAGTCCAATTTGGGCCTGGTGTGCAAACTGGATGGGTGGCAAGTTGTTTTTACAAGAGATATGATGTGTGATCAAGCACCAGCTTCTCAAGTATTTTCATGACAGTTACGTAATTGTTACATCAAGCCAGATTAGTTGAATAGTTAAGTTAAATCACAGTTCATTTAAATGAAGTTGGGCTTAGCACATTGTGTACTAAGGTAGAGTGCATCCTGGGTACCTGAACCAGCCACCAAGTACACATCTGTCAACACTTTGCTTCATGTTAGTGTGACTGCAATGATCCCTCCCTCTGCCAGACAGAAAAGAACAATTTTCTGTCTTTAAGGCTATACCTCTCCTATCTTGAGACTTTACGCAGGCGTCCTTAATGGCCCCACTTCTCTGGATTGAGCCGTGGCACAGGTTGGGGCTCTTTTATCCACCGCTGAAGAAAGAACGGTGAAATGAAGTCCTCTCCTGTAGGGCTGCCTATTGATCGGCGGCTGTCCCCAGCGGTAGGCAGCGAGGCCCGTCAGCTTTTTCAACTCCAATTGCTTCTGACACGTTCAAATCAGCAGGGTCTTGGACTCACCAAAGTGTTTTAACTTTGTGCAAGCTGCTTGCTACTCAAAGGATTTTTTTTTTTATTTTATTTTTTTTGCGATCTGAGAACATGAATATTTTATACTCACAAAACTTTTTTTTTTTTTTCCCTTTTTCTGGTACTGTGTTTGATTTTTGAGCAACCTGATGCAAATATTCCGGGAGGATGGGAAAGAAAAAAAAACACTGCGTAACAGTCAATTTGTGTTAAATATGGATCAAAGTTTGAGACGAGGAGCCAAACTGCTGGGTTTGCAGGAGATAAAAATAAAACCAGACCAAATTCCGTTAAATTAAAAAATCATTACCGTTATAATTTACTTGTTCTGTGAAAGGGAAGATGGAATGGAGAAGTGAAGGAGAAGGGTTTTACCTTTCGAGGTTCTTGTGCAGAATCCTGTGGCCATCTGCAGGTAGCGGCCTGTGCTGCGTGATGTCACTGACTTTTCTCTCTGCCCGCAAAGGCCCTTCTGGAGACTCAGAATGACCTTCGCACGTACGTTCCGAACTTCACCTTCAACCTGGGATACTCTGGGAAATTTTTCCATGCTGGTGAGTGAAATAGGTGATAGTGGAGCTGCTTCTGAGATGAAGACACTCCCATGTTCTTGTTGATGTTAATTCAGATCACTGCTGAACCTACTAAGGCTGTGTTGCCAATATTGAGTATGATGCTCGGTGTTCCCACTTGTACATCTGTTTATGTGTTGGTTAAGTGGCAGGAAGCTCAGCCTAGTATTACTTTGCTGGGTTCATAAATTGGAAATGCATTTAACAGTCATGGACAAGTGTGTACTCAGCACTTCTATATGCAAGATTTCACACTCAGTGTGCCTGAGAGTACTGTATTTGCGTTGTTTATTTTGGGAGAAACCCACTCAGCAGTCACCAAACTAGGATGCGTACCAAAGAGCCGGTCCGTCGTATTTTATTTCGGACGCCTCCGTTCGTATTCACGCGTTTGTCAGATTCTGACCTTGCTGCATTCCCCCTGTGCGCCGCCGCCTCCCAGGCACGGATGAGGAGGACCTTGGCGACGACTTACTCCTTTCGTACGCTTCGGAGTTCTGGTGGTTTCCTCACATGTGGAGCCACATGCAGCCTCACCTCTTCCACAACCAGAGCGTGCTGGCCGAGCAGATGCTGCTCAACAAGAAGTTTGCCACGGTGAGCTTGTGCGCGCGCAGGGGGCCGCCACAGTGGTTTCCCAAACTGCGCATGTTGAAGGCGCACCGTCGATACACTAAGACCACCAGTATTGCTGTGCCATCAGTTTACCCATTGCATTACACATTGCTTTTCCTGGTGGGTGATGTGACGTTGTATACTGGTAATTATTATTTCATTGCATAGCCATAGCTTTTATTTTTCTCATGAGATGCAATACAATACAATATAATAGAATTTGTCCTTTTCCTCTTTGCCTCCAGGAGCATGGAATCCCCACTAACATGGGCTACGCGGTGGCACCCCACCACTCGGGTGTGTACCCTGTCCACGTACAGCTGTATGAGGCCTGGAAGAAAGTGTGGGGCATCAAGGTAACCAGCACAGAGGAGTACCCCCACTTGAAGCCTGCACGCTTTCGCCGAGGTTTCATTCACAGCGGCATCAGTGTAAGTACCCTGGGCTTTTACAAGATAAACTGAAACCGTGGCCTCTCTCGGAGAGATTCATCTAGGAAGCTTCCCTTCGATGGTGGGGAAGGGGCTTAACATTAAAATTCCTTTGAGAACAGCGAAGCCACGGCTTAATGTTTGTCATATCATTATGTAAAATGCCTTTGCATATCAGATTCAGCGGTGCAGATTCATGGTTTAGTTTCAAAGCTTTTATTGGTTTTGAATGAAAGCAGATTGCGAAACTGCTGAAGTGGAATTAATGCATCCACAGTTCCTTTTTCTAAGATCTTCCACAGGCTCCCTAAAGCTGTTTCAGCTCCAGTGGCTCTGTGTTCACTGCAAGCTGTCAGTCCTCATGTCCTTCTTTGATGCAGGTGCTACCCAGGCAGACTTGCGGCCTATTCACTCACACTATATTCCATAAGGAGTACCCTGGTGGTCCCAGGGAGCTGGACAAGTTGATCAATGGTGGAGAGCTCTTCCTCACTGTCCTGCTAAACCCGGTGGGCACAAACACTGGCTTTTAAATCACAGTTACGAGTCGTCCTAGTTCTGTTTGTGGAGTAAAAGAGATAAACCAGTTAAGTTCCCAATAACCTTTAGCCACAGTGTGGACTGGCAAGAATGGTATGAGGTTGCAGTAAATCCTCACCTATTCCAAAGCAGAACTTTTACTGCATGTGCTTACTCATTCCTGTGATTGTTTAGTAGCTGGCAAACTTAATTTTTGTACCTTGCAGATCAGTATTTTTATGACCCACCTGTCTAATTATGGGAATGACCGCCTGGGTCTGTACACCTTCAAGAGTTTGGTCAAATTCTTACGGACCTGGACCAACCTGAAGCTGCAGACTCTGCCTCCTCTGCAGTTGGCTCAGCGTTACTTCCAGATATTCCCGCAGGAACGGGATCCTATTTGGCAGGTAAGGGGCCACAACCCCAGGGAAAAGTGTTTCACTGTTGGACAGGTGGACCTCCTCAACCTTGAGAACCATGCTCATATCTAAAATGTTTAAGGATATCATTTTGTTAATCGTGTTCTTAAGTTTGTAAAAGTGCCTGTATATTTTGTCATGTTATATGTTGCTAACAATGGGTTTAGTGTGTCTGAGGGTATAGGGAACAACATAAACACCTGCATATCCTGGCAAATACATGCTTAAACTTCTCTGTTGTAATCCGTTGTTGTAGAATATGTGCTGTATTTTGCTCTTTTTTTTTTTTTTTGAAAAGGTTATGTAACTTGAGATAGTTAGCAACACTTAGGTGGCTGCATAATCTCACCTTAAACCTGGAAATAGTTTATCAGGAAACACTAGGAGAATTTTTTTTTTTTTTTTTTTTTTTTTTTTTTTACATGGACCTTCTTGACATGGTTGAATCTGAATGCATTTTTCAAAAGTGGATTTTGTTCCATGACTATTATAAATAAACCACATCAATTTTCATACAGACAGCTGTCGATAGAACTAATGGGGGATAAAAAACTTAAACACCAGTAGCTGGTGAAACAACATGGTCATAATTTCATAAATGTTTCATTGCAGCTCCTGGCTGTTTTGTACAAACATATTACAAGTGAAAGAGTGGCGCATTTTCAGGTTAGCAAGTCTGCGCTGCTTTAACTGGGAAGAGCTCTTCAGGGTTCAGTGTTCTCATGGCTGAAATGGAAAACTGATGGCTTCCATCTCTAACCCTGGCAGCTCTTTTCTACAGGATCCCTGTGAGGACAAAAGACACAAAGACATCTGGTCAAAAGAGAAGACCTGTGACCGATTCCCCAAGCTGCTTATCATTGGACCTCAGAAGACAGGTCAGGCAAGGTGGCTGCTTTGGGTCATCCTTTGTGTGCAACCTGGTGACCCAGGTTGTCCTGCAGGTCCCCTTTAAAGCTTGTGAATTGTAACACCAAGCTTTATTTATTACTGTTTTGGTTGTTTTATTTTATTAATTATTAACCTGAAACATTTTTATATCACTACAGCATAGATAACATGCTATAACCTTTTCAGTTGTATAGTTTGACTGAGTTGACTTCTCTGCTGGTGATGTGCAATTCTCCCAGTTTCCTTCTTTCTTCCACAGGTACAACGGCTCTCTATCTGTTTCTCAGCATGCATCCTGACATGACTAGCAACTACCCCAGCAAAGAAACGTTTGAGGAGATCCAGTTCTTCAACGGCCATAACTACCACAAAGGAATTGACTGGTACGTCATTTTCATTAGAAATGGTAATTTTGTTTCTTTAAGCTACGCTAGTTCTTATTTTGTGCATAGCTATTTAGATAGTATTTGACTTCTTCTAAGTGGTGTACTATATATAAATAGATAGTACAGATCATAGAGTTGACATTTTGAAAACTAAAATCTATAAATTAGAAAGGTCTATGGTTCAGGTTTAAAATTGCTAGTCTTTCCGGGACTGGTGGTTTTAAACTAAGTATCTGTAGTTGAAGAGTTGTGGACCTCTATTTATATTTCTCTGTCGGTAAAATGCAGTTTTGCTTTTTCTGAGTTGTGTGTAGTTTTGGAGTAAATGTCAGCAATCCAGACAGTTCCATGGAGCATGAGGCAGCAATATATATTTTAAATTATTATTAGTATTTTTTTTGGATGGGAACAAAACATCTCTCTCAACTTTCTCTACCCTTTCATTCTCACTCCTCTCATATTCAACCTCACTCTTACTCAAACAGTTCACTGAGACAAGGTCAGGAGATGTTTTGTGTGTGTGTGTGTGTGTGTGTGTGTGTGTGTGCGTGTGTGTGTGTGTGTGTGTGTGTGTGTGTGTGTGGGGCTCTTTTCAAAAAAGTAATTATTAAATACTTCTCAAAGTTCTTTTACTTGGAAGTTCATAAATCGAGGAGCCACTTTACTGAAATAAGATCCTGTTTTAAAGGATTTTGGATAAAAAAATGACATTCCTTTACATCCTCTTCTGGCCTTTTCTATACAGTTAGAAGGTGTAAATAAAGCCAGTGGGCAACGTGGAGTTCAGTTCCATTCTTTATTGTTATGGGAATACTTGAGCAATTTATACAGTAACAACATAAAATGCCTGTATTTTTCAAACCGGGATTATTCACAGGATATGACATTTTAACTGGAAGAAACCAGTAAATCTTGAAGGACTCCATTTAATGTTCCATCACATAGCTACCTTCCTTTAACAGATGCAGTTGTGCTTGGGCATCATCTATCAGGCCTTAACTGTTGTGAGATAATAGCCCAACTAATGCTGCACTGCATGGTTATTATTCAGTTTTTAATTCGTTGTCAGTCTTATTTTAGTTTTATTTCCTATACTTTGTCGTATATTTTTGTGATCGTGACACCTAAGGGTCCTAGCTTTGGCACACAGTAAGTGGTTGAGTCATTCCACTTTGTAGACTCTTTTCCCCTCCTTCACTATATTAATCATTTCTAAGTTGCTGCAAAGGTCAGAGACTTTCTTCAGCAGCGTTTTCTCAGTGCTGTGAACTTGTTGCCATTAGGAGTTCCATTGAACTTTTTACGGAGGGGAATTCAATTTGGGAAGGCTGCGATTACACGGTCGCTGGACAGTGCTGTGTCGGGAGCAGGGCGCTGTTCATCTATCACCAGCATCTCTCAGTAATGGGTAATTTCTGCTTGTTTTTGGCAGTTGTGTCTAGGCTTTTCTAAAGTGATTTCTCTGAATGGATGAGCAGCTGACTTTATAAACACTGTTACCCTTTCTTTAAATAATTTTCCTGTAAAGGAAGCTTTAGAACGTTTGTGCAGTTTGCAATACGAGGCTTTGTGATCATTCGGCCTTTTTATTTGTTACTCTACGGAATATCAAAAATGATTTCAGGCTTCATGGAGCATTTTTTTGGTTTTACTTCCATAATCAGAATTTCATTATTTCATATTTCATCTTATGGCTAATAAAGAGGGCTTTGAAAGTGTGATGCAGTCTAACTGTGAATCTTCATTTAGGGTTGTTGTCTTGTGTACGTGAGTTTCGAGACTTGCGCCTGTGGCATTCGATAGATTTGTGTTGTATTTTTAAAAATGTCCCTGTTTTATTTTAAATGTGCGTGCTTCTACTTTCTGCAGGTACATGGAATTCTTTCCTCTGCCCTCGAACACCAGCTCAGACTTCTATTTTGAAAAGAGCGCTAACTACTTTGATTCGGAGGTGACTCCCCATCGAGCCGCAGCCCTTCTGCCCAAAGCCAAAATCATCACCATCCTCATCAGCCCTGCAGACCGGGCCTACTCGTGGTACCAGGTAATCTTGGAATCAGGTTCCTTCTCTTCTGCCAACCTTTAGAAGCTGTTTCCCTATAAAGAATCAGCAGCCTTAATTTTATTTGAGATGAATTCTGTTGTGCCTTATAGTGCAAGCGGTGGTTTGCAACCTTTTTCGTGCTGCAGACTGGAAAATACGTTTGCTTTTCTCCAGATAACTGAGTCCGTTATTACCCAGTAGCTATAATATAGTAAATGCAACATGTCCACCAGGCATTAGGTAGTACAGTATATTTCAATAACAGCAGGGGGCAACAGTATAACAATCACCCAGCACACCCAAGACATGATACGGTGTTTAATACCACATTCAGAGATTTTGAAAAATATTTATTCTTACAAATTTGCACAACATATAGCTTTGATGGCTTTGTTGTAAAGAATTTCTGAATGCGGAACGCACATTGGAGTGGTGCCTGAGAATCATCTGTCAGAACAAAGCCTACATATGATGGATTGCACCATCGATTGAAACTTGGTTTGGTTTTTTAAGGCTTTTTTAAGACTTTCTCAGATGCTGCTTTACCTTCACTGGTTCTTTTATGTGGGCAGCCAGCAAAAACAAAACGGTTCGTTGGTGTTTGCTGAAGACAATTCACCTTTTGTTATGAACTGGCGAGAAGGCAAGACAAAAGCAAGCAGGTTCCTACTGGCTTGCGCTTTGCACCCACTGTTCTCTGAACAGGGACTAATAAAACAAACCAGATGAATGCAAAGCTCAGCATACTGTGCAGGAGCGCCAAACAGAATATTGGCATAACTTATCGATTACATCAGAGAATAATTTTTATGTTCTGTGGATCAGATTTTTTTCTAATGCTACCCACATAAATATTAAGGCTATTTTTTATCAGCTGCCCTTTTCATGGCCTCGCAAAACAGTGTTCCTGGCACTGTCCCAGTCTGGCCCAGTTGTTCAGAACCTCTGAATTACAATTTTCAGGTAATTCTGTGGAGGAACTGATCTTACTCGCATGGGAGTAGACCGCATGTCTGTGACTCACGCAGGCTTCAAGGTCATTGCATCCCTTCAGGTGAGGAAACTCCTGTCAGTATGGCTTGTCATTTTGTCAGATTCATTTGTCTCTCCAGCACCAGAGAGCCCACGGGGATGCAGTAGCCTTGAAGTACACGTTCCACGACATCATCACAGCGGACAGACGCGCCCCTGCCAAAGTGCGCATCCTCCAGAACCGCTGCCTGATTCCCGGCTTGTATGCCACTCACCTGGAGCGCTGGCTTACCCACTACCATTCCAGTCAGGTGAAATGTCTTTCTGGATATTTCTGTGCGCTTTTGCATGTTTATTCCTTTTCTGTGTATAGGGTCTTTAGCTTCTGTCTGTAACGGGCCAGTAATCCCCCCACAGCTCCTGGTTTTGGACGGGCAGATGCTCAGAAGTGAGCCCGCTTCAGTGATGGATAAAATCCAGAGGTTCCTCGGACTTGCAAACATTGTAAATTACCACAAGATTCTAGCGTGAGTATCCAGAGGATCCACGTTTTTCATCGATTTGTTCTTCAGTGCATCATGTGTGAAATGCTGCTGTAGTTTATGAGTTATAAAATTGCAGCAGAGTGCCCAGTGTGTTCAGCCTTCCAGATGTTCTGCTGAAAAGTTCTCATTCTGTTGGCCACTTACAGTTTTGATCCCAAGAAAGGGTTCTGGTGTCAGCTGCTGGACGGAGGGAAGACAAAGTGTCTGGGCAAAAGTAAAGGCAGGAAGTACCCAGACATGGACTCGGATGTAAGATCAGATCATTTTCTAGTACCTTCTGTCTTTTTCTTTCTCACACACCGCTCATTCTCTCCTTTGTCTGACAATGTGGGTCTTTACATTGACTCTTTACTGAAATTATTCATAACATGACCGAACATAACATTTATAAAACAACGTCTTAAAATTTTTTAAGTATCAGTTCAACCTTGTGGAGAAATTTTACAAAATCAGTGCTTTGGTTTATTATGATTTTTCCTCAAATATATCTCTCTTTTTCCTTCCCACCCTCTAGACTTCTCACTCACACATGCACAAAGGGACATCACCTTATAAAGCTAGTTTAGATATTTTTTGGACAAAAATATTGGTTGTCACAGCTGTTCTATTTTTGATATTGATTGATTGACGAATTGATCAATTGAACCTTTTAAAGTATGAAATGTGTGTGAAATTTAGTTTTTCTTATAGCAAGGTGACATTTAATTGCTATTTTCCCCGTAAGATACACAGTCCAGGCAGAAGTAGGGAAATAAAGCCGTCAGATTAGATATCATGAGATTGTCTCAAAATATATGCCTAAAAGCTCCCATAAAAGAGGTAAAAATAATTTTTTCATTGATAGTTTATTTACCTTTTAGAGTCATATCTAAGTTTGCAGGTGGATTTTTTTTTTTTTCCCCCTAAGCCCTCGATCTCAAAGCTGTTGATCTTTATTTTACATTAGTGTTATTTTGATTTACATGTAGCTATGCAGGAAAACCAGGAAAGGGTTTTCCTTCATGAAAACATAATCATACATAAAAATAATCGAACATCCAGGGTTATAATTTTCCACATTTTTTTGCAAGTCATGCTATTGCAACCTCATATGATAGTTTCATATGCCAGAAAACAGTTTTAGAGAAGAGAAAAAAAAACATGCTAAATATACCTTTTCATAATTTATAATATGTTTTCTCTAAGTATATTTTCATCTATTTTTTAATTTTTTACTCTGTCTATGAGATTTAAGTTAGGTTAGTCATCAAGCACTCCAATAGTGATGTGCTATTCTTTGAGTCTGGGGTCTGGTTGCAGTGCACATGCTTGTGGTTTTCTAGAGGAATGACTTTTTCCCTGTTCCTGGAGCGTTGTTTTCAGTTAACATTGTTTTAATCACGCTATCGTGTTTTTCCTTTAAAGTTCCAGCATTTTCACCTGGTTCAAACCGTAATAAATCCATGTTTTGCTGTGATAAGGGTTATCGCTGGGCTGATAACTGACACCTATGGAAGAGTGGATCTCGCGTCTCTGCTTGGTTTGGTCTTCGAAACCGAGCAAGAGGCCCTTAATGTTCGCTTTCCGTCTCCCTGGCGTCGCTAAAGCATGGTGAAAACCAGCCGGAGATTTCGGCCAAATGCTTGACATGACCTTGATGCGTTTTGGCAAGGACATCCCGCTTAATTAATGATGAAGTCACTGAGCTTTTCCTCATTCAGCAGAACTGGCTGGAACCAGATTGAAAAGCCTCAGCTTACAGCAAGGGGGCACCACATGGTGTGGGATCTCGTGTTTTGGTGAGGGTAGCCCGCTGTTTGAAAGCTGCAGCAGAAAGCCAGGGGACATTTTCAGACGCTCATTTTTCTTAGCACCTGGGAACAATATGAGGAGCAGGTGTAGGTATAGTAACATAAAAGAGGTTCAATATAGGGAAAATGAACATTGCTTTGTGTTTGTGTCTGTCTGTGGATTTTTTTTTTTTTTAACCTTTGGTCATGTTCTATTAAGAGCAATGTTAAAATGTTCATTGCGGTTCTCTGCAGTCCCGGTCCTTCCTGAAGGAATACTACAGAGAGCACAACATTGAACTTTCCAAGCTGCTATACAAGATGGGCCAGCCTCTGCCCAGCTGGCTGAGGGAAGAATTGGTCAACAGCAGGTAGATGGAGTGGTCTGGGCACCTACAACACAGGGCGACTCAGAAGTTCCCTCCGTCCCCCGTGAGGGCAGGGACATGTGCTTCCTTGGACCCGGCACCAGTGTAGCTGGGCAGGGAGCTGAGACACAAGCAGAGCCAGGGTCCCACCCCTCCATGCAGAAGCCTGTGTGTGAGCTCCAGGGGGGAGACCAGGATGAAGAGGAGAAAGTGATCCATAATGGATCAGATCAAGGCTTTGTAAAAACACTGCTACCGAATTCCTCCAGTGCGCCCCCTCTTCGCCCCTTACGGAAGGTGTACCACTGCCTCATGTTGGCAGTGACTGGAGCATGGCAGAGGGGGGGCTGGAGAGGGTAAATTAAATCCTACTGAAGACCCCCCTTTTTTCCATTTACCAACAAAACACACATACAGGAGTACAGATAATATTTTGGATGTAAGACTTTATGGTACAGTGCCAGTGCTTATCTATGCTAGCCATTAAAATATTAACAAGTGCCACAATAGATCTATGTAAATTCTTTGCTTGATATTTTTAATGAATTTGACCTCATAACGTTTTTAATATGGTACCAGAGAGTGTTAAGGTAAATCCAAAATAGCTAAATCTGCCTTTTCTCTTTTCCCTCCATACCAATAATGAAAAACTGTAGAATAAGCTGAAAACTATTGACAGTTGCAGAAGTTCTTTCTCTAGCGACATCATTCTCTGCAGATGGCTAAAACACAAAAAATAAAGGTAATGCTGCACACAGAGACAGACCACATCAACTCAGACCAGGAGATAAAGTGCAGGATGAACCCTTCTCTGTGGTCCGTAGACTGAAGTTGCCTTAATCGTCGGGGGGCAAAGTGGCGTACAGCGTCAGAAATGTGTTGCTAACGGAAGGTGGCGTAAAACGTTTGCAGCGCTGCCCCTTTAGAATACTTGAGCCTGGCCTGGAATTTAGGAAATGAAGCATCGCTGTCAGTGCGGTGATCAAATTTTGCCAAAAATCACAATACGGTGTTTTGATGCGGGGGTGATGGATGAAGAAAGTGCGGCCGACGCTGCTGGACGAACAGTCTTCGTGGGGGTTTTCTTTTAAGCTTGCTGTCCTGCAGGATTTGTCTGCCTTTATTCTTTGACGGACTTCTGAACACAAAGATCACGCAGGGGATCGCAGGTATCGAGCAGGTGTACAATCGGTCCATCGATGAATGGACTGCCTGGACGGTGCCCATCTCCTTTTGTGACAGAATACACGCTAGTCATTTGCATTCCTTTATTACTGGGCTTCTTCTTCGGTTTTCATCACATACGGTCATTTTTGGACATACAACATTTTGTGCCGTTACAGTATTTACTGCTGAGCATAGGTGACATATCACACTGGACATTAAAAGTGGAGGCAAAATGAATGGCTTTGACTTATTTTAAACAAAAGTACCCGGCTTTGTTCTTAGATTGAATCACAGGCAATGATGTTTGTGCTCAGAGATTCATTTTGGTGCCATTTGAAGGTTATTTCCTTGGTTTTTATGCCTGTTACCGATGTAAATCGACGACAGTGCGGCGAATATATTAATTCCGATCACATTCTGGCCCCAGCCTGTTGACCCCCGATCAGTTCTGCCCTCAAAGAGAAATATTTCAAATCAGTTTGCTTTTGCTTGCACAGTACATTTTATGTTAACCTCACCCACGCCATTGGTGAGAGCAGAAAAACCGTCTTCATCGGGTTATCACCTTTTCGCTCTTGTTATATATATTTATTTGACTTTGTCGGTTCAAATATAAAGTGGATGTTAAAAATCAGTACAATTGAGCAGATTACCTCAACAATATGTTGCTTCTTGAAAACAGTGAAAAAGGAAAGCTCTTTGTTAAAATTTATGATGCAAAAGTAATGTTCCATGTGAAACTCAAAGTTTGGTGGAGTTGTGGTATCTGCAGTGCACTGGGGGACCTTGGAGTGTAAAAAATATGAGGGGTGGTGGTGGTGGGGGGGACGCTTCCTTGGGCTTCTGAAGCTATTCCCAAAGCTGCAATGAAATTTAAATTTATAAGCGAAGACAAAGCGGTAAAGAAATGAGGTTTTGTCCTCATTTTTCCCCAGTATTGCTTCAGATACTTGAATCGGTTCTCTGCACGTTTCTCACGTTTCATCTGGTCCGAGATAGTCCGAAGGTGACGCTGGATGAAGGTGTTTAAAATGGTAAATGGTTTCCTTGTAATTAAAGCCATCGTAGATAAATTCTGTTTGGGGACTTTGGGGTGTACAAAGAAATGTGTATTTTAGAATTAATATGTTAGCATCTATGAAACTTCTCTTTGATGTATTACCAAATGAATCTGCTCATACTGTGCATATTGTGAATGTTCATTTTTGGTCCTACAGTAGCTCGGCTGTAATGGCAAAGTCTAAAAGCACACTTTTTTTGTTTCTTCTCAAAAAAGAGGAACCGATGTTGGTGCTAGAACTGAGCGGGGATGCGGTGGCTGCATTTCACTTCTGCTAAAGGCATCCAGTCTGTGCCATTGAAGGCCTTCCGGTCTGAAATTGACCACCACGGTAGCCCAGCTGACTGACTGAGCAGTGCGCATAACCACTGTTTTAGTTCTGTCATAAAATTTTCAAACTGAATGTTGCCCGGAGATGCGTTGACAAACAGAGGAGCTTTAGATGTCCGAATGTACCGTATTGCACCCACAGTACTGAATCTGAGAGTCCAGAGCTGAGGAAACCGGTCCACTTCGTGCATAACCTGGCATTACGTATAGAATGCTTCTTGGGTTTTGGGAATGAAATGGCCTAAAATGCCAGAAAAGTGTGGATTTTTCTTTTTCCCACCACCTCCCAAAGATCCTGTGAGTTTCACACTGCCAATTCTGTGTTTTCAAAGAGCCTGTATTTTACCAAGTATTACTAAAGAATGGTTCAAATGAATAGAAGTAACAACAGTAATAAAGTGAACTGTACAATAATGTAATTATGGTTGTATTTTTGTGTAGCTAATATTTTTGTGATATTAACTGACAAATAAAAATACCACTGAATTTTTACTTAGCTCTCATTGTTTTTATTTGGATAGCGCTAACCAGTCCAAATGCACTTTTGTTCCTCATTATTAACTGCAGGTGCAATTGTTCTCTTCCTGTTTCTGCTATGCTTCATTGCATAAATGTGGTAAATTTATCGTTTTTGTTTATCTTTTTTTTTGCTTTTTTTTTTTTTTAAAGGTAAAGGTATTTAATTTTCCTTGACTTTTTATTTGTACTGGTTAGTGGTTCCCATTGAGGTTACACACACACACACACACCCACACCCACAAGTGTACATGGAAAGATCTCAACAGGCTTTCACTCCTGCTGTATGTAAAGCTCAGCAAACCACATGACAGGAGTCCCTGCTATGCAAAGAAGTGCTGAAAAATAACAAAAATAGTTAAGAAGTATTTACTTAAATAGTTAAGAGTATTGCTAATGTTCCCTGGTCTGATGCTAAAAATGATCTGTTTTTCAGCAAAAAATATTTAAAGCAAAATATCAATCTATTTAGGATTCTCTTAACACAGAGAATAAAATGCTTCATCAGCAGCGCAGAACATTGTTTTATGTTGCCAATAGAAGCAATCTATAATACTGTTCTGTAAAAATGTGTACTGGTACAATTTTCATAACCAATAAATCATTAAATAAATTTTAAATATAAAACTGTCAGTTTACATCCCTCCTGTGAGTCCAGCAGTGTACACAAGGACCAGCCTGTCTGCGTTTTACAGCAGGGGCCCCTGTGTTGTTTCACCTGGTTACCTACTAATGTGCTGAATGTGGTTTAGATTTTAGGTTAAATAAGCATGAAACGTATTGTAAACCTAAGGTGGGCAAGGAAATGCGCTCAAAGAACTGGCCCAAACATCACATGATAGCACTGAGACAACAGCGTAACGGTGATGGTTTTGGTGGTGTCTCCTGCTTCTTCTCCCCACCGCATTCCTTTCCCTCCATCCATCCATCCCTCCCTCCATTATCAGCAAGCGCTTGTCCAGTGTCGGCTTGCGAGGGATCTGAACACAACTGCACTTTCATGTTTACTACACCTTATCGTGCTGCAGGTACCGGCAACACATAACTCCTTTGTCATTTCCGCTTCTTTTCTTTCACTTCTTTTTTTTTTTTTTTTTTAACAGCAACATTAAATCAGGTTTCTTGTAAAACAGCCTTTTGTGGAAAACTTTTCTGTAAAGGAATCAGTACCAGTTAAAAGAATACACCTTAACGTGGACATAAAAAATTATTTACTTAATGTTTTGAGAGCTTCAATTTAAATGTACATTAAATATTAAACTTTATTTTTCATTATTGTTAATAACATTAATTGCAATGTTCACCTTTTCCTTACTATGTTTTTTTATCCTTATAACAACTGTATTCCCTTTTGTCACTATGAGCAGCCAAAAGGTGCCTCTCCTAACTGTCCTATTCAGTGTATTTTGCATTTTTTTGACACCGTTGTCATAATGCTGCCTAAACGAAATCATGGTAAAACATAGTATAGCACAGTTCCCATTTAGAGAGTGTTGAATGGTCATTAACCATGCGACAGCAATGAATAAAAGGTAGGATATAAATTTTTTTTTATGTGGATGTCAGTGAGACCATCTGCCAAGTGACAGGAAGGAAGAAGGCAAAGGACAGCGATGAGGGTCCCTCCTATGCCGCTCTTTTCATTGCCCAGGATGTCAAAGTCAAAAGAGTTTATTTGTCAAGCACATGGTTGTGTACCATGTGTTGAAATGTGCACAAGCTTACGGCACCTGGTATTCCCAGGCGGTCTCCCATCCAAGTACTGACCAGGCCCGACCCTGCTTAGCTTCCGAGATCAGACGAGAGCGGGCGTTTTCAGGGTGGTGTGGCCGTATGTGGCTCCAAGGTGCCAGTATCGGGGCGTCGCTGCTGTTTACGACAAATCTGAACGCCACTGTGGTTGCGGTGGGGGCAGCACCTTATTATTATTAATTATTATTATTATTAAGCAGCACGCCTGCAAACACACACATTGGCACACACGGAGAACCACTTCTGCAGATGTAGTAGTCACGATTCAGCCGCCACTCCGTGTAACCGGAGAAGTGTGCAAATGTGAAAGCTTTTCCATCAAAACGTGCCTCATGGGTCCTTTCGCTCCCTTGAGAGCGATTAGAGAATTTCGAGAGCGTCGCACGCAGCTCCGTCAGTCAGTCGCTCTCAGTTATAATGTGAGCAGAAGCACTCGGCTTTCAGTCGGAATATTTCCAGGGCCTCAGAGAAGGAAGGTATTGTGGTGGAAGCACAGGTGAGAGGAGGTTTTCCAGAGATCAAGCGTCTCTCTGTGATTTATTGCTCAAAACCATATTTCTCCGGGCAGCTTAAGCATGGGCCGAACACAGTGCACGGTAGGGAAAATGACACCGCAACGCATGCCCTCATCAAAGTGACATATAGGAGCAAGCTTGGCAGGTGGGTGGTGTCCTGGGAATGTCACCTGTCGGCAACCGCGTTCCTGCGCAGCTACATCGTGTGCTCAACTCGAACCGAGACTCCTGCACGTGAGCATTCTGCTCCCTGGCATGTTTTGCCGAATTGGCAAAGTCAGCACGGCCTACTTTTTGGCAGAAGACGTCAAGCCCCGCACGGGGAGCTGTCCATCGATGACATCTCTATCCATGTCGCATCCCAGTTGGGATGACTGGGGCCCGCATATGTGCGAGATGCAGTGAGAACTTTAATCGCAGTTACTTGCTCACAGCTTAACGTGTGGTGCTTGAGAAACTGAGACACCCAAAATGTTAAGAAATTAGGATAAGAAAAAAGTTCATATTTTGACATTTCAATTTTGTGTTTCCAATATCCTGTTGAAAATGAAATATATAAGAATATATATTCACATACACTCATTGGCCACTTTATCAGGCGCACCTTGCTAGTACCGGGTGAAACCTTCTTCAGCCTCCAGAGCAACGTGAATTCAGCAACAGGGTGCTGGATAGGTTCTGCAGGTTCCTTTTCCATGCTGGCTTCACAGCTTCACACCACATTCACTCCACTAACAGTTAAAGGCTTTTGATGCTTTTCCAACTCTTCAGTTGCCCGGTTTTGGTGGCCGCACGGCCACTCGAACCGCGTCTTCTTGTTCCCAACTCAAAGTAAATAAACTCAGCGGTGTTTACAGTCCATCTGCTTCAAGTTTTGTCAAGCTGTGCCTTCACAAATTCCTGTTTGCACGCTGTGCTACCATGTCTTTCTTATTTCTCCACTTGTGACCTTTCTGCACTGCGAAGACTTTTGTCCGCTTTCATCCAACCTCTCTCGCCGAAAATCATGTTTTCACCTGCAAACATGCTTCTGAGGGAACTTTTAGTTTGCTGGAACCTTTTCTCTGAACTGTAAGCATTATCGTGAGAGTCTGGCTTTTTGTGAGCAGCTGGATCCATCACATCTGGGCACAGGCAATAATAACACATCTAAAATTTGCTTCATTCATGCATCCTACCTTATTCAAAGGTAATTTATCCTGTCAACCCTGTCTGCATGCTTTACTTATAATAAATTTATGGTAAACCAAGCTGTATGCACTTAACACCATGAAATGTACAGCATTGTGTCTAATGTTGGCCTCCAAATTCCCAAGATCTCAATCTCATCGGGCATCTGTGGGATGCGCTGGAGAAACAAGTCCAATCTATGGAGGCCCACTTAAAGGATCTGTTGCCAATGTCTTAGTGCTGGATACCTCAGGACACCTTCAGAGGTCTTGGGGAGGCCATGCCTCGGCGGGTCAGAGCTGTTTTGGTGGCATGAGAGGGGCCTGCACAATATTAGGCGGCTGGTTTTAATGTTGTGGTTGGTTGGTGTAAGCTGGTGCACCGCAGATTTAATTTATGCCGCTCTTTAGCGGAAAAATCTCGCTCGAACCTGTGGTTAGATGCTGTGAAATGCAGCCTTGCTCTATGTATGGAACACGTTCTCAGTGAATAGGAGTTAAATGGCGGAGTTTGAACAGATGTGGATGTGCGTTCAGAAATGTGTCATTACGGTGCGGCCATAGCATCAACTGTACTAATATCTGCCATTTTAGCTGATCTTCACCATGTTTTTGCTGATGTCACTGGACTGTCCAGGGAAATGTAGGGTTTTACAAATTTTACAAAGTTTTTCTTTTCTTTGGTTTTTTTTATCATTGTTGAGCACAACCTTCGTTCCGTTGCTTTTTGAGGCGCTTATTTGGCTGACGCCCCAGAGGAAAATCGACGAGACATGACACGGGTTTATAAATAACCGCGCTAAATTTAACTATGAAAGTTCTTGGGCAAGATCTTCAAGTATAGATGAGAGTCCAAAAACTTTTGCCCTTCTCACTGAAATGTAAAAATAGCAGATAAAGGTTTTATTTGACTAAGTGATCTTGATAGCTGTTACTTTGATTCAGGCTGCTGGAGTTCCCCGAATGTCTTTTACAGAACCGATACTCTGCGCAGTTCTTTATCACCCTCTGTAGAGCTTTGTTTCTGAACATTTTACCAAGTAAGTCTCTATCTGTTGACTTTTTTTTTTAAAGTCATTAACAGGATCTTTTATTTCACGCAGGAAGTGGGCTGTCTTCCAGCATTTTGTTTACATATCATGGCTTTTTCAACAACATTGGTTACAAAGGAACCATTGTCTTGCATCAGACTGCAGCCCCATTTATGAAACATTTTCATTTGTACCACTTGGTGCAAATACAGCTCTCATCTGCTTCCATTTATTAATATATTAAATTATATTATTTGCGTTGTGGGGTTTAGTATGGATATCTATATGTTAAAAGAGCTCAGTGATGGTAGCAATGATGATGTAATGTAGTGACGTTGACTTCATTGAATAAATTTTATTTTATTTTAAAGAATTGGTGTTTAAAAATTGAGCTTAATTTGCTTCTTTTTACCTCTGTATTTTAATTGTAGAAGCTATAATAAATAATAATAAACAAGTTAAGTACTACATAGGGCGAGATTTTGCTACCTATCATTTTCCTTCAACTTTTATCATCTAATGTATGAGCCATACTTGATGCAAGGATTTCAATTCAGGTTACATTCGAAGTTATGCATTTGTCACATTTTTGTAAAAAAACTGTGTGAAATGGATGGTAAACACACGTGCATTTCACAACACGGCTTTAAATGACTGTGGGTGCGATGGGAAATATGTATCTGATTGTGAAAGATGACGTAATGCCATTGTGTGGAGCGGTTATGACTTCGAGAAAGAAGATGGATCCAGAAAATTTGAGTCCTGAGACCCTTTGTGAATGTCGGAACTGATTCTGTGAAGAGATCTTGCTGGGATGCGATGGGTGATAAAGTCCGGAAGGTAATGGGATGCAGATCCCATCGGGACCTTGTACACCATTGCCAAAGTTTTGAACTTAGGGAACAGGCGGCTATACGAAGCTGGCGGAGAGATGAAGAGGGGGGACACACGGGAATGTTTTGGCAGGTCAGTCACAACTTGTTCTGGATCAGCCGAAGATGCTTGGTGGTGATGCCTGGAAGACCAGACAGGAGGGAACTCGACATGACCTGGACCTCATGGACAAACCCCAAGGATGTTATAAAGGAGGTGTGTGTGTCTGAGATACAACTTCACTGTGGTGGGACAAGCAGACATTTCAGTCAGTTGTTACTGAACTGGATGTCCAGCGAATTGTCCAGCTTGACAGAGAGTTCTTGAGGGCTGGAGGGACCTACTGGGAGATGAAGGATCTCCATCTTGGAGAGACTGAGTTGCAGATACTCCAGAGATATCCAAGCTGTGAAAGGATAGATCTGTAGCGACTGGGGGAGGAGAAGACTTTTGTATCATCAGCACAGCAGGGACAGAAGACCCCGTGTGAGACAGTGAGACCCAAGGGAAGTGATATCGATAGAGAAGAGCGGGAGGCCCAGAACCAGCGCAGAGACCCAGTGGTTGAGCCGAAGAACCTGGCAAGATCTGCCCAACAGATAAAATTCAGACCATTTCAGTGCTGATCCTTTGATTCTGAGAAGGTTCAAGGTTTATTTGTCATGGATGAACTAACGCAGCATAGCAGTGTTGTCACCATGAAAAGTTTTTGTTTCCAGGCATCCTCAGTAAATAAATGTGTAAGTAGGTATAGAAAATTAAATAATAAATACTGAAATTAAGAAAAAGGACAATAAATAAATAAGGAGGATAAGTAAATAAGAAATAAGATATGAAAATATACATAGAGGTTAGTAAGCAGGGATGGCAGACAGAACAGGTAGTAGCGGAGAAGAAAACCAACAGAAACGGAAACCAAACAACAGCAGCCAAACCAACAACACACCACCAATAGAGTTTTATACAATGGGGGGGGCAGGCATGCAGTCAGACTCCAGTCGACTGTTTCCATTGTCCAAGGGAGGGGTCAGTGGTTTAGCAGTCTTACGGCGTGGGGGAAAAACTGTCCCGGAACCTGTTTGTCCTCGTCCGAATGCTTCTAAAGCATTTCCCGGACGGGAGCAAGGAGAATAGTTTGTAGCTGGGGTGACTGTGGTCCCTCAGGATGTTATGAGCCTTCTTCTTACACCGCTGGGTGTAGAGGTCCCGCAGGGCTGGCAGATCAGTCCTGGTGATGCTCTGTGCTGTCTTGATCACTCTTTGTAGAGCTTTACGGTCTGATGGACTGCAGCTGCCATACCAGGCCGGAAGGAGGGATCTTGTAGTGCCAAATGCTTAAAACTATAATATTGTACTATTTCAGCCGGCGAAATAAATTCCCAGACACGCAAAAGTCACAAAGTCCTTTATATTAGCATAAGCTAGGTTATGTACTGGAGCTCCAGATGTCGTAAAAATTCACGGCATCTTTTTAGCCAACCTGCGCGCGCAACAGTTGGGCCCAAACTAGCACTTGACCCGGAACCCCTCGGAAAAGTTGGGAAATATCGCCGACATCTTAAAACAAAAATGTTTTACTAAAAACTACAGCTTCATCGTTGTAGTCCGTGGAGTTTAAAACTAGACTTTTGCAGGTACCCTTGGCACAGATTTGAAGGGGAAGTCGTGAGAACACAACCACACACACACAAAACAAAAAAAACATTTCCTTGTTTCTCGCAGTGCATCTGTAAGAATGGTGTTTTGTGCTTCAATGGCATTTTGTCCAGAGTCCATCCTGGCCAGCCGGGGACAGCCTGGATGTGACGCAGGTCCACCGCAGGATTTCACAGTTCCTGAAATTCGCTGCTTCGTTTGGCCCCCACATTTATTTGCTGCTTTCCACCCCCCTTATAAATCCATCACCACTTTGAAAGTCCTGAAAAGTTCGGGTCCAAACTGGACGTTTGCGGACTTTCTTCTGTTTCCCCCAAAGCACAAACGCCGGACTCCGGCGCGGGGAAATTTGGGCGAAATAAATAAATTCCCTTTCAGAAATAAGGAAGCGCCCGGCTTTCAGTTTCTTTCCTTCCAGCGCCCAACATATCTGCAAACAAAGCAGCTGCAAAACGCAAGGGACACCGTTGCTGAAAGTCATACCAGTTGCAAAATTTCCCACCGTTTGATCCCGGTTGTTGTGCGTTCGAGTCCCCCGTGGCTTCACTAAGCAAATGCATTTGTGATCTGAACATTTTAGCTGCATTTCTATGGTTTCGCCCTGTTTTGTTAGCAATTCCTATTTATTAAGTCCACATGCAGCAATGCCACATTCGTGTGGACATTTGATCGAAAACCCAGCTGTTTATCGGCTTGGCTTAAGCGGAAGCTACAAGTTAATGCATGCTTACTTATTATTTTTTTATTTATCTGACACTTTTGCCCGCACGGCGTTGAACGTTGAGCTTGCATCGGGTCGGGGAAGGACGCGACGGCGGCGGTGGGATTCGACCCCACGTCCGAGAAGGGCTGTCGGCCCGCCGTGCGCGGCCGCTGACTTTGCGGATCGTCTGCTCTGCCAACAGATGACGCGCGAGTGCGCGGCCAATGAGGAAAAAGCGGCGCGCCCCCTGCGAGCGCCGCCAAAGCCCCGAACCCACACCCTTCTGTGAGGACAAGCACGCGTTTTAAAACTTGCGGGGCAGAAGCGCGGACCCAGACCGCAGGAGGAACGACACCCAGCGAGGATGACCGAAGTGCAGAACGAGCCGCTCCTGAGAACTCCGCAGGAGACCGTGGTCACCATGCGGAGCGACGATGGGTGAGGACAGCGCACCGCTGTAAAACAGAGTAAAAGAGAGTAAAACCCAAACCGCTGCGCTTTAGCGTCGATGGGCACTGCTTCTGCACCACTGTTGGATCCGACCTTGTTCATAAAGGATGAACTGCTGGACGGTCAAAGTTTAGAACGAACTCGCCTGTGCTGCCAGTAGGTGATGAGTTCGTTTCTACTCCATCCCGCCGGACGCAAAGCACCGGGGCTCCTCGTGTTCGGTCTGATCTTTTTCTTTCGCCGAGTAGCCCGGTGAGCTCTAGCTCGAATCCCACTAGAAACCCTGCTCAAGGTGCTTACCCTGAACCGCAACAGTAAGAATACCCCGCCGTGTAACAGGGTAAATCGCTGTAAAAGTCGCGCAAAATAGGCTTCGCACCACGAGTCACCGCGTCACACAAACGATCCCAAGCATAAATAACGGAAGATTTTGCTGTTATTGTTGTCGTTTTCAAAAATGCTTTTGGTTATTGCTTTGGAGTTGGAAAGCAAAAAACATTTTTCTTTATTATAAATTGCTTTGCGAAGCAAATTTTAATGCCTTGTACAAAATATGGACCATTCTTCTTCTCCTTCTTCTTCTTCTTATTATTATTATGATTATTATTTTATGCAGGAGGAGTGTCTAGATATGGCAAAAGTATGCAAAAATCAAAAGTGTAATTTATATGTATTTTTTGTAGTAAAGTAGGTGTGACTGAAAGGCAAATACATGCAGTACAGTGATTTTTATACAAAAAGCACTGAATAAGGGACCTATACACTCCTTTACAGAGAATGGGGGGGCTAACAGTGGAGACGGTGAGTCCTTTCAACATTGTTTAAAACGTTATTTTACGCATTATTTCCCCCAATGAAACTAAAAAAATGAAACCGTGTGAGCTCCCGGTTTCCGAGTTTCTGATATTAATGCTCAGATCGGTGTCCGAGCCCAGCAGTCCCAGCATAGCAAGCGCCACCTGAGCAAAGTTGAAATACTTCAGAGAAGCTCCAGAGCCTGGCGCAAGTACGAGTGCAAAGCTGGAGATGTCGTTGCATCCGGTCTTGTGGCATCAGGCTTTGCCTCGTGTGGCCCGGCTTCAAACACACTTTGCGTTTCTTCATTCACCTCTGTTCCATCAAGAAGTCCCTCGCTGTCAGTCCATTACAGTAACAGCAGGCACATTGTATTTTTTCCCTTTATATTGTTTTCATTTCCTCATTTTTAAATAAAATTCACTACTAAATGTTTGCTGCACATAACTACACAAATAGATATAGGTTTTTTACGGAAATTTGGGGAGTTTCTCAGAAGAACCTGTTACTCGTCATCATTTTCTGCACAAAAAATATTGGGACTTGTGTCCCGATATCCAAGTTTGCGGTATTCCGGTAATTTTCAAGAAGCAATTACACTTAGACGCTGAGGTAGCTAAATATTTACGGACATATATGATACATTTTAAAATTACCCCTTGTTTTAGGCTTTAAAGTAGTTTTTTTTACATTTATGATTTTTTCTGTTTTTTTTTTCTGGAGGACAGCACATTTCGAAATCTGTAAAGAGAGGCCCGGAAAATTGAGGATTGACTGTGTTGTTGTATTATTATTATTTGTATTATTTTTAGTATTAGTAGTAGCATTTAATAGCTGCCATAGCCTATGACCTCTTTAAAATTGTGAGCGCTGAAGTAACTTGAGCTTCGGTTTGTAACCCAGGAGGAGGGGTAATAAGAAGGCGCTGATCGTGGCAGGCGTCACTGTGCTTGCCTGTCTGCTGATCGCCGGCCAGGCCCTCGCAGCCTACTTCATCCTCAACCAGAGGAGCCGACTGGGGGACCTGGAGCAGACCAGCGACACCATCAAGAAGCAGCTCCTTCAGCAGCCCCACGGTGAGGATGCACCAATACCACTCACTCAGAAATCTGTTCCTCCACAGCCCAGTTTGTCTTCGAAATTTCTCCAGCCGTCAACACCGCTGCGGTGTCGCACGTTTCGGCATGTATTCGGCCAACAGAGAACCATTGTCTACCGCTGCGGTGGCTTGAACGCCGAATAATCCGGCGTGTCCAGTATTTCTGAAATGAGCGTGCATTGTTATCCTATGGTCTGTTCCAGGGTCCTCCGGATCCAAGATGATGCCTATTCCCGTCAACAGCATGCCCATGATGATGAACTCTCTTACTATGGACGACGATGAGAAGGTGTGACATTCAGTTCCCGGCAACAACGCGGAGCGCAAACCCGATCGCTGCGTAGCGGCAGCTCTAATGAAAGACAACACCTCCGACATGGGCTTTCTTTTTCACTTGCACTGTGTGATGAACGGGATGCACTCTTTCAAAAATATACCATTACCAACTACATCATTTGAACATGTAGGCTAAATCAGTTTTAAAAAGTGTCTCAATTTTTTCTTAGTCCTCCACCTGTTTATGGGATAGCTACTGAGCGATTTATCTTTTAGTCACCCTGTATTTCAGGATGATGTAATAAAACACAGTTTGGTGGAATATTAACAGCGAGAAGCAAGCAGCAGCACGACGCAACACCATTTTGTTGAGAAGCAGCAGGCGTCCGACTGCTGTGAAATGGCACGGCGAGATGTAGACACTGAGCTCAGGGATCTGCTGCGATGAGAGTCTCCTGCCGTGACGTTCACTCACTGTCTGTTTTCTCCTTTAGGATCCATCCTTCGGACAAAAGCAAGGTGCTGAATCCACGTCGCACACGCACACCAACGCCCCACAGAGATTCACAGAATAAACTGTATTAACAGTTTGGGTTATTAGTAATAGTGGGCCCAAACTTTTGGTAGCGATGCAGCCCGTGTCAAAAATCCTGCTGTTTATTTCAGTTACTGCATACTGACACACACAACAGTATGAGCTGAGCTAAAATTTATTTTTCATCTAAAGATGACTAAATGGAAGGGATGACTGATGATCAAAATGAAATTTTTTTCAGGCCCAAGTGAGATGGCCACGTCCAGCTTCGGGGAGCTGCGCGGTGAGAATCTTCATAATCCGTATTAAACGTCACATTAAATTTGTGAAACGTGAATGCAAACGTGAACTTCACCTCTTTTTTTTTTCCAGAAGAATAAAAACTGCGGCCAAAAGGTGGAGGCAACCTGCCTTTCTCAGCAAAGGAATCTTTTAAACAGGAGCAAATAACCAGCTGAGATCAGTGCTTCAAGCTTGTTTTATGATATAGCGTAGAATAACGTAGAATTCTAACTTATCCTTTCTTATTAGGGGAATCTTCTGATTTTTAGAGCACAAGCTTTTATACTATATTCTGGTATGCACGTATATTCTGATCAGCTCAGGAATTTCTTAAAGTTAATACATTTTATCCATTAAAACAAAATAATGTTTAACTGAAATATGAATCCGACATTCCAACATGTGACAGATTTGAAAGGCTTCCTGTACCAATGATACGGACCTGCGTTGGAACTGCTAACAAATAAAATAAACTGATTCTTAACAAAAAGCTGTTTTCATATTTTTTATATTTCTGACCACGTTGCCAACACAAAAAATATAACTGGGCACACTGTCGATAAAAGGTCAATAAAATATCTTCATTTTGCACCATTAACTCACACATTCTTACTACAGACAGAGAACTAGGGAAAGGTTCAACAACCTACAGAAGTTTGTTTAGTGACTCCCCATTATTTTATAAATGCAAAGAGCAAACATTGACAAAATGCTTTGATTGAACTCTTTGTAAAGGCACATGCATTTTCCAAGGTTTAAATGTATAATCTGAGCAAGAGTATATTTGGTTTAAAAGGCAACAGAGAAAAGGCAACAAAGCTGGTTAAGGGACTGCTGAGAGTCCTCAGGACAGAGAGAAGCATCAAGATTTATAAATAAATTTAAAAAAAAGAAAAAAAATGCACTGTTCATTAAGTTTAGGAATTATTTAAAATTCACAACTTGCATGACACCAGACATCTGAAAAACCTGACCTATTGTTATTTCGTTTACTCTTTAATAAGGTAACAGTGCGAATTCAAGGGTTCCTGGCTTTATTCTTGGTGATAAGTGAACCTTGTTGATTCATTAACATAACTCTGAAAGGTAGAAAAATTTGGCTTTTTGTGTAATGTTTAACGTTACCCTTTTTCTCTCCTTTGGATCTGATACATCATAGCATGGTAAGTCAAGTGCCCGGTGATGTTAATCTGCGCGAAGCTGAACATTCAGAAAAACGGTTCTGAGAAGCTGCTTCTTCTGACTCTCCCTCGTGGTCGAGTGTTCTGCCTCATAAAAGCGGCAATGAAATTTAGGCTACGGTGCACGGTAACTAATAACACAACGGGAGCTGGGTCTGTAGACCAACGGGGAGATGGTGAGAAGTTCCTGGGAAGCTGGCATGACACACCCATGGGCCAGCCCACTGTGGAACCAGCATTCTCTGCTCCCATACTATAACAGTGAAGCAGGGAGATGGAAGAGACACAGAAGTTATCAACACATGCGTTCCCAGAACAGGTTACCCGTTTCCTTTGTTGCCAAAATAATTAAAAAAAAAAAAAAAAAAAAAAAAAAGCGCTCCATATATATCTGTTACATCCTCTGAATTATTTTATAATAAAAAGGAAGAAACTTCAGAACATAAGTCAAATACATTCCATTTCTTCCCAAGGTAATGACATGTACATTTATGTGCCACACCTTATTTTTTTGTAGATAAATGCAACAGTAATGTAAACAAGAACTTAAATGCTTTGCTAAGAGATATTATTGCACGTAATTCAAGTTAAAAAACATGATTGACGTAGAAAGAAAACATGCGTTTTCCAGTCGAGATTTTCCGCAGCATTTGGGAGGGGGAAAAAATAAAAAAAGGCAAAGTCGTCTGTCCTCGTTGATGGACAAGTGAGAAAAGTCCCACTTTTCATTTCATTTGGGTCCCTTTTTGAGGGACTGAATGTATTCTCTCACAGTTGTCTCAATGTTGGGGACATCAAAGTTTTGTGCAGCATAAATTCCAGTGCACGTGCCCAGCAGGACACCCAGGAGTGCCGAGGAGCGGAGCTTAGCCACAACGTAGCCGGCCAGGAAGCCCTTCAGGAAAGGCGATGCTAGCAGACTGCCGCCCTGCGAAGAATCACAGTATGAAAGAACACCATTATTACAACTATTTCAGTCAAAAACATTGCAATACATTATGCAGTCTGGTTCTAAGATCATTTGCCTCGTGGTCAGTCTTATTCACACCATAGTGCACTAACCAACTGTAGCGCATACAAAATTGACCTTTTTATACAACTGGATACAACTTCCAAGCAAGTGCAGGGCTCTTTTGGGACTTAAACTAACAACATCCAGGATGCATGCCTGGTGACGGTAACTATAAAGTTCACGCAGCTCCATTCAGCACAGCGTTTGATCTCTTAAACGTGCGACACCAACAAGGGACGCACCGGCGGGACTCCAGCCTGCACTTCATTCTCCACTCGCTTCTGGATATCCTCCAGCTGGTCCTTCAGGTGTGCGAGGTCCTTCAGCTGCCTCAGAGGGTCCTGACACAGAGAGCGGAACACCACATCCGTGAAATGTAAAAGTTGTCTGCGTGCTGGGCTGCAGCGCGGTGCCCGGTTACCATCTGCCTTCTGGGTGACAGTGCGTGCAGCATCAAATGCACTTTTCACCATAAGACACACATCCGCTGGCCTGGAGCTTGGGGAAAACTCAGGACTGCATGGCTTAAATGTCATGAGAATCTGTGCTGCAGAAATAAGGCCTTCCTCTCGCTTTTTGAGGGTTCATTCATCCAGACAGTTTATTATTATTATTATTATTATTATTGCTATTATTAATATTCGTAGTCACCTTTGTTCAGCCGACTGCTTACTTCAAGGTGACTTACAATGTTAAGTCAGTCCCACAACAAGCTAGTTCAGACTGCGCGCCCATTCATCCAGAAGTGCGTTTTTATTTATAAAATGGAAAACGCAAAGCCGAGATGAAAAACAGCTGAAAACGCACAGCAAAGCAAAATCGGTTTCATTTTTTTCCAGCGCGACGAGAACAAAGCGAAAGCGCATCGCACTGCAAACAGTGGCTACTTTACACATTGCTTTCACCTCGGAGCAGCACCGACGGATGAATAAAACATCCAAACTGAGGTAACCTTTTGCGATTTGGCAATTCGTGGCTAAGGACGAACCTGGAATTCGAAACCTTATTTTTCTGTTAAATGGACTGAACGTTTGAGCTCCATCAGAGCTTCGAAGCGGCCGCCGCCCACGGACAGGTCGTATGTATTCATTTATAAACATGTGAAATAGAGGAGTGGAACAACGGCCCCTTGCACGGCGCGGTTGTTTAAAGAGACTGCGAACGGCAGAGCGGTCGCGCAGAAAGGCGCTCTCACCTTGTCGTTCGCCATGTTTCTTCCCACCGCTGGTCTCGATCGCTCTGTGCTCGACTCCTCTGGTCTGCAGGAAGGAGGCGGAAACGAGGCGCGGCCTCCAGCGAGCGTCTCCTACCGGCTGGTCTACACGAATCCGGGCACGGAGTTCGGGTTGCAGTTTGAGTTCAAGCACTGAAACATTTTAGTCTTCGTCCAAAATAGAGACTGGAAAACCTGAATGGAAGTAAACACGTGGCCATCCATCCATCACTGCGGTCACAGAGTCAAGAGTTTATTTGTCACGTACATGGTTACTGAGTATACCATGTAGTGAAATGTGCTCTGATTCAATAGGATAGGAGACTGCGTGGTTACATACCAGAAAAATTTACACCGAGTAAAACAAACAACCAAACACCAAGAAGACAAGAAACAAACAGCAAATAGATAAATAAATAAATAAATCGATAAATAAAGCCTTAAGGTGCACTGGAAGGACAGTCGCAGTGAGGGGAGCGGTCAGAGAATATTGTAGACCCTGGTTTGTGAGGATTGTGATGGCATGTCCGGGTTCAGAAGTCTTATGGCCTGTGGATAGAAGCTCCTCCTGAGCCCCTCCGTTCTGGCCATAATGCTTCTGAAGCGTTTGCCTGATTTCAGCAGGTCGAACGGATGGTTGCTGGGATGAGACAGGTCACCGATGATCCTAGTGGTTCTGGTCCTGCATCTCCTGGTGTAGATGTCCTGTAGGGATGGCAGATCAGATCTGGTGCAGCGTTCCGCTGACCGGATCACTCTCTGCAGTGCCTTGATGGCACGAGCACAGCTATTCCCAAACCAGGAGATGATGTTCTGAGTCAGAACAGTTTGTACAGCACCAGAGTAGAAGGTTTTAAGGATCGCTGGAAAGACCCGAAGCTTCCTCAGCTGTCTGAGGTGGTAGAGCCGCTGCTTTGCTCTACTGGCTTGAGCTCGGATGTGTACAGTCCATGTCAAATCCTCAGTGACATGAAGGCCCAGGTATTTGAAGCTGCTCACCCTCTCCACTGCAGTCCCGTTGATTTTAAGGGGGGTGTAGGACCGCTGCTGTCGCCTACCAAAGTCCACCACTATCTCTTTAGTTTTGCCGACGTTCAGTTGGAGGCAGTTCTCCTGGCACCATGATGTCAAGCTCTCCACCTCCTCCACGTATGCTGTCTCATCCTTGTTGGAGATGAGGCCCAGCACCACCGTGTCGTCAGCAAATTTTATGATGGAGTTGGAGGCGTGTGTGGCCACACAGTCGTGAGCGTAGAGGGCATAGAGCAGAGGGCTAAGTACACAACCTTGTGGAGCTTCTGTGTTAAGTGCGATGATGCCGGAGGTGCAACTACCAACTCTCACCACCTGTGGTCTGCCTGTGAGGAAACTGAGAACCCAGGCACACAGGTGGCGGTTCAATCCCAAGTCACTCAGTTAAGTGAACAGTCTGTGGGGGACAATGGTGTTGAAAGCTGAACTATAATCAATGAACAGCAATCTTACATAGTTCCACTGTTTCCTGTCCACGACTGAGGGTGGTGTGCAAGACGTGGGATATGGCATCATCCGTGGATCTATTGGGACGGTAGGCAAACTGAAGTGGGTCTACAAAGTTGGAGATGGATGCAGTTCATCGATATCAACCGGACATCTCCCGGTACTTTCCTTTGAGTTTCTCAGCTTTCCATTCACCTAAACAAATTGAAGCATTTTGTTGTGTAGATTCCCTGCCAAACAACCACAGCAGAACTTTTTCAAAAAAGCAGGGCCTTAAAACCAGTAGTGCCAATAATATAGAAACAATTTTGAGCAAACGCAACTAAATGTGTGGAAACGAAACACTCGTGCTCAATGCCGACATATTCGCATCGGTGTCTGGAGCCTATGAAATTTTTAGGGCTTACAAAGGGGGAAAAAATGAAAAAGCAGGAACAAAATAAGGAAAACTGTTTACCAGACATTAAAAGCAGGGACACCTCTTTGGTCCTCATGTTGAATGCCAGCTGATTCCCAATGAAAGCATCACCTTGCGACGGCCAAGCTTCTTACAGATGCTTTTGAAGATTTTAATGTTTTATCTCTCTCTCTCTCTCTCTTCAAAATACACCGTCAAAACTAAAGGGAAATAACACAAAAGTGTAAGAACTCAATCTGCCTTGCTAGTTCCCGCCAAAACAGTCCGAAACACATTTGTACAATAAATTCAAAATAAGTCATTGAAAATGCGTTCCACTGTTCATGTATGGGCATATAAAACTCAATATAAAAAATATTTTAAAAAATAAACACAACTACCGTGTGAGCCTCTTGCAGAATAAGGCGAGTTTGGAGTCGTTTCTCTCCCCTCAGCGTCCAAGTCAGTTCTCACCCACAATGCCGCGGTCACGCTCTTAACTAAACTCTGGTCACGTGACCCATTGTATTTTGTATTAACAAACATGACATCAGTCAAACAATATTTTTTACAGCTGTATGAACTCAAATGAACATGAATTTTGACAGAAAAATATAATATAAACGTTTTGATAAAACCTGTCTCTGGAACAGTTACACTTATGAAATTATGAAATGCACTGCATATCTCTCTCTCTCTCTCTCACTCTCTCTCTCTCTCTCTCTCTCTATATATATATATATATATATATATATATATATATATATATATATATAAAATTTAAACATGTATGTACTGTATATGTATATGAGGCTCCGAACTGCCGCGGATAATGGATGGATGTGTAGTACACAGTGGAGCGCTGTGTCACCATCACCTCTGTCTATAAACGTTAACGGTGAAGGACCGGCGGTTGATCGGTGACGTTCCGAGTAGCGGTCGGGAGGATGCCACACGGATCCGGAACCGGAGGCGTCAGTAACCGGCGAAGCGGAAAGCAGTCGCAGCTGCGGTGAACCGCGCAGGGAGCCGCAGACGGGCGGGACCGGGCTGGGCTGGGCTCGGCAGGGAAGCGGCACGGCGCGGCTGTCATTGTCACCGGCGGCGCCATGCGGCCATCCTGAAGCGAGCAGCAGCGCCTCACCATGCTGGGCAAGGACTACACGCTGGCCATCATCATAGTGAACTGCGATGGTGAGCATCACACGCCGTCCCTCCGCCATGGGTGTCCCCGTGGGTGTTTCGGTGCCGTCTCCTGTCTCCAGTTCGTCGCAACGCGGCCTTTTCCGCCGTGTTTCGCGTCCCCGTTCATGTCGGCGCAATAAACGTCGGTGGTGATGTTTTCTAGTCTGCCAAAAACTTGAGGGAAGCCGCCGATTCCCCTGTCTGCTTCCTACGCTGACGCGTGTTTACCGGTGGCTCCAAGTGTGCGGGGTCCTGTGGCCGAGAGGAGCGAGAGCCACGTCTGGGCTTTGGTGCTGTCCAGCTCTCTTCTTAAGGGCCATGAACAGTTTATGGACGACTGTCACCTAAAGGGTGCCGATTTGTTCTGCCATGTTCAGTCAAAGTGATGTTCGCCTGTGTTCTGTTGTGCAGGGTGACGGATGGTTCGGAACAACAGGGTCCAGAACCGGTTCAACCTGTGGTCTCTTTAGCTCTTGTCAGTCCCTTTTCATGGTGTCGTAAATGAATATATTTGAAAATTAAGACATAATGATCACGAATCATTGATATATTTCCTAAATCCATCCATCCATCCTCTAGAGAGAAGAGGAATGAAGGTCAGTAGGACTAAGACAGAATACATGTGCATAAATGAGAGGGAGGACAGAGGAATGGTGAGGATGCAGGGAATAGAGTTGGCGAAGGTGGGTGAATTTAAATACTTAGGATCAACAGTCCAGAGTAACGGGGAGTGTGGAAGAGAGGTGAAGAAGAGGGTGCAGGCAGAGTGGAGTGGGTGGAGAAGAGTGTCAGGAGTGATCTGCGACAGAAGGGTACCAGCAAGAGTGAAAGGGAAGGTCTATAAAATGGTAGTGAGACCAGCTATGCTTTATGGGTTGGAGACGGTGGCACTGAGCAAAAGACAGGAGGCAGAGCTGGAGGTGGCAGAGTTAAAGATGTTAAGATTTGCATTGGGTGTGACGAGGATGGACAGGATTAGAAATGAGTATATTAGAGGGTCAGCACAGGTTGGACAGTTTGGAGAAAGTCAGAGAGGCGAGATTGCGTTGGGTTTGGACATGTGCAAAGGAGAGATGCTGGATATATCGGGAGAAGGATGCTAGGGCTGGAGCTGCCAGGCAAGAGGAAGAGAGGAAGGCCTAAGAGAAGATTTATGGATGTGGTGAAGGAGGACATGCAGGTGGTGGGTGCGACGGAGAATTGATCCGCTGTGGCGACCCCTAATGGGAGCAGCCGAAGAAGATCCATCCATCCATCCATCCATCTGCTGCCTGGTGCACTGTATTGGGGGTCTGGAGTTTTCTCCAGCATTCACTGATACATGCACACACACACCAGGCTATTCGGAACCACCAGTTTGCCTGAAGGATGTCTGTGGTCTGTGAAAGCACACTGAGGAGATTGTGTAAACATGAGGCGAACATGCAAACTTCACACAAAGTCAGAGATGAAGGCTAGGACACAAGGCCCAGGAGCTGTGAGGAACCTACACTGCCATCGCATCATCCTCATTCATATTAAGTCCAGTCAAATGGGTTTAGCAAATTTATGTATATCATGTCATCCTGGGTGTTGAAAGGAAACCATGACATTGTCCTCTGGGATGAGATGGTTGTAGAAGGTACACCTCTGGATGGTTTTGTAGCAAAAATTCTGGATTTTTGTCATTTGCTGAATCAAAAGATGAATAAATCTACTTAGACTAATGTAATGCTTGGCAGTGAGAGCTGCTGTTCAACAATGAATATAGTTTATGTTTGTGACAAGTTTGTCTCTGTATTCCTATGCATTGTTTCAGTGTAAACCTATTAAATTCTTATTTATTTATTTGTGTGCCATTCAGTTTTTTTTAATTCACCTTTTTAATGGGGTTAACTGTAAATTAAGGAGCTACTGTGAAAGGGCTTTGATACAATGCAGGACAGGCTAGGGAAGCCTATACTGTGGGGACAGTGGTCTGTGAAGATTGACTAGCAAATAAAAAAATATTTTGATCTGAGTAGCAAAAAAAAGTTGGCACTTTGAAATTGGAACCGGTCAGCTGCCACGTATTGAACAATTTGGAGTCATCCTTTGTCTTTTGTTTAATTTGTTATTGGATATGCTGAGATGTTCTCTGAAATTAGAAGCTAAAATTTACACTCCATCATTGTGTCTCTGGTACTTCAGAATCATTTGGGAAGTTAGACTGATGGAGAAGCACTACCTACTTCTCAAAAGGATCAGCCATTTTTTGTTGATCATAAAAGTTCTGACATTGATTGCAGTTGTAAAATAATTTTGGAGTGTTTGCGTATTATTCCTGGCTACATCATTGTTCCTGTTTCGTGTTCCCTTTTTGTTTTAATGTGAACTGCTTACAGAAGCATTTCTATTTCTGAACTGCTTCACTGTTATGCAAAGGGAAATCCCTTTGGTCCAAGTTAGTGAAAATTATACAATGGAAAAAAAAAAAAAGTATATATATCTGTTAAACCTCTGTCTTAAGTAAATCTGGAGAGTTCTATCCACTGTGATTTTGAAACCTTTCCCTATTTGGTAGACAACATCTGGAATGACCAGAACCTTTACGTGGACTCAGACCTACCCCCAGGATGGCGTACCATCCAGGACTGCGCGGGCACCTACTACTGGCACGTTCCAACGGGCACTACCCAGTGGCAGCACCCATCTCGCAGTGCAGAAAATGAGGACAGCCCCACCTACAGTACTGCCAGCAGTTGCAAGGTAGCTCTTCAACTTGCTTAAATGAGGCGCTTTGCTAGCAATACCAACCTCACCAGCTCTGGAAATGAACCTTCTTGTCTTACTTTCCAGAGACTTGGACTTGATGGCAGGCAAAGGTCTGCAGCGAGGTGTATCGAGAGCCCAACAATCTCCATTAATAGCAGGTAGCTTCTGTTGCTGGACTGGAAGGTCCCTGAATACTGCATATTGGTGAGATCTTCAGCCTTCCCCTGCAGTTCTGTACTCCATCACAGTGACCGCTGTAGGTCTGAGTACATTCAGTGCATTCAGTCTCCTGCAGCTTACTGCCAAGGCCACAGGACCCATACATGGCAGCCGGTTATAGAATTTATCGATTGTTCCAAATGTTGGTGAGGAAGCAGCCAAAAACACACATATTTACACTCCCACACATCCTCCTTTGTCTCTGTAGAGGCTTGAAACACTGTCTGACGGTAAAGAAAGTTGCCCTCCATTTGTGTTTAGACACAGCAGTATTTTTCTTTAGTAGACACGCTGTCGCTTGATTCGGGAGGTATCCCTTCTGTCCTGTCAAGTATTAGGATAGGCAGGTTGCTGATTTGGCAGCTGTTTTCCTCATCAGCAGGGAATGATGACCCAGGTGAGGGAAAGGCTTCCAAACACGAGTCACCATGAGTCATACATGACCAAGTTAGAAGGACAGAGACATCATAGATGGTTCAGTATGAGGATTTTGATGTGTAACAGCAGTCTTCTTGCCACCAAATCAAAACCGGACAGTGGACTGGGGACATTATCTGTGCCCCGGACACAATGTCAGCACATTTGTATTAGCCAGTTTTAACATAAGTATACATCTGAAACGTGCTGATTTACTCCTGCTGTCTCTGCAGGCGATCACTGTCATGGCAGGAGGATTATTTCTGCATCAGTGCGGATCCTGACTCCAAGGTGCTCGTGTTTTTGCCTGACATTACCGGTATATTTGTGAAAATAGACTTTGACTGTCCCAGCAATTTAAGGTTTTGGGTTATTACATATTTTGCCTTTAAGCTGATTGCAAGCGAGTAGTGCGTATTGGTGGCAGTCATGCTGAAATCAAGGGAATGTTAAAAACCACGGTAGTATTGACATCTACGAGGTCTAAGTCCTAAATCTATGACACCTGAACTGTACAATACTATTAATCATTCTGTGATGCTGTGATACACATAGCTTGGTCTTAATCTTGAAAGCACATTTTGCCATTTTTTCATCCTGAAAGTTTTTCATTGTCTCGGTAATGGAGTTGGTTACAACCTTGTTTTTGCACAGGGAACTAGGATGTGCAATCGATCATCTCCACCTGGTGTTGCCTATGTATATGTTTGACCTGGCTCTGTTTCTCATCTGCTTCTCCTCCTGTGGAGCAGTGCTTTTCTGTGCGCTCCCTGGGCTGGGTCGAGATCCCGGATGAGGACCTGATTCCTGGCAAGAGCAGCATTGCCATGAACAACTGCATCCAACAGCTGTCTAACAGCAAGTGGGAAGGGGAGGACACTGCCGGGGCTTGTGGCCAGGTCAGTCTGTGTGCTGGAAAGCAACACATGTAGGAAAGCATGTAGGGGAACAAATAGTATGATCTAAACAATCCACAACACTGTTTAAACTCATAAAGTAATGTATATAAGGATAATGAAATTGAAGCAATTAAAAAAAATATTGAAAATTAGATGCAGTCTCAGTAGCCACAGACTGACCCAAAACGCAAGGGATAATCCAGCACCCATGTTGCATTGTGCCTGTCATGTGGGCTTGGAGACAAGAAAACATATAGTGGTGTTCTGTACTGTTTGTTGAAAGTGCTGCAACCTGCAGGGACAGGACATGGTGATGGTGCTGAAGAAGGACACCTTGAGCCTTTTGGACCCAGTGGACCATAGCCTCATCCATTGTCAGCTCCTGATCAACATTCGTCTCTGGGGTGTGGGCTGCAACAATGGCAGGTGTGCGGCTGGTATCGCTGAGGACTTTTTAAAATTTACCATAGCTTCCTTACCTACTATTAATGGTGTGACTGTCCAGAGGAAAAAGTGACCCTGAGAGGACAGTTATGTACATTACAATTAATGACCATGATAAGTGGGGAGGTTATTTGTAGGGGGCGGTCATACATGGGTTCAGGAAAGGATCAGGACAAAGTCTGCATTTTTTCCTCCCTTTTTTGTACTATTTATTTGCATGATATACTGAAACTGTAAGAAGAAGAATTTGCAATTATAAACACAGGTGTAGGGAATAAGGCACAAAAGCTGCAGTAGCACAGGAAAATAAATGTAAGAATACATTCTGATAACTCTATTAAACCATTATATTGGATTTGTATATAATTTTGTAACTTTTTTATGATCTTTTAAGTCAGTGACAATTGCAAGAAGAAAAAGACTACAGATTACCTTCGAAATAATGATACATAAATAAAAAGGTGAACTTTTTATGTTTCTTTTTTCTTATTGCTACCCTTGAATACAGAGACAGGTAAATATTTTTAACATGTTGGCTGGCTAGTTTTGTTTAACGTGCAGTTTGTAGTGGAATATTGCAAGCTTGCATGACTTTATATTATTTGCAAATGTACATACTTGGCATAGTATTGTAGAAATGTATGCAGAATTTTTGTTGCTCAGTTTGAAAGCGTTGGCATGACGCACATCAAAACGTTTTTGCAGACCATCAATGGAATATGTAAATTTTTAATAGCACTAAATTACGATAAACTATCTAAACTTTGTGTCAAGTATGCTGGTGAAAATTCTTTGCAGAACAGAACATGATTGATGTTAAAATCTCCCCTGCTTAATTCTTGATTCTTTTAGGCATGCGGTTTCAAGTAGCATGTTAGGTTCCACCTTTTCAGAACTTTTTTCCACTTCTTGTCAGTTTATTCAGCCCTTTCGACAGTCTTTCTGTCTAGCTGAATGACTGAACTGAAGGTTGTACTTGTTGTGCATGTAATTCT
The DNA here is from genome assembly GCA_018136845.1 of Heterotis niloticus. Lineage (NCBI taxonomy): Eukaryota > Metazoa > Chordata > Actinopteri > Osteoglossiformes > Osteoglossidae > Heterotis > Heterotis niloticus. The sequence goes on from CM030888.1 coordinate 20,341,634, forward strand.
GCACTTGCCCTTTTGTGAAAAACCAAAAAAAAACAATGGTTATAATACACAACAATTTCGCCAAATACATATGCGTACAATCAGACATGTATAACCACACACATACACCGCAAAACCCAATTGTTTAGTTATACGGTTGAAGTTCAAAGGCATTTTTATTTGTCGGAGTAAATACGATGCTGCTGACATCAGTAGTTGTGCTTTGCGTGTCATATTTCATGTTAAGCAAAGGGAGTTTTCTATTTCACTTCTGAAGACTGACATAAGAATTCAGTCTCAACAGCTGTATCTTCATCAGCTAAAGCTCCCTTTATTTTGCTACTGGATTCAACTTGGTTCTTCAACTGCAGTTAGGCTTTGGCAGCATTAGTGCTTCAAGTGGAAAAAAATTATTAGCATGTTCACATTTGTACCAATTAGTATTACAAAACTTTTAAGTCTTAAAGTTTTGCAGTGAATAAAAGGTACAAGGAGATATTAATATTTTCAGTAAACACTGTGTGGCCAAAAGTATGTGGACCCCCCTGCTAATGACTGAGCTGAGGTGTTTTAGCTGGACCCACGCAACATACAAACATATTCTAGACAACTGTGTGCTTCCAGCTTAGTGGCCACAGTCTGGAGAGGAAGAAGTTCCTTTCCTGCTCCAGCAGGACTGTGCCCTCCCCGTGCACAAAGCGAGCTCCATAAACTCTTGGTTTGCCCAGGTTCGTGTGGAAGAACTTGAGTGGCCTCCACAGAACCCTGACCTCAACCCCACTGAACATCTTTGGGATGAATTGGAACGCCGACCATGAGCCAGGCTTTCTCGCCCAACATTGATGCCTGACCTCACTGATGCTCTTGTGGCCAAATGGGCACAAATTCCCAAAATCTGGTGGAAAGCCTTCCCAGAAGAGTGGGGGCTGTTATAGCAGCAAAGGAAGAAATAATTCCATATTAAGAGCCCATGGGTTTGGAGTGGGATGTCCAACCAGCACAGATAGAGGTGATGCTCAAGAGTCCACATACTTTTGTCTATACAGTTTTTTTAACAAAGGGGTTACAAATTTCAAACTACAAGTAGGGAAGAGTGTACGAAGGGTAATGAAAAGCAACTATGAGGGCTATTATGAATAATACTAATGAATATGATTAAGAATTATGAATAAATACTAATATGAATGAGTAATAATATGAATATACTACAGCAGACTTTTGCTGTGAGAGCAGCTGGTAGAATCCAGGGACAGAGAAGAACTCCGGGAGCTTATGGAAAGTGCAGCTTCAGAGGAAAAGTCTGGGGGCTCCAAAGAGCAAAACTGCTGAGTACCGGCCCAATTGCTGAGTACCGGCATGCATCTTTGTGTTTTCCCCTTCCTGAAGCTTCCTCTCATTTCAGGGCTACTTTGATTTTTCTACATGGCTAACTGTATATTGATAGCAATTTATTGTTTAACTTCTATTCTTTCCCCATAACACACCTCTCCTTAACAAAAATCTCTGAAACCCAGTTCCAGTGTCAGGACGCTGACGGGGGCGAGGTAAGGGACCCAATTGCAAACACGACACAAGGGACTGGGTTTACAAAGGACAAGACATTCACACTGAAGCGCAGGGATAGCACATGGTAACTATTGGCAGCTACGGATGAGATCCCATGCCTGAGCTGTCCGGACCTGCGTCTTTTATCCCCGATCTAATGAGCTGATCTGGTGCAGCTGCGATGGGTAGACGGGCCGCGCCTATCTGGTTTCTGACATCCAGGTTAACATAATTTTATTTAGAAGGCATTTTATGAGTACTATTGATGTAATGCACGGTGTGTGTTGAATGAAGAAATGAAGGTATGTTTCTGACAGCTGGTATGCAGCTTTTCTCAATCAATTTTCCAACAAAATAGATTAAACACCCTTTGGCAAAAATGCAAAAATTAAATTTCAGCGTAATATCTCTGGTCCACCACTCATGCTGTTAGACATTTATTTTAGGCCTAACCTAATTTATTAAATGCAAACCAAATATGTATGCAAAGAAGCTTATATTGAGTATTTTTAGCACCTTTTAATAGGTACTAAATTCCTCTCTGCTTGGGATTTTCTTTCAGACAATAAAAGATATGCATGTAGCTGGGAGGCCTGTTGTAGTTTCTGTGCAGTTTTCTTTGCAATATAGCAGTCCTGTTCTTTTAACACACCACAAAAAAGAATTTGTACAAGCAAAATGCTTCTTCTTTTTGGAACAAGAATGGGAGCTGTGGTTGGACCGTGTTTAAACCAAGCGCCTGCTGTTGTGTTCTGTTCCCCGCAGGGACTTTGCCTTTGTGGCGAGTGACAAAGACACCTGTATGCTGAAATGCCATGTATTCCGTTGCAACGTCCCAGCAAAGGCCATTGCAGCCGCACTGCATGAGATGTGCTCCAAGGTGACCGCAGCACCCGTCCGGTCTGCACACACAAGCAATAAGGACCAATAAACCTCTGTAACTGTGGCTGAGATGCATTATGCAACAGCAACAATTTTGCTGCAAAATGTGTAAATAAATCACATAGACTTAATATTTCAACCAATTTTTGCCTCTTTTGCCATTAATTAGCTTGAACATAAGCTGCTGGTGCACTGAAAACCAACATTTGATGCTAAGTTTTTGTAACATGTAGACAACGGAAGGAGAACCTTCCCCTCTGAGTGGTCCTGTGTTGAGCATGGCTTCCTCCTGTGTCCAGATCATTGCAGAGGTGGCCGACATAGAAGCACCCATTCCGCGTTCCCTTACTGATGACAGAATGTCCCTAGAGGACCTGCCACAGCCAGGTAACAGGGCAGGCTGCCCGAGGTAACAGGCAAACTTTGTCTTGTAGTGAAGTTAAAAATGCACTCAGAAGCTACTGTATGACTCAGAAGAAGCTGCGGTGTGGCCTTTTCCCTCACTGCATAGTTATGCAACAATCATATTAAATTTATAAAGGAAAATTCGTCCAATTTTTTCAGCTACGTTTTATTTGGACAACTAATATGTAATATGTATGTAATATGTGGTTGCTCCCAGGTGCTTTCTACTGTCCGGTATTCACTAACAGCTTCATGTCAGCTTGACGGACATGACAGGACCTCGGGTCCACTAATAAAGGTCCCTCCTGACATTCCTTGTGTTGGCAGTTGACTCCCTGGACCCACCAAGGCACAGAGAGCAGACATTTCTGGTGGAATACATTGGCCACCTGCCTGTCACACGGGCCTTGGGTGAGTCTAGTCTTCAGAGAAAAACTCTGAGTACTGACTTGTTTTTTGTTTATAGCAAAGTCCCAATGGTGCGAGTCATTGTAGACAAATAACAAATATTTTCTTTACTGTAACTCTTCTGAGTTTGGGTTACTGTGCAAAACTGAAAGACACAATTCACAAAAAAAATTAGCTTAAAATTGGATCAGCTTGAAGAGAGCAGCTTTAACTCTTCAAAGGTCTCTGTTTTCATGTAGATAAAGCACAAGGTGATAGAAGCCATATTTGAAGTTCAACACTGTTGGGAATATATTCTACTTGGGTGGACAAAATGTCATTTTAGGTGGAAATTATTTCAACAAATGAATATTTACTATTGTTAGGGGGGTTATCTTTGAAATGTTATAGACTGATTTTTGGCATACATACTGTATATGCAGAGATTATTTCTCCCGCTTCTGTTTTACTGGCACCCATAGCGCACGTTAAATGCAGTTAGTTTGAAGCCTGCTTTTGTGAGTGTCTCTAAAATTTATTATGTGAATCAATATGCATTTGATTGATGAAAAGGAAGAAAAGCTTCTATGAGAGGAATCCAAGAAAGTGCTAAAGGCTGTAGTGTGTTGGTACCCCCGTGAACCCCTCTGACCTAGGTTAGCAGCCCTGCCCCAGTGTGTTTTTGTCTGACACGACCTGGTTCAGATCTCACTTCACTGCTCTGCGTGAGCTTGATCTTCTCATATCCCTGCGTGTCTTCTCCATCCTATGTACAGCCACGATGCATTGCTTTCATTATCCAGCGTGGCATTCTCATCCATCAGGGTGTCAGGGAGTTAAGCGCACTGCAGACACTTCTCCTCGCTTTGACAACCATGCAGAAGTTTTATCGTGTCAGAGACATTATGCGCACACTGGCATTTATTTACAGTTCATTTACTTTAAGTAACACATACACTTTGCAATCTTAGTTTTGTACAGGAAGAATGATGAGAATCCCTCCTGTTTGACATATCAGGGGAAGGCCTCCCACTTGAACAGGATATTTACCTCCTCTCCAGGAAATGAGATCTATGTAAAATGTAGAATTTTTTTCACTGTATTGTGTTTCTGTCCTCCATGCGCACTGAAATCATGTACTCAGTTGCAGTCACCCCAATTGCAGGTATGGAGGTGTTGAACCGGGCAATTGAGGACATCCTCGATGCAATGGACAAGAGCAAGTGGACCCGTGCTGTTCTCCGTATTTCGGATGCTGTACTGTCACTTTGGAGCAGAGAGGTGACTGCCAGCTAGAAGCACCTCATCAGCAGGGGTGTTGAGGGTATGAAATGGATAAATTTCACTCTGCTTCCCCTTAGGATGGAGATGACCCATTTTGGGAGTGCGAGGTACGCTACCTGACGTTCCTGGGCGTGGGCCGTGACAGGCGCACCTTTGCCGTGATCACGGACACTGGGACACAGCGGTTTGAGTGCCATGTCTTCTGGTGTGAGCCTGATGCTGGAGTCATCTCAGAGGCAGTGCAGACAGCTTGCATGGTACGGTTCTCTAGGGCCTAGCAAAGCAGTGACCCAGTCCATAGACCTTCAGCCACTCTGACAGCTGGATAAGCATGACATCACCCTGCTCAAGAGGCCCAGAATTTACTTTAGAACCATTTTAAAACTGCACGTAAGCATCTTTATACACCCTGCATTAAATCCTAGGCATATCACATTTTATTTTGTGCTTACACTAGTTCAATTTCTCTTAATAGGGCTAAAATTAAATATAAGCACATATGAGCAGTAGGGGTATAGAGAGCAGCTGACCATCATGATCATTAAAAAAGACTTGGTTAATATTTCTGGATGTATGCTCAGAATTCCATTAGTGAAAGAAAGCTGATAAGAAAATATAGTTCAGTGGCCACAACAGACCCAAATGATAACTGGAGGTGGAACACAGAGGTAATCCATGGGTTTGAGAAAACAGCAAGCAGTTCCTCACAGTTTTTGAAAACTTCGTGCCTTCCTTGCAGAATATGAAAAATAAGTAGTTTAGCTGCTCCAAACAATCCCCTGAGGTCTGGGAATTTGTTGGTCCTGCTGCTTTCTGAGAAGAACAAACAGTATGCTTTAGCTCAGTTGCTCTCTCACATCCCACATTACAGAAGAGGTAAATGAAATTGGGACAAATCCCAGAGTTGGTTCCATGAGGTTTCTGGATCAGTGCATTTCTCCCACCTTCTTGCTGTGAGAACTAATGGATATTTGCTCAGTGACAGCAACATGCAGTAGTTCCACACTAGCCTTCTTTTCCCTGCAGGTGCAGTTTCAGAAGTGTTCAGTCACCCAGACCCCACCTCTGAAGTCGAAAATGTGGCACCCTTGCAACATGGTGGTACGGACCAGCTCCATGGACAGTTCCTCATTCCCAAGTCCTCATCGCGCTCTTTCGTCTCCCAAATTTGGGACATCTAGTGTCAAGAGGAGTTTACTGGCATTTTTTGAGAACTTTCGAAGCAAACAGTCGCCAGTGCCTGCTCCTTAGCAACTGGGTTGGGAAACTGAGTGCGCAGGCATGGGAGGGAACGACAGAGACATAGAAATCTCTGTCCGTGACACCCAGGAGAATACTTCATAGGTCTGAGATGCTGTCACATATGGAGGTGACAGTAGGTGATCTAGACTGCCATTGTGTTTCTTTCATATTCTGCATACATACCAGAAAAACACTTTCATTATCATTTTAATGCATAACTCAAGGTGCTGTACTGTCACATTCCTTACCTTACACATCCATAACAGAAAATACTACATATAATGACACCTGAAAAACACTTCCTGTATTTACAAATCAGCACAAATTGCTCTAAATGTGAAGCACAGGGGAAGGATTAAGAAGCTATATTTTGTAGTTTATTTCCACACGTTATAATTTAACATGTACATATATAGAGCATATTTTCTCGCATATTTTATTTGAATCCTCTTATGTCATTGAAGATATACAGCTTTAAATCATTGTAATTTTTTAAACCAAAGAGCTTTTAAGCTTTTTCACGTTTCCCTATCTTGACAGATATGAAAAAGTGAAAAAAAACTTCGAGTATATTCCATGGAAATATTCTGTGACACTGCTTCGCCATCAATTTCTGCAACACTTGAGCACTGAGCTCAGCAGTATCACAGCTGCTTAATGCTGCAAAAAATATGTTTATTGCTGCTTAGATAGAAATGTAGAAACATGACAACACTTCTCCAGCTCTGTAGCACTGGGATCCACACAATAAAATGTAATAGATGATCTTTAGTTGTGCAGTTGAAATTCAAACCACACATTTAGACAAAAAAAAAACAAAAAAGTTGTGTAGCTGATGTCATCACTTCTTCGCCAAGAGCTTAGCTGCAGCATGGAAGGATATTGTGGCTGTATGAATGGTGACATTCAAAGCTCCTACATTAAAATCAAAATAAAAGCACTTAAGTACATTTTTTATTATGTACTGTACTTTGAAGAGAATCCCTTACTGAAACTTGTCTATATATAAAACTAAAGTTGAGTCAGCATGCTTTGTTTTTATATTCTGCTTCATTTGAACTTCATTTATCCTGCCACACTCTGGGATCCAAATTAAATGAACTCCTCTGATCAGTAAGCTACTACCTGAGTCAAAATGGTAGCCAAAAAGAGAAAAAAAATAACTCTATTATTATACACTGCTTGGCCAAAAAAAGTCACACTCTAATATTTGGTTGGATCGCCTTTAGCTTTGCTTACAGCATGCGTTTGCCGTGGCATCGTTTCGATAAGCTTATGCAATGTCACAACATTTATTTCCGTCCAGAGTTGCATTCATTTTCTGCCAAGATCTTGTATCGATGACGGGAGAGTCAGACCGCTGCGTAAAATCTTCTCCAGCACAAGATCCCAAAGATTCTCAATGGGGTTAAGGTCTGGACTCTGTGGTAGCCAATCCATGTGTGAAAATGATGTCTCTCTCATGCTCTCTTTCACAATTTGAGCCTGATGAATCCTGGCATTGTCATCTTGGAATAAGCCCGTGCCATCAGGGAAGAAAAAATCCATTGATGGAAAAACCTGGTCATTCAGTAAATTCAGGTAGTCGGCTCACCTCAGTTTTTGAGCACATAATTTTGCTGAACCTAGACCTGACCAACTGAACCAACCCCAGATCATAACACTAGGTTAAATCTAGGTGGTGACTTTTTTTTGGCCAGGCAGTGTATTTATAAGAGAGCAAATATCTCTGTATGAGAGCGAATCCATGTGCAAAAGTACCTACACTAGAAGATTAAGTGGCTGTATCAACCAGATAAGTCTAGTCTATTCAGAAGATGTAATGGATTTGTAATATCCAAAGTCACAGTCACTAGGCAAGTTTGCAAAGTCTTGTACTACAGTATATTAAGATATGGACTATGGGCAGTTTTCTTTTACCTCAACAGGGAATGAAGCATGCTATGACATGCTCTACAGAGACCTCATGAAATGGAATGTAAGAGTGGTTTGAAATGGTTATAAAAACATTGCAAGCTTTTTTGACATATGTGCAGTCCTCCAAGTGGAAAAAAATAAGACTAAATGTATCAGTGGACGTGGAGAACTCAAAATGATCCCCATACAAACAGAAATCATCCAGAATGTGAAAAATAAAAACCTAGGCCCAAACACAGTAAGCCATGTACTATAACTGATGTCTATGGTTATATCTGAACGATACAGCCCAAGGTGAACATGACCAGGAAGAATTATGTTTTCATGCCGCTTTTCTGGTCAAGAATTGGATGACTCATCATTATCAATGGAACTTTGAATTGAGTTTCATACTGTAAAATTCTGCATGAGAATGTCAGGTCCTCTATTGTTGGGCTGAAGCACAATGATCCACAAGAGTGTAGTAAATCTGAGGTATGCATAAAGAGGGCAAAGTATCATATGTTTGAATAAGATATTCAAAGCCCAGATTCTATCATGACAGAAATGTGTCAGAATCCAAAGTAGACTGTTCATGTGAGACAGACCACAAATGTAGAGCAGCTCATTCCATTTCTGTATCTAATAATACATAAAAATTGCTCTAAGGAGATGAAATATAGCAGGATTAGAAACTATATGCAGCCTATGTTTGGTGTCATAGCTGCTGGGGAACATGGCACAGCTTAGTGAAAGGTTCACCTCTGCGGACAAAACATTTAGAGTTTCTGTTGCGTGAACACCATTAAAAATAAATATGACAAACCAGTTATATAATAATAATAATAATAATAATAATAATAATAATAATAATAATAACAACACATGAAAGACAATAGGTTTGCATGCATGGTAACTCACTGACCTTACTAAACAGAAAGATGAAGATCAATGTAGAAATATATTTTTCCAATTTTTCATTGTGTATGAAGTTCAGAACCTGCACATGTGCAATTCCTTTATTTAAATTAGCTCACTAAGACCTGCAGTGAATACAGCTGGAAGAGCAATGGATAAGGGGTAAGAAAATAACATAGGATCTGAAAAAGGCTGAAAGGATAAAAACAGACAAAGATGACTTGAAAATTATGTAAGAATGATGTGCAGTCATCTGCGGAAGTCAGTGGAGACGTCCCTAAAAATATCAGCACTTATAATGCCATAACTGTCATCTATAGTATAAAGGATCTGTTGTGACTGCTGCAATTCCACAGCTGCATAAGTCCCGGTTGTCCTTCCAGCTCTTTGTGTGTTTCATTCAGTTTTGTTTTTTTAAAAACGTTGACACAAAAAGTTTGGATAAAAAGTACATTTATATTTCATATTTTTAAGAAGCTCAATGATGTCAAAAATTCAAAGCTATACAGTACATACTGCGGCTTTGGATAGATTTGAATTATTTGCACAAACTCTCTGAAAATTTCTAATTCCAAAGATTAATGCGAAAAGCTTTCCATTTATTATAATAATGGTCTTCAGGTACAGAATAAACCAAGCCTTGGATGCCAAAAACTGCCCCCCAAACAATATCATGCCTGTATCGCACAGTAATGACGTTTCACCGAGTCGCAACTAGTGATGACGCAACAAACTGCGACGGAAGTATCCGGCAAAAATTCTCCGATTGAAAATATTTACAAAGCGGTGCTCATGGTTTTAGGGAAGACGGATATTGGGCCGTCGTTTTTTTTAACCATTCCACGTGTCCCGGATATGCCAAAGTTGTGATTTTTCAGGAAACAGTATGGAAGACTTGTATATTAAACCAGGTATGTGCAAAATTCGCTATCTGTGTAGTAAACTACTTGTATTTAAAAGTTGTCTGTTTGAGAAGCTGTTTATTGAAGTCGTGGTGTTGGTCGGTGATATTTACACTCTTACTTTGTTTCAATTTGCCCAGGAAACCAGGAGAAAGGCTGGAACGACCCCCCACAGTTCTCCTATGGACTGCAGACGGCCGCAGGGGCCCCCAAACGCAACCTTCTCAACAAAAGAGTGGCCCCACCACAGCTATGTGGATCTCAAAGTGAGTTAAATGGCTTTACATCTTAAGCAATGTGGTGTGGTTTTATAGTACATTTAATTAAAAGTTGTCAAAAACAGGAGCTTTGGGTCATCTTCCTGTTTGAATATATTTATGTATACATTTGTGTATGTAGGTATGTTGTGTTGTCTTATGTACACTGTGAGCCATTGGGAATTTAAGCCAAATTCCCTGTACATTTGAGCATACTTCTGAATTTGAAACCAAAATGTCCAGGGAACAGTGAAGGATGTGAGGAGAACAGCTGGATTGAAAGTCTTCAACTGCAGTCTTACATCACCTTCACAACCAGCCTCTGAGTTAGAATGCAGTTATTTATTCATGACTATCCAATAAAAATGGTCAGTGCTGAGGAACCTTTTTTTCACTACACTTATGGGTATTTCTCAGTGAAATTTGTTGAAAACTGGTAAGGCCTTCCAGTGGTTTAACTAATCTTTACACCTCCCATTGCATGCCTGACAAGGCCTTCAATAACTTATTCACAGCTTCTTCATAAGTAGCATTTTTATTTTCAGATGATGTGCTCTCTTCTGATGCATTTCATTATGTAACATTTGTGGTGTCACACATAACACCGGAAAACAAAAGATGGTTTGGGATTTTCGGAAAACCAAAAATAGGAAAACACTCAGCAATACATGTCAGACTTCTCTGTTCACGTAGAAGCTGAAATGCACAAGATATACTTTATTGTTCTAGCATCTGTATTTCATTGTATCAATGGTGTCTAATGCATTGAACTGATTGATTTGTGTCTCAGCAGCTAGTCTGTTACTGATAATATGTGCTAAAATGTCAGCCTTTTTATCTACTTTAACAAAAGTAGTAATCATTATTTATTATTATAATTTTTTAGAAGTCTGTGTTTGCTTTTTTCGCTTTATGTGTTTTAGAACCTCACATTTAAAGAGTATTCACTGTTACTTTAGCTAAACAGTATCATAAACTGTGTAGTATATGAAGTAATGCTTACATATTATTAATTTGTTTGCTTAACTGACACTTTTATTGAAAGTGATTTTATGTATTTGTTTCATTTGTACAATACGGTCTTTTATTGGAGTATATTAGAGTACGATCCTTCCTCAGCGGTCTATCAAAACAATTGAAAAACATTGGTTGAAACAATAACCTTCAGGTTATATATCCATGCTCTTAACTGCTATGTTAACTATAGGTTTTATCTATTAAAGTATAAAATAATTTTGGTCATTCTGGGTGGTATTTTGTCTTTTGAATTGCACATTGTACGTAGAAATGTTTGTTTATTGTTTCTGTTATTCAAAAATTCTTTCAGGTCCTGTACCTGGTATGACTCCTCCCTCAAAGATTCACTCAACTCCACCTATGAACCCATCACTACCACCTCCTTGTGGGGTTATCACACCGCCACGGTCATGTTCTGTGACAGAACAGTCAACCACGTTGCCTGCACAGCAAGACAGTGACCTCAGCATCGATGATGTCATGGCACTGCTCAGCTGGGCACTGACAGCTTGTAGACATACTGTAAAGGTAAACCATAAATCTTAAATTTTGTGAATTTATGTATGTATCACCTGCACATTCAATTATCCCATTTATTATATTATTTTTTTCTCAGATAACTATTTTCTCCAAAACATTTTACAATTTTAGGTACTTTTAATGGTTTACCCATTTATAGAGGGGGATTAATCTTGCTTAAGCAAAATGTATTACCCTGTTCAAGGATACTTAAGTGGGAAGTGAGATCCAAGCCTAGTTCATTTGAAACTGAAAGCTGTGACCATTATGCTACCTGTTACCTATAAATAGAAATATATTGTTGAGAATAAAAGTAAAGTTTAATTTTCAAATTTATATTACAACTTGTAAAACATTTAATTTCACTGTAAAACCAGTTATTTGCGTAAAGCTTGCAGCTAAATTATTTAGATTGCCTTAAATAACTGTCCTTACAGAAACAACTATGTGATGACATAGAGAGGCGGATGAAGGTTTTTGAAGAGATGTGGAGAAGTGAAAAACTTTCCCTGCCTGTCCAAAGGAGAATGAACATGCTGGTTCAAGGTACAGTTGCCTAAAAGTTAAATTTTTAACCAATGAAAAATGCATTATGGAGACGTTTCTGGGAATGATGATCTGCTACAAGTATTTTATAAATTGAGGGGATTAAAAATTCTACCATGATAGTGTCTTAATTTATTTATTTTTTGTTAGCTGACCCTGCTCCAAAGTGATGTGCACTTTTTCCACTTATACAGCTGGGTGTTGTCATTCATAGAGAGTAGCCTGTTCAAAAGTTCTGTGGTAGCAGCAAGGAGTGAGACTGGTACAATACCTGCTGTATTACCATAGTAATTAGCATTGCGGTAATGTAATATACCACCAAATTATGACATTTTTGGTACAAATTAGATGTTACCTGTTTGTTGTTGGTTATTCTCCCCCTTTCCATTTCCCAGAGATGAAAAATCATAACTGGGACAGGGCGGATGAGATCCACCGAGCTCTGATTGTGGACCATGTCAATGAGGTCAGTCAGTGGATGGTAGGAGTGAAAAGGTTGATTGCTGAAACCCGGAACCTGAGCCCAGATCTTCTGAACAATGGAGACTTGAATAAAGACCTAGGAATGCCTCCTGGTGATGAAACTGTTGCTGAATAGATCAGTGGGACAGCTAATATCACTTTTTTAGATTTCTTTTTTGATTTGGGAGCAAAATGGATCCTTGAGGTTTTCATTTGTGGGAGATACTTGCAATATTTTTCTTTTCTTTGCCTTTTTTTTGAAGTGCAATCTTTTTTAAAACCTCTTCTAAAACTCTACATTGCTCCAAATAATGTAATACTGTATCCATATTTCTTTGGGTATTCTCACTTTCGTATCATTCTTACACTTGTCCCAAAATGATTTGCCGATTAAAGTACTGAATATAATAAATCAGCAATCATATTCAGAATGTTAAAAAGTGTATTAATTTGTCTTCCATGTCAGAAAAAACTAACACGAGTCAGATATGTGAAAAGCTAAGATTTACGCTGTATATGAATGCAGTCTGTATTAAATGTGTACACATCTCCCTTCTTTCAGACTGTCTCCAACAATGGTTCCTAAGCCCTTTTCCCAAGGGACCCTAATTGTACGTAATATACAGTACATATCGTGGCCCCCATCACATTTACATAACAATTGTTTAAAAATGATTTCAAGGGTGGTCACCTCCCATGAAAACTCATGGACCGGAGGATGTGTTAAACCAAGTCAGTGGTTATATTGTTCGATTAATTTGCCGGTTCATACTTCATCCAGTTTTCCTTATACACACCATAAAATCTAATTGTCCAAGGGACCCCAGTGGAAACTCTGGCAAACCCTAGCGGGGGTTGTTGCCCTCTGAGTGGGAACTCATAGTCTAGAACACCCTCACCAACCTGTCTTTGCTGCCAGTCTTGGCCAGACAATCTCAACTCTAACAGAAACATTAATATATTTATTCGCTCTAGGTTACTCACTAGAATTTTATATTTCTGCATTATGGTTATTGCTAGCTCAGTGTTATGGCTGTGACCTGCAGTGAAACACATCTGTAGAAGGAGAAAATGTCTTGAACACTTGACAATTTTCAAAGGAGATCATATTTATACAAACAAAATGGTGTGTATTCTTCTCTCAAGGAGTTAGGAAGTTGGATCACTTTAAAATGACTTTTAGTGAGATTCCAGCTGCACGTGTTCACCGTGTTCCTCCGGTTTTACTGCAGTTGTCACCAAATTACCTGAAGAGGGTGCAGTTTGTTCAGTCTTCTTGTTCTGAAATATCTCTGTGTCAGCTGCAAAGTCACCACTACCATCAATTCACGCTTCCATTCGCGACCTTACATTTAAATACCCCACAAAGGTTGTACTTTTAATCTAATATGAGGTGTTTGTGCCAAGCAAAATGTTTATCACCTTTACACAAACAGTGGTCCAAGTATAAAATCAAATTTATTACATTGTGTCATTGGATAATCCAAATTACATTTAAGGTATTTAATCTCAGAAGAACATTAGCAAAGTTACTGTTAAAGGAGAACCAGGTGTACATTTGGTTAATTTGTTTAAAGTTTATTTCTTATCTGTTTGGCACTGATACATTTCAGATAGCGTCGTTTTACAGTTATATTACATCACCATAGACTTATTGAAGCGTATTTGATGGAGACTTGCACAGTTGTATTTTCCCAGTCAAAGATTTTACAGCGCTCTGGGAATTTTGCTGAGAAGTAATTCCAGAAATTTCAACAATCTCTTAGATGGGTATTTCTGCAGCTGCTGTTTGTTTCCAATCTTTTGAGAACGTTAAGTGATGCCTCTGGTTCTTGACTGGCTTTTGTTGGAATCAAAAGGAAAAACTCAATTTCAAGCAAAAAAGTAAACTGATCATTTTAGAACTTTATTTGTTCTGTATTAGAAAATGCCAAACATGTAGAATTATGCCCAATACAGTTTAAATCTTTTAAAGGAAATTCTTAAACGAGTTAAAGATACCAGCTGAGTTGTTCATCAAATTATCAGTTAGTTGTTCAGAGGTTATATTGAGGATGTAATGACACACACGAGTACATTGTCCTTAAATAGAATGACAGTATGAGTTAGTGACCAGTTAGTGAATGCTGAGATGTTTTTATGTGTGTATACGCCGATCAGCCACAACATTAAACCCACTGACAGGCAAAGCCAATAACATTGATTATCTTGTTACAATGGCACCTGTCAATGGGTGGGGGATATATTAGGCAGCAAGTGAACAGTCAGTTATTGAACTTGATGTGTTGGAAGCAGGCAAAATGGGCAATCGTAAGGATTTGAGCAATTTGGCCAAATTGTGATGGCGAGACAATTGAGACAGCACATCCCCAAAACACCAGGTCTTGTGGGGTGTCCCTGGGGTATGCAGTGATTAGTACCTACCGAAAGCGGTCCAAGGAAGGACAACCGGTGAACCAGCAACAGGGTCATGGGCGCCCAAGGCTCATTGATACCTGTCTGGTCCAATCCCACAGAACAGCTACTGTAGCACAAATTTTTGAAAACCTTAATGCTGACAATGATAGAAAGGTATCACAACATAGTGCATTGCAGCTTTGCTCCATATGGGCCTGCGTTGCCACAGACTGGTCAGAGTGCCCATGCTGACCCCTGTTCAACCCTGAAAGCTCCTACAATGGGCACGTGAGCATCCAAACTGGACTGTGGAGCAATGGAAGAAGCTGGCTTGGTCTGATGAATCATGTTTTTTTTTTAAGATCATGTGGACAGCTGGGTGCGTGTGCATCATTTACCTGGGGAAGAGATGGCAGCAGGATGCACTATGGTCTGGGCAAAGTTTTGCTGGGAAACCTTGGGTCCTGGTGTTCATGTGGATGTTACTTTGTTGCGTACCACCTACCTAAACACTGCTGCAGACCACGTAAACCCCTTCATGGCAACAGTATTCCCTGATGGCAGTGGCTCTGCCGCACTGCAAAAATTGTTCAGGAATGCTTTGAGGAACATAAAAAAGGATCCTCTGCTAACGTCTTAGTGCCGGATAACACAGGACACCTTGAGAGGTCTTGTGGAAGCCATGCCTTGACGGGTCAGAGCTGTTTTGGTGGCACAAGGGGGACCCACATACTATTAGGCAGCTGGTTTTAATGTTGTAGTTGATCAGTATAGTTGCTGGCTCTGATTTCTCTTTATGTCAGTGTATTTTTTTTTCTCCTCAGTCTTACAGTTGCTGCAATGGTGATTTCTGGAATTTAATTGCATCACACTTACTGTATTCTTCACTGCCAATCTGTTCATATAAGCAAGTTGGGAACATGTATGCATAAACTCAGTTTGGCTTTAAAAAGAAAAGTTATTTTTTGGAGCGGAGCTACAGATTCAGTTTGTAGATGTTAAACTATCAAAATAAATTTGCTTTCCTTTTTTGGTAATAGGGAGGAGGAAGGCTATGCAGTGTAGCCTTAATAGTTTTACTCTCATCATGTTGTAGTTCATTAAGTTAAATGCATTTTTCAAACTTTAACTGCCTCATCTGAAAATCATCCCAGCTATTGTAAAGAAGGATCCAATCTTGTCAAGTAAGCGATGTGACATTTATTGTTTAAAGGTGACTGTTTTTGTCTCCTCCAGCCATGACCAAATTTAGCCACAGGGACTCCACAGATGTAGCTTTTTGTTGTAGAAGAGGCTGGATATTGAGCTGAACGTACAGGAAATGTGGCCTAGTATCAGTTAAACCCTGCAGGGCAGGGTCACATGGTCTCTCTCTCTCTCTTTCTTTCTCTCTCTCAGGCCGCAGTATTTTAACAGGTGGAGGAAAACATTTTGAGCAGACAGGATATTTAAAATTCTACTCCAGCTTTGTATATGTAAAGGGATATGAGAAGGTGGAAATATTTGAATAGCTGTCCAGAAAGTGTTTAGATGACAAACTCTGCTTTAACCAAGGTAACCCCGATCATTTGTACTCTTCACAAAATATTATTTATTTAAGGCAATGGCACCTCTTCCCAGATGTCTGCTTTTCGTGGAATTACCCATGTTGTCAGACTGGGATTTCTTTGTGCCCATATTCCACATGAGCTTCTTTTTTTCAATCACATTGGTATGGTTGAATTAAATTAAAGCCATAGTCCTCAATTCTGATACTATAAATGCAACCAGAAATTATGGCGGCTGAAAAATGTGTATGTGTGACTGTGTGCACTACCCCGCATTTGTACGTGGGTGGCAGGCAGTTCTAAAGTGAACAAAGTTAGAACTGGAAGGTTGCAGATTCAAGTCCTTCCAGTTATCTGCTGTTGTACCTTTGAACGAGGAGCTGAAGAAGCCGAAGGTAGAAGCAGCACTTATATAACAACGATTATACAACCTGGCACTTGTGCAGGTATATTGTTTCCCTTTTGTAATATTATTATGGCATTTTCTTGTCTGTATGACTATTTTTACTGTCAAGAAGTTGTGAGCTTTCAGCTCCAAAGAACATTATCAAGCAACCACTCATTTTCAGAGGGCAACTTTCTGCAACTGTAAAATGAAAAATAAAAAAAAGTCCTGACGTTTAAAAGCATATAGATACTATTTGCATTATTGCCCCAATTCTGTACAACCATTACTCAAAATGAGACCTTAACCCAGTAAGTCGTGTAAAAGGAAACTGAATTTATTAAATATACTGAACACACAAATAAAAAACATTTTGAACTTTGACAACTATGAAATTCTATTTAATGTTTTTATGATTTGTGTTCAGACAAGACGTAGTATATACTGCTGAGGTCACGGGTAAGATCCTAGCATTTGTTCTTGGAGTTTCGAAGGCCTTGAAGAAAAACAATAAAATCATTGTTTGGAAGGAGTAAAAAAAAATATCCTGCACATTTCTGGCCAATACTGATTGTACTCAATGTGATACATTTTTCAATATTCAGCAACTCATCCAGCACTGGAGAAGAAATGTGCCTGCACCTTTTTTTTTTTGCAAATTGCTCCATTAGAATTTGACCGAAAATACCACAGATTTTAATTTGGCACACTTAGGCGCCTCCAACAGTATGCTGCATTATTCTTACTTTTCACAGTTTGTGTTCTTACGTTTCACCTGGCATTTCCTTCCCGGTTGCAAAAGTACAATAAAGTCTTTGTAGTCACAGTCCTATCAAGAAATTTTGTCTTGAATTAATATAATTTATATATAAAATAAATACCTGGCTTTTGTAACCAAAACCTTCTTACCTGGAATTTCACCAACATTTTTTTCACCCCTTCAACCTAAGATTATGAATCCAATATTTTTTCTCTGCATTTTATGCTCGACTTGTTTAACTGCTGATGAATTGCAGAGGCTCAGCGCATCCAGCCTGCTGCTACCCTTAAAAAAATGTGAAGACATGAATTCTGAGTTGTGCATAAAACAAGTATGCATTTATTTATTCAGCAAGAACTTATTAAAAACGAATGGAGTGCAGGATATCTTCTTTTTCTTCTTTCCGATCAGCTTATTTAAAAAAGAATTATGTACTTTGCCAGTTTTTGGCTGGAGCGTTTACCTCATTTTTAGTACGATGACGACTTTCTGTGCTGGGAGAATGTCCTCAGAGGCGGCCTTTATTTTGTTTGGGTATTCCATATAAGTCAAGGACAGCAGTTTCAAGAAGGCATGCAACACAGATTTGTTTGCGTGCCTATGGACTTTTTGGGATGAAACACATACTCGTATTCCCCGGTGGGAATTTCAGTCTTGCCAAAGACACCAAGGTCTGAAGAGGGAACAAAAGGGGGATCTTCAGCCGCTATTTTTACAGCATTTGTCGCTGCTGTAAAAATTCACAGCAAACCCGTTTACATCTGTTATCCCTGTCGATCTTCCTTTCCCCTTCAGCACTGCTTTACAGAGATGTGCAGTGATTTTTTTTTGTTTGTGTCACCACATCTGTGCCATTGGGTCTGACTGGCTCAGTTCCACTGGCTGGATCTCATGTAATTCGGTACACAGTGACATACGAGATGGCTGTAGTAGAAGCCTGTGGGACACTTCCTGCGTGGGGTCCGGCATGGCAACCGGTAACAGCTGTGAAAGAGAGGAATCTTTGCTTTTGTATTGTGTCTTTTCACAAGTAATGGTGCAGCTATGTCTATCTTCTGCACTCATTCACAACTTGTACTTGTACGATATCTCTTGCTTATGAAATCACCTTACTGTTCTTACACTTTAATGCAGATGCCAGTTTCTGACAGAACAGACCAAATTAAACATCTCAGCCAAGGCAACCTTCAACGCTGTAGGCCGTGTCTTTAACCACTACTTTAACATAAAATTGGGGAAAGTGCTTGGCATTGCCCAGTTTTGTGTGGTTAGATGCAAAAACTGTTTTGTGCAAACCCATTAAGGCTTAAAGGTTTTAAAATGTATCCGGGGCAGCTGCTCTGTAAAATGTTAATGCCGCTCACATCTTCTCTTTCCCATGTGCATCTTCTAGTTGTCACGAACCGTTTAAGGTGTTAGTCACTACAAACACCAATTGAACACTTAGCATTTTTGTGTAGTGAAGATGTAGAAATATGCCAGTAGGCAACTTCTCCCCAGTGAAATAGTACTGTGTTCATTCCACATCCCACTGGAACTTTACAATGAGTATTGAGTCAAAGGGGAGGATTTGAAATGTCACGCTCTGGTCTGAACTAAGACGCTTTGTTTGTGGTCCCTTTACAATGTAAGCATTCAGAGCAAATGAGCTTACAGAGCCAGCCATCCATCCATTATCTCAATCCATTTGTCCTGGCCAGGGTCAAAGCAGTCCAGAACCTATCCCAGAACCAGTATGGACTTGGCCACCAGGCCTTACCATGGATAGCCGCACACATGCACATTCACGCACGAGCAATTTAGAGTGACCAGTTAACTTGAAAAACACACGTTGGGGCTGTGTGAGGAAACTGAGGCACCTGGGGTAAATCTAGGTGGACACAGGGAAGACATCCAAGCTCAACACAAACTGAGCTGGACTCAAACCTAGACTGGAAAAGCCCAGGTGCCATGAGATCACAGTGCTACTCGCAGTGCTGCCACGCACCCGTTAACAAAACCAATATGCATTTTTTTTTTTATTGTTGCTTAAAAATTTGTGTCTCATCTGCACGTCTCTGTCTGATGCTAAATCCACTTTTGTTTAAGTTGCACACTGCTTTAAAGCAAGTGGTAAAATAAATGTAAATGTCCTGGTGTCATTACCCAAATACTAAAGCACTATCTGTAAGTTTGCTTATATTTTTGCTGATATTACAAAAGGATTCTCTTACCACTGGTTGCATCTTCTGTCTGCCATCGACTATACCCCTAGCATTAGACTAATGTTTATCCGCTGAGATGACAATAAGCTACAATAAACCAATGGAATATTGACCTTAGGACAAACACTGCTTGCTCTTCTCGTTCTTCACCAGAGAGGTGGTTTACCTGCAGTTGTCGCGGTTGAACTTCTTGCCCCGAAGCAGGCAGCTCTGGCGACTCTCCCTGCACTGGCACAGGCAGGTCTCGGGGTCCAGAGGCTGGCTTTGCGGGCAGTTGGCGCGACACACACATCCACAGAGCTCTGGGTCCCAGCGCTGGTTTGGGGGGCAGGCACCTGGTGCAGGCTGGCCTTCACAGAAACACTCACAGGATGCCTCATCCAGTCGCCAGCCCAGAGGACAGCTTGCCTCCGTCAAGCCGTTTTCACACACACATTCACACCGCTCCTCATCCAGAACCTTGTTTGGGCCACACAGCGATAACAAGGCAGCATCCAGGGGGTCTGGAAGGTGGCATGAAGGAGAATACATTTGCTTAGTTTACATGTTCATAAAATTATTGTTGCACAAATGTGCATCATCACTCATTTTTCTGAGCTGTTTTTATAAAAACAATGACCAGCGATAATGAAGGCACTTGCAGACAAAGTCAAATAATAGCGAAGGTCTTTGACCTACGAGTTTTTGCATATCCGAGTTTGCAAGTTAAATTATTTAATACTCTTTACCAAGTTACAGCCAAACATGAAGCTGATTTTTCATGTTTATGACTAACAAGAGCTGAAAGTAGGGGAATTTTCAAAGTTTGCACTATAATAGTAGTGACGTCACCAGTTTACGAGATTTCACGAGTCAAATTCCAAGAACACATTATGCTTATAGGTTGGCAGATACTTGTACCACCCAAATTAGCACTATTTACAATTTTACCATATTTAAAAAAAAAAAAAAAAATTAACATTTTTTAGAATGTTTTAAAAATGTTATATTTTTATCCATATAATAAAATGTTTTCTGCATTTATTCACTATTAATAAAGGCATAAGTAATCTATTTTGTGTTATGCTGCAAATGTATGGTTTTCAAGCTCCATTTGTGCTGTGTACTAGCTGAGCTACCTCGTGCTGTCTGGGTGAATAGTAGTGGTAAAAATTAATAAAACATTATATAACCGCCAAAAAGTTTTACTGTGAAACTTTAATATGTAAGTATTGTCACTACAGAGTGACATGTAAACCAGCCGTATTTAAAATCTTAAGGAAAAACTAAATATACGTCACCTAACTTTATTACACTTATATGATGGATGTGTTCAGTACTGTGTGTGTGTGTGTGTGTGTGTGTGTGTGTGTGTGTGTGTGTGTGTATCGTGTAATTCTAGAGTGCCAGTCAAGGGATTATTGTATTTTTCCACTATGTAGCTATATAGCACATGCTCACTGGTCACTTTGTTAGCAACACCGCGGTGGTACTGCTGTGCACAGAACAGGCCTTTTAGTGCCAAATGAGAATTGATCGAATGTCCCAAAATGCCAAAAAAAATTTTGCTGATAAGCCGCACCTCTTCATATTCAGTCTGCAGCAGGATAATGTGCTATGTCACGAAGCAAACATTATCCCAGGATGCTTCTAAAGCACAGCAATGCCTTTTTTTTACTCCGGTGTCATTCACAGTCACCACCTCTCAGGCCAGTACAACATCTTCGGCATGAGGTGGGACATGATGTCAGCAGAATGAATGTGGCGGAACAAAAATATGCAAAAGCTGTATGAAACAGTCAAGCCAGCATGGACCATGAACTCTGCAGAAAGTTTCCAGCATCTTGTTGCTGAATTCATGCAGTTCGGGAGGCAGAAGAGGCTCCCACTTCATGCTAGGTAGGTGTATCTAATAAAGTGACCGGTGAGTATAATTATCTTATCAGTTTCTACTTGACTTTGTAAGAAGTTACATTCCACTCTCCATAGGCACCAGCAGTGAGCAGAGGATGTCTCTGAATGGAAGAGAATGAATGCTCTCACTGACAACTTGACCTGCCTTACCCAGGCTGGATACAGGGTAGGAGCTCATATCCGCAGGTACACACTGACAGTTGGCTGGGTTCCACATCCATCCTAGACTGCAGGGAATTTCAGGCAAGGAACACCTGGGATCATGAAAAACAGGTGGGACTAGAACTGAGAACAGCCTGGAGGGTGGGAACATAGAATGCCTCTGAGCCACACCTTTCTCACTGCAATATGCTACTGACCAAAAGGAGAGGAAAACATTGCATCTATCACAGGTCTCTCACAAAAGTTGCTGTACATTTTCTGGAAATTTCTGCAACACACATATTATACAGGACCAAAACCAGAGTAAAACTAAATTTCAACATGACAGTTAATAGCAACTTAAACATTTTTATAGCTTAAAATGTGTTATTAGGTACAACCAAGCTAAAACAGTGATTTGAATTTAAGAAGTCTCCTCAAACGTATGGTAGTCGAAGCCATACTTGGTCTAAACTACCAGTCTTGAGGTTCCAGATTGTACTACATACTTAAAATCTATTAAATGTGTTGTCAGATTCTAACAATAAAATCGCTAATGGACACAGTTACAATGAAAACTAGCAGGAATTGTGATAAATTCCCAGTAGGAAACGGTCACTCACAGAGATTTGTGGGCAGCAGCTTCCCGCCGAATGATGGAATGCAGGGGCCTCTTTGGCTGACACTCGCATGCTGTATGGTTTACAAAGTTCACCATGATGACGGAGCGCTCCATCCGTGGAGACAGCTCCACCAGCTAAGCAAAATGCAGTTTATGGCAAATGTTAGTGATCCATGTAGGACATGTTGGATTCACACTTCTCAGCGCTACAATGGATCACTCCATCCATTGTGAGAAATACTTCACCAATCTAGTGCAGTTGCAGTTCAAAACCGAGTCTCCACGCTGAATGCTAAAATTTGACCAAGAATATAAAGTAGCAGGTGATCTCTCAATTTATTTGATGCGACTGTTGTCTCAATTTGTGCCCTGAGACTGGGTGGTCCAAGTAATGTTATTTATTTTTTTTTTAACAACAGTAGCTATTATTTTTGTTTCTTTGGCTGAAGTGTGAAACTTTCCAGTAAATTTATTTCAAAAATATGCCTGAACTGTAACAAGGTAGTCGGTTTTTTAGAATTATTCAGTCACTCACTATCAATAGCCGCTTATCCTAAGGCAGGGTCACGGTGGTCTAGGCCTAACAGGATATACCCCAGACAGAATGCTAGGCCATTACAGCATAGCCATAAATAGCCCATTTATAGTTACCAGTCTACCTGAAACATCAGTTTTGGACTGTGGAAGGAAGCAGAGTAGTTTTTTCCACAGAAAAGCCATACAAGCACAGGGAGAATGTGAGGGCCACACAAACTGAGTAGGGATTGAACCTATGACCAGTTGTGAGGCACCGGCACTGTGCTGCTCTTTAGTTGAGTTAATTGTGAGTATATAGTGGCCTTGCTTCTGTTCATATTGTTGCAGGTCTTATCTTCTGGGACAAAACTGGGGTTTAGAAAAGAGTTCAGTCAAACGGAGAGCAGAACTCTAACCTAGAGTCTCCCTATATGCATCTATCCAAGTATCATCACTTGTAAAATATGAGACCCTGCTGATAGTTTATGAATTTTACAGATGTAAGACAACTGTTGTAAACTGTAAATGTAAATGATGCTGATGGTGATGCTACCAGAACTGTGGTAAGACCAACAGGCCACACTGAACCAGCAGAGCATTTACCAAAAGCTTAATTTCTCTGAGATGCTATTTGGAGGAAGTTTTAGAACCGCACCATTAAGTTACATCACCTTTGTGACTGTAAGCACGGTCACCGTATAAGACTTACGGTCTTGTTGACGAAGCTGTGACTGGTGTTGGTGCAGTACAAGGCCTCGTGGTTACAGCAGCCCCCACAGCGGTGCACAGACACACACCGTGGGAGGTAGAAGTTGCTTGTGTTCTCAGGGTACTCCTTTGACACCTCCAGGCAGACCTCCCGAGGGCGGCAGATGGTATGCTGAATCTCCTCCATGATAACTACAGAGGGAAAGGAGGACAGATGCAACAAAATGAAAACCCAACATTCTTTCAGACCGCAACACCCTGAAGAAGAGTAATAAAATTTGAACTGTACCTTTTTGCAACTTGAGACTTCCAAACCACCAGTCTCTGTGGTTCTCTCATGCATAATTTTACTTGACATTCGGATACTTAATGTGATTTATCCATGCACCGTTGCACCATTACTATTAGTAATACGAGCCCTCCTTGGCTGCCAATGGGACTGTTTGTTTGCTCCATTTGACTGTGCCAAAAAACAGCTTTATGAAGCTTGTTTTGTCTGGACAAAGCAAAGAGAAGGCCATCTCAAAAAGCCTTTCTTCACCTTTCATGAGAATTAATAGAGTTTTTGGGCCAGTACCAAATACGTGTATGACTGAAAGGTCATTTTAAAATAACAGGACGGGGATGGGATGCAACACAACTTATTCTTAGTGAAATATTTTTTAGACACAGCCCACATGGCATTTTTATATTTTTGGCATCTACTAATTTTTAGGTCTTATTAGAACCCTTCATATAACTTATGCTGAGTAATACAAATATATAAAAGATTAAAGGAGTTATTTAAATCATATGTCCTAAGTGAGGTGGATTGAAGAATTTTTACAAGGTGAAGAGTTTTCGGGATGATACGAGGACTGTGAATGAGACAAAATTTCACACATGCAGAACCATCCACACTGATGATGTGTTTGTGATCCCGGGATGGGTACAGGTACATATAGTCCCAAATGATAACAGAGATTTTCTTCCAACCCACATTTGTGATGACTGTAGCGCAAATCTTCATTGTCATCTTTGTCATCATTCAGTCATCGGCCTGCAATTTGCAGACTTTTGGACGGAGCCAAATTCTCATTGTGACTACACAGGGCGCACGGCAGTCCTCACCCTCGAATGTTCCATCCACCTTGTAGAGTGCCATCTCTCTGGGCTTCCCCCAGATGCCATCATCACCGTTGTCGTCGGAATGGCTGTGCAGGGAGCCGCTCTGCACCTTCTTTCGTTGGCAGTGCTGCAGCAGGCTGTATTCTGGGTAGAGGAGCTCCAGAAGCTCATCGATGCTGGACACGGCCTCCAGGCGCTTCTGCTGCTCACCCACCACCTGCACCTTGGAAGGACATCATTGCTAGCATAACATCAGAGCTAACAATTTGGTAAGAGCTCCAGTCTCCAGTGTTAGGGAAGAAGGTGGATACAGTGTTGTAGCCTAAAGGCTGCTCATTTAAAGAGGGGCCCTGCTGTAAAGCCATACTGTACAAGTATTTACCTTGTCCACTGTCTATGCAATAAAATATTAGAAATAATGAAAGAAATCACACAAACACAAGAGAAGGAAGAGGGACTGAAGAAGGCTGCTCCATTTCTTAAGAGCACCCAAGAGGCAAAGTGGGAGTGAAATGTTGCTTTCAAGGTAGGAGAAGTGGTGGCAGGTGCAGACTGAAAGAAATGGGTATGAAAGAGATGTGCTAGGAATTCATGAGCGCGAGGCTGCTTAGGATTAGAGAGTTGGGGTCAGGAAAGCTTTTCCCCACCCGCTTTAGATACCGATCTGATTTGGCGACACTGAGAAAGCGCGTGCCACCTTGACAAACGGTTCATTTCTTTCATTCAGGGCTCTTGGGGCTAAATCTGTGCACGGTCCCTGCTACGGCACCGCGCACATACATGCCTCCGTGTTGCTTTTTTTAAAAAACGAAAAATGTGCAGCCAGGCAGCAAATAATTGGGAATGACCCGGCCGTTCATTACTGGACCTGGTGGGTTTGGTTTTATTTCATTTTCAAGTTCAGTCAAGCTGTTTTGTGTCACGGATCAATTACGCACACAACACAATTCAGATATTTACATTCCGGTGTCAGAGAAAAGCCAGGCTTGTTGCTGCGGGGTCTTCTCTACCAGGTTCCCAAATTTATGACTGTGGGTTTCTGTTGTTTAAAACATCAAGTGAGAAAGACATTGCTGATGCTGATATAGGATTCAGAGGTGTAATCGGATGTGGCTGCCAGCATGAGGTCACATTCGGCTTTAATGAAATGAATTCATAACCGCCGAAATGAAGTCATTGGTACGGCATCTGTCTTCTCATCGTAGAAGGATAAGAATCTGGTTCTGGGGAAGTGATTATCAGCCTTTTTCCCAGCAGCATCCACATGGACAGCTGTGGAATCCTCGTACTGATGGATGTGTGCATCTGCCACAGCTTTTCTCTCCGCTTGGTACCTCACACAACTGGGGTTTTAAACTGAGCATTCATCTATTCCCATGTGCTCACTGGTTGTGAACTCGCTTCCCCTCAGTCTGTATTCAAAACTGTGGGCTTCTAGATTCACCTGCCTTTTGCTCTGTGTTCAGCGGGCTGTGGAGTGCTGAACTCATTCTCTTTTCACATCATGGTGGTTGGTATGTGGGAATGAATGGCTGGCATTAAAAGATAAGGGCAATTCCTGATGATGTTCACACCAGCAGAGTGCCCATGTCATTGACTAGTCCTTGGGACAAAACAACAATTTCGAGACCTTCGAATCAGACATCTGTGTGTGCACAAAAGGTGTGCATGAAAATGTAAAGAAGGCAAGTGGGCTGAAACATTTTATTGCAGAATTTAATTCCTTTTTTGGCCAATATTTTCAAAAGTGTAGTAGAACAGCTCAGGTAACATCAAGCGTCTTGCAAAGGCTGCCAGAAGAGGAGAAGAAAGCGAAGGAGATGCTCTCTTACCTCCGAGTCCTCTTCACCCTCGTAGTAATCTGGCTCATAGCCACAGATGAGATTCAAAACACAGAGGATCCATACAGCTGAAGATAACATCCACATTGTGTGCTGATGGCAGGTGGAAGTGAGGAAGGGGGGGCCGTAGAAGGATCAATGAAGCCTTTCACTTAACTCTTTCATGTTAAGGTGTTTCTTTCACTCGGCATGAGAAAGTCCCCTGTAGGCAGAATTGGAGTCCAGATAAGGAGCGCCTATCAGAGCAGCGCTGAACACAGAACACAGCATATAGGGGGGTCTGCTTCGCTCGGCCTGCGCAAACATCTCATGTTCTTGTCTCTGTTCCTGGCCTCTCCTCCTCCTACAAATCTCAGCCCGCAGAAAACAGCAGTCAGAGCACTGGAGAAACAGACCCTGCTTTGCCGTAGTGCCGAGGGGGCAGATGGAGAGTCTCACGCTGGCCTCACACTTGATCTTGCCTCACAGGTCTGGACGGAGCGGAGTAATGAGGGTCTGCCTTGAGGAGCGCTGCGAAAACAGATGTCCGCGAGAACCAGATTGGACCACTTTGTCCTCTATTCCTCTCCTTCCCTCTTTTTGTGGCCCGGGCTTTCCTCTCGCCTTAACGCACACTAACAGAATGATGGGGGGCGGAGCCTTACGGGGTGTGCGAGGAAGTATTAGAAAAGAAGGAGGGGGTGGGGGGTGTGTCTGAGAAGTGGTGTGAGTGGTGGTTTCATCCATTTCTTTCTTTTTTTTTACAAGCTCTTCCTTCCCGGGACAAGTCGAGACAGCGTTCTTTGGGTTCCTTGTGTTTCATTTGGCCGGTGCTTTTAATGCTAAAGCTGCTCTCGGGCTGCTGAGATGAAGCGGTGAGACACAAAAGCACAGTCAAAATAAACACGGGAGAGGAATAAACGGCTTTCCTCCACACCAAACCGAAGGCCCCTACAGTGCGCTGGGCTGTGTGAATTTTCCCAGACTTCCCACCACTAAAGGCCTAAATACAAATAACTGTGAGTTAAACCCAGACAAGAATCCTTTACATAGAAACAACCCATTCTCTACGCCACAACCCGAGGCATAATTTTTATTGGGTTTTATACATCATAAAATAATGTTGCTCCTTTTTCTTTTCACCATGGGTCTCATATGACACGTGCAGTGAAATTTTTTAAGTAAATTCTGAAATCTGACTATATGACATATTCCAGTTGGGCTGACTGACAAGAGAAATTTTTAGGAAAGTAATAGACGGAATTTCAACAGATCACAGCTATAAAATGACTGTGTTTTTTTTTTCCCCACTCAGATTTGCTCCAAACATCTGCATCTTTTCACCTTCATATTATGACAAACTGTGTGGAAAAGTCAGGGGGTTAGGGGGTCCACCCCCAAAGTGGTTCATTAACTTTCCTGTGTCACACTGGCTTAAGTTACTCACAAACATCCTTATCGATCCTAACTAAATATTCTGTATAATATTTTGGCAAAACACCACAGTGCTCCATCTGGAATATTCCATCACAGTTACCCAGTCAGTTTTCACTCCATTAATTCTGTTTTTAACTTTGGATTTCCCTGTTGAGAAAATTAAAAATTTGGGGAAGAAAAACATTAGGCTATTAGGCCAGTTTGTTCAATATTCCTGACTGGTAAAAACAAGTGTAGCAACACTGTCCTCAAGATAAAACATTATCAGCACTGTGCAGAGCTACAAAATCACCCAATGGCACAAAGAGATAAAGCTGAAGGTGTGAGAACCTCCATTTCTTCATGTATGAATCATATCAGGCATAAGAGGTTGTGAAATGTACATTATAAGTCGTATATACGTCACATGTAGCAGCTCTTGAAAATGCAATGAAATATTAAATGCTTAAATGCACAAAGAGCAAACAAACTGTACTAAAAGTTAGCCTGGTTTTCTGAAAAACCCCTATTTTTTTTATATCTCATATCATGAGGTGCATTTTGATGATTTTTTTTTATTCAAGTCATGAAATAGTCCAATGTCTGAATGACTTCTGTGGAATAAGGAGTACTTTATGGTTTTTATTAAGATGCTGAAAGCAAGAGCTTTTCATTTTAGCAGACGTGGTGTAAATTTCGCAGTAGAAGGATTCCATCAAAAGAAGTGTGCACGTAGCACACATGACAGGCCCACCTGATGAAAGCATGTTAAGGCATGCACTTGAGCAGCATGTGAGCCATGCTTTTTTGAAGAGCCTAAGAACCAGAAAAAAACTTTTTCTAACTGGCCAAGATCTCCCTAAGGAAAAGCACTAGATAAGCGGCCTGGTGGATCTCTGTTGGATCAGCTTGACTGCTGTCTTTCAGCGCCCTCGCCCTGTCTTATGAATGGTAATCTTCTGGGTGTAGACAAGAATCGCAAGGCAAAATTTCAGGCTAAATCGAATGTGACATTGACTGTAGTGGTGATTTATTATTATGAATGCAGATGTGACGTGCAGGAATTAGCTTTTCATGTCACTTTTCCTCCGAGTTTCTGAAAATACAGGAATCATCATTGAATGAAAAAAGTTTAAATCAGTGCAGCAATGTTCAGTTATGGTCTTTGCGTAAAAAAAAACCCATCGCAAACTACAGGAAGTGGCTGGCAGTATTTGCAGAACATTCTCTTTCGCTTGGTGTAATGGCTTGTCCACGTCAGGACTATGGCAAGCACTATCCTGAGCATCACCTGTGTTGAGCTGGATTCACCCTCGACAAGATGTCAGCCCATCACAGTGAAGCCACAGCTGTACCTGCTCTCCTACCATGTAGCTCTAGACACCTCAGATAGCAGTCCTACCTGTACTTTACCATAAAGCATGCCATTTATACCAAGACGAATCGCTCCAATAACAAAATCCTTCATGTCCCAGCAGGTCTGACCACCTATCCGGAACTTTTTCTTAAACCAGACAATTTGGTAATTTCATTAACTTCATCTGTTAACATCTGTTATAGCTGACTCAAGTCTCTTCTTCTTCCGCCACACTGAAGCCATCACCTGACCCTTGAGGGACCTGTATTTCATCCACAGAATTCATCTGTAGCTCACAACACGCTCTAGGCAGCTCCTGGTCCAGGTAATATCAACCCTTAACTATTGGAATTCCCTCCTGTCTGACTTTTGGCCTCCGCCACCCGTTTTCTCCAGCTGATCAGAATGCTGTTGCACAACTTGTGTTTGACCTGCTGAAGCATTCCCACAAGTCTTGCCTCCTCATCTCTCTGCTCTGCTTCCCTGTAGTCAACTGTATCAAGATTAAAAATCTGGCTGGAGTCTACACGGTGGTCAGAAGATCTGCATCCCATTATAGGGTCTTATCACTCCTTACGCCTCACCAAGACTACTATACCTCTCCACTTTGCCAACTTAGCAATCTGTCACACAAAAAGTACAAACCAAAAGGTCCCCGCTCTCCTAGTTTTGGCACTGATGTTGCACAATGAACTCCGTCTCTCCCTTGCAACTTATGAATTCCTTTAAATACTCAAACATTGTAGAAAAACATGCCTTTTTCCGATCTGTTCTCAATAAAAATAATAATCTCCTAATGGGGCAACTCCATCTATTATGAACACCTTTGTATTTCCTATCTACTCAATATGCAGAAATTCATGTGCTGACCCCCAGCAGGGATGGTGGTATCAAAAGCGATGCTTCAGTCTTCACTGTCTGCATCCAAAACTACTCATCTATATGCTGCTTTGGAGGAACACAAAGCCATAATTTTCCAAGGCTGACACAATGCCCACAGTTTGTTGTATTTCCCTCTGAACATGAGTGAAGTGGCTGTGGCTTTTCCAGAAGAATGTTTGTGCTGGAACTGGCATTTCAGGGCGCTGCTTTTTACCATGCAAAGCAGAACACCAGCTTCAGAGCCCATGTGCAGCAATCAAAAGACGAAGAAAGGAGAACCAAAGGAATTGATGTCTCACAGTAAGCCACAGGAAATGAAACTGGGCTAACTGACCTCCTGTCAAACTGACATGCAGTTTGTGGACCGCTCCCACCACCCCACCAAAACTACCACCATCAATTTGCTGGCAGAAGTTTTCCTCAGCCTCACAGTAAGAAGTAAAAGTAAATCCTGCAAGCTGAATCCCACACATACCTTTTTAAGAGGAAAATTCCTGCTATTCCACATGCTCGTGGCTGTTTTTAATCTTTTGCATTTATCTACGATCTCCAAACCTTGTTCATTTGAGACTCTAATGGGGTTTTGGGAGACGAAAACTAAGAACGCCTTATCGAATGAGTGCTAGTGTCTGGGGAATGTGCTGTAGGCAGAGCTGATGTATCAGTGGCATTCTGACATTTTCTTATCGTTTTGTTTCTTATACACACACGCACGCACGCACACTTATTCGTTCCTACATTCGTTCATTTCATTCAGACTCTGTGTGCTGCTGGCTGAAGCCGCGCTTGCCCTGTGCCAAACCCAACAGCATGCTAAAAATGTTGTCCAGCTCACTGCTGATGTCAACAACATGGCTGGGGCTTCATGAGAGGCCCTTTGGGGGGAAATGGGATGAGGTTCATGGCTGCAGATATCCGTAGAGGGACAAGCTGGATGCTTTTGCCAAAAGAAACACTGAGCCTGCTAAGCCCTATCGAGAGCCTGGAGCAGTGGGAACATTCTGTGACATCGCTGGCATGGGACACTGAAGTCCCATTGCAGGACATAGATGTAGAACAAAGACTAGATGAGAGGAAAAATCATTTCCATTTTGGCTGGATCTGTAAAAATGAAGAACGGACCAGGTAGCACTTTAGCTTTCGGGAATATTGCAGAGGTACTGCTGGGTTCTGTGGAGAGCGCCTGCCGTTCAGAAACACCACAGTACTGGCAGATATTTGCGCCAAAATTTTGTCAGCATATTTTTGCTATAAATTAAAATAAACTTAAAAGTTTACTTTTCATCGATTCCACAGATCGGGATGTCTGAAGACTGTCCTTGTGAAACATTGCAAAGAGCAGATTAGCCGGTAGTTGCAAAGCTGAATTAAGTAATGCAGATGAACAGAAATTTTAAAGTCTTCAAAAGCATCATTAAAACTGGAAATTCAGATTATGAATGACCTGCACATTTGTGGAAGCTATATACCTTGAACATATTGCGCCGTACGTATGTTTCATTAAATTGCTGATAGGTAACTATCGATTCACTTCTGTGACGTTTGTGATTCTCTTCTACTTGGAAAGGTAGCTGGAAAGACAAGCTGAGATGGGGAAGTGAGCAGATGACTGGGATTTTTGTGCTCTCTCATAACCTTTCCTTCACTAAGTGGACAAGTGTCACTCAAATATATTTACTTTAACCGGGATGACTGTTAAGGACCGACAGCTTTCATTTCTTTGCAGTGGTAATCCAATAAAAGGAGCGAGACCATCACCCATTTGAAGAGCACACCAGAAGAAAGTGGCTAATGGTTTGGGTGGTGGAACATCTACGCTTACAGTGACCGGCATCCTCCGGGGTACTGTTAATAGCGTTAATATTGCTGAATTCCTTATTTATTCAAAGTACCTTTCGGGTCAGAGTAAGCAGGTAAGAGTCCAGCCCCAGTGTCCCGGTGCTGCTTTGCCATGGGCTGCAGCCTCACACACATAAATATAACCACACTGTGCTGCATTTGGGCTGTTGTACATTTTTCAGTTCCTCCTGCTGCCGTTTCCAACAGGGTCTCAATATATTTCTTCCCCAAAAATTACCGTTAGTAGAACACAACTTCTGTGGCCTTATTGTCTTTGAATGTCTTAGCTGAGACGAGCACCCAGCCACACGATTATGGAGTCTGGTTATGTTGGGAAAATGTAAAATGTAAAAATGACTGAGATGTCTGCTGAGATGGTGGCTGTGAACGTGCCTGCATTTCCGCCACTTGGACTGCATCCTGCACTGCCACGCACAGGCGGGATGAGCATAGTGCAGTGAGAAAGAACTGTGTTCACTTGCCTGTTAAAAATGTTTTCTTTTACTTTTTAGATTTTGTAATATTTATATTCTTTCAGCATTGTAAAGGGGAAATTCTACATAATAGACACCTAAGACATCAGAAAAGTGAAGCAGTTGTTCTGCTATCATACACAAATATTTGTTCTGGGAATTAAAAAAAATACCTATATCACAATACGTAATTTATTAATAGCAAAATATATAGATATATGTATTGGATACAAAAATATTCTCAGTGTCCCTTTTATGGCACATTTTTGAGTAAAGATGCCAAAGACAAACTAGAAATTTTCAGTTCCATTTTCAGTCAGTCTGAGTGAATGTGAATAAAACACAGTTTTACAATAAGAACCACATCTACTACCAACCAAGAAACCACAAAACATACATATACCGAACATTGTGTTGGTGGGGATTTTCACTTTCACTGTTATTAGGCTGAAAAAAAAATTGAGAAATACTTCTTAGTATAATGGCATGGCCAAGACAATCTGACAAACCATTACCAAATTGGGTGTATTTTGTTATTATTGGTAACAGCACTGAGAAATAAAAATAGCTGTCCAATAATTATTTGAAAACTACAAAATCTGCCAAGCTATTTAAAACATGTCCAGTTTCGAATGCCATTAAAGATCTGGAAAAATATTTGTTCAACAATGCATATATTACATAAAAAAGACAATTTCATATTTTATATTAATTTGTTCTGGCTCATTTGCTGTGTGGCACAGTGCATGATGAAAAGTGACATTTTGAAGACTATCATGAAGAAATAACAAGCAAATTTTCATGGCATTATATTGCATTCACTAGGTAAAAACTATGATAAC
This sequence comes from Heterotis niloticus, assembly GCA_018136845.1. Taxonomy (NCBI): domain Eukaryota; kingdom Metazoa; phylum Chordata; class Actinopteri; order Osteoglossiformes; family Osteoglossidae; genus Heterotis; species Heterotis niloticus. The sequence continues at coordinate 20,374,784 of CM030888.1, forward strand.
TGTAAAACAATAACAATAAAATAACTGGCAACTATAAAAAATAGTGTAGCAATGTTAAAAAAATTTACAGTATAAGCAAGTAGTCTACAAATATGGTTTGTCAATATTTGCAGTAACAGTTCCAACTTCTGAGTATGAAAGTATACAAAAAATTGGGTTGTTTTTCGTGGATGAATTACAAATACCTCGAGTTTCTCCCCTCCCTCTTCCTGAAAAAAATAAACTAACAACCAATATTTTTTATCTAGTTTACTTGAAATAAGGACTTCTTATTTTTTAAAGTTAAATATGTTGAAAAGTACATTGTTTTTTGGTAAACCTGATATTGTTCTTGCTGCCGTTGTGAAGGCGTTAATGGATATTGCAAACAATTGCCTTGGAATTTTCGGTTCTCGGCTTCAGAAACCAACACAACGACTTCCTCTTACACAGCGGTTACGGCTGAAATCGCTGTTTATCTGCCAGAGGAGTTATTCTGGACGGTCAGTTGCTATTGCTGCTATTCCCGAAAAAAGGTTATTGCTTCTGCTGCTACATTTCTGACAGCGGAAACTTGTCTTTCAGCTGCTGCTCGATGTGGAAATGCCAACAACCAGCACCTTGTGCGTTTGCCGAATTAGCTGGAGGACTGCTGAGAACTTCTGCTTAGTGATGAATGTCATCATCCAGGCGTTGAAGAAGAGAGAAGGGAGAGCGTCGGCCAACCAAAGGGCTCAGCAAAACTGGTAGTGGTTGGACTTCATCAGAAGTTGCCCTTCTTCATCTCGGTTGCACGACAGTTCAGACGGTCTGTCACAGCCCGCCGGATCGTCGCACGACCCCGGCTCCTGGTCCAGTACCACGCATGGCTCATTTTGATATATCTGATTTGGGAGGATGAGGTGTATCAGGTTATAATTTTACCATCCCATATTTTAATACAAAGTAAAAAATAGTTTTAGAAATATTTACAAATGTTATTTTTGTCTCAGAATCCTTTAGGTTTGATATTATAGCAATTTGTACGACAATGAGCCTAATGAGCTCCATATTTTAACTATTTTTCTGCTACCTGTGCGGCCCTCTTACTTGCAAAGGATGATCGTACAGAAGGCTCTCCATGAGCTGTACTATCTTTTGGAAGGTTGGGCGTCCGGCCGGATCTAGGTTCCAGCACATTTTTATAATCAGGTATCTGAGGGGGAGAAATTCAGCACATGAAACATCTTCGATCTCTAAACAGTTTTCCAGCCATGCGCGTCTCATGAATTGCTTCTCCAATTATATTTTTTGTCATTTATACTTTTACCCAAGTAATAAAAGGACATCACTCAAAAAGAAATGAATTTGCAAAGTGTGCTCCACTCTATTAAACGTAGATCTAATAACGTGAATGTAGAACCACGCAAATGCATTCCTCTATAGTGTACGATAGGAAAACTTACATCTCCTGTGGGGCAAATTCTGGCCGGGACATTTGGTATCCATCTCTGATCATCTCATAAAAAATGGTGTCCACTGGAATTCCAGGGTAAGGGTTCTTACCTGGGTCATCAAGGGCAACATTGCATTTATTATATTTCTTAATGTCCTAGGAATGCTTTTTCTCTTTTTTCATAGACTCACTATCATATTTTGATCACTAATAACTGTATTATTGTATAAATTTGAATTGAAGATGGGACCTAAAAGAAATACACTTTTTCCAGGAAGATGTATAATCGCACCCATTGAGAAGATCTCCCAGAGGAGGACCCCGTAGGACCATACATCACTCTGCACAGTATACACGCAGTCAAAGATGCTCTCTGGTGCCATCCATTTAACTGGCAGACGGGCCTGCAGAAGAAGCAACAACCGTATTACTTGCCCCGCAACACTGAAATTCGGCTACTTACAAAACTGAACTCAACATACAACTGCTGAGCGAGTGGCACCACATTAGTGCTGCATGGGTGCCAACTGGTGGGTAATGGGAGGCATTAGGGCAAACCGTGGCTGAACTGGTTTACAGACAAAAGACCTGAAACAGCCTTAACTGTGAATATGCTTTTATAAACTCTTACGTTTCCTTTCACCACGTAATTGCAGTCGTTCATAATGTCTCGAGCCAGGCCAAAGTCGCAGATCTTGGCCACTCGGCAGTCAGCCAGGAGCACATTCCTTGCAGCCACATCTCTGTGAATACACTGCAGACACACAAGCACAAACACATACGTGGCCAATGTGCAGCCATCACAATGACCACGTAAGATTTAAGTTGACCACTTTCGACCCGCATGTGTCTGTCATGTGCTATCTCTATGAATAATGAAAGCAAATGTAATGTACTGGTGCCGCAATTTGACTTTTTTTACATTTTTTGAGGCAAGGAACTCCAACCCTTGAGCCACCTGGTAGGAGAACCTCAGCAGATCATCCATGTCGAGGGGATAGGTGTCCACCTCGGCCTCCTCACAGGAAGAGCCTGGAAGGATTAGAAAAATGTCAAATGTTCTGTCAGCCTTATAGCCACAGACTTCGATGAGGCTTTGGGAAAACAGACGAAATTCTTAAGAAATTTCAACAGCTTTCACCTTCTAAGAACCCTGATGACGTCATTCCCTGGAAACTGCTGGAGGAGGAGACTCCACTGTCACTATAGATACACAGATTGAACATATTTTCAATAAATTAAACTTTTTATTAATATTTTTTTTCCATGAAATGCTTCCTTTGAACATATCTGCAAATTTTATAACTTAAGACTCTGAAGGCCAAGCATAGTTTTGGGTTTATTAATTATGACAAAACTAAATATACGAAGCGTCATATAACAGCTTAGATTGTACTAAGCAGCAGCACAAGCTGGACACATACGCCATGCCAGATCTACTGCAGCAGAAGCTGCATTCTTTTCAACTATTAGGACTCAGAAAGACATTTGTGAAATATTTACAGATGTCACAAGTGAATGCATATTACTGAAAGCAAAATTAACCTTCTGATGACTGATGACCTCTTTGTGAATAGATTTTTGTAGTCACTGGTTTCCTTCTTGATGCCCTGTATGCTCCTGACAAAGTCCAGAAAGGTTTCTGCCTTATTGCGGAGGAAGTTCTGAAGGTCGCCATGGCAACAGTACTCTGTGATCATCAACACTGGGCCTGATTGTAAGTACAGAAACAGACAAATACATCGTGTGACTTATAGAAAAAAATCCATATTTTCTAACAGCGGCCTATGAGATTCAAAGATTCAAAGAGATTTATTTGTCACATACATGGTAACCAGGTATGCCATACAGTGAAATGCAAACTGAATCGACAGGACACTGTGCGTGGTTTTGAGGATAGTGGTAGGTTCAAGAGCCTTATGGCCTGGGAATAGAAGCTTCTCTTAAGTTTCTCTGTTTTGAAAAATGAAGTGCTTGATTTTGAAGTTATTCCAAGGTTTAGATGCATGTACGGATCTGATGAATGATGCTAGTACCAGGCAGGTTCTGGTTGCGCTCACACACCTCCTTCAGTACATGCTCCCAGCAGGTTGACAATGTTCTCATGCCGTCCCAGGTAGCTGAGGATCTTCAACTCTGACATCAAGGCCTCTTTCTCGTCAGCTCGGGCCATAGCTGCAAAGAAAATTCTTAGTCGGATATTTCTTTGAAGGCTGTGGAATAAACATTGAACTGAATTCATTCATTCATTCATTCATTCAAACCAAATCATCTGATGGAAAATAATGCACACCCTCTGACCATGACGTAATGAACTATGAATTCAGTGGCGGGAGGACTTTTGAATCAAAGCAAAGGATGTATATATGTAAGACAAAACTTACGTTTAAGCATTTTAACTGCAACTTGCATCACATTGTCCTCCTTCCCCAGACCATAGGCGGTGGCCTCCACCACCTTTCCGAATGCCCCGCTACCGAGGACTTTACCTGGAAAAGGTGCAGTATTTCTTCAAATCTCCAGTGGTCTAATAGCAAAACTTTATACACACAATTATTTACTATAGTTTTTCACTTCTGTTCACCTTGCAGGCACCATTGTCTAATGCTGGATGCCTGGTTCCTTGAATGGTCACCACCTGCACATACTGGGCTCTAACATTACAAATGAGATAAAGCTTATATGTGACTTCTTCTAAGTAATTGCTGTACGCTGGATACTTGTTCATAATGTTTGGAATTTAAAAAGCAGTGTTCCAAAAATAAAACGTTCACCCGTGTATGTACGTAGACATGCGAATGACAACCAAGGGAAAACCACTCAGCCTGGATCGATCACCATGCAAGTGCAAATGCCATTAAATCAGCAAAATGCTGGCACTACGCTGAGCAGCCAGAGTTTAGCTGCATCACCACCTTTGACTCCTCGGCAGGATAACATTTTGTGAAATTTTAATGCATTTAATGAGTAAATAATACCAATGTGGTATCCTGTTTATTATCTGCAAGTATCTAATGTCATCTTGTGATACCTGCAGCACAACATTTCACCTTGGGTTGTCATCACATGATCATTATCTTAAACCTTCTGGTCACGTTTGTGCTGCACTTTTGTTTTGTACACACATTGTAGGCTGTGTCGGGCAAGGTTTCAACTAACTGAATAAATAAATAATCTGTTCTGAGCAGTCAGGAAATATTAACAGACGTGGTCAGACCTAGTTTCAGTTTGTCTCTGGGGAACTCCAAGGTCTTCTCATAAGGAAGCTGCAGGGGGTCAATAAAACTTGTCCCATCGCTGGCTTCAATGATCTTCCACCTAATTTCATATCTGGGTTTCTGGAGAACATGGAAACCTTATGAAAAATATTTTTTCAGTGCTGTGTGAACAGTAATTTGAGCTTGAGAGATCACTCTTCGCTATCATAGAAAACTACGGAGACTGAGCTTCTACAGCCTACCTGCTTGTACTTATAGAACATGATCATCAGGAGCAGAAGTAGGAGGCTGGCGACGCTGGCAGTCCCAGCAAGTATGGGGGTGAACATAGAGGACCAGTCTTCAGCAAAGAGGAAGAGAAGATATAATTCAGCATTTTATCACGATCAATGAAGGATAAATGTTTTGTGCTTTTCTGGCGCATTTGACGATTTCAGGTGATAAGTAAATGAACAAGAAGGTGAGAGAAGCCTTACAGGAGACTTCGGTGGTGAACGTGTCACGGGCCTCTCCGACAACATTAAGCGCCACACATTCCACGGTCATGGCGTGACTCGTCTGCTGTACAGTGAACACACCCTTCACCGTCACTGGTCCCACCTCTCCTTCCTCAGACATCTCCAGCTGTGTAGGGAGCAGCTTGGTGTCATTCTCACTGCACCTGCCAGCCAAAACAAAATAGATACCACCTATCTCAAATGCCAATATGAAAACATTTGTGTTCTGCAAATGCTGAATTTCCTCAACCCTGACCACAGCAGCGGCTGCACACATACATGGTTCTGATGCCGGGACATTGGTATGAGAAGACTGTGGGTGTTGGATACCCCGAGGAGGTACATGTGAAGGTGGTAGGATTCTCCCTTCTTAAAAGTGTAGACGGCTTTTCTGCCAAAATATGACAGATGAAAGCACAGTTAACACTTTGGTCGAACGGATGGTAGAAGAACTTTGTACCTTTTTCACGCAGAATCTGCCAAGCTCATCCTGTCTGCCTGATCTTTCTGCACAACTTTGCTTTTTAAGCTACAGACTTAAAATTTGCTAAGTCAGGTTTTTGTGCAGTCAGATTCATTACAATCCACAAAAGTGACTTACTGTATGGAATGCTTGAAAACTGAGACTTGGAAAAACATGCATACTCACACGCGTGCACACACACACTAAGTGATGTGTGCCAGTGAGAAAGAGGACAAACAGGCCTCTGAACTACAGCACTATAGAGTTTAATGATATATACAGTAATTCATTCCTTTTTATTCCACCTGTCCACATTCTGACCTTGGCAACACCTGCTCAGTCAGGTAGTTGTTACTACTACTATGCTGTGTTTTAAAACAGGACACTTGTTGCAGTACAGTCATGGCTGCTAAAAATACCACTACCATAAGAGTTAGTTGATGGACTTACTGTAGACGGAAATGAAGAAGGTGACTGAGGAATTGACGTGAATGTTGCTGGCGTAGAAGGTGTATTTGCCTTGCTCCTCAGCCTTTATCCTCTGTAGCAGCAGAACAGCTTCATATCTATGTCAAGATCAAGGTCAAAGTTAAGATTTATTTGTCATGGGTGAACAACACAGCATAGCAGTGTTGTCGCCATGAAAAGTTTTTGTTGCTGGGAATCCTCGGTAATATAATTATGTACATAAATATATAAATTTCTAAATAAGGCTCTATTATTTATAAATTTATATTAATTTAGATTATATATAATTAGGAAAAGGAAAAACAAACAAACAAACAAACAAATAAATAAATAAATAAATAAATAAATAAGGAGAGTAAATAAATAAGAATAGGGCATGAAAATATACATAGGAGGAGAGAGGGAGAAAAAAAAAAACAGCAGCCAAACCAACAACACACAGCAACCAAACCTACAAACACACCACTGATAGTTTTGTGAAAAGATGTGAAAGATCTCTACGTCTCACTTTTAGGCCAAGGCAAGGGACAGCAGTGGTTAACACGATATGTCGGAGGCAAAAAAAGAAATATACGTTACTTGTTATAATACTGGAAAAAAGAACTTCCCTCGGAGATGTTATGGGACACTGGGGTGCGCCAGGCCTTCTCCTGAATCTGAGGATATGCTTCTATCAGAACTCTCAGCTCTACATCGTCTGCCTCACTTAGTGTCACTTTCGTGCTATTCTGGGACAGCTCTGGCAGCAGCTGAGGTGAAAGCCTTAGGTAGGGCTTCTCTGTGACGTAAAGGAACATAGAAAAGAGGCGTCTGACTTCTCAGCATCCGGTGGTGCCACGTTAGCTTTTCAAGAGTGACGTCTGAGAGCTGAACCCCACCGTCCTCCATGTACTTACCAACAACCCAAAGAAACGTGCTAGCGCTGTTAAGCCCAGCCTCATTGGTGGATTCACAGGTGTACTTCCCCGTGTCCGTCATTTTCACCATGGGAATTGTCAAAGAGTACCTGCCTTTAGTTTTAATGGTGCTGTAATCTACCTTTTCATCAGTTGTCACGTTCTGAAAAACAATAGAAAAACATTGAGTGATTTTATTATTTTTCTTTTTGCGACTGCCACCTTTGCCTATGGCAGTTATCTTAGCTACGGGCCACTACTTTTCACGATTTAACTGTTTACACAGCGCCGTGCCTTCCTCAGTGAGGCTATAGCAGGAGCAAGAATTGAACCAGGGGTCATCATTCAGCAAGGCAGTAACCCTAACCACTGTGCTACCCCTTTAAAGACATATACGTACATCTATACACTATAAAGGAAAGCACAAGGCTGAGAATTGTGGAGCTGGCAGGGGAAAGCGATCCAGCTTCAGGGTACAGACCAGCAGCACTCACATTGTTAGATCTGTGTTTCCAGCTGACCATGTACAAGATGTTGGGGTTGGACACAAGGCACTCTATCTGTAGCTGTTCACCAACGATGCGCACGTACTCTTTTGTCTCCAGGATCACATCGGGTGGCATGCGAATGGCTGGAAAAGAGAGACGTGTCTGTCGTATTTACAAAACCTAGCACCAGGTTTTGTAAATGTTGTCCTGTATGAGAATTTTTCATTTGCAAAAGTGGGAAAAAATTGGCAGCCTACTTTGGGAGACCTCAAGGACAAACAGCTTGGACTTTGCCTCAATTCCATTGATCCGGGCAGTGCAAACATAGTTTGCGCTGTAGCTGGGCTTGAGGTTCCGAATTAGGATTCCCTTCCTGGGGTCTGCTGTGTAGTTCATCCCTGGGGGTGGCGCTGTGCCGTTCTCCAGGAGGAGGGAGAAATCTGTGGCGCTGGGGTCTGTCAGCAGACACTCAAAGGCACAGTCTTCACCTTCCTTCTTATTGAGCCTCACAGTCTTCCGCATCGGCACAAAAAGGTTGTTTTTATCTGCAAGCAAAATGCAAGACTTTTAATCTCATAATGGGACGCCAACTGACCTGGATAAGTGCGACTTAGGAGTTCCATACCTTTCACGTAAATGTAGCCGGAGGTGAACACATTTTTGAGATTGTCATACGTGCACGTATATGTGCCTGTACAGCTCGCTGTTGCATTGGTTATTTTAATGGACTGCTTGGAGAGTGTCCTCTTGCATGTGGCTGGCATGACCCAGTGCGTTGCGCTGTCTGCATCACAGCTCATCTCGAGGTTCGTGCCGGCGGCCACAACCACCTCGGGTCCATGCAGCACCTGGGAATTCAGCCTTATGACAGGGGGTCTCCAATCTGCAAGAAAGTCCAAAGCTATCGATGAGTGAGGGTCATGGAGAAGCAAGGTGATCTTCAGGTGAGACAGACACTGTGCACCTGCACAGGAACAGGAACTAAAACTGTCCTGTTTGCTTGGTTTTTGTTCTTATTTATTGTTGCCTGTCAAATATTAAAAGGAGGATGAAAATGAAATATTTTAAAATTGAAAAGTGTTCTAAACATGACATCTTTTTTACATCAGCGATATATGATGAAGTCAAAAGGCCACCACTTTGTTTTCTTCTTTATACAGCACAACAAAAGACTGACATCTTAAGGATCAGCAAAGCTACATCTATCGCAAAAAAACACGATGGTCATGCGTTCTCGAGCATGCTTTCAACATTATTTTTATTAGATGCAGCACGCGAAATGTAAAACTGGCCGACACTTTTCTGTTTGACCGCCAGCGAGTAAAAGGAGAATTCTTTTCTTTATTCTCTAGAATATTCAGCAGTTTCCTCTCATGAGGTCTCTAAAACAACAAGCGTATCTCATCTGCCTCTTGGTGGGGGGAGGGTTCTTTTCATGACATTTGAAGATATGAATCTGTGAAACTGCAAAGCTGATAATTATGGTGTTGTTTTAATATTAATAATAGTTAAATTAATTACTATTATTTACCAGGGCAACTATCAACATCTTAAATCTTACTTGGTGCGACAAAGGGTGCCCCTTAAATTTAAATCGCGCTTTGGTGGCACTTTCAAACATATGTATGACGGTAAAAAGGAAATTTTTGAACAGAGAGAGAGAAAGGCCCGAGTTCTCTTTATTATCCAATGCGTTGCTAACAGTCATTTTTTTTTCTCCATACATCCAGTATCCATATTTTTAGAGAGAGGCCCCAAGACAGGTCTACACACTCACCTGTGCAGACACACACACACACACACACACACACACACACACAGCAAGTTTATTCAGACTTTTCAACTGCCCCAACGTTAAAAACTCCGAAATGAATATGTTATACAAAAGTTTCCTGTCAGTCTACTGTTTCTGTTCTCTCCCTGAGAGAACACAGCAAGGCACTACTCGTGTTCACCTTGTGCACCTTTTAAGTTCACCTGCGCTAACCATCTGCGCGTAACTTCTGAACTTTCACGTTGTCAACTCTTATGGTGACGTCTGCATACGTCCACCGTCATCGGCCGCATCGCTCCTCTGCGTACGCGGTTTGACCACTTTGTAACGTCGCTAAATAATTTCGGACAATTCTGAAAAGACTGGCCATAACGTCAAACACGTTCTCTTTGGATTTGTTCGAATTTTTAGAATAAATCTCCAAGGAAAAAAATAACCTGTTAAGAACGCTTTTTGTATTCGTTTTATTTTTTTTGTATTTTTTCTTGCTCAGAATATTGTACAAAAAGATATAAATCGTACAGATGAAAACAGAAAGACAGATGCTTGAACACATTCATTCACAAAGCTGTTAAGCTGACGTAATCTTGCTTAACAGTGGGGCGGCTGGTAAGAGCAGGGTGTCATCTCAAGGGGTAGCTAGGGTCCGACAGCGTGGCGACCGTGCTTCTCAGACGGGGCCTTCTTGCTCAGCTCCTGCAGTTGAGTGCTGATCCTAGACACCTGCAGCAGCAGAGCCTGGTGGTTCTCCAGCAACAGACTTTGGTGTTTGGCCAGGTTCTGGAGGTTCAGCAGCTGCTGGGCCCCATGGTCTTTCATGACACGCAGTATCCGGATCATTTCGGCCTGCCCGCTGGCAACCTCCCGCTGCTCCTGGACCAGTTGGGAGAGCCCCTCCTTGAGCTCATCCACACCGCAGCAGACAGGGGGCGCAGCTGTCGAGGGCTCCTCGTGCACTCTTTGCTCGGAAGCAAAGCTGCCGGTCATAGCAACGGCTTCACTTTGAGGTTCATCAGCTAGAAGAAGGATAAAAGCATGATGACTGAACGGAAAAGTGTCTCATTTCATTGAGATAAATGTTTGACACGACTGCGACAGACATTTTCTTCGCCTTTGCCTTTTTACTAAAAAACTGGTTTTTGTTATTAAGGGACGACTAGCAAACGGATTGAGCAGTTTATTCATTTTAATGTGCTTGTTTTTTCATAATTATTTACAGTGGCTGCACATTTATTAACTTGTGAACTGTAACACAGGACTTAAGTGAGTTTAACAGAATTCACTCCGTACTTTTGTTCAGGCTGCAGCAGTAGCGTAACCCTAAAAATGAAAAATTACATAATTCAGTCAATTCAAGTAAATCTGAACTAATGTACGGTCATTTTCCAATCGAGGTCTTCGAAAGTGAGGTCTTCAGATTACCAGCGTACCCAGAAATATCGACATCCAAATAAGTTAAATATTTCATAATAAGCGAAGGAAGTAAATGCTTACCATGGCCTCCAAGGACTTTCAAACTTTGACTTTCAATAAAACAGCATAATGCGCATGCAGTGTGTGCAGCGTGGAGACCAGGACAGTAAGAAGTATGCTATACGCTTCTTTGGTTCAAAACGGTTGCTCTTGTGCAATATTATTTCTTTAAATTGATAGACTGTTGCTATTTGAACTTCAACACAATAAGAATGCCTTGGTGTTCTCAACAATTGCAGTGAATGATTTCAAAATAGCAGGGACGCGATCTTCATTCTCTTTCATGAGGATCCAGCACTTTTGGACCTGCAGCAAAATGGACATTCATTAGTTAAAAAAAAATATTTTATTTAATTTGTAAAAATAATTTTATTCTTGAAAATGCGTTCATATAACGTGAGTGACTTTCTGGCTTTGTACATTTAGAGTGGTTGTGCATTATTTTCTTCTCAATTTGACAGTTCTGATGAATAACTAAATGAAATATTTTCCATAAAATTCCATGTTATACGGCAATAAAATGTGAACAAGGAAGTACAGTAAATACTTTTTACAGCCATAATATATTATTATCTCGCTTTTTTGCAGATCTAAACGTATACTACAATCACAGTGAAAGGATGAAAATTTGTCCACTTACTTTGATGTATGGCGATGAGGTAAAAGGACAAAACTGTCAGTCTTCTGCGGGCCAGAATGTTTCTTCTTCTTGATCGCTTGGAAATTGCACTGATTTTATCTTTAGACTATGAGTAATATTAAACGCGGTACAATTTTAAACCAAAATTATTTTTTATGTGACAGGATGATACAGTTGATGGACATGGACTCGGCGGTAGGCATGCTGCACCATTTAGGGTCTCAACACAACATAAGATAATGAAGGTGACACTAAGTGGCCTTACACCAAAGAGAAAAAGAGGAAATGAAAGTGACTGAAAGGGGGGCCATATAGTAAATGTCACAATCTGAGAGCCGGCCACTCGATGCTCCAGGAAACACATTGTGCTGCCAAAGTTAACTACAGAGACGAGGCACTTTGCTTCAGTTTCCCATTTCCTCGTACACTTCTGCTTTCACTGAGGAAGGGTGCCAACAAGACATGCTATGTTTACACAGACCTCAACATGCAGGACAGACCCAGTGGTTCACCAGATCAGATGGAAAAGAGAAAGAAATTCATTTTAAATTTGGCTGATGAAAATGCCAGTGAGGAATTCCCTAATGTGTAGAAAGGAATGTCTAATTTCAAAAATAACAACATTCTAAAATTAATAAAAAGTAATACAATAAGACGCAAATGCAACAAATACCATGCAGCGCGGTCTGTACAGTTAGAAATGGCAAATGCTTTTGTTACGAGGAAAGATTGTTATTTGTATATCGAACAGCACCCTTTATGCACTGCAAATCAAACCGCCATGAAAACTGGCACCCCTTAGGCCGTGTGAATAGATGGCTGAGGACTAAATTGCCATAGCAGGTTCACGTCTAAGATTTGGATTTCATGTTAAGGGAAGGATGTAAAATCTGATGGACTCATCTGTGTGAGTCAGTATGATACAGTTTGGAATATCAGATGAATATGAGCTGTAGCAACTAGTATTTTGTGCAACTTGTCAGTAATTGTACACAGTCAATTGGCGCAAATACATACAGTGTATATGCAGTGTATGCGAATTAAAAAAAAGCATATAAAATATAAATAACATAAATATATAAATTGCATAAAAACTATATCAAGGATGGAAAACCCTGTTCCTCGGGAGCCACAGACCATGTTAGTTTCAGTCTAGCTGGTCTCGTCCTTGATAGAATGAGCGGAAAACGTAAAGATATCCATCACCAAATAGGGAAAGTCTCTTCCGGGATGTTTATTTTTATGTCCTTACAATGAATAATGACATCATTATTCATTTTTTTTCCATTGCGATAAAACTAATGTTGCCACAATTAATGTTTAGGGAAAGGAATACATTTGAACAATTAAATATTAATAGTTTAATAGTTATTCTGCTTAATTCAGGTCTTTTTCAACTTCAAAATTACAGATTTTTTTTCCTGCGCAAATGCACGTTTATTATTACAATTTCGGTGTTTTACTTGGGCTAAATGGTACACAGACACGCACATTTGGTTTATGTATTGCGTCCAGTAAAATTTCAGTGAGCGTTAAATTGGAATTTGGAAGGAAACCAAGCAAACCCCGTGAGTGAGCTACATCACTACAGCTGCCTACCACGTTGAAGTTATTTCAATGTATTATTATTATTATTATCAAACTTGAACTGTGCATCAATGCATGATGTTTTGTTTTATCGCAATGGAAAAAAAATTGAAACTCACACGGACTATTGGGAAAAATTAGGTACCCAAAATAACTGATTTTTGTATTAGCTTCCATGTTTGGTCACACATAAGCACTGGTGCAAAAATAGGATGCGAAAAAAGGGAGGAGTGTGTTGGCCCAGCCTTTTAGACATGATGTCTTTTGCAATTTTTTATTGATTGTTGGTAATAAAACAGAATGATCTGAATTTGTATATTACGTCCACAAAGGTTGAAACTGCAATTCCACCCAGGGGTTTGCTTCTAAAAACTGCTCTTTTGTTTATATAAAGGAAAATCTTAGCATTAGGGTTAGGGTTAGGGTTTACTGAAAATATAAACCTGTGGCCAGGAAATATTGGTTCTTCAAAGAAACAAATGTATATTTGTATGCAACACATAATTCATATTACCTTTTTTCTCCTCACAGAATTTTATAGCTCTACGTAAATATTCATATACAGTATGCTTGTATTTGCAATACTTTCAATATATCTAAATTATGTGTACATCATTTGAAAAACTGAAATATACTACATTATTTTTGTGCCAAAAACATGCCATTTTAAAATCAAAACATACACAGAGTACAAACATACCATATATTGTAAAACTTGCATTTGTGTTTATGTAAAGAATTGTGTTTGCACCCTTATTTTTGATTAATTAAAACAACATTACGTAGCAAAATGTTAGGAATTTGATATAAGGTTTTGGAATCATAAAAAAGCAGTTTAAATGTATAACATCGTGCTTCAGATAAACCTGGAGAACACCTTAAATCTTCTGAGTGGTTAGCACACAGATGAAGGTTTTCTGAAAGTCAAGTAAAAGAGAGGATGGAGAAGCCAGCTTACCTTGGGCTGCACAGTGCAGAGTGCCCAGGATGAGAACCAGGTAGATCATCCCTGTTCTCTGCTCAGCCCCAAATCTGTGTCAACTGGCAACCTTTGCTGGTCAGGTATTGAAATCGAACTGAGGACCACACTGTGTTGGCGCTCAGTTCCTTGCTGCTGTAACTTCTGCTTTTCCCCACAGCTGACCACAGTCTCACGCTAGAGGCAGAGACTAAGACCTGCATGCCTAAATAAATGAACTGAAGTTTTGCACAGGATGATGCGGTGGAAGGTGAATACAGCATCGCCCAATCTGTTTTGTGCTTTTACTCAGGAAAGGGTTTCATTTCAGAAAGATCAAAACAAACTGATCAGTTTTCCCTTGGGGTTGCTTACTCTTGACTCCATGTACGCACCATTTAATGTATTTTTCCTGTGAAGGAAGTTATGCTGAGCTTCTGTATAAGATACACTGGAAATAATATTTTTGCCTTAAGCTACGCTTGAAGCCATTTTACCTACTTCCCAAAAACAGACCTTTTGGGAAGTTTCTGAGCATTGAAATAAATAAGAACTATACCTCACAGACAAAGAGAGAGACACATTTCTACAGTTTCTACAGTACAGTTATTTCAATGCATGCAACATCCTAGTCTCCATCTTTGAGGATCCGTGGATGCTGATACCAGAGTTGCTACATGTTGGAATTCTTTTTGGGAGGAGGAATATTTTAGGTAGAAGGTCATAATATTCACAGGGGAGTTATGCTAATAAGGAGAAGTAAAGGATTTTGTGTATATATGCTTCATACCTGGAAATAAAGTAAATTCATTCATTCATTCGTTCATTCATTCATTCACTTATTACCTTTAACTACCTAATCCTGGTCAGGGTCACAGAGATCTGGATCTTATCACATTCTCTATCACAGGGTGGCCACACATACACACATGCATTTACACACTGTAGGCAATTTTGAGTGAACGACTGACCTAAAATACATGTCTTTGGACTGCGTGAGGAAAACAACGCAGGCAGAGAGAGAACATGCAAACTCCACACAGACTGAGCTGGATTCCAACCCATGCCAAGTCCTGGTGATGCAAGGTAGCAATGCTACTCCCTGCACCACTGTGCTCCCCATGTTGTAATGATAAGGATAATATTTTAGAACACCGATAGCAGAAAGTCTCCCATGAGAGTAAAAAATAGTTATTTGTTATTTTTTAAATACGTTCCCACCAAACTTGAGGGGAGGCGTTGTCCATTTATGCCAGGACTTACGGATGAGTAAGTGCTTTTCACATTTCCCTTCCCTGCTATTTTGAGAAATGCCATCAGTAGCAAATATGAGAGTCAAGTAGACCAAACTAAAAAACTTTAACATTTCGTTTGACAGTACTGAGGATAAGATCATGGAATTTGACAAACACAGAATATTTGTTCTCAAATAATAGCAGAGTTGCCTTGAAATTATTGTGTACATAAATGACAAGTGGCTCAGTGTTCATATTAGTAAATTCTTCAGTTGGAGAATTTATTCTTCAGTAAGACAGACTTGACTGTTTGATCTAACTGCATTTTATCGGCACAATTATTTACTCTATTATTGTTTTTATTCTTCTTTTTTTATTTATTCTTAAAATAAATTTAAAACTGAGAAGATAAAAGACGGTATCGGTGTGAGTACATTAGTTCTATAGTTTTTTGTGGATTTGAAACTGCTGGGGAAGCCTTGCACATGTGACTTCTGCGAGACATTCAGGTGTGTAGGTTCAAGTAAAGAGCAGTACGGAATTGTATTTTGGTTTCGTTGGAGCGAAACGTTAGAAATTTTTTTTTTAAATCATGATGCTATTTTGAGGTGCTTTTTTATTTGACAATGTGAAATGGGAAATACAATAGATTAACTTTCTAAAAAAAAACCGAGGAAACCAATCCTAAAATAAGCTTTAAAAAATGTGCATTTTGTTGATCTCCGTAGGGATTAAAACATGAAAAAGCCATAATAATTTAAACAAAAAAAAAACCTGCAAATATAAAATCCATCTGTTACCATTAATAACTTAATAATAAATGAATGTATGCAGTATGCTTGCTTGTGTTTTACAGTGTAAACAAAAACAACACCAATAATAAACAAGTACACTGAATAAAAGGGACTCAGTACGTAGTGCTCCGGTATCCATAACATTTTCTAACATGGCTTGATGTACTCAGATGAAACATGGAGGCACTGAAATTATTTATTTTTACAGTGTTAAGCAATACAGAACGGGAGGCTGTGGTCCACGCCCATGTTACACTTATCTGAAAGTGAAGTGACAGTTATAGACAACAGGAGAGTTGCAGAGATCAAATTTATTCACGTTTGTGAACCATCGTTTCACACTAAAATGGCCTTTTATGCTGCAGTCAGCAGGTTGCCCATTATTTTCTCAAGCTTGTACCTTTGTGATTTCAAAATGATCTCTTGTGCGTGTAGAACATCATTGCATCAACAAAAATTCCCTGTGCCAAATGATTTGCATTTCTATCTATACATAGCATCTATAGGAAAAAGCAGAAGGAAATTATCTGCAGAGCTTGTACATTTCATGAACTGGCATAAGAAATTGTAGCCATCCTGCTTTAAAGCCCCTCACGACCGATTATTTGGATTTTAAGACAGAGCTTTTCCTAAAATGCCACCACGTAAAATATCACTGTAAGAATCCTAAATAATATTTACAGAAAACAAAATACTAGTTAGGTTATTGTATTTGTAACTTGGTTATTGGCTACTTCATGCTCAGCAAACACCATTCCTTTAGTACCTGTGAGCTTTATTTATCCAGCTGCATGAATGGGTTAAAAAAGGTTTTAAAAAAAAGGTTCTGTAAGGATCAATGCAAAACATCAGTAAAAGAAATAGATTTTAAAGCAATGTTATCAGAATGTCTTTAAGTGGCCGCTGCATTAATGCTTCAATACTGCATGCCGACCGCACCACGCGGATCATTTTGCCTCAAAACAGGTCTAAACTCCGAAAAAACTTCAAGCCCAATTTCTAATTAAATATTCCATTCCTGCACAAATGTGAGTGGTTTTCTTTCCAGCTGAAAGCAAGAACTGTGCAAAATAGAAATTAGCCATCCAAATTGAATTTAAAAACATTACTCTGCCTTGTACTTTCATGCAGCTAACATGCATGCTTATGTATTTTTGTCAAACTAGCTGAGTTACTTGGTGCTCCCTGAGTCAAAAATTGCAGAGGTGGAATGGTAAAAATAAAGCACATTATTATTAATATTGCTGTATTAGTATTATTATTAGTAGTAGTATTACCATTAAAGTGCTGGCATGTAGTACATAAGTATTGTTAGTGCTGTTGAAGAGGCAGACACAGCAAAGAGCAACGAGGAAAAGAGTAATAAAAAAATCATCAAATTTTATTATCCTATTATTTCTACTGTGTGCATTGTGTAAAATTTCTTAAGTTTTACTTTTTTTTGTGTGTTTTATTAGCATGACAAATGCTCACCTGTATTGTCAAAACAATTTAACAACAATATTAACAACAGCACTGTACAACAAGCAGCAAAAACCTGGAAAACAGGCAAGTGGTTGTAGCAGTTTAATAATAATATTTTAATTAATAATATTAGTAATAACCAAATAGTTTCAGTTACTTTCAGTTGTGTATATATTATAGCCCCTGGGTCCTGTTGCTGCTTGGTATGATGATGATGATGATGATGATGATGGGGTTTTTCCATCTCTGAAGCACCCCCCCGCCTTCCCCAGTCACCCCTCCCTCTTACCAGTACTATACATACTTCACACACACCCCCGCTCTGTGGCCAGTTCTGTTCTTTATCCAAGAATTCACAGTCCCCTGCCCAGTACCAGCAGCCCTCCCTATTTTTATTCCATTTGGGTTTTTAAAACAAAAACCAAACAAATGTATATGCTACGTATCACCAAACTTTATTACTTTTCAGTTTGTTCAGTTTAGTGTGCTTCTGTGTTTGTGTCATAAACTACGTCAGCATGTTTCTGTGTGTGTGTGTGTGTGCGTGTGTGTGTGTGCGTGCACGTGCACATGCGCACACATGTGTATATGTGAAAAAACACATCGCGGTCACGGTCATTATGTACACTATTGCAAAGTCAGTACTCACGCCTTTCCAACCCTTGTCATAGACTTACCTTTAAATGTCCAAGGCAGTAAGAAGCCTTTAAGGTGTTTTTAATGAACTTGACTACGCAAAAACCTTGGTTAGAGTGAGAAGTACCTGTGTGCCAAGTTTCAATTCTGTACAAAACTGTGCATAAACAACAAATAACCAGTGACTGTTCTTTTTGTAGATAGAGATAAAAAAGCCAACAATATTATTTGCTCTGTTATTTATTTGTAGCAAACAAGAGCATCTGTGTGGTCAAATGAAAATCTTTATTTCTCCAGAAATGACATCGCCAAAAAAGGTGATAATTTAAGCTGTGATTTACTACAGATCAACCTGCTTAAGTGCTGTAGTTGTAGAATGAAGAACACTGGTGCAAAACCCTACACTGCAGCATTTTCATGTTGTAATACATCAAAATTTTCATATCACTTTACATTCAATCAATTTTGATGAATTTGGCTGAACTTGAGTGGCCACACAGAGTCCTGACCTCAACCCTACTCAACATTTTTGCACTGGAACGTTGACTGCGAGCCAGGCCTTCTGGCCCAACCTCACTGATGCTCATGTGGCCAAATGGCTACAAATTCCCACAGCTGCACTCCAAAATCTGCTGGAAGACCTTCTCAGAAGATGGAGGCTGTCAAAGCAGCATAGGGGAGATGGCAACTCCATATTAATGGCCATGGGTTTGGAATGGGAGGTTCAACAAGCACACGAGTGTAATGCTTAGGTGCCCACATATTGTGCTATAAAGATGTTAAGATTTGCATTGGGTGTGATGAGGGTGGACAGGACTAAAAAAAGAGTATATTAGAGGGCCAGCCCGAGTTAGACGGTTTGGAGACAAAGTCAGAGAGGCGAGATTGCGTTGGGTTTGGACATGTGCAGAGGAGAGATGCTGGATATATCGGGAGAAGGATGCTAGGGATGGAGCTGCCAGGCAAGAGGAAGAGAGGAAGGCCTAAGAGGAGATTTATGGATGTGGTGAAGGAGGACATGCAGGTTGTGGGTGCAACGGAGAAAAATGCAGAGGACAGGAAGAAGTGGAAACAATTGATCCGCTGTGGCGACCCCTAACAGGAGCGGCCGAAAGAAGAAGAAGAAGAAGATTGTGTTATAAATGCAACCTTGTCTACTGCAATGTTTAGTGTTACCTTTTTATCTTTTACATGGCTTTGAAATGTGACCAGTTGTTGATTTCTGCAATGGGCACTGTTCCTTTTCCTTCAGCCACTTTTTATTAATGTGCAACAATTCTATCCTGGAGCTTCCGTACATCACAGAGAGTAATCCTTCCTTCAAATACAGAACAAAGCAAAAAGTGTTGGTTACCATCTTTTCACCACAGAAGGCCGAGGGTCACAAGAAGCTTCATCAGGAGATGCTTTACATGTGTGTCAGTATATGACGCAGCAGGTAACATACTGGTGTGAGCAGCTTCCTTGCAATGTGAGCATCCTTAGTTTTCAATCTCACTCTTACTGGAATGCACTTGATCAAGGTACTTACTCTACGTTCATGAAGTAAGAATGCCACCCATCGATCATTAACCATTTTATCCTGGTCTGAGTCACAGCAGCTTGGACCCCACTCTGGAATCACTGGACACTAAGCTACAAAACTACAGCCTGGATGGGGCACCAGTCCATCACACACACAGTTTCACACATGCAGTCACACACAATGAGCAATTCAGAGTGACCAATTAACCTAAAACACATATTTCTAGACCGAGGGACGATGCCAGAGCGCCTCAAGGAAGATCAAGCAAAGCGTACACAGACCGAGGATTTGAACCTACAAACAGCTGACACACTGTGATAAGGACCCCTGCTGTTTAAATTGAAAAACCATTTCAAAGTTGTGTATCTAATATTCCCTGGGACAAAGTTTGGCTACTGCCTCACAAATTCAATAAAATTTAAATTTAAAAAAAAGCATTTTAAGTCGCCTAGGACACAGTTGTCATCTAAACCTAACATGGCGACAGTTGATAATAAAGTCACCTGTATGTTCTCAGGGCAAGATGGTGCACCCGTGTATTAGGCATCAGAAGCAGCAACAGATATAACTTATATGCACAAAGCATAAAGTTTCAGGATTTGTGTCCGGTATGGTTTACATTTGTCATTTTTTACTGCTTTGTTAGTTCTTTCAGTCCTGACCTTGACCTTAGCAGCAGCCATTTTGCTACCAACTTCTGTCTGACACTTAGTCTTCAGAAATAACGTAGGTACGATGACCATCAATTGCTACTTTCCTGTTGAAGAATAAGTCACCTATAATGTTGTTTAGTTCTCACTGTGCACAACATGATGCTCAAAAAAAAACCCACAAAAAAACTAAATAGAGTAGAATAGAATAAATCTATGCAAATATACCCAACACCACAGTAACAAGTCAAAATTGTCATATATAACATCTACCTGCATCAATGTTATGTAATAAAATGTTAACATGTGCAAGTGTTTGATTCATTTAATTCAGTGCTGTTCCCTTGAGATTCTTCTGGTCATTTTCAGCAGGTTAACTGTTGATGTGAGACCTTAGGTGACTCTCCTAACCTTTAACGTCATTACTCAAGTTTCATTTCTTCTTTGAGAAGCTTTGGTTTGGAAACAGGCCAAAGGGTTTAGAGAACATACTGAAAAGCCACGTATTGTTTAAATTGGCTTAAACCGTGGATGTGTCTGCATTAAAAAGTAATGGCTGCGCACATAATCCAGGGCCAACAAAGTGTATGTTCAACTGACTGAATCCGATGAATGAATTTGGAATGTCGAAGGACAGCTGTGCCCTAAGGAGGAAATACCAGCTTTTGAGAAAATACACCTGCAGGGTTCATGAGTTGTTTTAGCTCTACAGCTATGAAACTTTATGACATGGTGATGCCGTGCCTGAGTCTGAGCGTTACGAAAGCCTGGTCCTCTCAAGCGGTCAGAAAGCGAAAGGTGTGCGTTTGTTCAGCTACCGTGCTGTTAAAGTTACTGTCAAAGCTTTGCTCACTCAAAAATTAAGTTTTTATGTGACTGTATACCGTATTTTGCTCTGTCAGGCAAAAAACAGAAGGTTGAAGTGCAAACCTGCAAGGGATTATGGCTGAGCATGATTTTCACAGCACTCCTGATGGCCACATGATCTTCAACACGATGCTGACATGAAATTCTTCAAATAAACCGTGGAGCGCAAAGGGGTTGCAAACCTGGGAACACTGTGAATTTGGTGGTTTCGGCTCAAGCTTCTGTCTGCTGAAATTCCCGGCAGACTTTCGAGCAATAACTGTACTGCACACCGGGGTGGACGCCAAGTCTCTTGTAACAAACACGCTGCACTGCACCCTGCTGGCAGAGTTGCAACGCGCCCACCATGAAGAATGGAAAGGAAGGTGGGCTGAACGGCTTTGTGGGGCTTCCTGTGAAACCGAATCCATTTTTATGTGCCACAGTAGTGCTAAAATTAAATATATTCCTTCATTATTACGCCCAGTGAACAGCGTGCTTTTCAGCCCCACCGCAATGCCTTCAGAACACAAAGTGCAGCAAACGCTTCTTTTGGCCTAGCAAAGCACTATTCTAATGAAAGATATGCTTTGAAGCTTCCAACAACTTTCACTGAAGGAACTTTTGGAATGAATAAGGAACTGACTGCTTTGCGGGCTTCTGTTCGTTGTTCAATTGGCCTTGGACCGACTTTTCCAGAAAAGACTTTTCAAAAAGTGCATGGGGAAACCTGTGTCCACAACTGATGCTAAAGTCTTGTCTCCCATAAATAAATGTAAAAATAAATAATACACCGTGTATGGATACTGAAACAAAACGCTTAAAGGTGTTCCTTCTTTTTAAAGAATGCAAGGCTAAAATGCTCCCCAGGTTCAATGTTATCTCGGTTTTTGCAGCTTCAATTGTTGTATCAGCCAAGTTCCACAGGATGGCGTGATCTTCACGCTAACTGTTTGATTTGGCTTCCCTGAGCTTGGAAAAACAGGGAACGGTGGGTTTCCTGGGCTCCATTTCAGTGCACAGAAAAGTAAAGGGAAGCTTTAGTTTTGACTTTATTTTGCATTAAAAATAGCAGTCTCTATTTCTTCCTCAGGATGGATCACGACCGCTGAAGAGTCACCACAGCGCTTGCAACGCTACTGACAAATTTCTGCATGCTGCTTACCGGAATTTCGGTTTTCGCATGCAGAAAGGATGCAGGATTGATTTACGGTGAACATGACAGCACCACTTTGTCCAGGGAACTGAAGTACCCTGATTTTTTTTTTTGTTTTCGACCACGCGCCGTGTTTCCCGGCTACTCACGCACGCCGCGTTGCCCCGGCCACAATTAGCCTCAGCCGGTCAGGCGAGCCGTTTTTCAAAGTAAATCAGCTGACATTTCCTCGCATGGTGCTGTGTTGGGCAGATGTTCTCTGTGTTTCTGGAGCAGGAGCAAAGCACCCAACTCCTCATTAGGCCTCCCCCTCGAGCTGCCCTCCCCCCCTCCCCGAAACGATTATGAGCCGAGGCCAAATATTTGTACGCCCATCTTCCTGCTTTTCCTTTGGCCAAACAGCAAGAATCATTTAAAAACTTGTTTTTATGAAAGAATAAATACTTTTATACCTGAACCAACCGCATACTGGATTACACATTATGTCCAAACCCTTCATATTGGTGTGAACTTTCGGACATGGGATGCTAAGGATTTATTTGCTATAAAAGTGTACGTATGTGTGCAGTAATTCAAATTACAAAGTGGTTGTGCATTGGTGGCCTGGAAGGCCTTAAATTTTGTGGCCTATTTATGATGCTGAAAATCATGACAAATTTCATGTTTGTGAGTATCATCACTCAGAAATAGGAAAGTATTATTGTTCACGTGTTCACGTATTTTTCTCACTCTTTTAGTTTAATGTTCATAAGGCGCTTTCAGTGGGGAAAAAGAAATACAAATATTGTATTATGGATTTAGTCATTATTCTGAAAGCAATACCTGTGTCCAATCTATCAAAATGCAAGCAAGTTTCCTTTTTCTAAAACTAAGATAATTATTAACACAAGATAAATGCCTGCTTGTCCTCCTTATTGCCTACACTGGCAAATATGAAAACTTTTTTCAAATCTGGTGACAAGGTGGTTATTGTTGCTGGTGGGTTTTATTTTAATAACGGAAAGTATTTTCAAATTATTTCATATTTGCAGATGGTAATGGCATGAGAAATAGCTGCTGCTTCAATAAACATCTCTATTAAATGAATAAATTTCGATTAAAATTTAAAGCAAACTTAAAAGTTCCTTTAGCATTAATTTTCAGTTACTTTTACATTTTATTTCTAAATATTGGTCTACTAATAATGAAAACACTCTTAGGAAAAAAGTGCTTGTTTAAAGTTACAGTTGTTAATACTCCAAACATAAAGAAAACAATCACTTTTAAATGAAGTAAAATGTCAGTAAAATAATGAAAGCATATTTGTAGTTTTGCTATGTAAGTGCAATGGTTTAATTTATTTTAAAAAGTACACATTTTTTGAGCAAAATGCTTTGCCTTAATTTAGGATTTGGTTTACATTTACAAATTAAATTTAATAGTGCAGTACATTCAGTATCATCAGTATTGTTTCCATTTTGACACAGTCTTACCAGAATCATTCCTCTGCACACACGAAAAAACAAGAATTATTCCAGCAAAATATTATTTCAAGCTGAACAATTTGCACTGAGTTTTAAAAAGCATGGTTGCTTCACTGTCTGTGTGGACTCCCTGTGGTTTAACATTTTACAGCTTTCATTAAGGAAACAAAAGTTAAAATGTGTTAAAAGGTTGAATTCAACCAGCAAAAAACACCCCACTGTTAAAATGTCCACGATGATCTCCACCTGTAAGCGTTACTATAAAAAATACAATCGTGTAAGTTGAAATACTGTACATGCAGATCTGCCTTGATATTAAATTTATTCCAAATTATGTCATGTATTTAAAAAATTGTGGCAATCTCTGGAGCCACTTTTACAGCTTGTGTGTGTGTGGGGGGGGGGGGGGTTAGTACCGGAGCCAGTTTACGACCCCTTTGTGATCCCCTGTTCGTTTGATACCCAGCGAGGCACCACTAGGGTAACCAGGGTAAATTCCAAGTGTGACAATGACAATTACCCTCAATAAATAACTACGTGGCGGACCCGACAGAAGAGCCTGGAATGTGGCCGCCCCCCGCTAGAGACCCTGCCAAGGAAACATGGACACATTAGCACAAATATTATAATCCAACATGTACTGCAAACGCGCTTTTATTACATGCAAAGTCGGACAACAGCGGCAAAATGCCATCCAGCCGACATTTTTTAACCTAACTCTATTATTATTATTATTATTATTATTATTATTATTATTATTATTATTATTGTTGTTGTTGTTGTTGTTGTTGCTGCTGTTTTTCATATTTTTCCTTGTTTTCATGATGTTATGTAACGCTTTATTATACAAATTGTCCGCCACAACAATTTATGTCAGCTTATTGAAGGACTTTAAAAAAGCGAAATTATAGCAAGAAATTTAACCTCACAACAACTTTAAGTGCTTAAAATTCGTGCGTGGTTTCATGAAAATGAGGACGACAGCCTTTTTGTTTTTTTTTCCAACAGTTAAAACCTCGGAAGGTGACCTTGGTTGTTGGGTCGCCTTGAAGATCGCTTCTTCTTTCTCTTCAGACATTCGTGTAACATCTTGTTGTACAACAATAAGTAAGTAAGAAAGGAAGTCAATAAAAATCCGGACTGCCGCGACTTTATGGATAATCATTTTGGACGGAATAGGAAACATGCGTTATGAATTACAGTTTTTTTTCCTGAAGTTCATAAGCTTGAATTCTGTATTTTTTTTACGAATTAAAATTAAGGAACCATGTGACAGTTATTACATAACTCGCTAAACTCTCGTTAAATTCGAAGCAAATGCTGAGACAGAAAGAACAAACGCAAAGTTTTTCCCTTCTTCGTTCCTTTCGACGAGAGGCACCGGAGCCGGAACCGCGCGGGTTCCGGCGGTTTTACCTGAGGTTCACCGGGACGGTGGGCCCGGTGCGACGGAGAGGCCGGGCTTCGACCCGTCCCACGGCTGTCGCCGAAGCCGCAAGTCGCCGAGCTTTGAAATGCGGGCCCGTTTTCCAATGCAAATGGGCGACGCGGGCCATAAAACCTGACGTGGCGCTGGCGCCTCCTAACTGGCGAACAGGAGCGCGCCCGGGACCCCCAGCAAGGAGCGGCTCTGGTTAAAGAGAAACCCGCGCACTCGAGGCACGGCGCCTCCTTCCCTGCGAGTCACCATTATGCGCCGGAGGAGCCGCCTGGAAACATGTACGTGAGCTACCTGCTGGAGAAGGACACGAGCATGTACCCCAACTCGGTGAGACACCCCAGCCTGAACCTGAACCCGCAGAACTTCGTGCCCGCGCCCCCGCAGTACTCGGACTTCGGCGGGTACCACCACGTGCCCGGCATCAACAATGAGCCGCACCACGGCCAGACGGGCGCGTGGAACCCCACGTACGCGCCGCCGCCGCGGGACGAGTGGACCCCCTATGGCCCGGGGGCGGGCGCGTCCACTTCAAACCCGGGCCAGATCACGTTCAGCCCCCCGGAGTTCTCACCTGTGCAGCCCCCCGCTCTGCTCCCTCCGTCCATGAACCCCCAAGTTGGGCAGCTGTCCCCCAGCTCGCAGCGCAGGAACCCGTACGACTGGATGCGCCGCAGCGCCCCGCCGTCCAACGCAGGTGAGCGCTCTTCCTTGGCACCTGAGCCGCCGCGCCCCCCTCCCCAGGGGGCCTGCACCGCACCGCACCGCACCGCACCGCAGCGGCGACGTCGGCTCGCCCCCGCTCTATACGGACACACTTTTTTACGCTCTCTACACCGTTTTACTCCCTCCTTGCACTCCTTACAGGGCGAAAGTATAAGTATTGCAACGCGTCTATTTCATTGTCATATTATATTATATTATATTATATTATATTATATTATATTATATTATATTATATTATATTATACACGTCCGCATCATGCACGCAGCATCTTCACACTTCTGTACACGCATCACTCACTCGTGCGTCTCTTACGGATGCAGCGAACTTCTTAAACCTGTGGCGGCCTCACGATTCTTTCCGCCGTCGGTCATGACTTCCCACTGCGGTGCAGCCGAGTTTCTTCGAGTTTCCGTTCGTCTGCGACTGCCGCTGCCACGACTAACGGGTGCGTGACTCCCGGCTCCCGCATCCAGGGGCCTTGCGGTGAACTGCACGAGCTCAGCCCTTTTATTGTACAATAATATGCGGCCTAATAGCTTTACAAGGCGCCGAGATTTCATCTTTTTATAGTTTACATACTAACTTAAGGGATTTAAACCCAGTTATCAAATCTTGACTCGGCCCTTCAGCCGTTATGGTTGCGCAAACAGCGCTGCCCGTTACCGTGTGCGTTTAATTCAGCTTTTGCGCAATTGCGCACAATTTCCAAGCCCGTTATTAGAGCTTCGCTGCTTTATATTTATATTTTAAAGCTTTTATTGCTGAAAATCACGGCAGATGACAGGAGAACAAAAGCCGAAAGTGGAAAATAACGGAACGCAGCTGCGTCGCCCCGTCGCTTACGAGAGCGCCAGGTAGACACGCGGTGAAGCCGAGCATCCGAGGCGACGGCGCAAGGCGGGCGAGCGCCTGGAAAAGCGGAAGCGCGGCTCTTGTTTCGGACAGCGCTGGAGCTTCTCAGGAGCACAAAGGAGAAGCTCACTTTGAAGGCCTTGTCATGTAAATGGCGCCGATGTGGCTTTTGTTCCAGCAGCCCCGGAGTCACCTTAACCGCTTCGCTCCTCGGGCCCGCTTTGTGGCCCGCGACTGTCAAAGCGGAGATCCCGCGCTTTGAAGTCCACAGTTTCCGCTATGCGCGTCTCCTGGTCCTGCTGGAACTCTGCTTTACCGACTTGTTGCATTATTATTATTATTATTATTATTATTATTATTATTATTATTATTATTACATCACAACGTTTAATCGTGCTTTCCCATAGGTGTATTATAATATTAGACAATTTTTTAAAACTAATTTTTATTCCATCACTATATGAGAAGAATTCAGTTTTGTTTGTCGGAAAATCAGTTGCAGGTGAGCTTTATTTTCTAAATGGGTTTAAAGTCTTATGATTTTGTTTCGATGAACAGCAGACGAAACTGCATTCATGTCATGAACGTTTTTATTTCTTAATCAGTTAGCGTCTAATAATAAAAATAAACCGTGCAAATATATTTTTTTTTAAAAAAAGCAATTTTCCAGAACAAATCGAAGCCGATTTGTCTGAATCGATGATTTATTTAGAAATATCCAATCTTTTTGTGCAGAGTAAATGTTTATTGTTTTCGTTTTCATGGCTTTAATGTGAACAGTGCATTGTTTTCAGTTCACTCAAGTTTACATAAATGACGGAGCCACTGTACAACTGAACAAGACTTTAATTTTAACTTGACTCCTGCTTTCCAGTTTTTGGTTACAAATAAAAATAGGACCAAATGGCTGGGACAACTTGCCATGCGTACAGTAACAGGTGGAACTGCTTGCACACTGATAAAATGAATGACAGGACACATCTGATTTACAGCATGCGCATATTATTGTGGATTTTGGGTTGCGGATGGCACACCTCACACACACACTAGTTGTTAGAAAAGCAGAAGCTGCTTTGCTTGACAGGTAACTTCTTCCCGGGGGCACAGCTGTCATACTAAGAAGGAAGTTATTTGTGTGTGTGTGTGTGTGTGTTTGAGGTGGTGGGGGGTAGATGCATTTCTGAAATGGTGGGACATCCCTCTAGCTTGTTTTCATTCTGTACCCTTGACTGATGTTGCCAAAAGCTAAAAAGATCGTAAGACTAGCACGGCAGTCTAGGCACAAGCACGGGGGAGTTTTTCTCGGCCGTTACCGTGACAACTGCCGGGGCATTTACATCGGTAATTGATAATGGCGTTCAAATGCAGAGGAGACCAAAATACTTGTCCTAATCAATACATTTTACAAATGGCCTCTTTGCTGTAGTCCCGCAGTGACACAGATTTGCTGCCCCAGACTGCGTGGTTATCTTGTTGTCCCAGACGGGGAATTTTACGGTCCGCGTTAGAAATTAACTCTGGACAAGAGCTTAGCCACTTGCCATATCGGCCCAGACCCATTCTTTCTCATGAACTTCCCATTAGCAACAACTGCAGAATCATTTATCTAAACCTGCGCTGACATCACATACAGGGCCCTACGGTCATAACTCATGTTTTGGGGCACATGCTGTCAGCAGCAGAGAGGCTTAATAGAAATGATGCATGTTGAACAAAGAAGGAGTTCCAAAAGAGCATAATGATATTTTAATGTTAATGGGAAAAGCAAACACAATATGGTGCACACGCTGTCATCACAGCACGAATGCCGAAACCTGCCATTTGGAAACACTCAGACCTCCAGGCCTGCCATAATGCTATAAAGAGGACTGGGCTTGAAGTGCAGTCCTGTCACATGGATCACTCCTTTCTCATTATTTATAATTCTAGTTATATGGAATGTTTTTTGACCTAAATCAATAAAAAGCGACAACTTGTGGCAGGACACCTGAAATGAGGTTCTCGCTGCCGTGTCTAGATTTCAAAATCCTGCTCGGATGGCTATTCTCTGGTCGCAGTTCATTCCTTTCAACAAATGTCAGCATGTTTAATGCATATTTACATTTTTTTACACTGGTTACAGTACAAGCAGCCATATAGACAGCGGACACAAACAATTTAGTGTGATTTGCTGAAAAAGACGCACCAAGCGCTATCGCGCATTTTACTCGCCGCTCAGTAGTTCTAATTTAATAAACAAGCGGTTCCCGAATAGCTTGTGATGCTTAAAATTGAAAATTAACATTTTATTTAATTTTATTTCTTTTCACTTTAAAGTTGTGTGCTTCATTGTATGAAATGTCAGGTAGCTGCAATAAGCATCAGACAGTTTGCTTCCGTTTGTCCTATTTTGTCAATGCAAAAGTTATTCAAATTATTGTACATGAAGTTATTCTAGCAGTTTCCATAACATATTTTAAAATCAAACAGCACAAGAACTTTGAAAATGAAGTAATACTATCAAGTCCTTAAGGGAACTATAGAAAGAAAAGGTGTTACGAAATTGTCGGAGTTATTAAACCCAAAAACTTAAAAGCAAATCATGATGTCCAGCAAATATTACTGCAAAAATCTTGGCCAGAGTAAAAATCTTCTATATGTTTCAGCAGGTAAGACCCGCACGAAAGACAAATACCGCGTGGTGTACACGGACCACCAGCGGCTGGAGCTGGAGAAGGAGTTCCATTACAGCCGCTACATCACAATCAGGAGGAAAGCGGAACTGGCCACCGCCCTGAATCTCTCCGAGCGACAGGTGAACCTCGCCGAGTAACCTGGAGCACTACATAACCCAAGGGTGTGAGCTGATCATGGCTCACTCCTCATCTGTTTCTGTCTTTGTTACACACACAAACACTCACACACACACACGTACAGGTGTATGCCACCATGCTTTGAACTACGTGCATGTTAAAAAGTTCACTTAGACGCTCAACCCCATTCAACATTCGTTGTCATATATCTTTTATTAACAGGACTTGAATATAAAGAAAAAAATGGTATTAAGAATCCTGCCAGGAATATACTCATCTGAATAATAATGTAATTTTAGAGGAAATCACACATAGAGTACGTGCAGTTTTTAAAATGTGATTCAATTTTTTATTTTTTCCTAACTAATATTTTCAGCTCAGGAGCCTTCACAAAAAAAAAAAAGAGAGACCACACTGGCTTTCCGTCTCACTTTTTCCGACTCTTCGGTTAAACCTTCA
The DNA here is from genome assembly GCA_018136845.1 of Heterotis niloticus. NCBI lineage: Eukaryota > Metazoa > Chordata > Actinopteri > Osteoglossiformes > Osteoglossidae > Heterotis > Heterotis niloticus. Next base: position 20,404,697 of record CM030888.1, read on the forward strand.
CGCAATCGCAAAGACGTGAAAGCTGCAGCTCGGTGGCATTTTCTGTAGCAGCCAAGTTCGGAACCTCTGCTAACATCTACTTGTGTTTGGAACAGGTGAAAATCTGGTTCCAGAACAGGCGCGCCAAGGAGAGGAAGGTGAATAAGAAGAAGATGCAGCAACCGCAGCAGGCCTCCACGACCACCCCTACCCCACCTGGGGTGGGCGCCCCAGGCAATGTCGCTATGGTGACCAGCAGCAGCAGCGGTCTTGTATCGCCATCAATACCAATGACTATTAAAGAGGAGTACTGACCTCGCCTTGCTTCTATATGTTTCTATATAGAACGTCCCGAAATAAAACACTATTTCCTAATTACCCCAAAGTTAATCACCAAGAAGATATCTTTATGCAGCACCAACAAACTTGAAGGAATGAGGAAATGTAAGGCTTTCTGCAATTTTGTTATAAAAAGAAAAAGAAAAAAAAACTGAAGAAATACAAATATATATATAATTCAAAACAAATGTCATCAATACTGTTGCGTTTTCACTGTTTTTTCCTGTCCATGTCCTGCTGGTTTAAAATGTTTGTAAATGTTTATAATCTTATGCTTGGTTTTGAATAGCTGTACATGTTTAATGTAAGTCATCATTTGTATGAAAAGGTTTACTGTGTTTTGTTGCCTGATTTTTTTTTTGTTTAATTTTATATTTGTGAAGAGAGATGCAAACGCTTGAAGAGAGTATTTACAAGAATATACAGAGGTAAATAAAAGTTAGAACCTCTGTTTACCTTGTTTTCCTTCAGTCTGTGAACATGTTTAATACATTCTTATCTGCCTTTTTTAACATGTTTTATACTAAATTTCTAAACAGGGTGAAGATACTACATATTAATGTATATACTTAGCGTACACTAACTAAAGTTGATCTGCAAAGGCATAATAAAATTTGGTACATAAATGTAAGAGTATAAAGACATTTTTTAAGCGGTATTCTGTATCAACTGTTTATTATAAACACAATATTTAGAGCAGTGGCGACATTAAAAAAGGAATTAGAAACAATCAGATGTGGGATTCCTCCCAGTATGCATGGTGATATGGATTGGCAGAGCAAGTGATCCAATTCTGAAAAAAAGGAGAGCCATCTGACAGCCCTTATCGGCTCAAGGGGTGAGAAACACATCTGTGAGGCCCAGTACCACCCATACTGAATACCTGTTATCGGGAGAAGGGATGAGGAACACATCTGAGACAGCCAGCACTGCCTATGTTGCATGCTTAGATGTGTTTGCCAATCTTGTTAACAAATTCTGGGAGTGGTGTCCAAAGGGCAAGGTGAGGATTGAGCAAACAGACCACGCCAATCCATCTGCCCCCATGGTCACCCCCAGGAACTAGGGAGGAGACAGAGGTGGCTGTCGTGCAGGTGGAGCCTGCAACTTGTACTTTAGCATAGGGAAGCAAAGTGGTTTCTCATATGAATTTCCCTCCAGGCACTTGATGGGGATTCACTTTTATCAGCTTACAATGCTGGAAGAGCTCATTTTTCCTAGCTCACCTTCTGCCTGCTGTAAATATGGCAAGGCGAAAGAATGCTTTCACGAAGAAAGGTCTACACTTAGGTGTGTGCTGCCTAGATTATTAGTTAGAGTAGATTATTGTTATTATTAGAGCAGAAAGGCTGCCCTACAGGTCTTGATCAATATGACCCAGTTAAAGGAATCAAGTTCCCTGTTTCTAAGTCAGTTCTACCAGGCAGTTTCACATCAGCTTTCAGCATAACTTGTGTTTCACAGCTCAGCAACGAGTAGCACAAAACTGTGTGTAAACTGGAAAACCAAATGCCATTTTCTGGAATCTGATTGTTGCCGCGGGAATTTTTATTAATTTTCCCTACCTTTATATTTCTGTGACCCAAATTTTGTGGCTAAATATGCTTTAACCTTCTGTAATGTTAGCTTTCTGTCTAAGGAAGGGGTGTAATGACTTGTCTGTTACTGGGAAACCATGTCCCCCAGTATACCTGTGGCCTATAGCTATCAGGGCCCTTACGTTACCAAAACGAAGGCAAACCTATGAAGGGTGAGTTTGAGGCTTGAGCCAGAACAAACAGCCCAGAAGGATAAAGCGTACAAAGGAATCAGCATGGAACACAAGGCTTGACCAAGCTGTGAACAGAAAAACTACCGGTCCTAGGCAGTAGCAAGAACTGGAAATTAAAAACACAGCACAAGCAGAAGGGCCATGGGGCTGTGAATATTATAAGGAAGGAACCCTGGGCTAACTGTTAGTTATTCATTGACCAGCTTTATGTCCCAGGGATGCACCACAATGCTAAGTTTGTTTATATCCTTCTATGGTACGTTTAAAGTGTTTTAATACAAATACAAATATGTTGTCATTACCGTGAGATCACAACAACTAGAAATGATAGCAGCAAAAAATAACAGCGCTAAAAACACTCGAATTGGCGTCTAAAAAATTTATTTTTTAATTGTAATGAATGCTTGTCAGATTCAGGGTTGGGGTGAACCAAGGCAGGTGCACCCTTTACAGTGCATCTCAGAACAATCTCTCTCTCACACAGATACACACACACTCAGAAGAACACTGATGGGAAATTATTGCCACCAGTTTCATCTGGACATCATGTCTTTGAACTGAAGGAGTAAACTGGAGCATCCAGAGGAAACCCAAACAGACTCAACCAAAGGGAAACCCACATCCAAACTGCAGGAGCTGTGATAGAAGCGCTCCCTGCAGAGTCTTGTAACAGCCTTAAAATAATGTATGCTCTGTATAAAACAATGCATTTTATGAAAAATGTTTTTTAACAATGATCAATTTGAAAATCACACAGAAATGATTAGTTGGGATGTGTTGTATTTAAAATTTTCGCTTTGTAAGAGCACAAGCAAAGTTTCATTGAAACCTCAGCTGCTACAGCTGGCAAGAAGAACCACGCCGAGCTGTGCTTTCTCTCAGCAGTGTGTGTACAGTGATTTGTACGACACACACTTGACATTATTACCTTGCAAGCAATAAACTTCATAGAGGCGATATTATAAAACTCTTTAGCACCCATGCAATGGAAAAAAGTTTCCTCCAGACATCTTGCCCGTATCCAGCAGTCTCGATTCCCGAGCTTGAACGCAGGGCCAGTAAACATTTTAAATGGATATTTAAACCCTGCAGATGTTCCGAGTTTGTAAAACAGGTACTTCAGCGAAATTCCACTGTTTAAAAACTTTCCACTAACAATGGAGAAGAGTTGTTGTTTTAAACAGGGCCCAGTATTAGTCCAGTTGCTGAAGGGGCTGAGAAATTAACATAGTCGACCCAGAATAGCCAGAGTACTTTTGCCAAATTCAATAAAACCATTTACTTCACAGCACTCATTTTAGTTTAAATTGCTATGTGTTTATGAGGCAGTTGTACCATAAACGTTTGTATTTACAGTATACTTAGTGGCCCCTAATATCCTCTATATTGGTTAGACTTATTCTAAAATAAACAGAAGAGCAGTAAAACAATGGTAATCAAAATGGTGTCAATGCAGTAACTGCCTATAAATTGCAGATATGCTTAAGTAGCCACATACAATAATCCACGATTTGATGCTTCTGGTGTTCTGGCTTTGTTTGAACAAACGCATTCCGATGCATTCTGTGAATTTGTATTCTACATTTACTTACGTTAGTAGAATGAAAACTACGTTTTTTTTTTTTTGTTTTGTTTTGTTTTGTTTTTTTTTAAACCAGTGCTATCTATACTGCCAGTGGTAACAACAGTAGCACCAGTACTACAGTGACTTTATTATGGTGTGGTTATATAGAATGAAGAGTTAATATTCGGGCTGGTTTCATTTGGTGCAGCATCACAAGTTTACCTTTATTATAATTCTACGGCTGTTGCATAACAACAACAAAAACAAGAACAACAATAAAAATAATAACACAACAACCATATAAAAAAAACCCTATGGTGATTTTTTTTATTATAATGATAATAATAATAATAATAATGATTATTTCATTCATCCATTCTTTTTCCATAACCACTTGTCCTAGTCATGGTGATGACAGTGCAGAGCATGGCTATTATTATTATTATTATTATTATTATTATTATTATTATTATTATTATTATTATTATTATTATTATTATTGCTGTTGTTTTTGTTGTTGGTGGTGGTGGTATTGTCATATTGTCAGCTGTCTACTGTGAAAGATAGCAATAACATGTTTAGGTTATCAATATAATTAATTTATAATGGCAGACGGCTGAGGGTGCAGTACTGCTGCCGGGCGACAGGGGGCTCCGTCACTCAGGTTCCGCTGCCGGTCCGCAGATGATACCGAAGAGAGGGTGAGGGCTCGTTGTACTTGCCCGTCATAAGCAAGCAACCTTTGATTTGGGGATAAAGATGCCTTTCCAGCGTGACTCAGTCACCGACGGCGAAAGTCAGTTGCTCTCGACCCAGCTTGCTGGCGCTAAATATTAATGTTTAACGGCCGAAGAAGTGGAGGAAACACTTGGAAGCGAACGATGACACAAAAGTCCTGAGTAGAAACCACTGAAAGTCCCCCGCTTTCCTGCCCACACTTTATTTAGCGGCATTTTTAGGTTCCAAAGTAATGCAGTGCTTAAAGCGATCATTTGGCATCCTGCAGGTTCTTGGTTCCAATCCCAGTCTTGCTGATCAGAGAGTTTGCCCTGGATTAATGCGGTAACAGCCCTGCAACACGTATGCTGTAAAATAGAATAGAATAAACCTTTATTATCCCACGAATGAGAAATTTAGGTGTTACCGAGCTCTTATCACAAGGGGAATATAAGAGAAGAACAAGTAGTTAGTAAGAAGGACAAGGACAAATAAGTTAGTAAACTATGTACAGAAATAAAATAAAATAACTCTATATACATAAATAATTTAAAAATAAATTAACCACTGTAAAGTTAGATGATCTGATACCACAAGAGGGCTTTGACAAATGAAAGTTAATAATATACCTGCTTACATATTGTTAAATAATTTTGTGTCTTCTTGTGACATATTTATCGGTAATATCGCAGGAAAACTACTCAAATATAACAGCTAGATGGTTAATTCAAACAAAATTAAATTGTAAATGCGCTATTTTGATATTGTAAATGACTTTTAGATCTGCAGCCAAAGATAACGCGTATTCTTTCAAAATCAAGTCCATAAAACCAATATGATCAAAGAATGATTTATGAAGAATTATTCGTGGTTTTACGCGAAGACTGGCAGACTGGATCGACTCAGCCAGACGTGTGAGTTTCGAGCGTTCTGGTATTTTGGAACGGAAAAAAGTTTAGAAAAAGTGTATTTAGAAAAATATCAATTTCGATGAACTTAGAAAACATTAATCTGGGAACGAATTTAGCAGAAGAAAGGGAAGATTATTAATTCGTTTATTTAAATTAAATATTTTTAAGTGTTATTTCCGTGGCTGGAGGTCAATTTCGTTCTTTTATGGATAAAAAGGAGCCGATCGTGGCCTGGAGTAAAGCTGTCCGTCCGACGTTGACCTGCAGTTTTAAATTCATAACTTTAACAACTCGGCGTTTTCTGTTAAAGCGAGAGTAACACGAGACTCAAAATTTGATATTTTATTTTAAGTTCATCGCTGCCAGCAAATTATTCGTTTTTGAGACTCTGGAGAAACGTTAGACGGACGATGTGCGTTTCCTTCGTTTCCCTTCCTCCTCAGTGCGGGTAAATCACATTTAAAAGCAGAATTTTTTGGTGAAATAATCTGAATTTTTTCCATCAAAATGACGATGCTTTGGAGCAGCTGGTTATGTCAAGTGTCAAGTGAGCTGCTCACAGGTAGCTTTATTATCAGCAAATCCATCCGTTTACTTTTGTCTTTTTATTTAAATATTATTATGTTCATTTACCAAGCTTGAAAACTATCAAAATAATTTCCCCAAACCATGTAATACGTTTTAATTTAATTTAAATAAATTTCCTAGTAGTGATATTACTGCAATATCAATTTGCTAAAAGTAAATAGCATTTTCAGCAGCTATGGGAATAAAACTAATTTAGTTTATTGTAGTAGCCTGGTATGAATAAGTTTTAAGTAAAACAATTAAAAGTACAAATTATAGTGCTTTCTGTGAAACTTTGGAGCAGCTTATCAGAAATAAAACGGAATTACTTGTATAAAATGAACTGAGGGAACCTACATGAGATAAGATTATATTTTAACACAGCTGTGTAATAGATCATAAAAAAACAAAACAAACTTACATGAGAAAATACTGAAATAAGTATTCTTTTCTGTTAAACAGCAAATGCTGTTTTTCCAATAATTATACATAATTTTTTTTTTTTTAAACAAAAAAATACTTATGTAAAGGTCTATATACAGGCCAAAATAGTGCACAGATGTTTAGTATGAAGTATGCTTTTGATGTCACTTGTTTTAAATATTTTACATAGAAGCACATTTTACTAAATCGTTCTTATTATTTCAGCGATTAGGAAATGGTTTTATTTAAAGTAACCTCATATTTTTAGTTGAATCGCATTTGTGATTACAGCTGAAATGAATTAGGATTGAAATGAAATAATTTCTCACATTTAAAACATATTATTGGAATTAACACACTTCATAGAAGTTATTTTGGTGTCTTCCTTTTAAGTTCTTTTTATTTATCCATACTCAGATGTCAACATTAATCTGATCACTGTTTTCTTGTGCCATAGATTTTTCAGATATTTGGCATTTACCAAAATAAACAGGCTTTCACAAACAAGAAATGTACTTGTCATTTAGCAAAACCATTGCCTTTTATCTCTTCCACATGTCCTTCCGGGGCACAGAGATTGGGAAAAATTTGAATGAGAAGTTATTGAGAAGAATTGACATCCCATCCACCTTTTAGCCTGGTGCCCAGTCATTCTGAGACCAACTCTGGATCAGCGTAAAGTGGGTAAGGATAATGGATGGATGGATGGATTGATCGATCGATTGATTGATTTACCGATGGAAATGCAGATATTGAAAAATTTCTAAAACTTCTAAAATGGCACTGCATTTGACTGCTCCTGAGATGTATAAATTGCGTAAGTAAAAAAGGGCTTTTGGTTCAAAGTTCATTGTACAGTGAATACCTTGTCTGTACATTTGAATTATCTACATGTGTCAAATTAATCTGTGGAGCAGTGACATTTGTTACCCCTGAATCACAATCAGCATCATTTAACAGTAAAAATAACTACTTGCTCATAATTTATATCAATCGCATTTGGCTGAGAAAGAGTCTGATGCAAGCGATGTACCTGCAATACCCCAAGCGGCTTTAGTTTCCCAATTTTTCACATGGCATTAGCAAAGTGCTTTCTGCATCAGTCAGGAAAAGAAGGAGGACACAAGGGCAGTTTGGAGGAAACGGGTACAAAAAAGGAGGTTCCACTCTGTGTCAACTACTTGACTTTTTGACTCTGTGGGGGTTTTGAGGTGTCCTGTTTGAGCATAAAATCCTCAGGGTGCTTGAGGAAAAGTACACGTTCTACTGTATGGGTGACCGTAGAATTAATTTTAAAAATTATTCTTAAAATATTTTCAAGAACAATTAACTGTTGCTTTTTAAAACTTTATTTGTAAATTAATTTTCTTTGACTACATTAAGATAAGCTGCTGTTTCCAGCCTTGGTAGCTTGAATGCATCTACATCTGATAACCTCACGACCTGGTTGGAAAATTACCGCTCATTTATTACTCATTGTTGTAAATCAGCATCAGCTAAGAAAAATGCACATACAACAAAAAGCAAAAAACAGAGTAAGTTTAGCGCTATACATAAACAATTTGAACAATAAGAAAATTCTAAACGTAAAAAAAAATTAAATATAACATATACAGGTAAGGAACGGCAAAACATTTCAACTCAAGAGTTTCATCTTTGTGTTTTTTGATTTTTTTTTTTTCTGAAAATATTTTCTGAGCGCGTTTTCATTTTTTATCACTATTATGAATCAAAATCAGCCACCGGAACATGAATGGTTTCTGAATGTCGTACGACTTTAGTTCGCTGTCCCTCATCCCGTTTAATTGATGGGATTAGAATAACTGACGTTGAATTGCTGCACGCTTATGAAATGCATGTATTCTGGCGCGAGCTTGAATTCGATGTCTTGTGGACGTTGAAGTAAAAGTGTTTTTGTGCTCGTAAAATGGAGGACTCTTAGCAACATCCCACATGCGTGGCGTTTTAGCCTGTTAATCGACCGCATTAGCCCATCATTGAGAATTGGCCATGACCTGGCTGCTAGATTTCATTTAAAAACACTGTATGAGGTCATGGATCACACTGAAATACTAGGTGACAAAACCACTCTGTGGAAGCCAGCAGGGGTTTAACTTATTAATCATTAACAGTTACATGCTGCAAAACAAGCAGTATATGGAGATACAGACAGTAATGCAAGATCCAGCAAAGCAATAACTAATAATGCAGAGAACTTTTTCTATATTAAAATTGCTTGTTAAATAGCGTAACACATCAATCGCTCACTCACTTACTCTTGTTAGCTGCCTGTCCAAGTCAGGGTCACAGTAGCTCAGAACCTATCCTGGGAACGCAAGGTGCAGAGCAAAGGAGGGTGAACCCTAGATGGAATGTCAGTCACATTATGAGATAATATTTCAGTTATTTTTCAGTGGTTTCTGAAAACAGCTGGGAAAGCAACAAGCAAATATTTCCTCATAATTAAATTGGCTGAACTGAAGCAGACGGGTGCTAGAATGGAATATTTGGACTCGCTGTGCATCCCCAAAGGAAAGGTTGGAAGTGCTGTTGAAAAGAGGAGGGCGAATGAGATATCGGTCCATTGCATCATAGCCACATACAGACATATTCATGGACTGGGGGAAGTTTTGTGCTAGCAGTTAGCCTGAAACAATCACCTTTTGATGGTGGGAGGAAGCCACACAGTGAGAACATGCAAAGTCTATAGATACTGAGGTGAATTCAAACCTACAGCTGAACAGCCCAGGTGCAACTTCTTGCAAGTGAATCTGCGGTCATGAATTGTGAATTACGCTTAGTAGCTCTAGCTGGATGCCACTGCTGTCATATAAAATGGTACTGATTTTGGATTTCGTGATTGTCTGTCTGCCCATAGATTCATACCGGGACGTAAGAGGCGAGTTTGATATGGTTGGTCTCGTACCACAGACAAGGACTTTGCGGTCCACTTCTGCTTGTGTTAAGAACCGCAGCAGAGGTCTACTGGGAGGGCAACTGATGATAAGCATTGTTTAGAAGCAAAGCCAATGGTTCCGAATGACAGATGTCGCTCTGATCTGCTTCTTTTGCACAACTCTTTATTTAAAGCTGATGGAGTCAGCAATGCTAGATTTCTTCAAAGTAAACAGGGCATTAAAATTGCTCTGCTGTCCAGGTTATGCATTTTACAGCCGTGGTCTCCCACGTGTCATTATGTGTCTGGAAACAGAGAGTAAGTGGTTCAGCCTGAGTCCCTCCAATTGACATTTGAGATGATTGTATATGCTTTATTCCAGGAGAATGTACCCATGGTGTGAAAGGAGGTGGAAAATCCTGTTTTTGCGTGACTGCAACTAAAGCACTTACCCGAACATCAGCTATGTAGGCAAGGTTTTTATTTGGGGCTGCAGTGGCCCAGTGAATTTGCATTTTGTGACTTACTGTGTGGCAGTGGCATTGTACGTTAGTGCTGGCACAAGGAGGCCCTAAACAGCTATGGGACATATTCTATTATTCCAAGGAAGTGCCTGCTCCCTTGGACTCTTGGCTCAGCAGGCCTCTGACCTTCGCCTCCAGCAACAGAAACATTTATAGGGTTGTGGAAGTTCACCTGGATGAACGCGCAGACAGGCAGGGTGTTCACCTGATTTTAAAAAAGCTGTCACAAGGACCGTGGGCTTTGCTGTGCATCTGCGCAGCCAAGGAGCGGGACGCAGGGCCGGCGCCAGAGGCGATCCATCTGCGCGTAAACAAGGTTTCTCTGGCATCATGCTCGGACGAGTCGTTGCAGAGCAAACGCAAAAGTCAGGTGTAGGTGAAGGGACCGGTTTATGGGAGGGTGAATGAAATGCACCACAGGGGAATGACATGCTATATAAGTTAATCATTTCTCACTTGATGTCCAGAGCAGGACGAGACGGATTTCGAGCTGTAAAAGTTTCGGCCAACAAACCTTTCTCTTGTTTATGCTGTATAAGTATTAAGTGCAAATACAAATATTTACTTACGCACCATAAAGAAATTAGATGCTTTAATGAAGAACCAAACGCAGCGCTGATCCAGACTGCAAGTGCTGAGCAGACTTCCGCAAGCGGAATATTATAGGGAGTCAATAGTGGACAGAAATACGACCCTTGGGAATACTTAAAAAGTGTGAAAAACAACTCTGAAGGTTACGGCACGGTAGTATAAATTCACAGCGGTTAAAAACGTCAGTAGCTGCAGTGAACTTCCATACACATAGAAGCAAATCTGAGTCAGTTGTGCAACATCTCGAGGGGAGACGGCTGTACGTACAGTTACATCACGCGGCAGCTACTCCGTAACACAAAATAAATTACTCACGCGCTGTTAAAAAGGCTGTTTTTTAATATTCTTGTTTTCAGCCTTCGGAACATATTGTTTCGCAATTTATTCTTTTTCACGTATTTCGTGTTTCATATTTTGCCATTAAACACCGATTGGTGCAAGACACTTCTTTTTTAAAATGCCACATCCTACATATTTGCCCTCAGAATGAATCGTGTAGAATCACGGCCATTACTTTTACTTGTTTTGTTGAGCCATGTCATATGACCGGATTGTTCTGTGGTGCAGTTAGAGGTCAGGAAGTTTACCGGGCTTCACAGCATGTGGCATTTGTTTTCTACTGTAATTTAGGGGACTACAATACACTCACGGCGATGTTGACTCTGATCCTGCACAACTCTCTGTTTGAGGACATGTAGACTGCAGATACAGAAGAATACAGCGATTTGTCATTCCCACTTAAGGCCCTGCTCTGCATTGTCTCCTTGTTCCTGTGGCACCTCCCGACCGGGGCTGGTGCCTCTTCAAATGCAGAGATCAAAGGGCTTCCTCCTCATTGATGGCATTGTGTTGCACCTGCAGCTCTCCACCCCTTTACCTGGGAACTGCAGGGTCATGGGGAAGGCCTTGGAGAAGGGAGCCTACTGTCTCCCACTACTTGGTAGAGCCAGAGACGGTCTCTGCTGGAGATGTTATCCTGGGCTGCTCTAATATAACACGTTTACAGTGGCCACTCTCCAGGGACTGGCTGGTGTCGATGGTAGGTTTGGCCTATGGTTCAGACCTACAGTTTCTTCCTAGCTCCTCAGAATTTCTGTGCCTCAAGCCCAGCCTAGGAGCTACAAACCTGAAATAACTTTATTTCTGCTACGTCCATTACAAAACAGTGGAAAAATTTGTTGTGTACAGGGTGTAGTATATACATCTTTTAAGCTGCATAAAAAGTATATTAATCTGGAGTTTCTGAAATGAATTACAGGAATGGTTTTCTGTGTTTATGCAGGCAGCAAAATATTAGATAGGATGTTTATAAATTTTTGGAAGCTATGTGTGTGTAACATAGCAGGACATATCTGGTCTGAAGAGTAATACCTATGGGATGGGAATAGCACGTTTGCAGCTTCTTCTTTCCTTGCTTTTAATCTGCAAACACCAAGATGCAGGGTAGCAGCGATGAGGAGGCAGGAACCCATTTGACAAACACTAAACCATCAGAAAAGCCCATGTTAAACAAGAACAAATAAGAATTGCAAAACTTTATGAGGACTCACATGAAAAAAAAAAATCAGATCATGCAGACATTTTATTAAGTCAGTGTCTATTGTTTATTTTCAGATCTCCCGCTCGGCCTCTAATGAAGACTATTTAATAACATCACAATTTCATACAGTCATAAAACTAGCAACACAAGCTGTTAGAGATGTAAAAAATACAGCTTTACCTTGAACTTGTCAAACTTGCTAAAAATTGTTGAAAATGTATCACCATCTCATATCCACCAAATACTGATACTGTACCAAGTACTGTACTACAGCACTGGTATCCATTTAAACTGATGGATAGATACCTTAATTCAAATGCGAATCAGCATAAAACATGAATCTGACCACTAGCACTTATGTATGTTTACAGCATATTTTTCATTTTAAAATATATGGGGTTCTACATTCATTTGGCATCCTGTGCTGTATTATTTGCTTTTCCTTTTCATATGACCACAACTATAACAGGGGGCAGCAGGTTGTTCAAGGAGTAGTTCAAGCTGCTGTCTTGTGCTTGAAGAATCCCACTTTCAGCTATAGCCTCCTTGATCAAGGTACTTACCAGGAATTTTTTCAGCAAAAATCACTGTGCTGTATAAATGAGTGTGTTGCTTTGGATAAAAGTGTCAGCTAAACAAATAGGCAACTAAAACTTACGATATGTCCTAATACTGTATGAATGACAGATGCAAATATTTTAACATCTAACCATTTATTTAAATCATATGAGTTCAATTAGGTTATATGATCCCGGGCCTATAATGAACTTTTCACTTTTCCCTGCTGATTTTAATAGTTTTTGCATACGTCTTACATGTCTTATACATTTTTATCTAAAGCACCTTAGACATTTTACATTTTTATAGCTGGAAATAACTTGGTAGCACTAATCTACAAGACTGGCCAAACACTGAAAAATCTCACGGAAAGACTCTACTCTCTTTCCTTGTCTGAAATGTGAGGCTACCTACTGTATATGAGACTGCACCATCAGCTGTTTCCTTTGGCAAGAAATTTAACTGCTAAAGCGTTCCATCTTTCATTAAAAGCAACAGAATAATACAACATATACTACTGTACAATGACCCCGTGTTTTCCGTTTAATTTAAATAGCAACTGTAAGACAAGGTTGTCTGCTTCCACACCCTGCTTCCAAGCAATATTTAAAGAACTCAGATTCCCATCATCCCCTATTTCCCATTTCATCATGGCAGCCATGTTGCCATTTTACCTGCAGGTGAGGTGTACTTTGCTGCTTTTAAGTAAAACCAACACAAAGTGCTAAATGTTTTAATTATCTATAAACATTTTCACAGTCACCGTGTAAATTCTCCTGCAAATAATATATCTAAATCACCTTGGCCTAACAGACACTATGGGTGATACTGTTACAATGATATATATTTATGTATTTCACCAGTAGATACATGAGAAGGTATAAAGACTGGTGTGGAGATGGGCAGTAATGATCTTATAAGTACATCAGTCCATATAGTGTTTTTTGAATTAAATATATTGAATACTGTACCATGCGTTTATGCTATAGGAATTACTGCTAAGAGACAGTATGAACAGATGAGCGGGACCCTGGCTGATCCACCCAGACCTGTGGGATCATGGAGTAGGTGAGGGGAGCCGTTGCAGGAGGTGCTCTCTCACTAGACCCACCACGGCAATGTTGACACATTTGCTCTCCTCCCGGAAATCTTGTCACCTTTGGTCTCAGCAACGCATATCATGAAAGATACTGCAACTTTACATGGAGGGAGGGTCGATTCCACAGACTTAGTTCTTTTTGTGGGTGGTAAACACACAAATGAGATGAAAATCACGCAGTGATGCTTCCAGTCACACACGGCAGCAAAAATTTTTAATGACACAAAGGAGACATTTTTTTTCTGACATGGAAAAAGAAAAAATATCTGCAACCTGCAATATGAAGAGATATTACCTTCTGTTTCAGAGGTTTCTTTCAGCTGAATATTTACAGGCCCGTATACGGCATGTAAATTTAAGAGAAAACAAGTTAAATGACTGCACCATTATCGAGTCTCTATTTCGCAGGAAACGTGATATAAGGAATAAAGGGAGTTGCAAAAACATCCAAATAAGAAGTCTTTATACATTGGCTGCACAGTGGTGGTGTATAAGCAGAAGGAAATTTGGAAAAATATGCTTAAAAAGCAGAAAAAGGCAGACTTTCATAGCACAATTTCTGTGCATCCTTGTCACCTGTTAGTGAAATCATTAACCAAAGCAAAGCTGTAAAGCTGTAGTTTATGGAAAGTTTGATTATGATGGGCTGTAAAGATTGTGTTTTATGGCATTCCCAGACCTGTGCAAGGTCTTGCCTTGACACAGTTTGCATGTGATCCGGAGGTTTGCACCCCTGGCCTCCGCCTGACTCTCCTACTGGAGGAAAGTGCTGACTGCAGTGCTGGATCTGCCTAAAAGGTCATTTTTGGTGACTGTAGGTTGGTGGGTCCTTTAAGTAAATGTGTGGAGCCTGTAAGTCAATCCTCTGTCTAGACAGGCTCCTCAAGTTCACTCTCAGTTTCCATGAAGATCATAACTCAGCGTTGTGAAGCCGTGTGTTGAGATGTCTTACTTTCAAGCTCCACCGATTGCTGATGCATGTCAGCACACTTCTCAGAAGTACGGCATGAACTATCCATTTTGACAACAGCAAAAACACTTGTAAAATAAACACAATTCCCATTAAACCGTTTTATGGCAGAATATTTAAAATAGAATGTCTGAAAAATTCATAAAATTTTTCCTCAATTTTGTGGTGTCTTGGAAAAATTGTGTGGCTGGATTTCATTTTTTTTTCTATAAAAATTGGAGACTCAGGAAGCTGAAATGCAGTTGTTGCCATTATTATTATTATTATTATTATTATTATTATTATTATTATTATTATATTGCCATTAGTTTCTGGATTTCATTTTAAAAATACACTTGTGCAAAGATAAATTATTTTTATGCGATCAAATATAACTGCTATTTGTGACTATTGTTAATGTGATAAAAAAAATCTAAAAAATTATATGAAATCATAAGGTTATTAGTGTAGTTGAAACCTTTGTCCAGGGGGAACTCTATTTAATTTACTAAATTTATACAATTGTATGGGTATAAATGTATGTCAGGGTATTCTAATTGTACCAATTCATGGCCATCGTCTTGATCGAGGGTACTGGAGCAGGAGTGGGATTTGAACCAGAGACTTCCAGATTACAACATAACAGTCCTAACCAGGACACTGTTTGCTGTCCCAAGAAGATTAGATCATAGATAAATCAGAATAAACTCATTTAGAGTAAAGAGATTCCACAACTTGGAGAAGTGTAGCAGTTAGTGCAGCAACTGGGATTTGTATTTTTTTTATCGTACCGCCCATCGTAACGTCTTTGAATTTAAAC
Source organism: Heterotis niloticus (assembly GCA_018136845.1). NCBI lineage: Eukaryota > Metazoa > Chordata > Actinopteri > Osteoglossiformes > Osteoglossidae > Heterotis > Heterotis niloticus. The sequence continues at coordinate 20,419,945 of CM030888.1, forward strand.
TACAGAATTCAAGGGGAAAAAAAAATTGTATCTATACTGAAAAAATGGTTAAATAGGAGTTAAACTAATAATACAGTAAAGGAGATGCAGAAGAGATTCAGAAGTGAATAAAATCAAATTTTTAATATTTCAGTACCAAGTTTTAGTGCTTTTATACCGCCATCTAGCGGTCAAAATGTTCTCACATTTACTCACTCCCACACTGTAGCTTCTCTATCCGGACCTGAGGGAAAAGGCCATCCCCTACTGGGGGAAAGTAAAATTGCGATAAAGTGAGAAGCAGAAGAGGAGAAACCCTTTCAGGCTGAAGTTTAATAAAGCAAGCAGAATGGAGTAATGACGAACGAGGGGGTTGAGGTCACTTCAGCTGGGCTCTTCACCTTCTGCACAATTTCTTCATTGAAGCTTTTGCACTGTACTGTTCCATGCTACTCAAGGGCACCCCTAGGGCTAGGGGAGCAAGTTGCATGTGAATAGATTGCCTTTGAGACCTTCTGGGCAATGTGTTTAGCTGGGACTGTATGTGCATGTAGCGGAGTCAATATAGGTGGGCATGGGGGTTAATGAGCCTGTTGGAGGACTACGGCCCCAAGGCTACAAGAGCTAACTGTCCGCAGACCCTTCCCAGAGTTGTGTGTGTGAATAAACACTGCACTATGGAAACAGTCCTGATGTCTCCATGCTCTCTGACATTTATTACCTAATATTGTCAGTTACCTTGGACGAGGATAAGTGGGCAGTGCTTATATGCTTGAAGATGACAGGTCCAGAAAAGTTAGAAGAGCCATGTCTGATGTAAACCTAAGAACAAGGGCCTGTCTCCATGAGTTTAACTAGTGGGGGGGGGTCATGCTTTGAAATGAATCATTTATAATCCTTTTTGAATTTCCCTTGAGAAAAATTATAGATGTATGGATTGATGGTTGGATAAGAAAGTAGACTGGCTGGATCATAAGATCACTCTTAAAAGTATGATCAGAGTATGTTTTGAAGTTTAACTTTCATAATGCTGTCCAAACTCAGTTCGGCATTAGCAAAAAGAAGTGACTTTAGTTTTGTGTTAGTTGTCCAAAAGTAGACCTATAAATAGAGGCCATTCTGAGATGCTCAGCTTCTCAGCTGCTGCTATAAAATGAGTCTGTGGTTAAAACCACCGTTCACATTTTCAGCCATTAAATGCAGTGCTCTGTGAGATATTTGTAGTTTTTTTGAGGTCTGTAAAGTTTTGAACAGTTTAATTAATACATTATGCTATAATCCAGAGTTGCACAGCTTGCCATAGATTCAAAGATTGCAAAAACAAATGAATGGGAAAGGCCACTACAAAGTACAGAAGAACCCAAACAAGGCGGAGTTAGCAGCTACAGTAATGACAGAAATGCCTTATTACTGCCTGCAATGAAAAGATACAACAAAAACAAACATGATTATTATTATTATTTACTGAATAGTTATGATACAATAATAATTATTACTATATAATGACAGATGAGATGCAGAGGTGCTGCATGTGGAAATTCAACATTAGTTGGGTCAGTTGTGCCAAGGTAAGCAGATGAGTCTTAAGTCTGCATTTAAAGGTTGAGTTATTTCTGACAGCATTTGCTAGACTACTGTAGTTCAAAGTGTGGGATCTCTTTATTTCTTATATTTCTTTAGTTGTACATTGTGGAACACATGAAATATGAGGCTGTTACGACCCTAAGCGTGTCTAGGTGTTGCATCAACTGTAGTTATTCATAGGAGACAGGACCACAAGTAAGGTGCAAGTGTATGCATTGACAGAGTAACAGTACTATACAAGCAAAAAAAAAAAACAAACCCTTTACATCACACGTAACATTATTTTTTAAAACTGAAAAATAAAAAAAAGCAAATGGCAAACAGTACACAAACGCCACCAACATAAATGAATTTCATCTGTGAATGTTTTATGAGAACCTTTGTGAGTTTCAGTGTAAAAAGTGTGACATTTTTGTGCCTGGGGGATTCTGTTTTGTGAGAAGAAATGTTTGATTTCTGTGTCTTAAATGTGTTTATTACTGCTGATATGTTTACCATTTTATTGGAGTTTAATAAGGAAAAAAGGATTCAAACTGTTTGTTACAAAGAGGAACCAAGCAAAACTATGGAGCAAAAGCTTCTTGAGGCAGGACAGTCCTTTCCACCGCATCCATTCAAGGGTGAGGGGTCGGAAAGTAAAGAGGTAAACGAAACAGGTACACCGGTTGATGTAAGATGTGCTGGGTCATTTCAGCAAGTAAAAATTAGAAACCAAATAGTTTATGCTAAAATGGCTTGTGCGCTAATACACAGATGACATTTCTGTGCACCTTTGGGTGACGGTTTGGCTTGAGGCAGGCCAGAAAGCATTAATGGTGAGACATAGCCAAGGTGTTTAACCGAAAAGAGAACTGTGAATTTGACTAAACTTGTTTTGCTGAGGGGATGCACAGTAAACCACAGTGATCTATATTTGTCCATGTTATGTGTGACACACAACAGTCGTGACTAAGAAAGCATAGCAAGATGGTTTATCTTTTTCACTAATGTTCACCGATGATCTTAATGGGCACCTTTGTCCATGAAAATTCTTGTTCCAGCTGAAGCTCTGTAGAAGTGATGCTTAATATCTCCCTCTAATGTACTAAAACATTAAATGTGGTTTAGCTCACCAGTGTTGCCACATTTATAGCATAATCTACCAGCTAATCTTAAAAACCAAGGTCTCCGCAGTAAGTAAAGATAAACATTAGCAGTACAGACACTGTTCATTTATCTGATATGATGTTCCTAGTTTTATGAATACAATTGCGAGTGTTGCCTGTGGGATAGACAGGTGGAGGAAGGGGCCTTCTTACTTGAAGAAGATATCTGTAGTCATTCAAATTTTATGTTAAACTGCACACCAGATTTTATTTCACGGTGCTGTATGCAGTTAAATCGAACAATTTGTTGTAATGATGAAGACAACAATTTTGATAAAGAAAATATGTAACTATTTATCTTTACACAGTTGTGAAAGAATTTACCGTAGGCTTCATTTCTCGGTAGGACATAGTAACCATCACATTGCCACAGACTAAAGTAACCGGAAGGTTACTTAAACTAAAAATAAATGTACCTTTTAAGGGCATAAAGAGGTTAATTTAACAAGTATTTATAATATTCATTTGAATTTACAGTGGAAAAAATGAAAAAAGCAATTGATGCAACAAACTAAATAAACTAGACTTCTTATACTCTCAAATCTTAAACTTGGAATAAAAAAAATAATAATTAAACAATATAAAAACAGTGCATTTTACTAGATTTCTGCTTAGGTAACTCATTTAATTTGTTTTTGTAGTATTTGGCTCACTTATGCATCCGGTTGCCTTCACTTATGCATCCTATGGCGGCAGCCTTTGGAGTCCTACTACAGTACCTGTTTTTAAAGCCGGTCTCCCAGCTGACCCTCGGGTGATGCGTATGTGTGTCCCACGCTCAGTTTTTACACGTACACATTTTCCATATCTTCTGCATTTTCCCCTGTGTTCCCGTATGCTGCTGGAAACACACAGCTGCGTGTATCTGGGATCAAACAAAGAACATTCATAACTATTTCGTAGCCAAGCATTTTACTGATACTATAATTTATGTATGTTTTTATCTGGATTTGCACTATACATAGCGGACTTATTCATTCCTGAAAATGTCCTGTGACAAACTAGCATCCTGTCAATACTTTACCCTGTCTCACATCTTATGTTTGTAAAAATTGGATAAACAAAAGAATAATTCATTTTAAGTTTGTCTTGGTTATTACAGAACCTAGATGGTGAAAAAACTGAAGAATGTCAGTATGAAACTTAATTCTGATGTATAGTTGGCTTTGGGAAGAAACCCGGTGACAGACTTCTGGTCTCAACTGGTTTTGTATGCCAGAGACGCAGTGTGGTTACTGTTTTGCAGAGTTTATTACCATGGTGATAGTTGTCCAATACTGTGGTAAAAACCTTCACATCTTTGCCTTGCTTCCCCAGGTTCCCTTGCATCTCAACGTAGATATTTTCTTTTGTATCCGGCCTGCATCCGGTCGGAGATTCGGCTGTAGTCTCTGGGCTTTGCCAGTCTTTTAGGCGCAGGGCGTAGTGCCAGGGAATGTATGTTAGCAGTGGAGGAGGAAAAGCAGATCAGTTTGGATATGAATGACACAGAAGAGGTAGCTTTCTTATTCCAAAATGGTAACCATGATTACCATGTTGTTGCACTTTTATAATAATGGGTGCATTCAAAATTTAGTCAGCTAAGTTATTCGAATGCCCATTCAACACGATCCCCCATGTCCTGTACATATACAGCTATATACAACACTGAATAAATTAACACTAAAATCTTTGGTGGTGGTGTTCTCGATACTTATGCTCTACATATAGACATTGTTATACTAATGTTTGAGGTCAGTGCAGTTCCATCATGTAGATAAAACACAGTGTATAGAGTGACCTCTAAGAAGTGTGTAGGAAATAAATCTTACCTGTTTTCTCCCTCTTTTGCAGTTTTTTACTTATTACGAAAATGGTCAGGAGAACAATTAAAATGGCCAATGCAGATAAAGTTGGAATATAACCTGTTGTAATTCAAAAGTAAAATATATTTAAACATTGTTTACATGCAGCATAATAAAAACAAATATATTATTCTTTTCTAGCAGAGCAAAACCTTTATCTTTTGAACAAGTAAACATCACCCCTAAAATAACTTCTAAGAAAAGTAAAATTGAGCTGTACTTCTGCATTTCGCAGAGACAGTTGCACTCTTCTGTTTGCTGACTCCATTTTCTGCCTCGCAGGTGAGATTTCCAGGTGTCTGATGGTCAAAGTACTGTATGTGTCCTGGCAAAGGGGGAGCTCCAGCTGATGAATTAGGATGCAGCATCCACTGGAAATGCACATTGTCTCCTTTCTTCACAGAGCAGGTGACCACAGCTCTCCCATCAATTGTGCAGGCCTTGTGCACGTCTGGCCCTGAGATGGCCTCTGGGGAAAAGTGAGAAGATTGCAGCGATGCGGACCTCATGATACAGTGCAGCTTTTATGACTGCTGGTTAGTAGCTACTGTATACGAGACACCGAAGCTCACAAATACTGTGACAGACCCAACGACAGATAGATTTTTTAGTACTTATTCTTTTAGAAGAGGCTTTTCTCCAAAGCAAGGTGTACGTGACTATTATTTAGTGAACATGTCTGCCTAGAGTGATTTCTAAAGTTAGACATACAAAAATAAACAGGATACAATCATTCACCTATTTATACCTGAGTAAAATCATACACATTAAGGGAAATGTAAATTGACAAGTTCCTGCAAAACACAGGCCTTTGAACAGAGGGGGGAAATAAAGGCACCTGCAGGAAAGCTGTGTGAACAATGGAAAAACATGCAGACTCCACAAGGTCAAATTTAAACTTATGTCTGCACCCACACTTTAGGACCTGTGAGTCGACAGTGCCGCCTGCTATGATGCTGTGCTGCCCAGGTATTACCTGTATTATGAAAATTGAATGACTTTTCCATTCATCGGTAGTTCCATAGTTTTTAGCTGCTATTTGTTTTGCTGCAAACAATTATTAGTGGACCCAAACACTGAACGGAGCAATCTTACCCAGAATGGTGAGTTCATAGTTCACGGTTGACATGCACGTTCCATTTTTGTGGAACATTTCTAATATGTAATGTCCACTGTTATTTTTGCTTGTCACGCTGATTTTCAGAGTTCCATTTTGTAAAAGTTCATATCCGTTGCTGCAGTTGGGAGCTTTACCACGAAATTTACAAGCAATTGTGTTGTTGTGCTTCCATTTCACATCATCGTGGTCTTCCCGATTGTATGGTATTTTGCTGTTTAGAAAAACCGCTTCTCCCAGTTGAGCAACAGTATTCCTGTTTTCCCCCAAAACTTGAAACGAGAAAGACGTTTGCGTTTACTTTCAGATCAGTTACAGTCATGTACGGTAGTTTGTAGCCATTTCATTTTTCATACATTCTGAACATAATAAAAGCAGTCAGTTTAAAATCGACTTACCACATGGCAGGTACAAGCAGAGAAACCAAGTGCAAAAGAAACAGTGCATAATACATTTGCTTATCTTCTGCGTGGGGAACATTTTTTTCTTTTCGTACCTCTGGCGTTGTACGTTTTCAGACGCCGCTCGTCTCAGTTCAGGCTTTTCTTTAGCCTCGGTATGCTATGCTGGTTTAAGGAAATAGTCACTCTCATTGTAACCAGAAGCAGTCACGTACTGATACACGTACAACCACATACTGTGTCACTGTGTCAGTTTGATGGCCAACTTACACACTACAGGTAGCAAAGTGATCTTCCAAATGTAGAACCTTAGCTCAAGTAGTTTCTAAATCCTTCTGGTGTATTTTGTGATAAATAAAATGCAACAAATCAGTTTATAATGTCTGCACGAACAGATGTGTTCAGTGGAGGTGTTGCACTTCTGTTTTACAAATCCAGAAATAAGCTAATAATGGTAGAGATTATAATGACAGTAGTAAATGACTTTCCATGTCTGAACCACTGTGCTTTGTTCTCACTGTGAAACTGGCCTTTTTTCAGTTCAGCTATGGTGGCCACAACAGTCAGACAGAAACCGGACACATCCTCTTGGGGAAAAGTGCTGGATGTGTTCAACAGACACCATGCAAACCGAATGTGCGCGTTGAAAACTGAGGAAAATTCAGGAAATGCGTTAGTTGTGCAATAGGTGATATTTTTGGTAAGATGGCCTCTTTCCCACCCATAAACATGTGAAGTGAAAAAAGTTGCTTATCTTAAAAAAATGTTGTATTACTGTAGGAAATTCACACAAAATGTGGTCATGCTTATGATCTAAGCATGTGAGATGTGCTGTGTTTAGAAGTTTCACCTGACTTTGTGAGGAGAGATGCAGGAATTCAAGTTAAATAACACAATGGTTTTTAAATTGTTCTTCTCATTTCTAAAAAAAAAAAGGAAGAACAAGACCAAAAAGTGTGAAAGAATAAAAATCTTTAAATAACTATAAAGTCTACAAAATAATACTCAATGGCAGGAGGATGTGAATATCATCCTTAACCACTTATCTTGGTCAGGGTCACGGTGGTCCAGAGCCTATGCCATATCAGGACACCAGTTCATCACAGGGTGGTGTATATAGTAATATCTCCCGTTTTTATGCAATAAATCCTTTTCTGCTGTAGTATATCGATACTTACTATATGCAGTTAGCGACTTTAAAATGACTCCAGGGAATTGCAACAGTGAATTACATATATTTTACTATAGTGGTTTAGCTTCCTTTCTCCATCTTCTAGAGAAGGTGCCAAAGTGACTGTCGGACTGCAGGTGAACATGACTCTCCCAGCAGCTGCACAGGTCTTACAGGTCTTTGACAAAAGGTGGGAAAAACTGAGTGATGTGAATACTGTCCTTCTGCCAATGGCTTTGGATTAATATCCACCTGGGATGTTGCTGATTCTTTTGCCATAATACCGTACTGAAATTAACAGACCCAACAACCAACTGCATTTTGAATTATTATTTGTATATGCATAGGTGTTAGTATTTGAGCTATTTTACCCTAAGTTTATTTTACCCTTCTAGCCGCTGAGATTCCATTATTATGGATTTGCCCCCACTTCAAAAATGTTGCAGGATAACTGTAGCTCTCTGCTGCCCCCTAGGACATTTCAGGATGCTAAGTATTGTGTAAATATAAATGTTCATATTATGCTAGTTTAAGACCATGTGTTTTAGTCATGGAGAATTTACTGTTGGTCCTTAAGATAGTTCATGTTAACTTTGTAAATTTCTTACAAATAAGACCACTGCTTGTTCTCTGTGCCAAGTGCAGACGATTGCTATACCAGACTAACCTTTAGATGAACGACTGTTCTTTAACATAAAGCACGCAACGCTGCTTTTTAATGCAGTTTTTGTTTAAGTTCAAACTTTGTGATTCTTTTTAAAACCCTGGTGCACTCATGTTTAGTTGCATAGGTATCTGGAATTTTAAAAGATTTAGAAGTTTGTGAAGCGTGCTGTCACAAAATGCCATTGCCGCATTTTTAAATGAAAAACATGAAGAATGCCAAGTTTGCAGTGGATTTATGTTACTGCGCATGCTTGAGTGTGTCTGTTTTATTAAAGAAAGAATGGATGATACAACAAAGTAATATTTGACAAAAAGCACACGCCTTCCCCCAGTTTACGCGCCTAAATGCTTTCTGAAACGGCCTTGTGTGAGAATGCGTAAATCGAGACAGCCGTTTCCATCATTTCTCATGGGAAAGCTTATTTCAGATTAACGGAAAAATGGCAATTTCCCCAGGTATTAACGGAACAGCAAAAAAAATCTTAAGAAACAACCCTGTGTACTTACACTCTCGCCACTGCTTCGTGAATGAAACAAGTATATATTTTTTGTTTCGTTTTACTTAGAACCGTGTGGCCGTGCAGCTTTCTCTTATAAACAAAACCGCTAAACCTGCTCCAGTCGGCGAACACCTACGTCATTACCGTATTTGTCCATGTAGTACTGCACTAAAATATTACCGTATTCACCCATGTAGCCCATCACAAACACAAGGGGGTGTAATATTACTGAACTTTCACAGCTTCATTATGCATTGAAATGTACAGCGAAGATTCTCTCCATGCCTTAGAAGTTAATAAAATTAAAATCCTATGTCTCATCCTTCATATGCCCTTATAAAGGTGTTATAAAAACACATTAACAAAATGTTGTAAAAGTACAATGTAAAATGTATTGCTGAATCTCAAATTGAATTGCTGCACTAGTTTTACCAACACCTACCATAGCAGTTTTCACAGGTTTTTGGGGTGTGAAGAGGGTGTGAGATTTTTGACCCACATCTCTGCATCTTGTATTCATGCGGGTCTGTTCAGTACATGCTTATTTTTAGTTAGAATAACAACTAAACGTAATAAGGCAGTATGAGCCTCAGGGTAGCAATCTAAATAATGTTTTGTTGTTTGTGGTACAGAAATAATGCTGTCCACAATGACATAATATACAAAATAATAAGAAATACAAGTAATGCTTTATTTATGAAAACACCTTAGGTTATACTCTATAATGTCACATGCATGTAGTCAGCAGTGATGTTTTCTTAAGAAAAATAAAAGGTGTAGTAAAAAGCTGCACAAAGTGAAAAGGTATTCTGCATTCACACAGTTGGCACACTGGAAGGTGCAACGGAAAAGACACACGCAGCATTGGTTCGAATGTGAAATTACACCAAAAAATATCTTAGCAACATCCCAGCATACAAGAAAAGTTTGTTAGCAGGATGGAACGTTTAAAAAAGTTCACCATAGAGTTGAATGGGAAAAAAGGTTTGTTTTTAGGCAAGTCTGTCACGTTCACGGGCATGTAGTCACTGCTACACGCATGCTGCATTTACGCATGCTGCATTTACGCCTGTATGCTGTCGCCTGTAATACTTGAGGATAAGTTTGAAATGTACTTACTGGAGGAAAATTTTTCCTGTCTCTTACAAAGGTTGATTTTATTTTACTTTCTGAAATCAGTGAAGAAAATCTGCCATCGCATCTTCATAAAATAAAAATGGATATCTTCTGTGTCCACTGAATGTCACAGCATTGCTTGTCTGCGTTGAATGTCAAACAAGAATTCATAACACAACAAAATCAGCAAGAAAAGCCATAGACAACACAAAATGTTTGAAAGCTAGCAGATCTCAGCTATACGTCTGTTAAAACAATTTACTTTTTAAATTGTAAATACTTTTTTCATGATATTTTTACAGAAGCTAAAAACAGAGAAAATCTAAGCTATGGCAGTTATTATGGCGACATTGCTATTTTTATCATTAGAAGTCCACTATTTAAAGCATTTGTTTTATAATACACAGTGATGACACAGGAGAAACATTTTTGTCTTGGTGACCCCAGAAAAGAAGTCATTTTTGCCTGATTTTATTAAGACGATCGGCCCTATTTCTGGACTGCTGTGTATATAGAAACTGCTGAATTGTCAGACAGGATGTTGGTTTCGCTCATTTTGATCTGTCCATACTGCACCTCCTCTGGTACCGACTGGCTTTCTGTTGGACTCTTGTTCCTCTTCTTCATACTAACTTGTGCGTAGAGCAGCTCAGGGACTTCCTGGTGATCTGAGAAGTGCAAGAAAAGATAAGCAATCCTGGAGGAACTGTGGTGCCATTAAGTTCAAAATGAACTTGTGCTGACCTGGTTGTTGATCTACTGGGGGGCTGTGATTCCTGGTGGTTGCCAAGCAGTCACAGTATATTCCAGCCAGCAGAAGAACGATGATGACTAAGGCAGCAGACATTGATAGAATAACTGCTGAGACACAAAGGTAGATATATCTGCGATAGAGGAAATGAGGCACAAGCGGCGACATATGCTTTGCCTTCCCCAGCCTTTTAAACATATCAGTGGCTTTTAAAGTAGATTTTATGAGCATGCCCTCAAAAATGAATAAAAATGATCCTATCAGAATAGATTAGCAAACCAAAACGCGAGTTCCATAAAATGTAAAAGTCCAACCATAAGAATTCTTACCAACTAGGTATTCAACATAGTTGCTGTTCTTGCAGGTGATAGGAACAGAGTCTTTGCCATGAAAACTGATGAACGTTTTTGTGACGCTCTCCAGCGGCCAGGAGTGAGCCGCATTAACCGTAACCAAGACCTCTGTTCCATTTGACAAAGTGCACAACAAAGTCACCTTGATGTCAAGTCCTGTAAAGCCATAAAGAGAATATAAATAAAAACTGACAGCTTTCCTTTATTATCAGCAATGACTGTTAGTCAGTATTAATCAATCCTGTTAATATAAAATATTTTGGAAACATTTAAGTAAGAAGATTAATTCAGTCAGTATGAAGGACTTGTTTCATTTCTGAACTATTTCCCTATGAATCCAAAGAGGCTCTTCTCCTCTACAAGACTTCAGTGTTTGCCCCACCTGGGCAGGGGTCGATCTGGACTGTACTGGTATTGTTGCTGACGTGGTTTCGCACTTCACAGCTGAGAGCTCCAGACACTTTTTCCTTCAGTATGACAGTGTTCCGCTGGTTACTCAGGTAGGACATATTCCCGTCCAGGGTCTGGTTGTTCAAGGTCCACTTTAGCTCAGTGTAGTCACCTTGAGGGGAACAGGACACCCTCATCTCTCCATGCGGTAAACAGAGCTGGGACAGTTGAGGCTTTGACAGTGGGGCTGAAGATGAAAAACATTTTTAAATAAATTAATAAATAAATAACTGCAAATTTAAATTGAGAGTAATCCATTGTGATAGTCACTGAGTTGAAAGGACAGCATAAAGTACCTTGAATGTTCAGCTGTATCATAGCTTCGTAGATTTGTTTCCCATTGCTGTCATGCGCTTCAAAGTGATATTCTCCAGAATCGTTTTTTACCAGGTTTTTTAGCTCCACCATGTTGGGGGAAAACTTACAGCGGTTCTCACATAATGGAAATAATTCACTTTTGTTACTTTGAATGCGTAGAACCATATGGATGTCTTTCAGTATCTTTATGGTTGTGTATTTGGAGCTGGTATTAAAGTGCATGGTCACAGGATTTCCTACAGCAGCGTAGCAGGAGACATTCATGCCATTCTTACTGTTACAAGAGACAGCGGTGGCTGAAAACAGAACAACAGTGAAATGAACACAGTTTCTCAGTTCAAAATGTTTTAACAGTAGCCTGATATTGCTATTGATATTGATATCTTATTGATGTTGAGGGATTGTTTTAAACAATGGAACTCCACAGCAGAGCAATGCCAGATGAACACAAGATACCGTGTCAGCATATTGAGTTCTGTGCATGATAGCTCCTGATAACTTGAGATCTGAAATCATAATTGTTTTTTGGCATTTTGGTTTGTTCTGATATTTACTGTATCACCCAACTGACTCCATGGGGGACTGCAGCTAACACTTTCGCTGGAGTGACTAAGCAGCAGTGTGATCTGCAGTCGATCTCAAAGCCAAATATCAAGAATAAAGCAATGGAAATGTTGAAATTCGGTGCTTACCTGGTGCTACTACGATTATGAGAAGTATGATTTGAGCCAGGAAATCCATTCTTCATCCAATGCAGGTTAATGAGGCTAAAGTCTTTGTATTAGTTATATAAAACAGGTAAAACCCCTGTTAGTTAAGTCTTACTGCAAAGAAAAACTGTTCTTGTCAGTGAGGGAGTTTGCACGTTCTTTTCACAAACACATCATAAAGGCAAATGACTGTGGCAGTTTGAGCAGAAAGTTTCTGGGCTGTTCCAGGGTGTGAAGATGGTGTGAAAAGAAGTCACCCACAAGCATGCACTGGTTCACATTAGGACTCAAGAAGCAGTGAAGACTCTGGCATTGTTAAAATACAGTAGTTGCTGATGTTTTTGGTGAAAATTAAAATAAGCAGCTTTCAAAGGGTAAAAATACAGATGTAAACATGAGGTGTAGAATGCGATGCCTGGTGGCTGGTGTATGTTTTCAAGAAGGAGGTGTGCATGGATGAGAACTGGTAATACTGCTGAAATAAATCTGAGAGCTGTCGTACTTGATAAATATTTATTTATTTATGAAACCATCATTATGTTTATTGTATTTATCTTGGCAGTGATCTCTTCTAGTCAGAACCAAAATACAAGCAACAAAAATAAATAAATAAATAAATAAATAAATAAATACAGCCATCATTCTACACCGATACAATATTCAACATTAGTAACCTACAAAAGATATACATAAGGCAGTCATTCAGTTCACACAGAAGAGTAAATGCTATTAATGCAGAATTATAATCACATTACATTTCCTAATATTAGTGATGCCACCCATTTGACTTTGTCTGCTATTCTGACCTCTACACGGGAAGCACACTGAAAAACAGACACACGGAAGTGCTGCGGTGTGAGGTTGTTCATGTAAACACCATGGACTCTGAAGGAGCTGAACTGTTCGTATGTTTACCACCAGGACAGAGTGTTGAATTCGACTGGAATAAGGGCAAAGCTGCAGACCACCCACACGAAAACCTCACCACTGAGAGCAGTTAGAGTTGGTCTGTTACTGGGATGTTGTTAAAAGGGGAGCTCTGCCAAAATTCTTCCAGTCTGAGCGCGCTAATCGTGGTAAAGTTCAGTCTGTACAGTTCAATGTGAAGGCATTGCACTGCGCTCATGGAAACTGAGTCATAATGTTGGCCTGTGCGCCACGTACTCAGTTAGCAGCCTACTTGTCTGACGCCGACACGCTCGGGACGCAGAGCAGCAGCATTTCTGAAACATTTCAAGACAGGACCTCGGATATCAAACATGTAAATTTCGTGCGAGAAATGAAAACGTTTTCACCAAATGTCGGAATTTAGATTTACCGTGTCAACAGAGAGCCACTCACATGTTCCAGTCGTCTGTTATTTTACATCCAAAAAAAGAGGCAAGCAGCAACAAATACCTAAAAATCAAGAAAAATGATAAATGATATCAAAAAGACTGGGGATTCCACCCTTTTGTGTAGCTCATACACACATTCTTGCTTTTTCTGGGGCAGTTTAAAAGCAAAGAAGGACCAGTCTTCAAAGGTAGGTTGAAAACAGTTACTACATTCATTTACAGAAGTAAAACAGGTTCCTCTTGGTTGTGAACACGCTGCACTCATCTCAAACTGGCTGTGTACCGTATGTGTGGTAATTTTACTGCTGAGAAAAAGTCAAAACCATACATAATATTTCTATTAGTTTCCAGTTAAAAACAATGGAAAAGACCTGGTTATCCATATATAACCTCAACAAAGGAGAAATAATTTGGAAAAGGCTTGAAAAGTAGTCTCAGAACCCCGAATGATGAGACAGAAAATAAAACTAAAGAAAATGTGCAAAACTAAGCCAGATCTTGGTCCCATAATCAAAAATAATGAAAAATAAACTCAACTGCAGAAAAAGGCCTGAAACATTTTGCTTTTCATTTACTTCTCCCTTCCTTTATCCTCAGCTGATGAAGTTGACATCATTTATCATTGTAATTAAAAAATATTTTCATATATATAAAGTTCACCATTCCTTGTTAAAGACATAGAAGTCATTGGTACAATAATAATGCGATATTCATAATAATACTTAATATTTACAGACCCGTAGCCAGGTATCATTCAGATACTATACATCAGTCTCAAATGAATTTCAGTCCCAATTTGTTTAACATGTATTAACAAAATTGCACCATTACACATTGCATGCTTTAACAGAAACATTTCTGAACAAAGTATTAACCAGTGTGCAACTTCAGTTCTCACAATGTACTCATCTCAAGATGTTTTGAGGAGGCATTCGCTTGTGCAAAAAAGTTTAAAAACAGCCCAAAAGCAGGAAGCCGGTTCGATGGAAGTTCTTATATTGATGCCGGAGCGAGCGTGGCCCAGTGTTTTTCCTAATCCAGGCACGTTGTGTGTTAAATGCTAATGCGCACTTTGAGTCTCCAGTACAAGCAAAATGTTTTATTTTTCCTCTCCCTTCCTATTTTGCGCTTTATGAAAATCAGGGCATTAATGCAGCACATGTTAAAGAGAATCCCTGAATGTACAGAAGTATCGTTTCAGACTGTGTCAGAATTTTGAGAAGTCCACTGCCACTGGAAATGGTGTACTAATTTTTATGTGGCACATATCGCTCTGGGGTTGCTCTGCCAAGGCTGTCTGTTCACTCATGTTAGCATATATGTATTTAGTCCATCATTTTATACAAATTCATTTGTCATAATTTAGATATTTATGATCTCATGGTTATATTACATATAAATTCAGGTCTTTGACATGTTCTCCAGCTGACCGCATATGACTACACCCCGGCCCAGCACCAGGTATAAACTGGTTTGAAAGCAGGTACATGTAAAATGTTTGCGGATTTCAGAATCAAATTACGAATGTGTGATAATACAAATAAATATCATTTTAAACTGGTACCATCATGTTGTCCTTTTTCTGCATCATAAAATGGTAGCTGAAGGTACACTTTTTTATTAGTGAGAAGGGAACAGAAAGATGGATCCACACACATTTTAAAAAAATCAACATATCCCCTGCTAACTGAGACCAGACCTTTGTTTAGAAACACCGCTCTGTAAATAAAACACCGGTGCTTTTATTGCAAGGTCCTAGGGTCCTATGGGCCTTGTCGCAGTTGCTTCTCACCTTAGAGCGCGCCACACCGTGCTGCAGTGCCACTACCAGAAGAATAAACAGTGCCTTAATTTCACACATTTGCCAGAATATTTGAATTAATTTAAAAGTCACTATTTTTCTTTTTGTGGACAAAGCACTCTATAGACGTTTGAATGCAGGAAATGTTAGAACAATCCCAGAAATGACTTCGTAGGCTGTGAAAACGGCATTCTTGATGACTTGTCTTAGTATTGAAAATGTTGCTTTTATGAATACCAAATTCACATCATTTACTTTCATGACGCTCTCCGATTCATCCAAAGAGTGAAGGAAAAATTTCTCTTTTTCATACTAAAACGGAGATCCAAAAAATCTGATACACCTGCGCTGAAACTGATAATATTATCTTTGGACCGAGCATTATCTGGTCCAAAGAATTAGGATAGTAGAATTATAACAGACATGACTACATATGTTTCTTTTATCTTAAAACATATTGCAGGGGATTTACTAATTCTCTGTTGTCACTGGGCTGACTATACATGAAGAATTATGGTATTGCTGCTTGCAACAATATGAGAATGCAAAATAACAAGAGTTAAAAGCATGGTTGTATCCAATGTTAGGAAACTGAAGCTGACCTGAAAGAGAAAAAAACCATAAAACATGTTTAACCGTGCTTGTTAAATTAGAGTAAAACACACAAGAAGCAAAACAACAAGATATTGTTTTGGACCCTGCAAGTAAACAGGATATGCACTTATATACAGTGTATATATACACATCTGAATGGCGGTGGAGAGGTGTGATTTCTATGGTATCATTCATATGGACCGAGCAAGGGAATAAACACATTTCAAGTCTGAGATGAGATGCAGAGGGCGTGGTTCCTCAGGCCGATGGGCATCCCACACTTCCCACAGTCGGCTTATCACTGGTGCCTTGGATAGGCATGTGGATTTGTTCTCCCAGGTCCTTTGTTCAGCTGGAGATAAAGAGAAGGACACAATGCTGGATTAGAAGATCCGGCTGCGAGTACTGCGTGATTATTTCAGGAGTATTTCATACTGGCAATTGGGCTGACTGCTACCTTAGGAATCTGTTATTTAACCTCCTCACCAGATGGTGGCAGTGTTCATTAATATTTTATGTTTCAATTTTGGGTTACTCTGAAGCATTTTGTTTAATTCAAAGTTTGCTGAATATTTCTACCTCTGATGCAGATGTATATTTCATTGGAATTTCTCATCAAAAATGCCTTTCATTCACAGTCTGTGCTCTTAAACGCTGCGCTACCTGTCTTTTCACCCAGAATGCAGAGGCACTCACCTGAAGGACTTACTTGGCAATGGCAGACGGGGAGCCGGAGCGGTGGAAGTGGACTATCTGCCACTTGCCGTCGCGCCTGTGCCAGATGCGCGTCTCCTCAGACTGGGCAGTACGTGGCATGCCGTTGGTGTCAATGTACTGGGTGATGCGGATGTAGGCGATGCATGCCGCTTCCTCTCCGATCAGGTGGATGTGGGGGTTGAGGATTGTGGTGTGGACAGGTTTGCTGTTTTTGGACCACACTGAAACAAACAGCATCACACGTGCAAGGCAGCGCAGAAGTGATTAGCAGCAAAGCATCTTCTGCAGTGAAGTTTCCTTTGATGCTAACTCAATGCTTATGGCAATGTGTATGGTAGAGTATATGGCAGAACTAATAATCTCCCCATTATTTTTCCCCCATTTATTTATTAATTTTTTTTTTTTTTTTTTACTTACAGGAAACCAGAAATCCTAAAACAGGTGACCTCCATGATCAAAGTTGTTGTCAAAAAAAAAAAAAACCGATGCCATGCAGAAGAGTGGTGCAGAGCAAAGGCTGCACATTTTAAAACTATGCCTTACTTTTTATTAGATGCCGGCATGATTATTTCTAGATTAGTTTGCCCACGGTTACACATAAAAAAATCTCATGAACAAAACCTTTTGATTTTGCACAACCACGGTCACCCGTGGTACTGCCAGACTGCGGTAATAAGGGCTGAAATGAACATATTAGCATGTTAATATTATCAGCATATTAAATAGTGTTTTATAACATATTTATTTGGTTTTTGATCTACCAATTTGTGTACTTTGTTAATTGTTTCTTTTTTCTTTTCTTTTTACGTAATTCACATGGGCGTATCGCTGCATTAATGTCCGCGGGCCGGATTCTCTCTCTGTAATTGCTCGTATCGGTTGCATTAAATCCATTTCTTCTCATAATGGGAATAGGTTCAAACATGAAGCCATTAAAACGGTCAGTTAAATGCAAAGTTTGCCATGAAAAAAAATCCCACAAGCATTATCATAAGCCTAATAAGAGACCGCATCTCAAGTGTAGCATGACTGGGATCAGCACTTTGACTAATGAGAACTGCATTCATTTTCGGGTTTAACTCAAGTTCTAACATTCAGCCCTCCTCCTCCACAAGGTTCTGCCTGAGATTTTTCTGAATCTCTAATGAAATTGGAACGCGGGTCCGGTGCAGTAACACAATGGAAGGGCGAGGAGTCTGAGAAGAAAGGTGCGGGCCACCACTATGTGAATCTGAATCTCCGAGTTGTCCTGGAGTTTTCAGGGTCCACGGTGTCCGCCCCCCTCCCGACCTGTATGCCTCACACGGTGGCCGAACGGCTGAGCGCCTTACGGTTCTCAAAGTAAAACCGATGGAAGTCCAGACCCTCGACCAGGTTGCCCAGGGCCTCTGGCTCAAAGGCTGTCACGCTGGGGTCGCACATCTTTCTGCACACAAACGGGTTGGGGGTAAACAGCAGCGATGTCATTAGAACACAGACACATAAACCCAGAGGGTTAACAAAGCCCAAGTGTGCTTCACTGTTTGTGTACAGTTCCTTTTTTTGCAGTCCATTGTTTTTTAAGCAATTGAAATGCTATATTCACAAAAAAAAAAAAAAAAGACTAACTCAGCTAACCTGTCTCTTTCTCCCACACCCATTCAACACTGAAAAAGATACTTTTAGGTATTATGGAACTACAGTAGAAACCTTCCTGCAGTTTAAAATAAAGAATAAAAAAAACAAATACTACGTATTGCATTATACATATTATTATTATTATTATTATTATTATTATTATTATTATTATTATTATTATTATTATTATTATTATTATTATTAATTGCATGTTTTAAGTGCTGATTTCAAAACATTATGACAGTGCAGCTGTGTTTGCACACTGCATGGCTGTTGCATTCTGTCAACTGGTGGCACAATGTGATCTCAATGCTTATCCATACCCTGCTGGGAAATTCCTTTGTTGAAAAGATTATAAATAAGAGGTAAGCTGGCACACTGTGTTGATAACCAGTTCTGCATGAAGCAGCTGCCACACACAGTGCCTAACCACACAGGAAGGAGGCCAGACAGCATGGGTGCCGTACATGAGCGCAGAGGGCCCCAAACTGCACAAACCGCAACTGCATGAGAGTGAGAGACAGAGGTACAACTGTGAGGATCATGTCATGCTTTGTAAGCACTGCCAATGGAAAGAAAGAATAGAAGGAGTGACTGTTGCACTCCCTGCGTTCACGTTTTTTGCAGCTTTTGCAGGGAGGCAGCATGAGCCTTTGAGCCATAACTTTTCATCAAAAATCTGAAGGGTGCTCATAGGTATTTACTTGAGTTTGGTTAATTCCATCCATCCATCCTCATTAAATGCTTTATCCTGGTCTGATCATGGTCACAGTGGCCTGGAGCCATAGCAACAACAACAACAACAACAACAACAACAACAACAACAACAACAACAACAATAATAATAATAATAATAATAATAATAATAATAGAAGAAGAAATTTAATATGAGAAAGATGAATCTAGCGTCACAGGGATCTTCAGTTAGGCAAAAGATGTCGTCTGTGAAAATAACATTTTTCTGTCAGTGGGATCATATTTAAAGTAAATGGGACGAAACAGAAGAACTCTTGCAAAAGGCGCACATTGTGAAAGGACGGTCACTTACGCATAACTCTCAAAGTCTCCATTGCTGATGGCTTCAATGAGCTGCTCTGTCACCTTGATGATTTCTTGTTTCCTCACTGCAAGACATGGAGGGACTGATATTTACTCAGTGCACAAGGGGGTTAGGATGATGTGGCAGAAATGACTCAGACTGAGGGTCCTGCAGTGCAAACTTAGAGATAGAAATGACATGGAAAGGCATTCACTATATTTAGTAAAACATGGGTTTGTTTAAAGCATTGTTTCATTTACTTGTGCAGTTATAACTCCATTATTTATTATTTCTTTCATAGTATAAGCTGGATTCAGAATCTCAGTTTTTTTTAAATTTGACATCTTTATACAGTATCTCCTCATTGGCATCAGGCTTATCAAGTAAAACAAACTGTAAATGGCAATATTTTAGATAGGGGGCTGTTAGAGTGTTAAATAAAACTTAAAACATGCAGAGCTAAGGCATCTTAGACTAAACATTTGCTGTAGGCTGCAGTGGTGCATACATTCCCTATGACTTTGTATCAGCGATACAGACAGCGTGTGTATGGATGGTGCCACGGGCCTCATCCCAGCAGCACTCAGCCCACAACCCTCTTCCCACCAGAGTTCAGCACCCTCCTACATGTCAGAGAGCAGCGAGAAGCCAAACATATCGCCTAACATGCTGTTACTTAGAGGTCAGATCCCAACAGAACGCTCATCCATCACCCTTGTACTTCGCTGAACATAGTCTCCAGCTCCCATTTTTACACTCAGTCCATTTACTGTAGACTGCTTCATATTCATGCCTTGCATTAGCTGACTCTAACTATCTAAGCACATTTCTTATGGTCTGACACAGGTAAATAAAAACTCTAAACCTGGCTGTTTGCCAGCTGCCAAAATTGTACATTTGCGTTGTCAGCGACTGCTAATGTCAATGACAGCTACTGTTATTCTCAATGGCCCTTTGTAGTAGACAGTCGATTCCTTCACTTTAACGTGCTCACGTTTCTTCATTCCTACACTTTCTGTGCCATACATGGTGTCTCAGATTGCAGTTTGCCGCACCCCTTTATCATCCTCAAATATAAATCGGCTGTAGCTACATAGCACAAGCGGTGGTCTGTTTTCCAGCAGAATAGCATAGGGCATATGTAAGCGAAACAGATAAAGTAGGAAAAAAAATGCTTGTGCTTTGCTGTAATAAATATTCATCATACCAAGTGAGCTTTGTAAGTCGAAGCATATTTTCTGTACTGTAACTATGCAGCTCTGGTTATAGAGGATGCTGTTGAATGATGCCTTCATATTGTTTCTGAAAGTAAGTTTTTTTTCAGAAACATATTTTCTTATTAACTGATGTGTTGACAAATTGGTGCCGTGATTAAGAAACACAGCAAGGAGCATGAAGTGCAGGATTTTTGCATTCAGTGCCACAGGGAAGTAGCACAGTCTGTTATACAACTCCTGCAGCTGTTCAAGGGAACCACAGGTACTTTTCTGAAGCTCCCTCACTGTTCACAGGTTCCACTGCAGCTTGACCAAACTCAGTGCCGGGCGGGAGCGGATCGATTTGGCTGCAAGCGAGCCGTCGGCAACCTACAACCTTAAGAAAGAACACAGATGCTTTTTTTTAACAGCATCAGACATCACTTCTGCAGTGACTGACAGAGAGGTCCCCAACACCTAACTGCCGAAACTACAGCCTCAAGGTGTTAGTCGCTCAGTGTTCATCCGGTGTGTTAAAAGCTGGGAATTACTCCCCTTTCAGCTGGTAACTGATGGCCTTACCTCTGGTGTCCTCATCCTCAATGGTTGTGTTAGTGCTTTCAGAGGATTCCTGCAAGGAACACACAAGAACAGCTTTATGTCTCTAGACACAGTACGGACAGGATGGCTCCACTCTTCTTTAGTAGAGCCCAAGCCGAAGGTCAAGACCCCAGTATGAAGGCAAAAAGAAGGTTTGAACTCCTTCTCTCGCTCCTAAAAGTGTTCTGCACCTTCAAAGAAAACAGTCCCATGGATTATTATTTATTTATTCATCTATTGTTTTGTTTAGTCCTTTTGCAGCTTACAGCAGTGCACATATGTGGATGGTTGTTGGTGATCGTTTTGCACCTATGGTGGAAAGACTCTTGCCCTGCAATGGCAGTCAAGCGTAAGTTACAAAAGCAATGGCACTAACAACATTTAAAATGGCAGGTTGAGACAGAAAAAAGAAAGTCCAGCTCCATTTTGAATTGCAGATTTGTGGAATTTTTAAAGAAGTTTGGCATCAGAGATAATTTTCCCTGGTAAGTGGGAAATAGGGCCTCGGCTGAGGCACACAGTGGGGCAGAGGGACACACTCACCATCAGCTGGACACTGGAACTGGACTTCCTTTTCTGGAAGAGAAATGAGAAGAGGTTAGACAGAAACAGACAGATGAAGGTTGACGATGGGATGAAAGCAGATGCCAGGGTGCCAGACAGGGAGGAAGCAGAGAGCACCATGCTGCGTGTTTTTGCATGTGGGTGTCTCTGTGCTCCTATGCATGTCCTCCTCAGCAACATCTCCAGATTCGATTCTCCAGCTCCCGAGGACTTGGTTTGGATGATGAGGAATGCCTTTGATAAAAGAGCACAGGATCTCGGTGTTCAGCGATCTGGTTTGGGCTCACAAGCTTGCTGGGAATTCCTGGCTAATCCTCCCCAGCGGCACTGTGCTCTTCCCTCAGGAGCCCCCCCAAGGAAAACAAATGCTGAGGGATTGAAGGGTTCCCTTAGCTGGCATGCTCACACAGGCTGAAAGACACTGGTGCAAACGCAGACTCTCTCCACTGAGAACGGCCTTGAATGGGAAACACGGGAACATTTTATTCAGGGTAAAGATTTAAGGTGTTTTTTTGTGACTTGACTGAACACGTGGATTTGCGTGTTAAAATGTGTTTGCAGGGAATACATTAGCGTGACCATTTTGCCGTATCTCAGTGGTTCTGCTTGGCATTCCTTAGGAATCATACAATATATTAGATAATTCAGCACATATTTATTAGACTGTGGTATACTTAATCCTTTTATCTAAACAGACTTACACAGCTTATGTACAATGCTAGGTATTTTACTAATCATTTTGGGTTCTAAGGGTACGGTGGTGATGTCCAGTGTGTGAACATGCAACAGAACTATTTGGTTTTAAATCCACATTCCAAGCTGCAAAGGTTTAGTACTTTAAAGTTAGTAGTATGTGTACCTCTACAACTATGCAGTACTAAATATTGTTTTTATATTGAAAATATACAGAAAATTACACATAGTACATAAAAAGCAAAAGTAGAAATTTGTGCAGTAGTCTTGAATTTTGCAATTATTTCATTCGCACTTGATCTCCACCGGTTCAAAAAAATAACACTGTTCATCCCCCTACCTTCACACCATCCGTCTTCTTATTTGCCCCACTTTTGCCTCCTGTGTGCAAAATAAAGACAAACAAGGAAACAGCAATGAAGATGGGTAGAAACACCCCAAAAAGGAGAGCAAAATTCATTGTGGCCATGTCATTTAGAGGAACTTGACCAAGTCCACGGGATTCAAAAGGCAGAGGTGGAACAAGAAGAAATACTGCAGAATTTTTCAGTCTCCTGGGCTATTCAAGAACAATTTCTAGTCTGAGATTCCCATGTCAAAAACAAGTCTAGGGAAGAAGAAATAATGTAAAAAAATCCTCAGAATACACACAAATAGCCTATTGAACAGTCAGGTGCACATGACCGGATGACCAGATATAGCGCCACCATGGTGTATCATGAATATAAATCCACCAAGAGGTCTTGAGTCATTAAATTGCTATCAGCGCCATCACATCCAGTTCTTCTTGCATTCCCTCACCCACTGTGAAGTCATGTTTTATTTTATATCACCCTTCTGAGTGAGGGTGTTTCCCCTTGTATTTTTATCAGTGCTTTGCTATTTACAGCCCTGAGGGAGAGTCTGAGAGGCTGTCCATTTGGATGGGGGTTTGCGGGCGTATCTAATCCTCCAGACCCTTGGCCTTAGCATTCCCTTCCTTCTGAGATGAACAGCCATCTGCGCAGAAGAGGTGGGACAGGGCATTTACCATGGTTCAACGTAAGCATTGCTGGACCCCTGCCTTAGTGTAACTGAAGAAGGCAATGCCCAAGGAAAGACGCTTTGTAAATGGAAACAAGCAGATTTGCAGTTGACGCTGCAGTACGAAAGTGGGACATGAAAAAGGGTTCGTGATGCTTTAGCTCTGGTTATCTGGGGGTAAAGACAGATGTAGACGATGGCGAGTGCAAAATAATTGGAGTTCTGCTTAGAGGTGCTGCCATGCTTTTGCCTCCATTGGGAAACAACCAGAGAGCCAGACTGACATGAACAGTGCATGGCAGGTGATGGTGGTGGTGGGGGTCTTTCCATATGAAATTCCACCAGTGTCAAAGAATGCCCACTGCTGGGACTGCACTCCCCAAACCCCCATGCCTCAGCAGCTCCGTGTAACAGCACACTTCTTGAAAGTTGGGCCTCTGGGAAGTGCTTTAGATCTCTGGGCTCCACATAGGAAAGGGGATGATTGCACAGTGGAAGGCCTTGGTGGGCAGGGGGACGGAGGGGGGGGGGGATACGTTGCTGGACTGCAGAGATGGCAATCGGTTTACTTGAGCCATGTGCTCCTGAGTTAAGCGCTTTATGCACCTTAATGTACCTGTTCATGAATGTTGGAGAGATGTTTGATGCGGTTCAATAGCTGTTCATCAAACATGAGACATCCTGTTCTTGTGGATTCCTGGCAGCACCTGGGTTTCAGTCCCACTGTACTTTGTATTCTTCAAGCTCATCTCTTACCAGTAGAATACAAAGTACTGCAAGCAACTGCGCGGTGAATATTAAGACTCCCTATAGCAGTGATGCACACTGAATAACTTTTGACAGAAATGATCCCTATTCAAAGCGATGTTTTAAATTTTGTAAAATCAGTTAAACCTCTGCATTTGGCAGCTTTTAGCAAACACGTGTTTGTTTACGGGTCATAAACGGGCATAATTTTTTTTTTCCGCTGGGTCTCCCCAGCCCTTTCAGACCAACAAATGGTTCTTCCATCCAGGGCTCCTCCATGCCTTGTGCAGTGGATTTGGTATGAACTGCAGGGAGACAGCGGCACAAGTGCCATTGGAGCAGATGGCTCTGCTACAGTGAGTGGGCAGCAGTGACAGGCTACCCCACGCGCACTTTTGTCAAGCAACAATCCAAATCGAGATGAATAGTTGCCTCCAACAGATGGTCGCTCACCACCAACTTGTATTAAGTCAGTGTGCTTGCAACCAATGGAATTGGAACGCAGCCCTTCAAATAGCTGGTTAATTTTGCCCAGTGACTATTTGGAGACGATCTTCTCGGCTGTCTGCGAAACAGCTTATTTACTGTATCCTTCTCTCCGGCTTTGGTTTTAAATTGGTGCAGTGTCTCTCATTAAGAAAAGAAGGACAGCTGCAGTCCATGCTGATGAATCAGAACAAGAGCTTTGAAAGGATTTCAATGCAGAACAGTTATGAGCAAGAAATGGTGCCATTATGGCTACCAAGAAACATCTGCAGCTTTCAAAAGCTCAGCTACAACCTCTGTTCCTGAAGAGCTGCATGACTCGTACGTGTTGTCTTCCGCATTTTGCGGCAAGCGTTGTCTACATTTGTGGTGGCTGAAAACAGCTGACCAGCGCCGATGCTGAAATTCATTTTGTGGGTAAATCATCCAGAAAAGGTTTTCCTTTCCTTCCTTCGTTCTTACCTGAAAAATTCCGTGTTGCCAGCATCGTGGTGAGAATTGCGCCCTGGAACCAAAAAGACAAGCACGTGTTTTTCCGGCATACTCCAAATTAAAAAGAATTGGAATGAATACGTGTCTTCAAATATAATTGGGCGATTGCATAAAATCTGCCAACCGTATCTGTCAGCCAGCAGTCAGAAACATTCTGCAAATAGCTCATGAAAGACGCTGCCAGTCAACATAATAAAAAGGACATCGCCAAGAGGGGGACAAGTCCATTAGGAAAGGTCTAGTTCATGACTAAACTTGAAGTCTGCTTTGTGCTCATGCAGATTTGAAACGAAAATAAGGTCAAAAGAATAATGTTAGACAAACATTATTCTTGTGATAAATGTAAAAATACATTTACTTTGGCAAAGGGTACAGTTTATTAAACTCAACAGAATAACATGAGTACCATCATATATAGACAACCAGAAAAGCTGAACTTTCTTTACAAAATATCAATAATATGTGTAAGTTAAATAGGAGCAATATCTTTAATTGTGTAAAAGATATGGAACTCTTTGTGTCCTGGTCTGGATAAACAATATATTCCTGAAACCAGGTACTTTATCAAGTCTTTGGCATGTTGCTTTGCCTTTACCCTCAAGCTTAAGTCCGGGTAAAACTTCAACCCATTATTAGACATTTTGACAAACTCGAACCCCACCTCCCCACCACTTGAGTACCTTTAGTTTCCTCCTGGCATTGAACTTCTTCAGGCACTCCACGGTCTCCTGCCTGTGCATGCAAGATGCCACAGTGGAGCGGTGCTAGGAAGAGGGGAGAAAAAGGGAATTTGCGGGGGGGGGGTTAGACACATTCCTCCACAAGCAAGATGTGCTCTCCTCACAGTGGATCTGAATGAGATGGTTCAGCACTCACCGAGATCCAAGGGTGCTTGAGTGCCTCTGAGGCAGTGATGCGCTTTGCTGGGTTGATGGTCAACATCTTGTTGATGAGGTCCTTGGCCTCAGGAGTGACAGTGTCCCACTCTGGAGAAGGGAACTTAAGAAGAGGAAGAGAAATGGCAAGAAGAACAGAAAATGGAAACATAGGTAGGATGACACCTTAGCTGTAACAAACAAACAAAGATCTGAAAAGAGCACGTTTATAATCTGTTGGTTTATCTATATAAACCAATATCGGAATATTGTAGTATAGTTCCCACCTTGATGAAATGTTTCAGAAATGGGTACAAGGATCTTTAGTGCTTACCGTATACTTATAAAAGCCTCATAGTTCCATAAATAAATGGAATAAGACTCATATTCTCATCATATTTTCAGGACAACAGCTTATTTCTTTATAACACCGTGTAACATTTGGTCACTGTTTTGAACCGAGGATTTCCAGGATTTGTGCATCCTCAGCTGAAACAGTGCTTCACATTTAAATGCCAGTTTCCGCTGGATAGATCAATCCAGTCAAAAGCTGGGAAAGTGGTGTTAATGTAAATGAAAATTTCAGTCTCTCGAGGCTCCCTGTATCCTCTCATGATGACCATTTCGATACTCCTCAACCAGAAGATGAGTCACTCACATCGTAGGCTCCAGCCTTGATTTGCTGATACAGCCGGTGCTGGTCCTCATCCCAGAACGGAGGATAGCCCACTAGCAGGATGTAAAGGATAACACCTAGGCGTAGAGGCAGGAATAATTATGATCATTAAACATGTGACTGACCACCTAGTCAATGACTATTTATAAATGTGGAGCAGAGCGGACTATGAAAATGGACTCATGTTGTGGGGGAAATACACTTCTGGCTGGTTTGCTGCATTCCATTTATGGTAAAAGAATGTGTTTTTGAATCATCGATCCTCAGAGCAGCCTCTGCAAGGAGCAGATTCTGATGGACTGAAATATTCACACACAGGTTTAAAAGATCGCTGTGGACGTGGGGTATTGTCCAAATTAGGTACTGTGCTGGTACCTTTGGTTACCTTACCGTGTCTCCTCCTGGACTTGTAGGTGAAACGTGAACATCCAGGGGACCTTCTCTATGTGCAGAGTAAACATTGCTCTCAAACAGAAGGTGAAAGCAAAATCTCAGTCAGAAGATCCGCAGCTTAATGAAAGTAGCTGCAGGTAATGGGGCATTCTTCCATTCAGCCAAAGGTGGTTTTTTGAAAATGCACGCGTTCAACGCCCAACTATTCATTTCCACGGATCCTTCTCATTTAGTGCAACATAGCTTCAGTCCTTAACTATCAAACTGAAAACGAAAGGGTCTTTTGTCCTGGGAAGAGGCTCTCCCTGGTTCAGGACGTTTGGTCATCAAAAAGGCAGTCAGGGAATGGAGCCATCTGCTACCTTCCACACCTTCACCCACCAGTGGTGTGACTTGCGATTTGCCGTTCGGCAGCAGAGGGTCTGTTGAGCCTTTGTTATTCAAAGCCTCTTCGATACCTTCCTCTAACCACGCAAGCAATGCAAAAGCTTTTTTTTTGCATGAAGATGTTTCCAAGGACATGTTTTCCAACCTGGCTTGCACAACTAGAGCTTGCAGGAGCTCAGGTCCAAACGCAGTCCAACAGTGTCATACAAAACCTGGGACAGCAGAGATGTAATGGTGGTCCCCTAGGTGTGTCCAACTGCACAGCTTGCACAGAGAATGGTAGCTCTCTCCTAGTTGCTTGTCATGTCCCTTTTTGCTCTATCCACTTGAAGGAGCTAGATGGTGTGTAGGTGTTCTTCCCTTTTGGCAGATCACAAGGGGAGGGATGGAATATAAAGGCTGAAATGCGCGTATTCTTTTAACCGCCCACTCACAAAACCGTGCGCAGAAAATCTCTGTTGACTTGATGTATAAACGGCTGTGATGAACCACCATATTAATGTTCCGTGCCTTTCTGTAATGTTTTTTGTTATCTAGTATATGTTCACAAAATGCCCTTGCATCACTTTGTCTGTGGGGTGTCAAAAATTGCATCATAATTTAAACGTCATGCTTCCCTTTCATCAGTAACAAAATGACAAAATCTAAAAGTAAAATTCATTTTTCATTATCATACATATACATATAATATACCATGGCCCACACACACGTGCTGCAGAATGCTGCATTTGGTGTCTTATCGGCAACAGCAGCATCACCTCAGCTGGGAATGGTGCTTATTGAGCTAATAAGCTATTCCAGTCCCATTTCTGGCCTTTGTCACATCGCTCGTTGGCCGGCCAGCTCTTCCAAAGCAATAAAATGGCTTTATGATTTTTTTTGGTGGAAATCTACTGGAAATTACTGGTTGGAAAGTCACGAAATGAAAAAAGCCAGATCACAACTACAGACTTATGGCTGTAGAAAGCCTTGGAAATGTCTTCACCTTTGACAGAAAGACCCAAGACAGAAAGACTGCCTTTGAACAGTCAGGTGCACATGACAATCACAGTCCTACCGCCTTTGCACAACTTTTCCCAGCTCCCAGCAGACTTCTGTTGAATAAGATCTGAACTACCTTGGGTTGCATTATTGAAACACAACAGGTTGGAAACATCTACTGTTTAAAGGAAATTTAAAGTTGAAAAACAAGTTGAAAAAGAAAAAGTAGTGCCAGGACAGCCTGATGACCTACCACACGCCCAGAGATCCACCGCCTTTCCGTAGGGATCCTTCCGCAGGACCTCGGGGGACAGGTATCCAGGAGTTCCCGCAAAGCCTGTGGTCATGTGATGACAGAATGAGAGAACCTTACAATTCACACGTTACTTGACATCAAATGCAGTTGCAGCAGGTGAGAATCAGTGCACTACATAACCGTGGTTTCCTTATGTTGTTCCTTAAGTATTTTGCAGTATGAGAGATGCGTGAAACGTCCAAGTGATGATCTGAAGGGCTCACGTAAAGAGCCAAAGGGAATGCTCTAGATTGCTTAGACTTAGGACTGGTAGGAAAGAGATCCAAATGTTCTTTATTTACTTTCTAGCGGAAAATGTTTACAGCTGTCAGATTCATTAAAAGGTTCATCTGGGCACGAAACAAAACCGAAATGAGCACCACAAAATACACCCATACTTCGTACATTTGTCAGCATCACTGAAACTCAAAGAATTCCGTTTGCTCCCAGTGTGCCGTGAAAGAGCAGAATTCCCGAACAAGTCCGTTCTGAGCCGCGTATTCTGCGCTTAGATCGTAACTAAAGAACTGGCGCTTTGTTCAAATGATCTGCGCGATTATTATCATCATGACAGACAAAATAAAGTGCAGTTAGATGAATAGCTTCTAATAGTATGTGACTCTGCCACTTGCAGAAGTGCTTAATTTTAGGTGTGGAGAACAAATTGTGCCCTTCTCACCCAAGACCCCTGCGAGAGACCTGACAGGTTTCAAAGCCACAACTGGCATAATTATCCTTACACCTCAGAAGGGAAAATAAACTCTTACTGTAGGTTCCTGTCACCTCTCTATTCAACCTTTTTTAGCAGCTTAGTCCTCCACGATTGTTACTTTCAATCTGTTTCTTCGTGACAAAAAGAGGCTTGCAGAGCCTTTTTAGGGACGGCTCTACTGCGGACATCTACGGGATGGAAAGCAGCACAGCGACGTAAAAAACGGCGATACCGACGCTGAGGGAATTTGACAAGCAAACAAAAAACCGATGCATCGGGATGTCCGGATGATGAACAATAGGTTCTCTGCGATGAAGGAGTATTTTGTGGAGAAGTCTGGATTCAGCCCAGGATTCATTTCTCACTGTTTTCTCATTACACATAGAGAGAAAGCAATTGTCTTCACAGTTTCATGTTCAATATCGCCAGCACTCCTTCATATCAACAATTATACCCACAAGCAAAAGGACAACTCCAGGATGAAATTCCACACTCATTTTCAATGAGGGGAGAAGACGGCGCTCCGTACGTGAATAACTTAATCATTTCGCGGTTCTGGGTGACAAGGCTGCAGTCAGTGTTCAGCCCAACAGCTGAACTGTTTTTCTGCTTAATAGTTCTGCCTGAGCCTGATGGGGAAGAATAAATGGCTGATTTTGTTTGAAAAACAAAACTATAAGGGATTATAACTGTGCTAAACTGTACCGTAGATGCACTGAAGTCCTTCGAATGGATGGCGCCACTCAACTAGGCTACACTTTGAGTAAACTGTAAGTACAGCTTCCATTTTGCACCGTACACTGGTTTCTAAACCAGCCAAGCAACATGAATGTAAAACTTAAAAACACAATAAACTAGAGATGGGAGCAGAAGATGGCTCATATTTTTGCTTTTACTCAGCACGCTTTAAGTTACGATGACTGAGGACCGGAAGAGCATTATGTCGAAGTACAGTTAGGCTGGAGTGTATGACGGCCACCATGTAGCTGATCCACACTGACCTTTTGCTGCTTTAAGCCAGCAGCTTCTCCCATGTCAGAGTGGAAAGAAAAATGCTCTGCGGTGATGCGATGAGGTACAGAGTCTCAGAGGGCCTGTCGTGGTATTTCAATTTCATGTTCCAGTGTAATTCAGAAACAGTAATTTAAAAATAACCAACATTAGAATGCATTGGAGGAAGCTTTTACGTGTTCGAAGGGTCATGTGTTTTTTTGGTTCAGATTTTTTTTTTAGGTTTTTTTGTTTGTCATCAAATGCAACACATCAGGGCTTCCTTGTTTGGTTTTAGATTAAAAAAATAGCAAAATACTATGAAACTGCAATTTGGTTTCGTACTAAAAAGAAAGGCTAATATCTAACTCCCTGATGCTGACGATGACTTCTGCACATTTGACAGGGAAGGGTGTCCTTGGGGGATTTTTCAAGCACACGGCGTGTTTTGTGACTGCAGATCCACAGTGTGCAAGGCATTACCAAACCAAGCCTGCTGGTCCCCCTCCACTTCGATGGCCAGGCCAAAGTCTGCCAGCTTGACCGCGGCCCCCTTTGACTTGGATGCCAGCAATAGGTTTTCAGGCTGCAGGCAGAGAGGGAGCACAGAAGTGAACAGGAAGGACCTGTATGCAGACGCAGATCCATCGCTGGGTCTACGGCTTGGCTCCGTGGCAACAACCAGCACTGTAGGTAATGTTGCTGCAGTGTTTCCAAATGTTAAATTTCCTACCGCCCACACGCTCCCTCCCACACTGCCGAACGCCACCCATCCCTCACTGCTTTGCATATTGCGCCGTCTCCATCACACACGTACACATCCGCCCACACACTCTCCTTTCACTGGCATCCTCGAACTCCAGAAAAAGTGAAACATTTTTCCTGGAGGTGTGTGTGTGCGTGCACGTGTCTGCATGCATGCATCTGTGGGAGTGGCACCATGTGCTCCTGTTTGTGTGTAGGGTAGGTTGTGTGGCAAGTGGTACTCCTTGGTTTTTACACAGGTGCATCCAGGCATACCTGCTTGCAGCCATTACCCATTTTCCTAAAAACCAATTGAGTTTTTCTGACTGAGAAAATTAGCATGTGTGCTAATGAGAGGAGCTGTGGATTTCGTGAGTGGATGCACAGGACACTCGAGCATTGCCATCTCAGCAGCACATAGCACCACCGGTCCTCTGTTGCTTTCGGGAGATCCAGACATACCCAGAGGACTTCATCTGAACAAAGAAACTAAATGCAAGCAGATGCTTTGAATCCCAGTCACCATGTTTGTTATATTAAATTAAATTTGTTCAACCATGGGCAGTGAAATGAAGGAGCGTGTCAGGAGGAGATGAAAAAAATATATGAACGATGCTCTTCCATACTGGATTGTTACACCTGACACAGAATTATTATGAGCGAAAGCGACTCACAACTGGAGTCCAAAGAAGTGCCAGCAAACATTCCCAGTATTGTAATAGCGCCATCAAATTTCATGGCCCTGGGGCGGAATTGGTAGACGATGGGCAGTACCAGATGGCCTGAAAAGCTCTTGGGCCAGCACAGCTGTCTTAGTCTGGCAGAGGACTAACACTGCTTATCTGATCCATTTTTGTATGCGTTTCTGAAAAGATTGGTTTAACAAAGGCTTAACCACAAAGCAGCCACTTCCTGAGTTAGCTGCTGGAGCCCGGAAGGAACAGGTAACAGTTGTAATGCAGCCAGCATTTACTTTTAGCAAAATACCATTAGGAGTTATTTTTGCTGCTGCAGGTATGCAAAAATATTTTGGCATTATCTTAGTGATACACATCTTTGGAATTGACTAAATATTCTAATGGATAACTATTTCTATTTTAAGAGTGTGCATCCACTGAAAAGTCTGGCATATAAATTTTAATATTCTTTAAAATACAGCAGATGAGACTACCACGGTAATTGGCGAGGAGAATGCAAGGAATGCTACTCCCACTTTAAAATCCTTTTCCTGCTGCACAGGTGTATACGGATAAATGTACGGATAAATGTACGGTACGTTAATCGTAACACAGTTTTCACTGACCGTTTCCATTGTCTGAAATGTGCTGAAATCAGGTTCACGTATCGATTTCTAGATTTTTTGTGTATGAAGTGATTTCCTTTTTCATATGAATGTACAGCCCAGATAGTGACAATAACAACAGGTCTCACCTTCAGGTCTCTGTGGACAACTCCCATCTGATGACAGTGGAGAACTGCTTCCAGAATCTGCTGAATACAGTGGCTGAGCGGGAATATAAAAACAAAGACTGTTGGTGCTAAAAGTTTGATCCAGAGGACTCGGATTGTTTTTCCCATCTGTAATTTCAGCACTCATTTCTAAAATTGATTTCTGTGTGGGTCTGTAGCACAAGCAGGATATAAATTGGCCACAGTCAAGTCCTCCGGTCAATGTGAAAAGGAGAAACAGGTGTTAGTTAGAGAAGCTTAGAATAAAAAAAAATGGCAAGTTTGTTAACACGAAAACATATTCCGCTCCTCTAGGGTCATTGGTTGCTGTCTGATTCTCTTCATTAACTGTGTACTCCCCTCACTTCACCTCAGTGCAACAAAATCAGTTTTTTTTTTACCATTTTGTCCCTTTCTGAAGGGAAGTGTCCCATGGTTGGACCATCGTAGAATCCAGCAAATGTGATGCATCAAAATGCAGTTCTATTCTGCAACCCTGGACACATGTCAGCTTTAGATAACTGTTACCTCTCCACCTGTTGAACAGGTTTTCTGGACATTTTGTACATTTGCAAATTATTACACGTTGTGTCTGAAATGTGTGTGGCAGGTTTTAAGAGAAACTGAAACAAGCCATTTGGGGGCTCATTACCTGGCATCCGCTTCGCTGTAGTACTCTCTGGCAACAATGTCCTCGAAGAGCTCCCCACCTGTCACTCTGAAGAATGTTAAGAAATAAGATTGTTCTTGTTAAACAATCTCAAGGGCAAACAAGATGGATCATTGGCATAATTTAACCATCTTGGAGGGTACTGTGGTGGTCAGTGAACACTAGTGGTCAAGCATCTTCACGACATATCAGAACCATTCAGTATATTACACACATACAACACATTACATGCGAATCACACGTTATAAACCATCTGAAGCACCTTAAAACTTCATGAAATTATTCAGGTCTCAAAGGGGATAAAAATCTATTTCTTTTAAGGTCCTTTCATAAAAAAAATGAGCAGCGATGAACTTTTCCCAACCTAATAATATACAAATCTTGAATAGCAGTCCATTTAGCAGTCATTACATTTAGTTTATTTGAAAGTGGATTTTTAAAGGCTTCTTGCCGACTTATAACCATCACCACCGTCCTTTAGGTAGCCTCCTCATCAAAAACCATGTTTATTACGGACATATTTGTTCATTTCTTCGTAGAAGCTCCATTCTGGAAATGAAGCGATTATCTCATAAACACATTGTTTCTGCGTGCCTTTAAAAATTTCCCAGAGCCGTGAAGTATTGTGAGCAGCACTTCTGTGCAACTGGTACTGGGAATCTTCATAGTCATCTGTCATTTCATATCTGGACATGATGACAGGGGCTTTGTGTACAGGCTGCCATTACCAGTATCAAGAGTTTACAGACACGTTGGCTCAAATCAGACCACATTGGACCATCTGGGTTGCTGTTAGTTATATGGATTATTTCGCCTTCCAAGATTCACAGTGTAGTTGCACTGTCACAGTAGTTATCCCCACAGGAGAAGCACTTTCGTATAAATCAATGCAAACAGATTCAAGTCTCATAGACAGCCTGCTGACATTAAGTCACCGCTTGCTTATACATGCTTTAATGGCCTTTTTTTGATAACTTCCTTGATTTGTGAACACCAGTTTTCAGACTCTGTGCTTGAGTTGGTCACTAAAAATCAATTCAGTTCACCACATGGATGCAGCAGGAATATTGCAGGTGACTTACTGTATGACAGCGTGTATCGATAAACTCAAACTCAGCTCCTGAACAAACAAACCTGTGGGATTGGTTTCACTTTGCTGGGCATCACAGGTTGTGACGGAACTACCTGTGAAGCTAACTAATACAAAACAAGGATTATTATCAGCTCTTGAAGTCAACTTCACATCGCACGGTGAATCTGTATGATAAAACTCTTTCATGATGCACAGGCCTTTGTGTGGTAACGCAGTCTATTTGGCTCCTTAGTGCTTCATCTTATTGGGAGGTTCTGCTGCAGACCCTGGATTCACCACCCTTAACCTTGGGCTCGTAATTGCAGAAACATACAAAGGGCAAAACTCTTTTCCTCGTCCTCTGCTTATAAGAAATCATCCTTTCACTTCTGCAGTCCTCAGTCTCTGCAAGCACACATGAAAGCAGTGGAATAATTGCATGTCCACCCTCCAGCTGCCAGGGAGATACTCACAAGTCGAAGATAAGGTAATGGTGTCCTTCCTCTGAGATGCTGTCATGAAGGCGCACTGGAAGGGTAGAGACAGAGCGCTCAGTGGGCAAAAGTTTAGCGTAGACGTAAATTATGTATTCTACCTGTCAGCTGAAGTGCAAAATGGGCAGCACTTTGGAGTATGACGCTAGAGCAACAATTTAAAGCAGCTAAACCGTGTCAGAAAGGATTCAAATAGCGTCTCATTTTGCAGAACGTGCAAATACCAAAGAAGCAATATCTCCCATTCTGTTTCAGGCAACTTGTAGGAAAGTTTTCTCTCGGCTCAAGAGTGTAAGTTTTGACGCATGGGCACAGTTGAAGTCATTCCTGGCTTCTTCGGCAGATGAAAGAAAATAACTGTGGCTGAGAACTTGTTCTTGTCATACACAGAAGCTATTGCTGAAGGATTTGGATTTTTGATGAAGACATCTTTAATAGAAATTTTGGCACGTGTGACCGAGCAGTTAATTCGGCGGCTGCATGAAAGGAGTGTGAGTTCTCTCAGGAAGCACAAAAAGATCAGTAGTGAAGCTAAGACCTGGAGTGTTGGAAAGTAATGTCAATAGAGCAACTACTGCTGTGGCTTCTGAAGAATAAATCTGTGTTTGTTTGAATCCCTTCTCCCACTCACCTTCAACCCACCCCTCCTATCCCCGACCACGTGTGAGTGACTCCAGCACTGCATGTGTGTGGGCATGTGTGTGCTGCGAGAGGACACGGGTGCAACCGTGTGGGCGCAGAGGATAGAGAAAACAAGAGGAAGACTGCATCTCGTACTCCTCTCCCTGCCAACCTCCGTCCATAGCAACGCTCCGGATTACATAAGCCCGAAACGGCATTTCTGTTCTACCTTAACAATTTGATAGCTGTGTCAACTGTTGCCAAAAATGGCTTCCCACCCACTGCTTCCTTTTGTTTGATTCGATGCATCTTGCATCCTTTCATCCCAGAGCTGAGCTTCTTGGCACTGCCCTTCAGTCTCTCACGAGAGGGGTGGTTCAGGTAAGAGATGCTCCCACTGTACCCAAACTGGGAGATTAACATGCAAGGAAAGCTTTACTGCAGGTACCGTAATGATTCATTTTTTCCGATAGCTTTATTGCTTATGGAATATTTTCAGGGCCTCATCTCAGGCCTATAAGCTCATTTACAAACTAGAACAAAGATATTTACTTTTAAAAATAATAATAAAACATGGCACAGGAGTACCAATGAATTGGACAAAAATATCTTGAGGCAAGAGGTACAATCCATAAAGCAACCCAGCTGTTTTGCTCTTGGTAAAGATAACCTGAACTGAGTCAGTAAAGTCTATAGCAGCTGTACATGTTCTGCAAAATTGTTTGCTAATGTATTTGAGAATAAAAAGATCAAATTGTATTTTATATTCTTTGTTCAAGGTGAGTTAAACATTTTAGATTATGCAGAATTACAAATTTTTACTTTATTTAGGTATGGTCTGTTTTTAGGTATGGACATTAAAGTATATAGTTTTTTCATTCAACATTTTACATCGTGCACCAATTTTATAGTCATCATGAGATCGGAACGTGCCATCAAGTCATTACTGACCACCGAGATGGTTTTCAAGGGGAGGAGGAACAGAAGAGGTTTGCCATCATCTTCTTTTCCTTAGAGGGGTACAAACAGAATGGAAAACCTGCAAACCCCACACACACCCCTGAGTTGGACTTGAACCTCACATCAGAGAAGCAGAACAGGAACAGTGAGGATCCAGTTCACAACCACGTCCCCAACTGCCATCTCAAGAATCTAAACCATCGTCTAATCTTTTTTAAGGTCATTCGTAGGTGGGAGTGATCACAAAGTAATGTCATTTCCTTTTAATGTGAACTTTTTTTAACTTTGATGATACGTACATACATAACAACCAAAAGCATCAAAGCTGCACTTTTGTTCAATTTTCCAATTTAGGCTGCATTGGGGCCACTTAATTTCGCTCTGAAAAAAGTAGAAACCATAGCAACTGAAGCGCTTGACATTTTCGGAAACATTTCCGGAAACATGTAAGCTCTTTATTTTTTACTGGATATGTTTACTTTGTGGCCTGCGGCTCCTTTGTGATGCAAAGTCTAAGAGGTGTGTGAGCTTATTAATAGATTAAAAGTGAAACTTTGCCAGATGTTGGTGTCGGCTTGCGATGTATATGGTTAATATTTAACACAGAGTAGAAAAGCTGCATGAAGGAGGATTCAAACTGAGGTGAACCACTCGCAACTTCAAAGGCAGGTGCGCAGGTGACTCATTCAGGTGAATGCCAGTCACTGCTGTGTATGGGCTAGGCATCCACTGACAATGACCACTTTAATGTGTGACTGTGTTATAAACAAGTTCTTAAGAGTCCATGTAAGTCAATGCCCGAACTGCAAGAGCACAAGTGACAGAAATTGCCATTGTGTTGTGGGTTACTGTTCAGAAACAGCAAAAACTGGACCTCTTTGCAGCAGGAAAAGGTAAAAAACTAAAGAGTACTCTGCTGTCTCGCCACAGACACCACTTATTGGGTTTCGCAAATCTTGAAATTACGGTACATAACATATTATACTATTTGTCACTGGCACAGATTTTCATGTTGTTCTCTTGAAAACAGAAAATTTGATTTATTTCAGTGAAATGTACTGAAAATGTACTCTATGAAGTCTGACTGTCTGACTGTTTGTTTTGTTGTTGTTCTTTACTTGTAAATTTTCTTTTTTCTGGAATGCAACCACGCACAGTCTCCTGTTGAATCAGGGTGCATTTGGTTGCATGGTATGCTCGGTTGCTATGTACTTGACAAATAAACTCTTCTTCATTCTTGATATCCAGAAAGTGAAATGGGTGGACAGCTAAACTGAAAAATGACCATCAGTTTCACTTGAAATCCTCAGTGGCAGACCCTGATGCTGAAATGAGAAATATACTTATTAAACTGTGGCTAACTAGTTCTATTTTAAGAGTGTGCATCCACTGAAAAGTCTGGCACATAAACTGCTGTTCTGTGTCGGAGAAACGACAAACGCAAATGTAGCTCGCAATGCGCCAAGTGGATTTGCAGAAGTCTTTATTTGTCCTTTTCTGAGACAGCTTCTAAATACATCACTGCAGCTGGCATTTTGTCCATGTCCATTACCCATTACATAATTTCTGCTAGTTATAAACTGCATGATTTGTTGCTCCTGCGATCCATTGACCCTTAATAAATCCCTCTTAACTTACTTTTAGAGGTTTATTTCTTTCACTGAGGACATCCCAGTTACCAAGGACGTGAGAGAAAAGCGGATCGAAAGCAATGAACAATGGCCAGGTACCCGGTGGGTCACCTCAGTTACGAGCGCTCTTTCACAGCTAGTTTTATTCTTTTGGTGTCTTGAAAGGTTGAACATTTTTCTGTGAAACTCACATTTTGTAAAAGTGGTGAAAGATCCTTTTTATTCATGTTACAAACAGAGCAAAATAAAGTTTGAAAAAACTTTTAAAAAAATGCTTCAAAATTGTGCATATGACAAAACATGATACACATGAGAAAACTGTGAGCATGGATTTTTTTGTTTTTTTAATGAAATAAAACAGGATAATGTGTGAAGATTTTATACAGAATAACTGTGAAGTGTGTGACCTTGCTCAGTAGAACCAGCTGCATACACAGCTCAGGCCCACTGTCTACAGTAAGTGCTGGATTGGTGACCCAGCTGTTTTGTTCTGTCAGTACAGACAGTCCTGTCAGGTTTATATTTCTTTATCTTTTTTTTGCATTTTTTTATTATATTTTTATTATAGTATAGTGTGGTGCTGCCCTATGAGATGGTTTGCCTCACTTCTCTGTTTCCAAGACCAGATACTTAGAGAAGAACCCATATGCTGGTTTCTATCTGAAATTTGCCGGCCTCAGCCGGTCCCTCATTTGTAGTCCCTATTTCACATTCGGACCTTTCGTTCTGTGCTACCATTTATTCATCTGCGCTACGGTCCTGCATCAGTGACATATCGGTCCCTTTCTGCCCACTTTTGGTGACAGGTAGCAGCAACCCAAAATACACAATTTTGTAACCTTTTACGGATATTTAACACTGATTCCAGGTCTCGACTGCTTATATCAACTTTTGCCAGCAACTGCCTTGATCAGAATCAGAATCAGAATCCAATGTATTTGGCCAAGTATGCATACACACACAGGGAATTTGTCTTCGGTTCCCAGTGGCTCACCATATGCAGCAGACAAACAGAACGTACATACATATACACACACGTATAAACACACATATATACATACAACAAGTGCAAAGATGACATTGACATTGCTGGAAGCATTTAAATAGTTAATAAGACGTGAAGGCTAAGACAGTATGTGCAGTGATATTGTTCATTCCAGGAAAAGAAACATAAGGATTATGCAAATCTGAAAACCATCACTCAGCTTTCCCAACAATAGGCAAAACCGCAACTCCTCAGAAAGTTTCTATTCCATCTAAAATGTATGATCCTCACATTAAGGTTATCTATGATTTTATATTTTTATTGAGAAGTGTAATCTATTTATGCTTAAGGAGCTACACATTCATGACATCTCAGTATATGAGACAATTACGCTGTTAATTTGTTTTACCACTGTTTATATCACTGTTTATCCCAACAGACATATGGAAGGCTCAAGCTTTAATAGTCATCTAAAATATTCCTGTGGCGGTATGTAAAAACAGTGAACAAATATTAACACGTTCAAAATAATATAAGCTATTTTAATTCTTCTCAAACTACAAAACAATTTAATTATAGTCATGTAACAGTGGGATCTGTTACAGTTTATTTGCAGTTTCTTCTAGAAAAGAAAGGTTACATGTGGACAAACCATTTGGAGAATCAGGAAAGCTCTCAATTTTTGGAGTATTCACTTACTGTAGCTTTGTATCATATACACTATGTATGCAGCACCTCAAATTTGGAAATGTACCATATTGTGTTATACTATCATAACAAACCAAAAGTGTCAGTTTGATAGATTTATCAAATACCTCACAACATGTAAGAGGCA
Organism: Heterotis niloticus; assembly: GCA_018136845.1. NCBI lineage: Eukaryota > Metazoa > Chordata > Actinopteri > Osteoglossiformes > Osteoglossidae > Heterotis > Heterotis niloticus. Next base: position 20,459,726 of record CM030888.1, read on the forward strand.
AAATCTCCTAACTGAGTTTTAATGGGCTTCAAATTTTGTGGCTCTTTGTAAGAGTGAGATGCATCAGGAAGAAAAGAGAAGAGAGTGAGTGTGGTTTCATCCCAGCTGTGCTTGAAGTGCTGTCTTTATGGTGTTGGTAAGACAAGTAGGCAGGAGGTAACCAGAGGTTTGGTCTAAGTATGTGAGCTTTTTGCCTGTAGTAGCAGAAAGCCCAGCTGGATAGATCCACTGGCCAAAGGACAAGACCCAAGCTGAACTTTTAAAAGAAGGTGGCAGCTCACTTGATAACTCGTATTTGGAAACATTATGTATGATATAAAGATTTGGCAACATGAAAACCAAGGGTTTTTTAAACACGGTTTTAAAATACATTTTTCCCATGATCTTGTGAAAACAGTGAAAGCACTGTCAAAAAGATATTTTATGTATTTCACAGATTTTTCATGTGTTCTTTCCAAACACCCACGGGCACTACTGCAGCTTAGCTGCCACCAGTATTAGGGTTCTCTTTCTTTTAACTGTATTGCAAATGTGCAAGGTTGGGAATACACATTTACCAAAGTATTGCAGTGTAACTGTCTAGCTGGCATTTTGAAGAGGAAAGGGTAATGAAACTGAGATCACCTTATAACAATACCCAGGAGATACTGAAAGTACTCAATGGTTGGGTGATACAGCTAGATGTGCAACAACAAGGTTACAAGTTTGGCTCACGTGAAAGCATAAGCTTGGACAAGTTTACTGATCTGAATTTTTTCAGGCAAATGTATAATGTGCAAAAGTTAAATAAGAGCAGCTTCTCACTGACTGAGAGTCAGTGGGTCTATGGGTCTGCAGAGGTTAGTGGGTCTGAGAGAAATGGAAAGGAAGAGAAAAATGGTCAGTAATGAGGTTACTTAGAGTTGGTACACCTAGAAATCAAGAAAGAAGTGTGCGTGGTTTCTCGAATACAGCTGAAAGCAGCACTGAGAAAATGATTAGTTTGTTCTCATATTTTTGACTGGTAACCTTTGCGACATCCAGAGAGCAGGTAGTAAAAGGTGCAGGAAAGAGTGCAGGAAAGCCTCACGATGATGCACCCCATGATAAGACAAATTAGAAATAACATGATTGGCGATCGACGTGACTGATGCTGTCCTCACGATCCCTTCCAAATCACCATCATCTTTTTTTAATGGCAATAATTGTATAGGATTTACTAAACACAATGTAGATTTTTTTAAAAAATTATATTAGAGTAATAGTATTGTAGCAGCAGCAGGGGGAGGAGTGGATCCCCCATAATGCAATGCTGCATGTTTGTAAATAGTTGTGTCTAAATCTAGTGGCAAGTTAATAGGGGATGTTGACCCTCTCTGTGTTCACTGTGTTTGAAAGTTTTGGGATGGGCATGTTGTTGTATTCTGTGAGTGCCCATGTCACAGTACTGTGCCCCTGACCTGGATTATAAAGTTACTGATGATGGAAGGATGGATTTTCATACCATAGAGTTCAAAAGGAGTATAAATAGTTTTAGTAAGTTGTGACTGACTGTAAACTACTTTACATGTCATACAAGTGCAGAAATATTTATCTTGTTTTAGTTTAGTTTGAATATAACAAACTGGGGAAAAGGATTTTGCTCAGGAGTTCCAAAAAGTTAACATCTGAAAGCAAGCCAGAGCAGTCAAGATCAAGGATTACGTACTGCTACTAGTGTATGGTCTCATGAGAGTTACATCACAAAAAGAAATAGTGAATAGATAAAATAAAAATAACATACCTAAGAATGTAAAAGTTTTAAATGAGCTATTACGTGGGTTTAAAAATGGTCCAACGTATACCTTTTAGCCAGGTTATGTGGTATAACATTAATTTAAAGATGTCCCAAAGATGGTCCAATAACTTTCTTGTGCAATGTGATGCAAAGTTGTGGTGACAGACAAATGAAGTAAATTAACAAAGAATTAAGAAAAAATGAAGACAGTCTTTTTGCAGTTTTGCCCACTTATTCAAAGTTAAATTCTATATTTCTTGTCATTTTTTCTACGTTTGTCATGTGTACGTATTATATATGATATATGTGAATTATGTAATGTGAAAGGAAGCACGGTGCATTTCTGGAGTGATAAAACCCAAGTAGTTGGGTTAGCTACTTTACAGTGGTAAACGGTACACTTTCATACTATGTAAGACACAGGAGACAGCGATTTAATTGCTATTAAAAAAGAAGCTGGTCTAAAAGAAATCCCTTAGGTGAAGACAAAATTAACCAACATTTTGAAGGTACAGTTATGTCTAGCTCAGACACGAAAAGTCTGTTCAGTTTTTATTTTTTGCATCTAACATTTATAGCCAAAGGGAAAACAATAAGGAACAACTGATGCACAATATTCAGTGTGGCTATTGAAGACTCAAGGCCTGAATTTAATATACACAGCCACAAATAGTACAATAGTGCTAAAGCCCAAAGCACAAAGGGTGGAAGTATCATTTTTGTTTTTAACGGTGGTCTACTTTAGTCGCAGTTCTGAAAACTTTGTCTTGGAAACATAAATGAGCAATAAACGTTTTAAATGACATCGGCATTAGTCAGAACTCCTTATAACCTGAGGTGCTATGGTATCCTGGGAACACAGCTCCCTTGTCAGGTCAGCAGTGGCACTAGCGTATTGCCATCGAATGGACAAGTCGTCTGCAGCTGGGAACTGATAACTGCCTACAACAACTTCAAGTCCTGTGGTCAACAACCATCAATTGCTTATATGTACTAACCGATTCAGGAGTCATTGGCCTGAATAGCAACTTAAGCTTCCACAAGCTACCTGGACAGGTCTGCACCAGACATTTTGTATGTTCCCTGTCACCACATTCCAAGGAGGGGTATGCACCCACTGGTACTTGCACTCCTGGAGGTTTTTTCTCCCCCTTTCTGGCAGTTGGTTGTTTTCCTCTCCTCAGCTGCCAAGTGCCTTTTTAGTTTACCATATCAGCTGCCTTTCTGTCCCCTGTGTCATATTCTATAACTCTGTATCATTTGCAAAAGCATTGTTTGGTGCTCTGTGTCACCTTGGACAGAGCAGCGCTTCAAAAAAATAAATTCAATTCAATTTAACTGAATTGAACTTATTGTGAAACTTGAACTGGATACTGGAGTATTGCTGACTTCACTGACATCCATTTCCTAAATCAATTTAAGTCCCTCCAGTATTAACTGAGCAAAATTGTAGTGTATTATGTTACTTGTGTAAATTAATAAGTAATATTTAATACATTACAGCTTTCAAGAAAAGCACCGAACAACTGACCAGTCCACTTGTGTGATTAACCAAGACACTTCTGCTTTCTGCATTAATGTCTGGAGATGTTTCTTTTCACCACAATGGCAATGAAACTGTAGTCAAGAGCGTTACCTTAAAAAGCTAATAATATAAAACACTTGACAAGTTTTCATGAACATACAAGGTATCTTTCCCCATAGTGAAGGCGAGGTATTTTATTAGATGCAGCTAATGTAATACTTGGGAGATGGGGGGGGGGGGGCACAGCAGGGTAAGCTGGTGCCTGATGTGCAGTTCAAGTCCATCTCAGGGGTGTGTGTAGAGTCTGCATGTTCTCCTCCGTGTTTGCACCCCTCTAAGGAAAAATGTGCCAGAAGAAGGGAAAGGCAAACCACTTCCGTTCCTCCTTACCTTAAGAACCACACAAGTGGTCATCTAGGAGTCAGACATGACTCAATGGCACTTTCCAGCTTCCGGTGTAAGACGCAGAAGGTATTTAGTTAAAGTATGTACTGTAAATCCAAACAAAGATTTGTGTATCCGGTTACCTCTGAGACTAACTGAAGGCACCGGGCAATCAGGCAGAAAGGAAATAATGAAAGCACTTAGATGAAATCTGAGAAGTCAGAACAGGGGATTGGAGCAGGACCACACTCCTGTAAACAGATCCAAGCTTTCGCAGCCCCAGAGCTGGCAGTCGGCTCCCACAGTCCCAGCTAGAGTAGGGAGCATGAGAGCCAATTCATCTGACATGCTGGTAGCAGCTCCCGCACATACGTGGGTGGACTTTGGCACGGTGAGTGACTGAGCCACGAAGGAAGTTGGACATTAAAATGTGAGGCTAAACAAATCATATCAAAAGCCTTCGGTCTTCACCGAAAAGCCTGTGGAACAGGGACAAAGTTTTCTACACATTTCCTGCGAGGGCCAAAGCAAATTGATTTATTAACATGGATTTAACTACAGTCCACGTGCGCAATTTGATCATGAATCCACGTGGTTATCCAACGGGTGCTGTTCTTGACTTCTCCGATAGTGGGGGTCATAATGGTATCGCAGCGCGATGCTCTTTTGGTGACATCAGCGAAGACCTACCGAGGTGTGGGCAGCTCGTAATTTCCTTTCACTGTCAGCGAGGAAAGGTGCGGAAACAAGAAGCAGCCTCGCAGCTCCCCACTAAATCACAAAGCTTACAAGACATTCTAGGCTGACTTGTTGAAAAGTCCATTTGATTTTAATTACAATTGCCCAGTGATCCCATTTCCTGCATCTTTCTTTTTCAATTGAACACAATGAGAATCCCGTTGTCTCTCTCTCGTTCTTTCTCGCTCTTTTTACTTCCAAAGAAAAAGAGATGAAAGTAACCATGCATGAATAATGCAGCCGATCAAGTCCGCAGAAGTCGGAGACTGCATTATTTAACACGCGAGAAGCTAAGAAAAGCCCTCCGTGGACCTTTCAATCAGAAAATTATACACACTGACAGATTCCCTGGTGCCCACAGAGGCTAAAAACAGCGATCATCTGTTGTGCGGGAAGACAGAACACACATCTCTTAAGCTAATAAAGTACGTATAATACAGATGTATAGTGCTAACAAGACGTAACAACCCAGTTCTGCAGCAGTTTCTTTTGCAATGATACAATTGCGTAGTACAATTATGGTAAGCCGCTTCTTAAAATTGGGCTATATTTGTTGGTAAGAAGATTTCCCAGTCTGCGCGGCGCAGGCCAGCATCCACTCACCGATATTGGGATGCTTCAACAGCCGGCAGATCCTGGCCTCTCGGTCCAGCTTCTGGTGATCTGAAAATAAACAGAGATATTTTTTGTCTAATTCTATTGATTGAGAGGTTCCAAGAGACTGAGCCCATGTTTGCAAGCAACCGCCGAGCAACTTTGCAATTCATTTATTGCCATTTTCGATCATCTGTGTTTGTTTCTTTGCCTTTTCCCTGCAGGAAATTATTTACAGCTGACCCACGATTATCATTGCCTGTGTTTGTCGTTGTCTTCATAAAATGTTAAACTGTGGGTTTATTGTTGGCACAAACTGGTATTCATTGCTAATAATATGATGGGAGGGTTGTGCGTGCAGGGCGCATGTATGGGGAAATCTGCAGCTGTTAATGGGAAGGTAGTGGCGCTGCTCAAAGCGGAGGGTGATGGCTTCCACGGGGTTAAATTTGATCGGTGTTGTTAATCCTTCACAGCACAGTTGATGTGGCCAAAGATCAGTTCAATCTGCGCAGACGTCACATCGCAACCTGTTATTTTTCTGCTGCCTAAAACTGCTATTTATCAAAAGTCTGGGTTACAAGTGTTGTATTGCTATGAGGCTAAGGTACTTTGGATTGACAGACTGTGCCTCTGGTGGTTATACTGCTGTGATGTTATTATGACCAATAGCCAGTTTGAAGCTCAGGCAACTGCAGAAGCCTTAACTGCAGGAGCTGCAACAGCACCGGCGATGGAGGACACATACAAACACCTCCAGTCTCATCGGGTCCGCAAGGCCCAGGACAGAACCACCTGTCTAACTACATTTGTGAATTATTTGTCATTAAGCCCATATGTTTCATAGCATGTAAAAAAATAAACTGCCACTAAAAATGAGAACTAAGCATAAATTCAGAACTATGACTAAAGCCGTAGTAGCCAAGCATTTCAATAATTTGTGACATGGAGTTGGTTCATCACAGTCTGTGTGGAACGAGACCACGGGCAAACACAGGAGAGATACTGACAGGGATAGAGTTATGGTACACCCACATGTTGAACACGGTATTAGTTTTGTGTACGAAAGCAGAAGTTTCCCTAAGGTGCTTCTTATTGCAAACACTTTTATCTGATTTTTATTTCTGTGACGCTACTTCTGAAACCCCATCCCCCATTGCGTACTGACAAAATGAGAAATTAAACCCATGTTTTGTACAGATAAAAGGAGAAATTCTGTAATGAAACCTCCTCATCTGGCGGTTTCACATAGGCTGTTCTTGTCTAGCCACATTTTAACGTAAACCGTTCTCTATCTAAAGATTTCCTAGAAACATGAAACTGTGAGTCACCTTACATTTTCACCATTTACTTATGTTTTATTAATGCATCTACCTGCTAAATTTCACATGTTTAAATGTCATATTGCGATAAAAGCAGTTCTAGCTGTGAGTGTTGCCCTAAGTATATTTTATTTCATGAATGTTTGTTCAGGTTATAGCGCTTTCTTGTCGTGCACTAATTTATAAGCCTTCAGATTCCGGTTTGAACCATTTAACTTGCAGAGTCTGAATCTGGAAACCTACTTCAACCTGGATTGAAGACAAAGTATCATCACAAAACCATTCCTGATTTTTGACTGTGATGCTACGATATGTCAGTGGACAGAGAGTCAATTCTCAGTTCTCAACCCTCTTGTGTTTCTTGCATTTTTCCTTGTGAAAACACAGAATATCTACAACAATTTATTTTCATTTTGTTGCTATCAAATGAGTTTTTTTTAATATAACGTATGTTATTTTTCCCCTCATAGCACTGTACTGAGAAAAGCAATATTTAAGTATAGCTATTTTGTGGACTTTGAAAATTGTGTTGCTAGGCAACTCTGCAGAATTCACCAGGAATAGAATAAGATATATGAACAAACACACCAAGAACAAATTCTATCCTTCAGTAAATTCTCCCACTAGAAATAAAAAGTACGTTTGAAATGTATCTTTCCCACTTGCAAAAACAGCTGCAATAAAAAACGAATAAAGCGTAACAGAAGTATAAGTAATGCAAATGTTCTGCATTTTGTGCCAAATGAATTAATAGTGCCTTCCTTTCTATTGAAATTTGTTCTCAAAATTTGTACAAACCGGTCCATTCTACTGCATAACCTCTTACATGCATGACCCCAAATTACAGTATGTGTGAGTATTTTTTCTGTCTACCTTACCAGTGACCAACAAAAAGTGAATACAATACTCGACCATGAACAAATCTCACAGCTGGAAACTGAAGCGTGCAGTTTGCTATTAGTATTCACTGTTCTCTTATGAGGGTCAAACTCATACAACTGCAACTGTGAATTGTGAAGGTATTTTTTGGTTTAGACATGGGCACTGTTTGTGAAATAGTTACCTTAGTAACAAGAAAACATTAGTCCATCCATCCATTATCCTTAACCACCGATTCTGCTCAGGGTTGCAGGGGTATGGAGCCTGTCCCAGAATCACTGGGTGCTATGCTAGGGTACTTTACCCTAGTAGCTATGCCAGTTCACTTCGCTGTAGCCACACACACATTTACACACTGCAGGAAGTTCACGGTAACCCAAAATGCATGTCTTTGGTGGGAGCCACAGAACCCAGTAGAAACCATGTAGACAGAAGCAGAATATGGACGAAGCAGGATTCAAGTTCATGCCCTGTAACTCGTCGCGCCACCATGTAGCTGTCAAACGTAATGCTGTCGAGTAAGAAGCTCTTAAAGGTGGATTTACTGAATTTTACAGATGCACAGCATTGGAGCACCAGTATCTTTCAGTAAGGCTCCTTGTAGCAGTACTGCCACTTTTCACAGACACACTGGTGGTAACCAAAGAGCGAGTGCTCAGGTCAGTCAACCTTCGCATTGCTCGGTCACTCAGTTTGCAGACCACGGCTCACCTGGAGCCATTTTGACACTCCGTCAGAAAGCAGCTCCCCAATGCTGTCAGAGAAGGGCGTCTTGGCAGTGGCAGTGCCGTTGTTGCTGCCCTGCGGCCCCAAACAGAGGAGCACAGCATGTTGTCACCAAAGTCCTGCCTACTGTTTGCTTCACTTAGCAAACCTGGAGGTGACTCAAGGTCACCAAGAGGGCCACTGGACCAGTGCAACACAGAAAGCCAGAACCCGTGCCTTACCTCATAGTAAAGTTACTGGGCCACTTACTGTATTATTTCCTCAAGATTTTAATTTTAAAGCCAACGCGAATTCGTCCCTGAACAATAAACACATGCTCAATAAGATGTCACCTTATTAATTTCCTGCATTAAATAAACTACGACGGACCAACTGAAAAGACCAGATTTCAGCATGTGGCAGGTGTTTGTTCAGATTAGCTACATGGATTAAAAGGCTTACAACTCTCTGTCAGTCCAGAGATCCTTATTTGTCAATTGAGTGTGCGGCTCAAGTGCTAAACCCGGTTCTGCATAAACCTCGATACTGATACTGTGCCTTTACAGCAAGATTAACTGAGTGCTGAAAACTCCTGCTGGCCTGTCGAGACCCTAAGGCGTTATTTGTGCTGGTGTCAGAGAATATTGATGAAAAGATGCTATCTCTCTCTGATAAAGCAGGTGAAACAAGGCTGCACATACTGAGTGGTACACACCGATGGGAATGCGGAACGCACAGATAAAAAATGTAATCCTCGACTCTTTCTTCGCCTTTACAACATTTTCCAGCTGTTTTGCATCATGCTTGAGTTCGGCTACTCATGCACATGCTGAAAACAAGCCAGGGATTTAAGACTTTATGTTGAATTTCACAAAACTTGACATGTGACTTTATTCTTCTGCACCAGCTTTTTTGGTGTTTAAGATTGTCTACAGTTCATTTTCACCTATCCATCCACTGTTTAGTTTCGGTTTGTAGAAATTTAATTTATTATTTGATCTGACAACCTTTATTTAGCTGCCGCCTTAGTCCAAGGTGAATTACATTGTTAGGTTTTTACAATAACTCACAATGAATTACCCATTTATACAACTAAGCATTTTTGCATGAGTAATACATGGTATTTATCCTGTAGTTCTGCCAGTAAGAACAGGGGTTCACACATGAGGACCTTCAGACTGCACGGTAACACTTGCTGCCCTACCTGCTGCCCCCATCTGCTACCTGCTGAACTCAACTGGAACACATTTTGATTATAAAGTACAAATAAATAAATTATTGTCAGAAATTGTTTCCAACAAAGATCAGTTAGATTTACCTAGACCATCCATGTATTTCTGAGGTGTCCATATTTCCATACTTCTCTCAGCTGAAATATATGTTTCCTTATGGTGGTGTGCAGCCTGCATCAGAAGCAGAATGAAAGAAATCATCCAAAGGGTAGAAGAAATAGTTGAGGGCCCTAGTTATTACATATAGACAGGGAAGTGCCATCAAGTTAAGGTTGACTCCTAGACAACCACTGGCGTGCTTTTCAAGCCAAGGAGGAACAAGGGGTTTGCCGTCGCCTTCATCCAGCATATATTTACCTTAGAGGGGTGCAAACACAGAAGAGAACCTGCAAACTCCACATACACCCCCAAGCTAGCCTTGAACCACACATCGGGCAAGCAACCCAGGAGCTGTAAGGCACTAGCTGTGTGGACATATGTCTGGGGGTGGCCCAGTGTATACATATATATACTCACTGCATATAAGTAATAAGGAGTCTGAAATTTGTGCAGCAGTTAACTGCAGAGTTCATTATAGGCCGAATCCTGCTGTCCCCTGGGACACACAACATGGAGCTTCTTTTGGAAAGAACACTGTAACTGACTGGCAGCTGCGTGGAACCTGACACAAAGTACAGTACATTCACAATGCCAATGTGCCTGATGTACTATGTCCTCTTCCTCCCTCTCACCCTCCCCGTGTCTCGAGTTTGCCTCTCTCTCTCTCTCTCTCTCTCTCTCTCTCTCTCTCTCTCTCAGAGGATGCAGAGCCATCTGCGTGGGTGACTGACACGGTGTCAGACAGCTGATGACACCCTTGATCTGGCAGGGGTTCTGGGCTCTGCTGTGGCCTGCCAGCGGGCAGCAGCTCAGGGATCTGTGTGTCCTCTGTGAGACCCCTCACCACCACCCTCAGTGGGGTTTCTACTGCTGAGTTGCTCACTGCCTTCATGCCAAAAAGTGCAGGGTGAGGGTACTGCGCTGTTGCTGTTTGTGGACTGGGCAGCAGCTGGCATCATCCCCAGCACTCAGTATGGTGAATGGGGCCAAAACAGCAGTCTTTAAATGACTAAACAGCACATGGCGATAGTTACACCATGATTCGATGGCACACGCCAGCAGAAACATTTCGAGTTAGGAGGGAGTGAAAATTAAATCTGAGGTATATGGCCTTATGTGTGTTCTCCACTTCACGAATGCATAGTTTCCCCCTTTTATTTGTGCATGGCTACAAAATATTATGTAAAAATGTCTTCAAATTTATTAAAAAAATCCCTTGGAAATGTGACAAAACCTCAGTATGACAATAAAATTGTTTTTTTTTCTCTACATCTCAATCCATGCTAATAAAAAAGTGTTGTATATCTCAGCAGCTGTTTCAGAGCTCTACCAGTAAATCTACAATAACATGGTGTGCTGGGAAATAATAGTCATTGTGAAGTCATATGAACCAGGTTGAAGTTGCAAAATGTCTGTGTTACAGCTGCAAGTCATATTTTTCAGCAAGCAAATTGGAAAGCTTTCTGTTCGCCATTTATAAACAGCGACTTTTTTAACACCAGAAATCTGCAGCTACAGTATGCTTTATTTAAAAAAAAGCCTACCCAGATCTCCAGGATGTTCTATGTCTGTAAAGCCATGCAAACCCCTCCACCCCACAGAGTTAAAGGCAAGAGTTTATCTACTGTTTTCTGGATGTGCCCACTCCATCCACAACCCCTCTCTCTGACAGACTTACAAACCTTATCCACAGTGTAAAGTGTGCCAGCAGGCACAGGCCACATTCTCTGTTAACCCTACCATCACAGCACAGTCATTACATATGTGGCAGAGCTGGACATGCTGCCTTGTGCCACACAGGAGAAGTCTTTATTGTGCTGCAGAGCTTAGCAGAGGGTGTACAGTCAGCCATCACTTCAGTGAAGATCATCAGGCTGTACACTCAGCCAGTCTAGCCCTCTCAGTCTCAGCCTCTGTCTCTTGTCTCCTATCTGGCTCCTCTTTGCATTTTTAAGGCCTGCATGCAGTACATAAATTGTGCTGGGTTTTTTTTTTAAGCTGTGGAAAAAAGACAAAATTTCTCAAACACCGTGAGATAAAGAACACCATCTCAGACATTTAAGTATAGATCGATAAATACAGCTACTGCACAAATTCTTTTGTGCATGAGTAGATATAGCTCTGGTATTCAAAATTTTTGAATTCATATAAATAACAGTAACTTGTAAATATGCACTGGATCATTTTCAATTGTTAGCAAAAAAAAATTTAATTTGAGAAATTTGGTATAGCAAATTCAAAATTTCAAAAGCAGAATTTGAAATAAATGCTTAAACTTGTCTTATGTAGTAAACAAAAGTTCTTCCTGCCTCTGCAAGTAGCAATGGGAAATCTATATTTCCATTATTGAATATTGGCAGATGACCGCAGATGTCTATAATAATTCAGTTTATATGTTTGGTTTTTTAAATTCTAAAAATGTTATTACAACAGTGCTGAAAAAAAACAAATATGAAGAGATCTGGTAGACAGGACTCACCACATTATAAATATTCATATGGTGTGGTGTGTAATTTGTCACAAGCTAGCTGTGATGCCCACAAAAGACGGTTTGACTGGCATTAGAGGGATCATCAGATCAGAGGATTCCTAAATTCCTCATTTTAACCCCAGTTACAAATACATTCTGTTTGTTTTTTGGGCAAGTATTGGTTTTATCCTAAAGCTTGTGTTCGCATATGAATTCACTGATGAATCACTGGTTGTACAGTAGTCATTCAATTTAGCTCCATTGTAAATGAAAAAGCAGCAGTGTCCATCAGTTTGTGCGTCAAAGACTTTCTTCCACGTCATGCTTGTTGGCATCGGTTGTCAGTGTAATTAAATAATATTTCAATGGGATTGGAGGTCACCAAAGCCTTAGAGCTGGGCAAAATCATTCCTTTAAGCTATCACACTTCTAGAAGCTGTAGGATCTGTGCACTTACATCAGGACTGAGCCCAGTCCTCCCCAAATGGAGATTTAAAACTGAATGCGACCGAGATCACCTCCACAATGGAGGCAGGTCCCACTGTGGCAGTACTGCATACCATACATATACTGTATACTGTATACTGTACCATAACCCATCCCACACTGACCCGAAAAGTCTGCAGTAGAAACCCAAGCAAGTGATAATAGTCAATTCTGGGCAATTAACCAATCCTTTCTATTGTCTTCCATTATAAAGTGCAGTTTTATTATGTAAAATTTAAATAGCTGTGACATAAACTTTAAAAATAACAACTTAAATCTTCAGTGATTCTAACAAATCAAAAGTGTCCGCCAACCAACGATAATAACTGACAGAATTATTTAAATTGCCAGGATCCAAAATATTATCTGTTCCAACTTCTGTGCAATTTTACCAATAAGACTTTAGCCTTTAGTGGGGAGGCTCATACGAGAGATCAGGTCAGTGATGAAGAAGTTGACAGGAAGCTAGCAAGAGGAAGATTAAATTTTTTTAAATTTTCCATTGAGTAATAAAACTTTAAGTGTGGCTGTATAAGCAGGTGAGGCAGGTGAAGTCAAGTACTTATGGCCAAACTGCACTGTGGCACAACTGTCGGTCGTAGAAAATGCTGGAGGAACCTGTAGATACGAAGGTAATGTCCCATTTTATATGGCAAACAAGGCATTGGGAATCAAGCCCCATGCACTTGAGGAAAAAAGAAAAGGCACGTGTTGTTGGAAGAGTTCTAACAATACAAGTATGTCATATTTATACCGGCACTACTGCTATACATTTCTTTTTTAATTTTGTTAATAATACAGCATTTCCCGCAGGCTACAGTGCCACATACAAATCTATGTTGTTTTATTACACATGTAATTTTTAAACAAGTAACATTAGCAGGCTAAAATGTGTTAATTCCAGGAAACATAAATTTGCCTGCAGGAATGACAAAGTTAAGTCCTATTTTGTATGCATTTTTCTATCTGCAGTCAGATTCCAGTATCAGTTTCATTGCATCTCCAGATCTTCCATCTCCCACCCCCTCCCATTCCTAAGGGAAAAAAACAAAATAATCTTGCTGACTCTATGGCTGCTAGATTTCCATGTACAGTAACCGCTAAATGGCTTCCGAGGAGACCATCAACAGGAAGCGTGTGCTGCCATTTCCTTTTTTTTGGGAATTTACTCCCACGCACCACCGACACAGCGGGTGGCCGACTCATCTCTCTGCTGTGGCACTCACAATCTAGAGCTTGATCTCTGTTTTCTTACATGAGTCTAGCTTAAGAGCTGCACTGTGTGCCTTTCAGGCCTAGACTGACAGGGGGAAAAAAAAACAGACACATTCTGTTTGCAGCTGTGTTCCAACTTTATTTCAGGCTCATCGATACCTGATCTTGGCACAATGTTGCCATTAATCTGTTTGTCATCATCTCAAATTTTGCCTCTACTTCACTGCGACCCTCTAAGATGTGCTTGTCTTGTTTTTGTGTGGCACGGTTGAAACTTCTCCCTTGGCAAGTTTTGTAAGCAGCTTTCATCTGACCCCAAGTCCACTGAATAATATTTCCTTTTCAATTACCTTTTAGATGACTGAATTAACAGTTAAAACAAGCAACCCACCACCTAACTGTTATATAGTAATACCCCAGGTATGGGAGCAGCAAATACTGGTTATCTAATATAGTTAAGTTTGTAAAAATTATGATATAACCTTATTTTATAGCATAGTCTATTTTTTATTGTTTTTTTACATACTATTTCATACATAATTGATTACATTGGCCTGGCCTGTAGTCGAACATCTGATATCCTGAACACTTCTGAAGAAGACCCCTCCTATACCCCCTCCTATGTGGTCAGCACTTTCATCTTCCATATCCAGCAAAGAAGGATCAGCTGTAGCTTCTCTTCTGGTCCAGCAATACAAACCACCTACATAGTAAAAAAGACACAACAGGGTCTTTGCTTCCTGCAAAGATTGAGATTGATAAGAGCTGGACACCCATCCTTCATCCTTAGCAACTTCTATAGGTGTACCATAGAGAGCATCCTGACCCCCTGCATCCCAAGCTGGTTTGGGAACTGCACTGCCACTGAGCAGGGAGCCTCCCAGGGGCTGATGAAGACTGCCTTGTCAATCACCAGGAGCCCACTACCTACTATCCAGATCATCTTCAACAAGTGGTGTGTCAGGAAAGTTTTCAGCCTCACCACAGAACCCTCCTATTCTCTCCACTGTTTGTTTTCACCGCTGCCATCTGGGAAACCCTATCACAGCCTGAACCACCAGGCTCAGGAATAGCTTTCCACCACAGGGCATCAGGCTGTCAAACTCTGACAGCTACAGTAAGGTGTGGTCATAACCACTACCACTGACCACGACCGCTACCCTTGACCATGACCGTTTGCACATCTGCATGACATTTACATAACATTCACACTGTGAATCATTTACACATATCTTCTATTAAACATTTTAATTCTTGTATTAACTGTCATATTTATATTATCTTTTTAATTTATTACTGTATATTTTCTTTTTTCCCCCCATTTTGTGTATTGTGCACCATTTGGCAACAAACAAATGCTCTACTTCTACTATTGATGTTTTTTGTGGTGCTGTAGTCAGATTTTGAAGCTGTCTTTACACTTGCTTTGTGTCTCTTGCTTACAAAGCTCTGCTATCCGATATATTTTTCTCAGTCTACCTGCAAACCCATGTCGGTCTTTTAATAAATATTCCACAAAGAAATTCTATTAAAATGTAGAATCTGTTTTCCTGGTGAAATGAAAATTGTTACACAGTCAATCAGAACTCAGCTTGTTTACCCTCTGTTTTTTGCATTTCACCTGCTTATTTTCCTTACAAATTTTTAGTGTCTGTCATTCATTCTTCCAAGCAGGAAATTTTCTCTTTGCTTTCTTTATTAGAAAAGGTCTCATGAAGCTTTCCTCTTGCTCCTCAATTAAGTTTTACTATAATGGGCATATTTTAGGGCTCCCATGATAGAAGCTTAAAAGTAAACAGACTGGAAATACAAAACCGTGTGTGATTCTAATATTTCCTCACCATCACTTGGAAAAAAAAATCTGACTTAAAAAAAGTCATACTTTAAGGTGAAACAAGAGGTCAGGGACAGTAAAGCTGAAGGATTATTATCGTTTGTTTTTGTAAAACCAGGTGATACATTTGGCAAGGTTAAAGGCATTCTGCATAGCTGAGAACAAGTTCTTATCTGGCTCTAGACAGACACAATGACAGGAAGGATCTAACCAGGACATAAATATTCACTGACAGATACAAGCAAATTCGCTGGCCTGCCACGCATCTGTGTCACTCATCCAGGCGAATTTTTAGCTCTCCGTTTGGCTACTTGTTGTCAGCAAGTACGATGGGCGTAATCGTGATCCATTTTCAGCTCAGCGATCTCGCTGTATTACTTGCCCGTAAAAGACGAGATAAATAATGGAAATGTCGATAAGAGATGTTGTTCACATTCATCTCATTCATCTCAATCGTGTAAAAACTATGCTGAAAAGAACTATTGAAACTACTGAGCGTAGCGCTGTAAAACAGTTTGATCCACGGTACTTATCCATGTACATCAAATGGGACACCGTGTGCCTTGCAACACTGTGTAGGAGGTGTGAGCTGCTAATCACTTCAAAATACCTTTGGGGCATTTTTTTCCACCCCCTCTATGACCAAACAGTTCTTCGGCAATGCTTTGTACCCTGTAGATAGCAATCTTACACCAATAAAGTATTTATATTTTAGTAGAATTAGTAATAGAAATTGAAGTTCAGGGTACACCCTGTTTACAAACTTCACTGGGACCAAGAGGTGGCTTGTTGCTCATAATGTTTGTTAGTCGAATGTCACATCGAGTGGACCAGAGGCTCCTCCTTGGTTTTATATGGAGCTAATCCTACAACAAGCACCTGTAAAAATGGTGACACTGAATTAAATGACCAGAATCATGTATCTGCATCTGTATCTTTCTGTCTGTTGGTAAAAGGCACTTTGTCTGCTTATTCTGAGCTGCACGTTGCTTTGAAGAAAAGAATCTGCTAAAAAAATAAATATAAATGTAATGAAAATGTCATTGTTTTGGACAGGAACAGGGTAACACTCTCTGTCTCTCTCTCTCTCTGTCTCTCCTCCCAGAGTAACTCACCAGAGACCAGGCTGACTGACAGCCCCTCCATCTGCTGAACCAGGAACCAGGAGACTTCTTTCAGATTTCTGAACTCAGTAGTTTCCCTCTATTATTCCTCTGGACTCAGAGGTGCTCATGATCCATTTAAAATGTAAAAAATATAATAAAGAATCCTGGCCAGTGTTAGAGCAAAAATTTAGGTCAGTGCTTTCTGTTACCAGTTGCTGTCAGTCAGCACATTGTGTGAAGCTTTGGTTTGTATTTCTGTGCGCTTTCTATTTAAAAAATGACACATACATCTAAAAAAGTTAATCTCTAGATTTTTTTTTTCGTATTTATCTGTTGATTTTTTTAACAAATGATTTTATCTCAGCTAATTCTGAGCCAAACAGTGGTTCAAAAAACTGACATTTGTGACTACCTGACTAAAAAATGTTAAGGTTCTAACTTTTCCGTGGGCCTGATGTTGCTTCAGAATCTCATCATTTCCTGGTTGATTAAACCAGCAATTTGCTGAGATTGCATTTAGTAAATTTATAGCATACAAAAATTCTTGAAAGTAGGCTATGAGTTACTAACCTCAAAGCAGATGTCTTAAAAACACAGACCTGCATACACAGGCTTTGGCAGCAGTACGTCACATTCCCCGGAGACAGTTCCTCAGCTGACCAACAGGGATTGCACTCCTGACTGCATGCCTTTGTGGAATGTTACAGTGCTAGTGACCATCCCTGTCTGCCTGCTTGAGCTTGCTCTGCACCTATCGTCAACCTCATATACCTTATGTAGCAACCAGCCTCCGTCTTTCCCCTATCCTTGACATCTCCAAACCTCCGCAACATCCAGTGTATCGAATTCCACAGTTTTTGTGTCTCCTGAATCCCCTGTCTGTCTCCGCAGTCAAAGTTCACTGATGTCCACAATTCCTATTTGTTTCATACAACACTGATTCGGTGTAAATAACTCCATCACCAAAGTCCACACATTTGCCAATATCGCACCCCATGACGCAGTGAACTGCGAGTCATGTCCCATTGATTGATATTCCTTGCAGTGAAAACCCAGTGTAGTTTAACAGGCAAGCAAGAGAAGAGTTCAGCAAGCTTCCATGGATTTTTCACGTTTTATCTGATAAAATGCTTGTCATCTGCATTATGCTCTGTTACAAATACTCAAGCAGCCATTAGGCTACTTTCAAACCAAACTTTTTGATGTTTTCTCTGAAGCAACTCTTAATAATTTATAAGAAATAAGTGAAGAGTTGCTTCAGAGAAAACCGAGAGGAAGATTAAGTCCATAGCAAACATTTCATGTAAAACTAACAAACTCTTCAAGTTTTCATTATATTCAGTAGAGTTTACAAACTCTATTACAAAAAAATCTTTAAAAAAGGAAACAGAAAAAGTAACTGTACTGGTTAGAAAAAAGTTTTACACCCACTCTGCTTTTCTTATTCAAAAAATATCTATATCAAAGGATGCCAGAATGTCAACAAATATGAATAAGTTTCCAGAGTTTGCCAAGCTTGTGTAATGTTATTTACCAAAAATATAGAGGTTTTTCTTCAAATTAAGGCTTAAAACAAGTTAAATAGATAGAGTCAGTCCAGTTACACCATACAGTTCACTGGCGGTACTCATAAAAAACACTATTACAAAATTATTTTGGCTGCATGTATCTTGAATGCAGCATTATATACTCAGATCAGAGCAATTGAAATAATAAAAAAAACAGCATTTCTCTTATATGGGTTAATAAGTGCACATATAAAAGTTAAAGTAATTTGCTTCTAGACCAAAGGTATATTTTGTTTGTAATGCAATCTTTAAAAACTTTTATTAGTAAAAAGGACTCACAGCTACATTCCCATTCAGCGTCATTGATGAGTGTGAGGTAAATGGGAATGGGCTTCTTGCAGGGGGTTGGGACAATATGTGGGTGCACTAGGTGACTTCCACTGGGATATTTAACTCATTGGGGCCTTTGTCAATAGCACACTTGACCGTGTAGCGTAACAGACTTTATAATATAAGCTCGCTCAAGTGGGTCAGCCACCCAGAGTGTTCTCTCCAAGTAGAAGCTAAGTCTTACAGCTCAGTGCTGTAGGTTCAGCTGGAGATATGTGAGCTGTATTCTGAGATGTATTTTTTCTCCATCATTCTATGCCCTGACTGAGGGGTTGTGAGAACAGGTGTATTCCAACTGACTGCTGCACAAGCCCCTCCCACAGACTTGTCTTGCATCTGCAGGTAACAATGGTGAGTGTCCTGAAATACACTGAGCTGCTCCTTCAGCCATCTCTAGGTCTCCTGCACATTAACACTCACTTTACTGGTGAAATAAAATGTTCGGCATTGAAAGGTGGTTGATGACAAGAGAGGGACACCTACCCCTGGCAGAAAGCTTCTTGGTATTGATGATCTTGGCAGCATACTCCTGTCCTGACAGCACTTTCACGCATCTGCGCACCACAGAGAATGCTCCCCTGGAAAGAGGAGGAGAGATGACAGCCAGTGCAAACAAGTTCTTGAAAGGGTGGTATCATCCATTTCCCAAATGGTAAGCTCATGTACACATGTAAACATTTACCCATGTAAAATTTGAATAAAAATAATCACTGCTGACAGTTCAACCTCCAGATCAGTTGACTACTGCACGTGTGTCTAGATTTCTTTAAGGTCCTTAAGTGCTAGTGGAATCAATAAATAAATTGTTACCATTTTTCATGTTAAATATAGTTTGAGTTCATATTTCATTAGTACTCCAATCTTGCACTGTCAAGACATACTGTATGAGCGGCCAGGTTGCTTAACACAGTCAAGACCCTCAGCACAGATGACATGAATTAGAACTCGCCGGTTTGCTGAATGTGACTGGGAGGTAAACGTGCTGTCAGAAACTAAATCGGATGAAAGACATTCCTCGACTGTCTACAGCAGGCGGCATTATTAAACCTGTTGGACAACAGCAAGTCACTGGTCTCCAGTGAGGTCGACAGGATTGATGCTACGGCCGGGGGTTTATCCTCAGGTGCCAGCTAGTTTGCTGTGTGAAATGAGACTGCAGTAGGCAGGTACTTGAAATGGAAGAGCACATGTCAGTTGCCCTCTCGGCAGACACAGGGTACTGCATGCAGACAGGCAGAGAGGATGGATCCAGAAGGTTAAAGAAGTATTATTTTGGGGAAAACATGGCACTTGTTCAGTGTCATAGGGATACCTTTGCTTTGAACAAAAAAAAAGTGTATAGCCATATAATCAGTACAATAATGGAATTATTCAAGCTATGCTGCATCCCCTAGAAAAGGTTTTTTCATAGAAAGACTCATGCATTGTTTTTAATTTGTCTTTTGCATTTGTCAACCTTTCATACTACATTTTTGTTCCACATTCACAGATGGTGACCATGAGGACAAGCTTTGAAATGGTTGGAGTGTTGTGCACTGAAGCTTCCTACTAGAAACTCAGCAGGTGTTCCAAATCTCTGTGGAGGTACACAGCCAACAAGAGGCAGGAGAAAGCGCATCTCTTGTCTGGCACAGAGCCAGAAAGTAGCTCAGTGTCAAAATATCCGAATAGACTGCTTGTCCAATGGCAGCGCTGAATCTCTGGTCTCTTTGTGTTTGGCAGGTGAAATATTTCTCGTATTGTTGTTACCACAGGTGTAGGAGGATTATCCTATCCGTGCTAATAAAGATATGGCAGCATGGCAGCTGTTTTTGCCAGATTGCTTCCTGCTGAATTTTGCTCTGTAAATAAATCCATGTGCAATTCAAGTTTCAGTCTGTTTGTTACATTCCTCTTTGCCAAGACATATACTAGTATTTTGTTACAGAGGTCGACTTGTAAGACATTACATCATGTTAAGTATACATGCTAGCATACACAGGCGTGGCCTAAACATTGACCGTGTCGGTCTTATCACGGAAGACCGTGTTAAGCATAATTTTGTGTTAAAATCGCTGCAGTCATCCCCTCCAAAGCTTCCAACTTTGGCATTTGTTTATGTGCAGTATGTAGAACTTCAGGATTGCATTAAGTTTGAACCAAACTGATCTGCACTCGATTTAATAACTCATTTGATAAAGGCCTATAATACATATATCTTTTTATGATGAAATCTAAACTGAGGGAGATCAGTTCTTAGCAAGCGGTATCTCAGGTCACGCATCGCACTGGTTCGATTCAACGCCATTTGGGGCGGTCCCATTTCAATGCAGCTGCATCCAGCTGTTTGCTTTTCTTAAATACTGGATTGAATGGAACCTCAAACAGGGATGTGGTTACTGCTAGATAAATCTACCTGAATCCATACTCTGCTGTGATTAATGTTTATCAGTGTTACAGGGTTGCCACTTTGTTTTTTTATCCATAATATGCCAACAATGCATTCTCATTTTGGGTGTAAAACATCCAAAATATTGACAGTGTAATGCAAATGAGGAATGAAAGGGAATAAGGATGTATTTATAGTTCTTGGCAGATTTCTGCAAAATAAAATATATACATAAATAAGATTTAGGGATAGTGGCCGTTTGCAAAATGAGCATCTCTAAGTTTTCTAAAGATGGACCATCACAACCATATTCAACAGTTATTTGGTAACTGTGATGCACCCATTGTTTGAAAAGAACCTATTACTTTGACAAAATATTTCTTGTGGTACCGGGTGGTTAAGTGTTTGCTGATGTCATATTTGAAGAATGTTTTTACATTTATTGGGTTGTACACCGGACAGAGTGTCACCACTGACACCAAACTACTGTTTGTTGAGAGTGGAACACCAGAGGAATTTTCAGCTTTTTTTTTTTTTTTTTTTGCTCGATATTTATGCAGTTCTTTATTTTAGCTTGTAAGTGTGCGCTAAATTGTAAGCAAAATGTATACCAACACACTGGCCAGTTCTTGCAATATAGAAAGCGTTAAGATTTAGTTAAGCATTCCTTGTGATGCAGTTAAAGTCAGCCATGGTTGTTTTCTTTAATGTTTATATTACAGAAACAATCAGATAATGCCAAAGAATAAAATGACTTCCATAGACTGTATGTGAATCATTAACTCCTCCAAATTCAATTGCGTAGACATCACTACTTCATAATAATCTTCTGTCTCCAGGCTAACTGTTTAATCGGCTTACGTAGAAGAGATTCTTCAACTTGCGAGGTGATAGGTATCCGTTAGCCAATGGAGCAGGCTGTTCCACACAAGATGTGAAAAGTTCTTCTCTGATTCACATTGCCGGTCAGCCACACAACAGAGAGTTAATGCAGTCTTACTGCATTAAAAATGAGAAATGTAAAAATCTGTGTCCATGAGATATTGCTCCTGGATTCGGTCCGTTAAACAGCTACTGCATTCTATGAAACTCTGGCATAAAATCCTATGTGCAGGATCATTTTAAGGCTTATGTCAGGTTAGTTAGACAGTTGGTTTTATGAAATATTTTGACTCCCTCGCACTGAATTTCCATACCCAAATGGAATTATGTAAGCTGCTCTCCAGGCTTCTGCACCGTAAAGAAGAGAGTGGGAGTAGCCGCGAGCCAGCCGAGGTCAGAAGTTGCTCACTTATCGTGTCAGAAGCGTTGAGGTCCTAAACATGTTTTCTGCTCTCAGCAATGCACGGGCGCACTGTGAATAAAATCGCTTTGCAGGTGCTGCAGGGCGCTGGAGACCAGCTGCTCTCCGCTAGTTAAATCCATTACTCCATTATTATCTATTGAATGTAGCCCATTCTCCTTTTCGAGGACTCGCGCTCACCGTATCAATGCGCACGGGCACAAAAAGAACACTGATATAACTCTCACAGCTTGCTCTGAAAACAGACACCAGACCTTAGTTCCTTAACATTCATTCGGTGTAGGTTTTAATATATACCAAGCCTAGACGCTGAGCGCACAGATCAGTCCTTAAAATCCCATCTCAGGTGAAACGCAGGAAAAAAAATCCTAGCATTCCATTCCAAGAGTTGGACATTGTTGCTGCGGCGTAAAACAAAATACGATGAAATAAGCGGGGATGGAAAAAAAATGGTCTTATTTTCTGAGGACGGGGAACACACACAGCACCTCAGGATTCGGTCCATTGCAGGGCATGTACCAGGCATTGTTGAACAACAACATGCTGTGAGGGAGCAGTAAGGAGGGCACACATGTGCTGCTTGCTAAATAGGATTATTCAACACAGCAGGACATTAAATATTTAAGTTCGGTCTCCTCATCTCATTCCACTCCGTTGAACGAAACCCCTGTGGATTAAATTAGGGGTCAGTCAGCAGCTGCTTCGTAGCTCGGCTTCCTGCTCGGCGCTGGGCGCGGACTGGCAAAGGCAGATCATGTTTTGCAGGAGTGCCTTTGTCTACTAAGGGGGAATACACCTTCGTGTTAGCAAACATGAGCCGAAGGCTGCAAAGTGCTCAAGAGGAAGCAAAGCTGCGTGCGCCAGTCTTCAAATATGAGTGACATCCGTGCATCTCATTGTTCCTTTCAAAGTGAAATGCTGGTCCTCTATTCGTCTCTGCCCGCTTAAAACTGCATGTGATAATACTCGGTAGTTTCTAGTTTTTTCCTTTTCGTTTTTCTTCCGTTTTTGGGCAAAGAGGCAAGAATCCTTTCCATCCCTGACAAAACTCAAGATGTGTATTTGCATGGCTGCAACATTAATTGCGTTTGACTTCATATTTCCACAGTGATCAGTCATATCAACTTCTTGCATACAATGAATGATAGCAGAATTTTTTTATTCCTCTAAACCAAAATCAGTATTTCCCAAAAAGAAGCATTGGCGCTTTCCCCATTTTCTGTGCACATTTTTAGCCAAATTGAAAATAGAAGAGGAAGTAATGTGGAAACTTACTTGCCCAGTTCTTCGAAGAGCTGGTATTCCTCCGTGAATCGAGTACAGGTGATGGTGGCCATGCTGAATCTTTCTTGTCTGTTCTGTGCTGATGATGTTGTTGTGGTTTAGGAAGCCTCTGGTGTGCTTTGAAAGACTGGCTGTGGGAGGAATGCTGCTATCACTTTCCTGATGTCCAGAGTGGTAGTGAGGAGAGATGCTGGATGACAGGTTTGCTTCAGTGCTGCCTGCCTGCCTGTCTTTCTCATCCAATCCTAGCCAGCATTGCTCATGAATACACAGCTCCATTGTCATGGCAACTGCATCCCTCTCCGCACAATTCACACAGGCAAGCAGGCATATTTTCTCATATTTGCAAATGTACATGAAGGAGCACTCGCTCAGAGACACACACACACACACACACACACACACACACACACACACACACAGAAAGACATACAAATGCACACATCTACATATATTCAATGTATACAGGTTTTTAACTCTGGTTTCCAGGCAACAGAAAATGAGTAACAGAATTGGTTGGATATCCCTGTTTCGGTTCATTTATAGTCAAGCTGTTGCCTTGGTGATACACAGAAACCAAAAATGTACTTTTGATGAAATAATAATTACGTTTGTTAAAGACTCAAGATACACATGTACTAACTTATCATTCCAGTAGTGCTGCAGAAAATGAATTCAGTTCCTGGAGAGTTAACTGATTTCAGCTTTTCCATACAAGGAAAAAATAACCAGGGTATTATTTCATATCACAAACTTATTGTTTGTCCTTACGACAGATCCAAAGAATGCAGAATATAACAGTTATTACTTATGCCTAAAGACATAATGATAGAAAAACATGTTTTAAATGATATGATCTTAAAATGAGATATTCATGCCTTTCAGCAAAATCAGTTGCAATGGATCCTACTAAATAATAGTGGCTACTGTTACAGTCTTTTGTGGTCGCCTAACAACAGTGTAAGAAATGAGATCTGGTCGAGATTTGAAAATTCTGACACAGGTAAAGTCTTCTGTTAACACAGGATCAGCTTGCAGTGATACATGACTTAGACGTGTTATCAGCACTCATATCCTTCTTCCAGATTTTTCCCAGGGATAAATATTCTCAGCAATGTCCCATCTTTGGATACCTCACTGAAGAGAGCGATGTTTCGGTTCCCCCTATTGTACTCAGAAAAGACATCAAGTTCATATGAGTTATTCATCATCACCTCATTGTTTCAATGCTGTTCTTTATTTTAGTAGCTCAGGGAAACAAGGGAAAGTAAATGACAATAGGAAGAGCTATTTAAAATCAGAAAGTGTGAACTGTGAAATGTCTTCTCAATAAATGTATTGCTGTTGTAGAAAATCCAGTCAGTGACATTATTTTAGAGTGAGTTATTCAGCTATTTTAGTTTCCATGCTCATTAGGATTACCTTTAGTTTAGTTATGAACCTGATACCAAAGGACCAAACGGAGACTGTTTAGTCTTATCAGCTCATGGTCTACAAATAGCAGGAACAGTTAAATGTAATACAGCAGGTAATGTAGTGGTCAGAGCTGTGGCCATAAAATAAAGGAGCCAGTGTGAAATCCCCAATCCTGCTGTAGTGCCCCTGAGCAAGGTCCTCACCCCGAAATCCTCCAGTAAGTATTACTCTGGTAAACAAGGGTAAATATCATGCAAATCTGACACTGAAAGCATCAGATACATGAAGAAAACACTATGATGCCATATGTTTATGAAAGATATAACAGTCAGTGTGTTAGCTAAGGCTGCCTTGGCAACAGTGGTTGTGTGTGGTCCCACCTCTTAAAGCATAATGTGTCTTTGAATGGCATACCTGAGCAGTTCAGGTCAGGGTAAACTGCTCTGCAATTTAAGCTTTTTCACATGAATATGAAGAAATGAATAGTTTAATTTTTTTTATTATTTATTTATTTTTTTTTTTTTAAGCCAGTCATAGATGATACTGGTTTTATGGACTCAGGGAACAGCCAATCACAGCTAAACAATTTTGAACACTTTAGAAATTACAAGTTTATGGGCCAAAATCTTTCTTACATTACAGCTGGTTGTCACGATTCCAAATCCACTCATTTACTGAAGGAAAATAAACAAATAATGCTATAAATATATAGATAATTAATTTAAGTTTAAACATCATTAGTGTATATTATGGTATTTAATATAATGTCTAATGATTTGGACTTGACACCTAAGACAGTGTGTCTAAAGCCACTTCCTTGGAGTCGGATCACTCTGCCACTTCCAAGGCCAGCGTGTCACTATCGGTTTGTCTGTCAGATTTTCACTAGCGTGACATTTTTTCCTTCAGGCACCGTCACATATACCAAATGGTTCTGGTAACAAACTGACTTCTGTTTTAATGACAGTTTCACTTAGTATGACACAAATGGAAATATTGCCTTAATAATACTTTTTCACAGTGCATTTCAGCAATGTTTGCATAAAAGGCAAATTTAAATGGGATTAATTTAATGTCAAATTTTGAATGTCACTTTAAAGTCATAAAGTAAGACTCATTTTTGACATTCTTAGACATTTGTACTCCTATATTATATACTATATTTGTAATACTTTGAGGTTTAAAAACAATCTCAGGTGTTAAGTTGGCAATATACTTGGTAACTAGTTTACAGTAATTTGCAACTTTTTGTTTTCACCGGGAGCTTAATGTTAGTTTATGAGTAATATTTTGAAATACTATATCTTCATTTGTACTTCATCTGCGGTATGTGCTGTCTAATTTGTACTAATAGATACATCAAAAAAATGCCCTGTTACGCTTGATAATGTTTAAATTTTAACTAAGCTGTTGCAGTGTTTTTTGACAGAGTTCTGCTCCATGACAGATCAATTTAATGATTTCTGCTGTGAGATCTGTTACTCAGTCTGCCTTCCAGTTGGGAGTATTTTCAGTTTGCACTGCCAGAAACACACCACAAACAGATATCTATAATAATAAAAACATGAAATTCTAGGTCTTCCATATTCTGCTGCTTTAAAACTGGTTGGCAAAGACTATGAACTTTTGACTTTTTGCTGATATATAAAAAAAAACAGGTTTCTTACTGCTCCCCAGTGTTGACTGTCAGAATAACAGTTTGGATGGCTCCTTTCTGCATTGCTGTTCCCCTTCTGGGTTTAAATTGAGTAGACTTAAATAGCATTGGTATTACCTAGAGAGACAGTTATAAATCAGCATTTTTATATGTTTGCTTAGGCCAGGAGGTACAGGAATGGTGTAGAGGTAATGATATAGAAAGGGCAGCAGCCCTGCAAGGATGTTGCAGCCAGTTGTTGCAGTGGTACCACTATTGGCTCCTGTAATATGTTGACCTTTACCTTTAACTTGTGGGAGCCATCAGTAGCAGCAGTACTGCAATAATTCCAAAGGGTTTAGTCATGCTCAGTGACATTTACTTCTTATCCCCGCCGTCCTGTAGAGTCCTACCTCATGGGGATCAGGCTGTATGCAGAGCTCACATTAAATGGAAAATGAGAAGGAAACATGAAAACCTTGCAAAACCAGGTCAGGATCCTGAAAGAAGTGCGCAGAATGGTGCTAAGTCGAGCCACAACTTCACACTTTATGCAGAGATAAAGCTCCTGAAAATCTCCCCTGACTTAATAGGATGTGACAGAAGGAGCTGCTATCAGCAGAAGCCCACCCCAGACAAGTTTAACACGGTGAGCATGAAGCGTGTGTAACAGAACAGGGTGGAGTCGTGCCGAAACCTGTCCATCCACAAGCTCTGTAATGGGATGCATCAGAAGGCACGCAATGTGGTACATGATAATGGGAGGCAAACCATTAATACTTTCCCCGCTGTCGTTCCAGCCCCCTCAAATCGGCTCTCCCTTTCCAGAGCTCCTTCAAAATTGCAGCCCCTTATTACTCAATAACTGGAGGAAATGCAGTCAGAAGGACTCAGAGCAAGAAAAATGTGAGGTAGGGAGACAGGGAGGAAAAAGATCCAGGTTCTCAAATCTGATGAGAACTCTCCGCCTTGAGTTTGTTTGTGGACTCTTCAGTCTTCCTGAGGGAGCTCTTATACTTAATATATTTCATTGTAAAAAAAACTTGAAGAACCTGTGTACTGCCACAGCTTGATGTACAATAAATATTTAAGACCTTGTAATCATATACATAGTTCATGGACTAAAGGAAAAGGGAAGTATTTTCTTCTTGTGAAAACTGCTCCAAAAAGTAAAGGAATTAGATCAGAAATACAAATTAGTGAAAAAAATGACCTAAAGTATGCTTCTGCTAGGAAGGCAATGGGAATCTTCGAAGATGATCCTGTACTGGCAGTATTTATTGTTTTTGTTTTGACTATTGTGGGGAAATAACATTAATATCACAATACTATGCATCAAGAAAGACACAGAAGCAAGGTTCAAATATGAAACAAAGATACTGCCCCCAAATCATTGTTTTCAGTAGGACATAATATTCTGAAACATTAGTGAAGTTTTGGGCTGTGATCACATAGACGTATGGCATTAGCACATAACTAATGTACATGATGCACATGTTACCTTCAGCAATGCACTTTCAGATAAATAGGAGTGCTTGCTCAGTCCTACTGCAATCTGTCATAACTTGCATGACGTTCTCAGTGTCTTCATTTCGACTGGCAGTAAAAATGATATACATGCGGCAAAGGAGCTGGAACAACAGACAAAGATCTTTGACATACTGTCAAGAAATCTTCCTTGATGTCCTTGGGCATTCTGAATTCTGTTGTTCCCTTGCAAATTTTTCCTTCTGAAAGGTCACTACCCTCACAGTAGATTTTACACAAAATCCACCTGTCCCATTCTCCACCTGAATGCCCATCCCTACCTCCTCCTTTTCCAATTTCCCACCGCATCACTCATTTTCAATCCACCTTCCATTCCCGACCAGTTTCAACCCCTACCTCTTCTCTCTGACCAACCCCCAAGAGGCTCATGCACACCTCTGCCTTGTGGGGCACAAAAACCATTGTGCCACCTGATTTGCAATGTCAGTGGAGTGAAGATACAGCTTGACAGCACATCACACGGTATTCCCTGCAAGCCTAAAACAAATGCATTGTCATGACATGCAGGCCCACCAGCAAATGCGAAGGTATCACACGTGTCACTTCCTTTTAGTCTCATACTTCCAAAGACATTTAGCAATGTCATCATTAATGCCTGATTTACATCATTTCTGCATGACTTTATAAATAGGAGACAAAAGGAAGTTTCTTAACTTGCAGTATTACATAACCTGTGAGAACTGGCACAGACTTGCTGGTGAAGCTTTTGTAAGTCCTTTCAGGGAGCTAAACCATGGCAGGAGAGCGAGTAGAAAGACTTCTGACAGACAGAGTATGCTGACCTGTCTCGATTTTATTCAAAAAACAATAGGGAGGTTAGGGAAAACAAGTACATGTTGAGATGCCCAACCATTAAATCTGGTTTAGCGCAAGGCAAATGCAAACAAAGCCCCTGCAGTGGCATGATATGTACTAGCACTGTTTGCATGTAATTTGGATTTCCCTTACTTTATGATATGTTGCAGCTCCTGGCAAAATATAATATTTGCAGATATTACTGATGCAGAAAGGAGAGCACTTTTTCCACATATTGTTGCAAAAGAGACAGTGACCAAGACAAAAGCTTATGCAGCATTTTACAGACACAGTAGCAAAGATTCATATTGCACCAGATGTGGGAGTGATGTCAGGGGAAGATTCTCAGCTAGCTCGTGTATCAGATCATTCTAGAAATGTTGCCTAGGAGTGTGTTTGTTAACCCAGTAGCCTCCAGTCAGCATAACACCAGCAAGGTAGGGAGGCCCGTGTGTATCAGAGTGCAAACCTGCTGCTCTCAATAGTTACATTCACATCAGGTTTGTTTTCCCTTATATCTAAACTGAAGCTTGCCTTTTATGTATAATTTCTTGCACATTTCAGACAGGATTTTTTGTGAAATGAAGCTTACTAGGTTTTCATTCAGTAGCATTAATAATCGTGCATTTTCTTATACGGAAACATGATTTTTTTTCTGACTTGAGATTTTTTCACCGAAGCAGCACAAGACGAGAAAGGCAATTTTTGCACATTTCCTCTTGAGGAAATTCCTGTTATACTCAGGTTTCTCCTAAATCCCAGAGGAGTCTCTGCTGTAAGGGTTCTAACTTGTGTCCGAGTTTCTACCTAAGCTTGGGGAACACTTCCAGGACACAGCACAAGTGGTTGCCTGAAGCTATAAGAGAAGCAGGGACCACAGGAAAATGACAGCTTATGCCTTTAACAGTTGGGTGATCCTGTTTCTAAGACCAATCTGGCTGTATCACAGTCATCAGAATGGGTAAAATCCCTCATGAGGGAGCTTTGTTTTACTCCATACAGCAAGGCCATATCAGTCTGCGACTGAAAAATAAAAGTAATAGGGAGTTCACCTGACTCCCCTAATGCTGTCATTTGTTGTAAGCACAGGATATTAGCAGACACCTGGGTGCTTTAAATCAGCGGTGTCATAGCCCTGTGTTGACCGCATGTGGTTTTCTTTTGTCCATGTGGTCTGGAATATAGATTCTGTAAACAGGTACACATGTGAATAATTCAGTCAGTTATTTGGATGACTCCACTTCCCGCACCTCTTTAAATAACAATCCATAGGGAAAGGTCTGTGGGTAGTTTGGTGTTTCCACACATCTTCCACACAAAGAGAGTCCTCTGCAAATATATTTGTTGGTTCTGTTTTCTTTCACAGCCACTATCTGGACAACTTCCTTCCATTTTCCCCTTCATGTACAACCCTGTTCCCCTAGACCTTTCCCCAAGCTTAGCATTTGCACGGGGGTCGTAACAGTGGCCATTTTTTCTGTAAAAGTGTCCTGAATGATGGGTGGCTTTTGATAATCTCACCCATGTGTGCATTACAATGAGTGGCCAGTCTACCCAATCCACAAAAACTCTTGTATAGGTAATTGAAACAACTTATTTTTTTCACTAATATTTACAGACCACTGTGTAGGTCATCACAGATTATCAGTTTTATGTTATGGTGCTATGAAAGGTATTCCCCCTCTTTCTGGTTTCCCCTATTAATGCAAATTTGTCACAATGAATGGCTTCAGATCATTAAATAAACGGAACCTGAGTAAAAAGCTTTTAAATTATTACTTCATTTATTTAAGGAGCTAAGTTACCCAACACCCATATCACTCATGTGAAAATTATATGAGTTGTATTGGTTCATAGGACAAGAGGAGGCACAACTGCTGGTTTCTGGAATTTCAGTATATTGCTTGGAAATTAAGTTATATATACCAATTTTAGAGTAACCATTTGACCAGACACATCTGTGTACTCATTTTACTTTAGGGGAAACTGCCAGTGCCGTTCCCATCATATTGACAACAGGGACATGAATAGGGATGTCATGGCAATTTTGTGTTTGTTGATTGTAACTAGGCGTAGATGTTAGGGTTGGCATGCTGTCCAGCTATTGGTTGCATACAGTGGTGAGTTCAAATTGTACCTGTAATGAACTATGAATGAACTGTGATAAAACTAAGCTCAAAAACTATGTGTTCCTCACGGGCCATAAAGTAATTTTTCCCTTGCCTACTCAATCTACCATGTCACCAAAATTAAATGATAACTTCACAGCTGATCGATTTGGAATCAGAAGTTAAGTTGGACGTGTTGACTTGTTTTTAATGTTTTTAAATTGTATTCCTTCTGACATGATTCTTGCACTTGGTATGCGCTTAGTGTGCATGCCCACCACATTCGAAACAGCAGAAAACCAAACAGATTCCTACACAACATTAGGTCAGAAAAACCTTCTGCCTCATTTTGTAAACTGTTACCTCTAGGTCAGAATACCATAGACAAAAGCAGTGGATATTTATTTAACCTTATGACATATAACACAGATTTTCTGATCTGTTATTAGTGACGTTGTTACGTTTGTTCTGCTAACCAGTTGTTGACAGAGCCATCTATGAGTCAACTCGGTCAAATGTTATAGAAGGTATTAGAGCAGTAACTCTTCTTATTGTACCGGGTCATTTTTATTGTAATGATACAAATTAAATACTAAATGAAGAACTTCCAGGAGTAATTACAAAATTGCAGATTAACTGGTATACTATATCGCCAAAAATACTTGGGATCAACAGATACTTGGGATCAACAGTACAGAGTAATGGGGAGTGTGGAAGAGAGGTGAAGAAGAGAGTGCAGGCAGGGTGGAGTGGGTGGAGAAGAGTGTCGGGAGTGATTTGTGACAGAAGGGTATCAGCAAGAGTGAAAGGGAAGGTCTACAAGATGGTAGTGAGACCAGCTATGCTTTATGGGTTGGAGACGGTGGCACTGAGCAAAAGACAGGAGGCAGAGCTGGAGTTGGCAGAGCTAAAAATGTTAAGATTTGCATTGGGTGTGACGAGGATGGACAGGATTAGGAATGAGTATATTAGAGGGTCAGCCCAGGTTAGACAGTTTGGAGACAAAGTCAGAGAAGCGAGATCGCGTTGGTTGGGACATGTGCAGAGGAGAGATCCTGGATATATCGGGAGAAGGATGCTAGGGATGGAGCTGCCAGGCAAGAGGAAGAGAGGAAGGCCTAAGTGGAGATTTATGGATGTGGTGAAGGAGGACATGCAGGTGGTGGGTGTGACGGAGAAAGATGCAGGGGACAGGAAGAAGTGGAAACAATTGATCCGCTGTGGCAACCCCTAACGGGAGCAGCCGAAAGATGAAGAAGATGAAGAAGAAGACTATATAACCAAAAATATGTGGACACCATGTGGTTGAGCTCTTTCACCCACACCCATACAGCATACAAACACATTCTAGACAATTGTATGCTTCCAGCTTTGTGGCCACAGTTGGGGGAAGCTCCTTTCCTGTTCCAGCATGACTGTGCCCTCCCCCGTACACAAAGCGAGCTCAGTAAACACATGGTTTGTCCAGGTTGGTGTAGAAGAACTTGAGTGGCTGCATAGAACCCTGACCTCAACCCCACTGAACATCTTTGGAAAGAATTGGAACGCCAGATGCCAGGCCATCTCACCTGACATCGGTTCCCAACCTCACTGATGCTTGTGTCCAAATGGTCACAAATTCCCAAAATCTGATGGAAAGCTAGAGTGGAGGCTGTTATAGCAACAAAGGGGGAACATCTCCATAATGCTGATAGTTTGGAAATGGGAGGTTCAACAAGCCAGTATGGATGTGATGCTCAGGTGTCCACATACTTTGGCTCAGTATAGTGTATTACTGGAGTTGGAGTGCAAGATGTAGTAGATGATGCTGCTGGCAAGTGAGCCGATGTACGGATTAAGACTGCTGACAGTGGGCTGCCTCTAAGTCTTGCAGAATACCAAATGCCACTTTCCTACCATGTGGATGGAATAAGCCACCTCTGACAACTTCTCTAGTAACATCAGATATTCCAGTGCCAGGCAGTTACATTGTTGAGAGTAAACATCAATATGTTCCAGATCCAAATGGATTTAGAAGTTGCAAAAAAACATTATAAACAATTACGTAGTTAAATTTCCTTCAGTTATTATTAATTTAATTGTTATTAATAATTATTGAGTTCACTGTATTTGTATGCCAAAGTCAAATCTAAAAATTAAGATCAGACATGAGACCTGAAAAAGTGGAAGGGCATCAGAAAGATTGGAAGGGCATGTTGTACCAATCAAAGAGAGTGAAATTCCACAGGAACTGTGCAAGGCATCTGTGGTCTCTAGTTGGAAGCATGTGAGCTATTTATCAGCGAATATGAGTATGCAGACAATGCTGCCACATCTAAATCTCTGCTCTGATAAGCAGGGTACAAACATGATAGCACCCAAAGAGACCCTGATGTCACAGCCCATATGTAACATCGGATGAAGATTCAAACTCCTCACAGGCAAGGAAGAAACTGGATTTAACTCAAAAATCGAATAAGAATGAAGTAATGGGCCAACCCCGAAAATCACAGCCCACCAGTTCAAGAATCATCAAGAGGAAGTTTGTTTTACCGTTCTGTATCAGTATCTCCATTAACTGTCTACTGAGTCTAATGATTTTAAATGAAGCAGCTCATTCAGAAATATTCATTACTTTCTTGCACTGAAGATAAACTGAGAGAGATGACAACCAGCTCTTTAGCAAATTACAGCTCCTGATCTATATTTCTCAGGAGGCCTTCGGTTTGAGCCACTCATTAGATACTTCTTAATGGGCAGCAGTATTACAAACCCCTAACTGGCAATTGTACCATGCCAGTTGACTCTGCATTAGCCTGTTTTTGAATCATGAATAGCTTAGCCTGTGTGTGGGGGAGGTTGGAAACATCCAGCTCAGACAAACAAACAAGGCCATACAGAACACTTTTGTAGCACTGGCTGCTGCATTTGGGGCCACAGAGTATTATAAATATGACAGTTTTCCTCACATGGGAATTTTAAATATAAATGTATGTGTTAAAAAATATGTGTTGCTAAAATTATACACTTGTTTTTGTACATGTACATGGATGCATTTTATTTTATTTTGACATATGCAAAAATACATGTAAATTATTTCTTGCCTGATTGTTATTTCTGTTTACGGTTACAGTCTAAATTTTTGACCCCTTTATTTGCACTCTAATTATAAATTATTAAAAAATATATATAAATTAGTTTTTTATAAATAGCAAAATTAATCTGATTTGTGTTTTTATTTTCAGAGTGACAAAGGCATTCAGTGTCTACTGAGGCAAGTAAAACCATGTATGGCACTGCTTTATTTAGTGCTTAGCAGATTACTCGAAGCAGCACTTACAGTTTTACCATTAATTTGTTTCATATATCAGTTCCAGTGACTGAACATGTGGGTGTCACTGACAGCAACGCAGCAAGTACGATGGCTGTTGTGACATGCGCGCAGTGATAAATTATATATCATCAAACTTTGCTGTCTTTAAATTTAGTATAGTGGAATTTTCAGGAGAATGTGTGCCAGTATTTGTGTCTATGCTGCATGTGTTTCGAGCATCTGTGGCTTGTGTTGACTAATTCGCCGAAAGAAAAAAATTATATTTCATCAAACTTATTACCTTCTGGATTGTGTGTGGTTCAGTGAAAAAGCGCATCTGCGTGTAGAGCATCGTGTGTGTACGTGTGTGTTTGTTCTTTTTTATGTGGAACAAGAAAATAAATCAGTTGCTTTTAAGTAATCCGGGTGTCACAGTCCCGACGGGGCATGGGACCCAAGTGCGGACACAAACAAGGGGCTAGGGTTAACAAGGACAGAGACGTTTAGAGACTAACACTATGTGTCGCAGGGAGATCACTCGGTGAGCTTAGGCAGCTACGGTTTAGATCCCATGTCAGGGCTGTCCAGCCCCATGTCTTTTATCTCTGTGCTGAGGGGTTGATCCGGTGCAGCTGCTACACGTGGGCGGGTCCTGCCTGGCCGGTTCCTGACACCGGGGACCAATCTTTGTCTCTACATGCCAGTTCTACTTGAAAACGTGGATTCAACCTCATTTGGAAACTGGACATTAGCGCTCCTTCATTCCACATACCACTGCTGAAGTACAAGACTGGGGCAAAAACTCTGCCACTGTTGCCTTCATGGATAACCATTAACTAGTCTCCAGCCACATATCCAGCATCAGGATGGTCAAGCACTGTTTTGAATTGCTTGACTTGATTATAAATAGTTCAGACTGGATCTTTTCAGTAACACAATCCTGTAGCCCGGTCTAGTACAGCATCAATAACCATTGAGATAATATAGGTGATCCATGATGCATCTGTGTTATAAACAGCAGACCAGTTGGAAAAAAAAAAAACATTTCACATTAGAGAGCAAAACCTTTGCATCAGTCCAGCAAACCATCATAATGTCTCAGGATGGCTAGCTGAGGATATGCCCTGCCGGTCACTACTGGAGCCACCAATAATTACACTGGATCTCCAGAGTCAGTTTTGCGAATTGCCTTTTAAAATATTGAGAACCAATTCCATGGGATCTATGAGGCAACATAGAGTTTGCTCATATGAACCCAGTTTAAAACCATGAGTTGATACATGATTCTTCCAGCAACTGGAGTGGATCTTCAGAGGCACTGCTTTCACCCCTGATGGGCATGATGCCTACGATGTCAGGATCAGCTGAGCAAATGGAATTTGTTTATTCATTAAGAGAAGTACAATGTTTCAGCCAGGTTTATTGGGGGTTTATTTTTTCATGAATGCAGTTTTGCAGTACCAAATATTTTGGTTCAGGATGCAGTTTTTATGTGGACATCATATCAGATTTTGCTGAATTAAATGAAAGTAAGGTACTTTTTTATATATAATACCCAATTTGCAGAATCTCCACATCTGTAAAGTTCAGTCTCTGTTTGTTTTTCATTCACGGCTTTGATGTTTGATAAAGTTGCATCTCACCCTAAGTGAAGTTGATCTGTAGGTAAGATTTACTTACCTAGCAAGTATAAAATACAGTATATGTACATAAAACATAGTTCTGAACAAAGGCATAATCTTGCAGTTTGCTGAGGACTATATGTCATTCTTAAAACATGGAGCAGTACACTTCAAAGGAGGTTTTTATCTCCAGATTACAAAAGTATGAC
This sequence comes from Heterotis niloticus, assembly GCA_018136845.1. Classification (NCBI taxonomy): domain Eukaryota; kingdom Metazoa; phylum Chordata; class Actinopteri; order Osteoglossiformes; family Osteoglossidae; genus Heterotis; species Heterotis niloticus. Next base: position 20,495,550 of record CM030888.1, read on the forward strand.
TTAGTGTCTCTGCCTTGTTTCTATTTTTAAGTTGTTTTTATCAGCTTTGCATAATTGATATGAAGCAACTTTGGATCTCTTTGAGAACTGTAAATGATTTATGATGTTGCAGTGTTACTGGTGCGATGCAGCAAGTTGTACATAAAACAATGCATTCTATAATATATAAAGGTAAAATAAGGTATAGAAAGGTAATGTGTAGATAATTTCTGTAAGATACTAAAATTGACATTATTTGTGAAAGAGCATTTTGTCTCTGACATGGAGTTTGTGTTTATTCTCAAGCAGAGTTTACTTTAGTACAGATAAATTCCTTTATAGCAAGGCTGGTTTTATAAAAATGAGCAATTGTATACAAATGACACCATTAAATATAGTATGTATAGGCATTGTCAAAGGCACTGTATATTGTATCTAACAGCCTTTAACTGGCAACTGTTTTACATGAAACATCAATACTTTACTGTAAATTTTAAAGATGTGGACATTCACATCTCATAGACAAAAAACATTACCTTCATTTTTGATGTTATGAAACATTTCATTGTACAAAAAAGTTAAATTTGCACATTTAATTTTCTTAATACACTTCTTTGTTATTTCTAATGTATTTGCATGTTATGTTATGTATTTACATTTTCTCTCTGTTATGGTTCTCTTAAGTGAGTATGGCTGATAATTAAAAGGGAAGAACTGGATTAAAAAAAGAAGTCCTGGGCACCTGACATTACACCTGGGTAGGAGGTCTGTTATTGATCCAATACCTTGCTGGTGACTGGCCACCCTTCTAAACAGCATCAGTCTGCCATACAGAGTACACTGCCCACTCCACCCCCAGCATATATAAAGCAAAATCTATCTGTTTGTTTATTTGTTTGTTCTTTTTGCACAGCTTTGTTTTTCAAGCCACAAACCATGTTCAAGTTCACTAAACACCAAAATGGTGACTTACCATCATGAGCATTTAAATGCAATTTTTTTGTCTTTGAAATAAGGTAAAATGTATTAGAATGAAACCGGGCAGTCTTATTTGGATTTGTGTTAGTATTATCATTTTTAGTTTTAATATCTTAAGGGATTCTGCTGTTGTACCCTATATTCAAACTTACCTACATATATTGATGACAGAAGTGATGAATCCACTTATGAGATAAAATTTAAAATCTGAGCCGCATTACTCATATGTACTATTCGCACTTTTTTGGACATTTGATATGCTTGATATGCGGTACTCGATACTTTACAATTCAGATAACTGTTATTTCTTTGTGTTGTTCTCATTGGTAGCAAACAGCATTAATCTGGTGTACATGCCCGCATTGCCTCTGTGTGTTCTTCAGACAATTAATGGATGATTGTAGAAATGCATGCATTACTTGATGCTCAACAGCTGTGTAAAACAAGTGTATTATGCCTTTGAAAATTAATATGAATGTGAACCCCATGCATTTTACAGTTGCATGATCCACTTGGCTTCTATTCTTTGATAAGGCACAATATTTTCTGTATTTTTCACCTTTCTGACTTCTTAATTTATTGGCTTCATAAAAACCTGGTCTGTTTGAAGTTTCATTACTTGAAACAGCCACCTAGATGGAAATTTACAGCAGTGTTTGGTTGTAGAGGAGAGCATTGCTCCTGTGCTAGGAGAAGAAACAAAAAACGACTACTGAAACTGCTGTTTCCCCTCCCTTTCCACCATGTCAGCAGTGTTACCCTCACTTTAGATTTTGGCAGACTCAATCCTCTGAATGTCTAGTCGGGTTTAATTTTCTGAGCAAAGCTGGTCAGCTTCTGCAATAAAAGTGGAAAATACTGGTAAAAGATTTATGGATCTTTTTAATGTAAATGTGAAAAATAAAAATTCAAAGAAATGGTTTGTAAAACAGTTCATCCATCCGGTATCAATAACTGATTTTCCAGGGCAGGGCTATAGAGGTCCAGAAACTTGGAAACAGAGCATGAGGCAGGGTACATCCTGTACATCCATCACAAGGCATTCGTGCAAAAATTCTGTTATACTTTAAAGTAAAATTAGAGGTGACAGTCTTTGGACTGTGTCAGGAAGATAGAGCACCCAGAGAAAACCCACAGAGGTACAGGAAAGAGATACAAACATATATAGACTGAGCTAGGTTCAAATCCACAACCCAGAAGTTGTGAAGCACCAACACTTACTGTATCTGCTGTATCATTGTTTAACCAACTCTGTATTTACCATATATTCAAAAATGTCATGTCTAATATATGTAAAATGAATTACCAAAAGAAAGAAAAAATAAAACAGTTTAGCCAGTTCAAATTATTCCCCACAGTACTTGTTGATGAAAAAAGATGACATTTTCAAAGTAATTATGGTTATTCTTCTTTAATCCTGGCATCTTTGAAAGGCACAGTAGTTGCGTGTCAGTTTTCATCATAATATCCACAAGTGCCAGTGAAAGACGGTATGATGGATATAAACAAGGTTAAAATTATTTAGAAAAAATCGAATGGATGTAATGCTGAAGGTACCTCCATTTTTCAAACGTAACCCAACATCTATGTCGACCAGAAGGTGAACACTCTACAGGAAACATTCATTCATTCCAAGCAGTTAAGCTAATTTAGTGGGCAAACACTTTGTTGGCTGCACTTCCATGTGATACACAAACATTGAACAGATACAAATACTCAACTTTCCCCTCTGTTGTGTATAACTTGGATAATATTAAAATTTTATTTTACCTACCTGTGTGCAATGTTTATTTTCCGGTTGTGGAAAAAGACCCAAATAAGCTTTTTAGTGGCCTTGTATGCTGCTGGTCTCTATAATGCACAGGTTACTGTACTGCATTACTGTGATGTACCTTTTGTGTAACCAGTGGTCTATAAATGTGTAGTATAAATTTGAGTATAGAAAAGTATAAAAGGTCAGGCACAAGCCCAGAATAAGTTTATGGAAGAATTAATGAGTACAGACAGAGAAATAATGCATTTTCTGAAGGATGCAGATACCATTGACTGTTCAATAGCCTGATGACTTAAGGAAAGAAACCTTCTGATTTAGAATTCAGCCATAGCATAAGCCGGGTAAAAATGTTTTTTTGAAAACTGAACTTTTCTGGCTTAAAAGGTTAAGAAACCCAACCAAAGAATGAAAGCATCTAAGGCATGCTCTATTGCTTACATTATTCAACCTGTCAGTTTTCATCTTCCAGCATCAGTTATCGATTTAGTAGCAGTTTCACTTGAAAACGAAATTCACGTTTGCAAAAAGCCCATCTCCAAAAACAATAAATGAGAAAAAAAAAGTTTTACATTTTACCAAAAATATTAATAAGGAAGGAATTAATGCATGGATGTACAAGTTTCTGTCATATATTACTGCTCTACATTTCTAAATCAGGACACAGAGAAGATACTGTGTAAAATATAAACTTTCAGTCTGGTCATCACAGATTGTGATGAAATGTTTAAAACGTTAAAAAGATAGGTAAGTAATATCAATTACTTTGCATCATGTGGTTAAAAAATGTTTATGCCAGACATTCAGATAAAAGGTCAAGTGAAAAATTATTTATGAAATCCATTCATCTGCCAACCCCAGTCAGAAATTGAGTGCAATAAAGCATATGACATACAACACTCACTTTAAACAAAATTTGTAACATACAGCATAAAAGTATTGCTCCACTCAACCTGATCACAAGCAGAAGTCAATGCCGGACTGAAATTTTTATTTCATCAACTTCATCCTGTTATTTGATCAAACTGCACCGTAACCACACACTTGTGGAGGCCATCATTTATGTTAATACAATTCACCTTTCTGCTGAAAACCCAGCAGGTCATTGGCACAATGGATGATGTATGCTGGTTAAAGAATTCTGTCTATTCCAATGACATCTGGAATGTTGTATAAATGTGAAACACATGCTATAAAGCCATTTCATAAGTTGCTTTTTGTTATTGCCAAGAATAACAAATGGCTGGCTCTTTTTCTGCTGAAATGCCAGAAAATATTCATCTATGTACATTCCTTACAAAAAGGAAATGAAGAGGAAGAAAGTCATTTAACAGCATGTGAAATGTACAGCAAAAACTAAAAACAGAAATATGATAAACTAACTTCATAAGTTAATGGAAACCGGGAGGATTTCCATTTAATGTAAGACTGCTGTTTCAGCGATGTCTATTAAATATTATATAGCACGAGTGACTAAAATCTCAGTGAAGTTATATGCAGGGCTTAGATGTGTGCAGTGAAGGCCCTGTGTACTGATGTGTGCTCTCCTTCTAAAACTCCAGCCTATATCTGGTATAACAAAAACTTCAAGTGTAAATGTGCAAGTTTTATTAGTTTATATCTGCTGTTAAATTCGCATTGTTAGTGTTTTAGGACGTTTTAAGTTTGTTTTTGCTGGTGCGATTCACCACCGTAATAGGAGAACCTGGACGAATGGATCTTATTGATCATTTACATTATTGCATTAGTGACGACATCCCTCGTGTGCTTAAGTTTATAACTGCAGGATCATTTCAAGACCCCCGAGACCCTGCACTGGACAAATGATAAATACTGACAAATACAAATTATAACTTTGCTTCATTTCGGCGTTTCTGTGAGAAAACGCGCTCGCATCGCGCGTCTGAATTCGCATCCCGGCATGCACTTGCGGGCCGGGGCTCCGGCGCGAGGCGGGCGGGCGGCAGCCCTGCGCGTGCACCCGCGGCGAGCGCCGCTGCTGTTAGAGCGCGTGCACGCAAGCCAGCCGCTACACCGCCGAGCCATGAGCTGTCAGGACGGGGACGCGGATTCGGCCGAGCAGCTTCTGCGTTTAATTTATCTCCACCTGAAGGAGAATGGCTACCAAAGAGCCGCACGCGTGCTGAAAAAGCACATTTCTCAGGTAAGTTGTTGTACAGGTGCTGCTCTGCACAGGGCGCTGCAGACGCGCTGGTGACTGTTGACGGAGCCTGAGCTGTGCCGTGCCGGACGGCAAGTCAGTTAAAATCTGCGCCTCCTCAGCGTAAAGCTTGGTTTAAAGTATTCCGACACAATGTGTGTAACGTAAAATGAATTAATACTGGAGTTCTCGTGCAGTATGTATTTATTGCTATTTTTTTGGATGTTGCGTCTCAGGCAAATCCGGGAGCTGACACGGTTATGTAATAGTGACAAGGCTCCACTGTACTAGTTACGCTAGATTTGCTGTGAAATTCTCTGTCACCGTTGGTAAAGTGCCGACATTTTGTGTGTTTAATGGGAGATGTTTTTTTTTTCAAAGTCTTATTTTGCTTGTGCAGAATGAAACTGAAGCGAGCGCAACGCTGCATGAAATATACACCAGTTGGATCAAGTAAGCTCCTCCTCTACCGTGTTAGAAAATGAAGTCTTTTGTTTATAAAATGGTGACTGTGACCAAATGTTGCATGTGGATACAGTAAAGCGATGTTAAAATTGATTTAAATGCATGGCTTCTTGACATGTTTTAAGTCTCATGTGTAATTCATGGTCAGAAGTTCAGATGGTGCTGGAGATACCAAGGAGGAGTCTGGAATGGACAGGAGTCCCCTGACTAAGTCAAACCTGTCGGACTATGCTGTGGAGGGAGAAGATGAAGTCAAGCGGAACAAAAGTAAGACAAGTCCCCACATGCAGTCTCTGGGGACTGTCAGCACCCTGTCTTTTTCTATCTGCATCATTGCTGTTTTCCCTGTTCTTGAAGGTGAATTTTCTGAGAAGATGGAAGAACCTGAGTCTGAACAGTTCATTCACTATGGGTCTGTGTCCCCGGACTGTGACAAACCTGACCCTAGCCCTGTGGTGACAAAGTCTTGCGAGAACTCGGACAATCATTTATACAGCAACGATGAACATGATGCAGACCCCATGCAGACACAGAGTGAGTGCGTATAGAAGTTGTATAAATCACGTTCGTAAATTCATGACGTAATGAACATTTACGTTTAGAATTAAGTTTTTATTTGGGTTTTTGTATTTTGTACCATGTTTTCTCTCAGCCTTCCATTTTAATAATTTGATTCCTTCAGTGGAAAAAGCCACCGTCCCTCAGGAGGAAGAGGTTTTCGTGACCCAAGACATTGGCATAAAATCTGTGAATTCGGACAGAGAAACTGCGGGATATTCAGAAGAGGAAGGGGAGAACTTGCAACAACAAGTGAGCTTGACTTCCATTCTGCAGGATGTCTTGGATGAGTCTGGCATGATATTTGGAGGTTGGAAAAGCCATCTTTTTGGGTTTTATAGTTTTAACATGTATTTTCCAAGAAAACACTGATACAGACAGCACTGCATTTTGTACCATGAAAAATATTCTGCAAAAAAGTTTATTTAAACATTTGATGTGTATCTTTATTGTACCTGTATGGTGAGAGTAGGTGTTGCTATTAACTATGACTAAAGAATGAAAGATTCATGTTTGCTGGGGACTATAGGTCACACCTGGGCCTTGGCAGTGTGGGGAAAATTCCAGAATAAAAATTGGCTTTATGTTAACATTTGTTTTATTGTTCTGGATAAGTAATTTTCATAAAATTTTGTGGTTGGACAGGCAGAATTTCCTTAAGTTTTCTTGCTAACGTATCATAATTGGTTTAAAAAAGGCAAATTAGCCCTAATTCTATTTTATGCCTTTTTTTGTGTGTGTGTGTTTGAGTCTTTTTGTTAGTATGTATTCTTCCATGTGATACCCTGACTACTTGGCTCTGATTACATTTTACAAGGATATTTTGGGGTTAGACATTGTATCTAATTTTGTTTTTCAAAATTGTACAGGTCCAAAATGTGATGGTACAGGAAAAAATGTACCTGTCCTGTGAGCAACTAGGCCCCACACTACCCTAAGACTGCTGTCTCCTAGCATCAAGAGTACTCTTTCCCTTTCCATCACATGGCCAGCCTGACAGAGGCTGATCCAGGACGTGTTGGCATTATTGTGTTTTTGCTCTGCATTCCTCCAATTCCCCCAAAAGGGTTGAAATATGGGGTGTACAGTTGTAGATAGGTCTCATATACTGAGCTTGATTTAACATGTCATACATTTTGTTAAATGAACATCTCTAATTACTGTATAATTTGAGTTCTGCACTGAAGATTTTTTTGGGTAAATATCAGAAGTCTGTCTACTGATATATTTTGTACTTGGTACAGTTGCCAAAATATATGGCTTAAACTTAAGTTTTTCAGGCCCACTACTTTTCAGTTGAGTCTAGATTTGCTGATAATTTGATTCACTAGAAATGGATTTTCCTTTTGTTATAGAATGGAGCTGTTACACTAGAACCCACAACTATGAAGCTTTCAGTGGCTGTAGCAGTAGTCAGTGAGGATCAGAGTTCAGACACCAGTGAGGATTCCAAGAGTGAGGAGGACGTGCCTGTCTCTGTTAGTCACAAATGAGAGCAGATGCCACTAACCGTTTAAATAATTTATCTTTTCAATCTGTGGTGATGCAGTTTTTTCAGATTCAGAAACTAAAGATGTTTGTGAAGAGGGGGAGCTGCATTTTATGAGTGCATGCAAAGTGGCAGTATACTGTTACGGTACTTTTCATAAACAGACTCATCTGCTTCATTTTAACCCAAATCTCAGCTCACATGTACTTGAAATATTTGTTACTTCTGAGCACTCACTTTAGTGTATTAAATTGGTCAGCATGCAGCCAGCACTCCAGGTCGCTTGTTCTCTGGTCAGAATGCCTTTCTGCAGCGTCTTGATACATTGCAAAAATTGGAAATCTTACCCATACTATTTATACTGTATATGGTGATAGCTTTTAACATATTTTAATAGGCTATTTAGGTGCAGTTTTTATGCCAAAAGTTGCTAATTTCAAAAGTGTTCATTTTCCATGAATGGTTTCCAGAATATACTGTCAGCAAAGTACATGTGGTAATTCTATAATGGAAAATTGGAACTGTTTATTTTTTGTTATGCATTCATTTCAGAAAGTAGTAAAAATACCAACACTTAATCCCTCCAAACAGATTCCAACCGAGGAAGCTACTGCAGCTTCGCTAAAGTTCAGCCAACATACCACCGGGCAAGCTGTAGCTACACCGAAGAGCCAGGCTGAGTGCTCTGAGAGTGAGAGCAGTAATGACTTGGACAGTGAAGAGGAGGCAACATTAGAGCAGGTGGGCTCTGTTCATCCTTTTGTAAGAGAAGAGTGTATTTTTCTCTCAACAGCCTATTTTCAGACATTAAAGTAATGGACATTTGTATCCAGAGATATTCGAGTGTTGTGTTTTCAATGTAATGTGCATCATCGCATGATTGAGCAAATGCTTGTGGATCTTGTTAATTGTAAAGACTCTCCTAACAATGTGCATTGCCAGCTCTTCCTGTTGGCTTTGCCTTTGCACTGGCCTATTGACTGGGTGCAGTCATTCATGCCCCTGAGAATCTCTCTGCCAATTCACTGTACACGAGTGCTTTTTTGCTCCCTTTGATGCAGAACATCATGATGACACCCAAAGCTAAACCTGTGTCTGGCAGTCCAGACAAGGCCTCTAGAGTGAGCATTGCAGTACTGCTTAAGCCTAGTTACACTCCTGATCCCACAACAACCTCTTCAAAAACACAAGAGACCTCAAACAGTGATGATGAATCAGAAAGTGAAGATGAGATTCCACCAACACAGGTGACATAACATATTACTGTACAGTTTGTAATGCTCTTCATCTTGCTCATATTGGCTAGATAAAGTGGCCCATGTCTATTCTTACCTCATTATGTTGCCTGCATCTATCGAAAATAAGTTTTTAGCAATATGCAAGGTTGGTGAGTTGACAGGGGTATGTCAGTATGTTGCAAGGCAAATAATTCCCAACTTCTAAAGCTGTGTGTATAACATAAGCAAGGGTAATACTACAAGCACTAGGCTATAAAACCTATGAAGCCAGCCATCCCAGATGTTCTCCCTGGAAGCTAAAAGTTGAACTCAAGATGACAGTCTTGTAGGAATTGAGAAAGTTGACTGTGCTGCAAAAAAGTAATGTGACAAAGGACAGGTTCAGGTTACTGAGGAAGCTAAAATGTTCACTAAACTGTACAGTTTCTCATTGTATTTTTGAAGGGTTATTGCTGTGCTTAGATGCACACAAGTCTCACTTTGGTGCCACACTAAACAAAAATGTTTTCATTGACCTGACATTTTACTGCAAAATAAGAAATTATACAGACTTTCAACTGCATTCAGCACAATAAGCAATCCCCTGCACAAAATTACAAGAGTTAAGCAGTGCTTGGAAGTGGGCGTTCTGGAAGACATTAGCCTACATCATACCCTTACATCCTAGCATCGGAGACCATTGTTAGCTGTGACTGGTGGCATAAGAGTACTGCATAGGTGATGGCACAGTCCATGTACGGCAATGGCAATATGCGAGGTTGCCAAGATAAGAACAACAGCATTTATTTGTATAGCACATTTTCATACAGTAATCTGTAGCTCATAGTGCTTTACAAGGTGAAAGGGACAACAATAATAAGGAAGCAATAAACAGAAATATTGAGAAACCGTAGACAGGAATAATGAATGAAGTCAGACAAAATAAGTGTGTACAGATGACAAGAGGTAAGACTATGTATGATTAACCATAGACTTAAAAAAATATATATTTTATTGTATTATTTTTGATGTAGAATGCTGATGTGACACCCAAAGCCGAACCTGTGTCTCACCCTGCAAATTCCTCTTCAATGAGGACTCCAGCATGTGTTAAACCTGGTATCATCCCAGGTTCTACCACAACCCTTTCAAAGACAGAAAAGAGCTCAGAGAGTGATAGTGAAGAGGAGATTCCAACAACACAGGTAACATTTTAAATAGTATTGGGAGCCATAACAATAACATAATATTACCATGTAATGTTACAATTTATTTTTATTTCCATGATCACATGGTACATGTTTTGTTAAACAGGTAACAGCCACCAGTCTCACAGCAAATACATCTTCAGCCACTCCAGCAGTGACCAACGAGTGTCAGAGTTCAGACAGTGACAGCAAGGATGCTCACAGTGACAATGTGCCAGTTCAGGTGACTGAAGTATCATATTGGAAAATGTAGCTTGCAGTTTGTGTCAGTGAGCCTTTACCTTCTCAATATCCAGTTTGGACAGAACAGCAGGGGAAGATCACAAACTGGTGATACATATCAGGAAACTCATTCCAGTGAAGTTGCTTGTGATGAATGACTACAGAGTACAGTAGCTTCACTGTTATGGTTATTGGTGGAAGTGCATATTCTTCTTAAGCAATTTGTGTCCTTAACCTTTTTATCTGTATTTTAATTATTTTGTTTCTTTGTTTATTGGTTATCCAAACACTGAAGACATTTAGGTTTGGATGTTAGGAGTACCTCACTATACATGTATAAAAATATGCCATCCTCTATGATACAGAACATGGCAGTGACACTCAAAGCTAAACCTGGGTCTGACACTCCAGACAAGGCTACTACGGTGATGACTTCTGCTCCAGTTGCACCCAGTATCACTGATGGTCCTACTATAGCCCCTTCAAAAACACCAGAGAGCTCTGAATGTTGTGATGAATCAGAAACTGAAGAGGAGGTTCCACAAGTACTGGTAATATCCTTTATGCAGCAAGGGCCATTTGTAATGCTGCCTGTTAAATTTTGCTGCTGTGAACATGGTAAAGCATTGCTTAAAAAACAGGCAAGTCACCTCAGCTGTGGCTCATAAGATAATTCAGATAGGTACAATGAGGAATGTCATAGGGAGCAGGAAGCCATCGCAGGTCAGTTATACCTGAGAGAGAAAAAATTCAGTGGCAGATGTACAAAAATGTTAACTGATTTAAATGTCACTTTGGAAGAAATGGTATGTGATTAAAAGTAAATGGAAGATGCCTATGTCAAAGAGAAATTGAGAAAATATTCTGGCAGAGTATCTGAACTTAAGTTAGAGGTGCATAGTAATGCTTAGTGAAAATTTCAATGGCAATCACAATGGCTTTCATTATAGTCATAAACCTAAAATATATTCTCCTGCTGTCCACATTTTTTTTTTATTATTAACATATGGAATTTACATTTTAGAAAGGTGTCAGATCCTCAACATCTAAAACCTCCAAGATGATTCCAGAAAAGGGAGCTTCTGTGGCCCTACTGAAGGCCAGCTACCACACACTGGTCCAGGCTGAAATGTCCGTTGGTACAGAGAAGGTCAGCAGCTCTGAGATGGATGGCAGCGATGACTCCGCCAGCAAAGAGGTGGTTATACAGTTGGAGGGCTGCTCTTAGTGTTCTATATCACCTTCAGCTATTTTATTAGTGATTCTCTGTTAAAGATTTGGTCTCATGCTATATTTAATATATATGAAGACAGTTCTTCCTGGCTTCTGTGTAACTCTGGCCTATTGGCTGGGTGTTGTCACTTGTATCTGTGTCGGTATTTGTTTGTTCACTCAACATTCTCTTCCTATAATACAGGAAGCTGATGTGACACCCAAAGGTCAGACACCTGTGTCTGATCTAGCAAAGGAGACCACAGCACTAATGACTCCACTGCCAGTGACATCCAGTTTTACACCAGGTCCCACGACAGCCCCATCAAAGACAGGGGGCAGCACAGAGAGCGATGATGAATCAGAAAATGAAATTCCACCAACCCAGGTCTGGCAGTAACTCAAGAAGATGATTTCATATTTTTTGTTGGGGGGGCACAGCAGCATGTAAACTTCATTTTGCTGTGAATTTCTACAGATAATTCTTATTATTGTTAAATTTGATAACAAACAAGTAGAACAATGCATTTAAAATAATATGTAGCATGTTCTTTACAGTTCAGCTATTTTAAAAGGGGAATTTTTATAACAACCATAATTTTTGTATGATATCAAACAGGTAGTCTCCAGCAAGCCCCCAGCCTGTAGACCTTCAGCTGAGCTGGTATTGGCCAACAAGGAGAAGTCTGACAGTGGGGATTCTGAGAATGAGGAGAAGGTAGCTGTTCAAAGCATTCAGATTAAAGTGGAAGTGATTTTGATATGGTTTTTGCTTACTCTGTAACCAGTTTACTACTCTTACCACTTAATTTTCTTTAACTACTTAATCCTAAGCAGAGTTGAAGTGGTTTAGTGCCTATTCTGGGATCATAGAGTGCTAGGCTATGAAATTGCCCCCGGATGGGATGCCAGTCCATCATGGGGTGACCACACACACGTACATACTGTATGGGCAGTTTAGAGTTAACAGTTAACCTGAAACACGTGTGTTTGGATTCTGGGAGGATGCCCAGGCAGACACAGGGAAAACAGTCATACTCAAAATAGGCTTCACTGGATTCAGACTCATGCCTGAACCAGGCGCTGCGAGGTAGCAGCACTACGCATTGAGCAACTATGCTGTCCCTTAGACCAGTTGTGTGAGTGGTATGACATTCTTTCATTTTATCCAGAAAACATGTTATACTGACATAATTCCTTTAGTTGTCAGTTCCATAGGGGCTACTTATAGGAACTTCTGTTGTAACAGAACAGATTGTACTTAGTGTTAAACTGGATGCTCTGCTTTTTTGACTTTTTATTATGGAATTTTTTTTGTTAGAAAGTAGGTAAAATCCCAGTAGGGACATTTGCCAACAAGACCTCCCTTAAAGAGGCCTCTAAAACTCCTGTGAAGCTCTACCAGCAAACATCTTCCTAGGTTGAGGCTGCATAAAAGGTCAACAGCTCCAGAGAGCACTAATGACTGAAAGTGTGAAGAGGTGGTAAAATGGCAGCAGGTGGGCTCTTCATCTGTCATAGTGGCAGCTCGCAAACGAGAACAGTTTTTCTTCACTTCATTCCCATGAAGACGGTAATATGTTAAAATATTTTATGTTCACCATTTGGACCTCACTCTGAAGCAGAAAGCTGGTGTGACACCCAACACTATACCTTTATTGGACCCTACTAAAATTACTACAGTGAGGACCACACCAGCAGTTAAGCTCAGTATCATCCCTAGCCCCACCATAGCTCCTTTAAAGAGAGAAGAGAGCTCAAACAGTCATGATAAGTTTCCACCACGGGTGACATTATTTTACAAATTGATGGGAGCGTGAATAAAAATATTTCTAATACTACCATTGATTTTTGCAGTTACTGGCATAATTGGTGATGCATGCTTTGTTCAACAGGTGGCTTCCTCCAAGTCCACAGTAAATGCACCTTCAGCCATACTTGCGGTAGTCAACAAGGGTGACAGTTCAGACAGTGATAATGAGGATGCTGAGAGTGAGGAGGAGCTACCTGTCCTGGTTAGTCCTATCTGTATTAGAATTACTCATTTTCTTTAGGAGTTTCTCATTCTGTCACTCACTACATGAAATCACTGATAACACTGTATATGTGGTGATATTGTAATACTTTTTCATTAAATAGGCTCTGTTGAAAGTGAGTTGTCACCCCACACAATCACATTAAAACATGCATACAGTGTAGTTCTGCATTGGAAGCAGTTTCTGTTTGGTAAAAGGTGCACAGTGTTTGTCTGCCAACATCTACTCTTGTTCCTCTTCCAGAAACCAGAGCTGACCACCAAAACAAATGTGTCTAAGGTCAATCCAGCAGAGATGTGGGGTGTGGTGACCCCCAGCAAAACCAAGATCATGTCCAAAGCCTTGTCTAAAGCATCCACTAAGAGCTCAGGACCTGTCAACAAAGAAAATGATGTGAGCATAGACAGTGAGGATGAGATACCCAGAAAGCCAGCTCCAGCTTTGAAGACATCAGCTGCCTCAGTGAAGCCTGTACAGCTTACTCTATGCCAGGGTAAAGCAGTACCCAGTGCACCTTCTGGAAGGGAGAAAGCCAAGAAGGCAAACTGTGACAGCAGTAATAACCCTTCTCTGGAGGTACGTTTCAGTGTTTTCACCAGCAATCACGTAAAAAAAAAATGTGCCCAGTTTCGGACTTGCAGCCATGTGTTTTTGCATTTTTGGTAAACAGAAGACTGCAATGACTGACCAAGAGAGGCATGAAGATGATGACACCATTGACCAGGCCATGTCACCTACTAGAGCCACAGTCAAAGCCCTGGTATGCACAGAAAAGGCAACACCTGTCACACCAAACAGGCCAAGAGTGAAGGTTCAGCTGTCTGTACTATTCTCAATAATCTGGCTGTGATGTCATCTACTTTCATAAACTAGATCTAGATATCTAACATGTCCCAGCAGAAGGTGCGTTCCAAGTCAAAGGCTTCCATAGCAACATCAGGACAGTCCAGAGATGAGATGGAAAACTTGAGTTTTTCAGAGGGCAAGGAGGAAGCTGAAAAGGAGGTTAGTTATCCCAAGAGGAGGGATTCATTCCTTTGCTGTTTAAGAGCAGCAGCCTTTTCTTGGAGGGATAACTTTATATACAGTATGTCTTCCTTTGTGTTGCTTTTCACTTCACACTTCAAAAACGGCTTTCATATCCATTTGCCCAGCACTGCGAGAGTGAATTCAAGTTTGTCTTTTCTGAATTAATGTTTGAAATGTATTAACAGACGTCTGTATCGGCTTCCGATGCTTTGCCCAAGATGGAATGCAGAGCAACAACTCAGGTTCTACAGAAAACCTCCAAGGCTTTAAAAATGCTGGATGGTGGCAGTGAGGAACTTTCGAAGAAGGAGATACCTCTTGCAAGTCAGAAGTGGTCCTAACACTTGTGTTGTTTTCTATATTAAAGTTAAATTGCTGTGGGTGTATAATTTTATATCAAAACAAATCCAGGTGATCAAAATATAACATTATAACTTTGTTGGCTTGTGCTTTAATCCTTAGCTTTGAAGATCCACAAAGCTAAACTGTGTGCCATCACAAATTGAACATATACTGTGATTGTACCCTTTTTTTCCCCCCACTCTCTCAGGAACAACACCTTCTGATGCAGCTCCCAAAAGTCCAAAGGATAGCACTGTTGAAGTAATGGTCTCTCAGGTCAATTAAAACAAAGCCTTTTTTTCTATATTCACTTATTAGAGCTAAGTAGTGATATATTTGTAATTGCTTCTTTAATAAGCACAGACAATTTGGACTCTCTTCAGACTCCTGTGAACCATGAAGATACTCTGAAGAAAGTCAGACAGAGGAGGAAGAAAAAGAAAAAGAAGAAGGTCTTTGCTTTGCCTGAAGAAAATGACATTCGCTGTATAGAACCTGCCCAGGAGCTGGTGTTACACAATGGAGAATCTGGCAATGTCACTTGTGTATGTGATAGACCAGCAACAACGGCTGTAAGAGGTGAAATAAACAACTATTGTTGCTCAGTTACGTGTATGGTGCTGATGTGATAAACATCTTATGGCTTACTTACAGCTTTTTGTCTTAATCTTTATTTGATTCAGTTTCTAAACAAACAGTGGTTGAAATAGGACAGTCCAAGGATGGTGCCAGTCTTAAGAAAGCTGGATCAAAGAAGTCAGAGGTAGTAGCTTAATGCCTCATTCTAGCTTAACAAGTATCTGTTAATGTGCAAAATATTTGATAGTTACCGTAGTTGTTTGTATCAGCAGTATTCATGTTCAGTTTTGGACCTGGTAGCTCTTGTATATTAATGCAAGCACTTATCTATATTTAAATTATATTTAGCAACTTTATACAGTTATGGAATGTTACTGGAATGCTTTTTTCATTTTCATCAGTCATTAGGGTTGGAAGAGAACAGTGAGGAAAAGACTGGAGTGCAAACTTGTGCAACAGCAGCCGCACCTCAGGCAACAAAGAGGAAGAGGAGCAAGGAGAAAGCAGACAGCGTGTCAAAAAGTAAGAAGAAGAAAAGTAGAGATGCAGAGGGAAACACAGCAGAGCCAGGCAAGGATCCTTACTCTGAGAACTGTCTTTCTTTGGAAGCATCAAAGGAGGAGGCACAGACTCTCTCAGGTAACATACAGACAGTAAACCCTGAAAATTAGCATAGATTACAGTGACATAACTTGAATAGATTTTTTTTTTTAAATTTCATCATACTGTTTTGAACATTTTTGTTGTCAGATGAGTCCACTTCAAAGATGGACTTGGATGGAGCTATAGAGTCCACCACCCTCATTCTGTCTGCAAAGGTGTTAAAGAGCATTAAGAAAAAAATGAAAAAGAATAAAGAGAAGGAGAAAGTGAAAGATAAGAGGAGTAAAAATATTAAAACCACCTTGAACATGAAAAAGGCTAAAAGGGCTTTCACCTCTGTGGTTCTGACCAGCAGCTGGTCAGCCACAAAGAAGGATCTCAAGAAGGCTGCTGTGAAGAGGCCACTGTTGGCTCTTGACACACAAAGCTTGGATGAGCAATGTGGTCCACAAAAAAAGAAGAAATCTGACAAAGACAGTACAATAAAATCACAAATACAGCCTGAAAGTCCCAATGTAAAAAAGAAAAACAAGCGCAAAAGGAAGGAAAAGAAGCATTCGGGGAAGAAGCAAACTGGGGACACAGCAGACCATGATCTGCAAAATCCAGGTGTGGAGTTCACTACACTTTTCAAAAAGAAAAAAAAAAGTAAGTGTTGCCTTGTGAAAAGTTTAATGTATATTATGTGATTTGGGGGTGGTTTGGATATTTGGACTTATGCAGCTGTGTCTGGTCTTTGCAGAGAAAAACAGACTGAAAGATAAAGCTATCAAGACACAAGGGTTTGGCCTGGACACAGGTCTGCCTATAGGGACCAGTCCAGAAGTGGCTAAAGGAAAAGTAAAGAAGAGTTCCTTCAAGAACAAGTAGTGAATGATGGTTGGGTGAGTAGAAATATAATGCACTTAAAATGCACTTAATATATGTTCATGCGTCTTTTATTGTAGCTGCATAATAGTGACACATTTTTGTATCCCTACAAGGAATCACTGTTATTCTGAGGACTGAGCACAGGAGCTGCTGGTCAGTGTGAGGATCAAGTCACCATTCTGTTGGCTTCTTCCACAAGGTAGTACAGTGTTACTGTACAGGGAGGGAAAGCAGCCACACCAGCTTCTATGGGCTTCCTGTAAATCGTGTTCAGTTCTGCAGCATTTCAGCAATAAGTGATTCCATACAGAGGATGCAAGGTCTTGTTACAGTAATGTTATTGAATTTAGCTTTTCAATTGTAGGGAATTTTTCCATCAAGGGGATGTTGGTGAAACTGTTTAGTCTAAGATAAAGTAAATTCTGCCTTCGCTGTGGATTATATGTATTTCAGTTATTCATTAAATTCACCAGGGCAGAAATAGTAACACAGAGTAGCATCTAACCTCAGGGTGCTTTTGGAAATGTTATACTGACCATGAACTGTCTCACTGTCATGTCTACAAGGGACACTTTTCTCCCTTTACAAGCACTTACGAACAATGTGGAACTACCTTTTAACTGTCATTCTTGTGGCATTTACTCAACTTTTAATAAATGTTTACTTTGCATTATTTGAACGAGCAGTGCGTGTATGAATGAATGTACTCTTATAAACTGCATATTATATGAAATATTAAATGAACTGAATGTAGTCCATTCTGTTTTACAGAAATCATACATACAGGCAAATGCCTTTTCCCAAGGATTTGAGACTGATAATCCCAATATAATGCTGTAATTGCCTTTGTCATTACATTTAAATACTACTGATTTATATGCATCAGTAATGCACCACATCTCCTTTTGCAAAAAGGATGGACATGGCTGTGGTAAACACGTATTTTAAGAAGAGGGAGGAACACAGGGTGACGTACAAGAGTGGAGGAAGATGCACACAGGTGGACTATATCTTATGCAGGAGGGCCAGACTGAAGGAGACTGTAGACTGTAAAGTGGTGGCAGGGGAAAGCGTAGTTAGGCAGCATAGGATGGTGGTTTGTAGGATGACATTGGAGATCAAAAAGAGAAGGAAAGTGAGGACAGAACCAAGGATCAAATGGTGGAAGTTGGAAAAGGAAAACTATAAGGTGGAGTTCAGGGAGGAATTAAGACAGGCACTGGGTGGCAGTGAAAAGTTACCAGTGAGCTGGACACCTACAGCAGAAGTGGTAAGGGAGACAGCTAGAAAGGTGCTTGGTGTGGCATCGGGACAGAGGAAGGAGGACAAGGAAACCTGGTGGTGGAATGAAGAAGTACAGGAGAGTATACAGAGGAAGAGGCTGGCGAGGAAGAAGTGGGATAGACAGAGAAATGAAGAATGTAGACAGGAGTACAAGGAGATGAGGCGTAGGGCGAAGAGAGAGGTGGCAAAGGCTAAAGAGAAGGCTTATGGTGAATTGTATGAGAGGTTGGACACTAAGGAGGGAGAAAAGAACCTGTACCGATTAGCTAGGCAGAGGGACCGAGCTGGGAAAGATGTGCAGCAGGTTAGGGTGATAAAGGATAGCAATAGAAATGTAATCACAAGCGAGGAGAGTGTGTTGAGCAGATGGAAAGAGTACTTTGAGGGGTTGATGAATGAAGAGAACGAGAGAGAGAGAAGACTGGATGATGTAGGGACTACGAATAGGGGAGTGCAATGGATTAGCAAGGAGGAAGTTAGGACAGCTATGAAGAGGATGAAGAATGGAAAGGCTGTTGGCCCAGATGACATACCTGTGGAAGCATGGAAGTGTTTAGGAGAGATGGCAGTGGAGTTTTTAACCAGATTGTTTAATGGAATCTTGGAAAGTGAGACGATGCCTGAGGAGTGGAGAAGAAGTGTACTGGTACCTATTTTTAAGAATAAA
Source organism: Heterotis niloticus (assembly GCA_018136845.1). NCBI lineage: Eukaryota > Metazoa > Chordata > Actinopteri > Osteoglossiformes > Osteoglossidae > Heterotis > Heterotis niloticus. The sequence continues at coordinate 20,514,220 of CM030888.1, forward strand.
GGTGATGTGCAGAGCTGTAGTAACTACAGAGGGATAAAACTGATCAGCCATAGCATGAAGTTATGGGAAAGAGTAGTGGAAGCTAGGTTAAGAAGGGAGGTGACAATTAGTGAGCAGCAGTATGGCTTCATGCCGAGAAGGTGTACTACAGATGCATTGTTTGCTCTGAGGGTTTTGATGGAGAAGTACCGAGAAGGTAAGAAGGAGTTGCATTGTGTCTTCGTGGACTTAGAGAAAGCATATGAAAGGGTACCTAGAGAGGAGCTGTGGTATTGTATGAGGAAGTCGGGGGTGCCAGAAAAGTATGCAAGAGTGGTACAGGATATGTACAAGGACAGTGTGACAGTGGTGAGGTCTGCAGTAGGAGTGACGGATGCTTTCAGGGTGGGGGTAGGATTACATCAAGGATCAGCTTTGAGTCCTTTCTTATTTGCAATGGTGATGGACAGGTTGACAGATGAGATCAGACAGGAGGCACCGTGGACTATGATGTTTGCAGATGACATTGTGATCTGTAGTGAGAGTAGGGAGCAGGTTGAAGAGACCCTGGAGAGGTGGCGATATGCTCTAGAGAGACGAGGAATGAAGGTCAGTAGGACTAAGACAGAATACATGTGCATAAATGAGAGGGAGGACAGAGGAATGGTGAGAATGCAGGGAATAGAGTTGGCGAAGGTGGGTGAATTTAAATACTTAGGATCAACAGTCCAGAGTAATGGGGAGTGTGGAAGAGAGGTGAAGAAGAGGGTGCAGGCAGGGTGGAGTGGGTGGAGAAGAGTGTCAGGAGTGATCTGCGACAGAAGGGTACCAGCAAGAGTGAAAGGGAAGGTCTACAAGACGGTAGTGAGACCAGCTATACTTTATGGGTTGGAGACGGTGGCACTGACCAAAAGACAGGAGGCAGAGCTGGAGGTGGCAGAGTTAAAGATGTTAAGGTTTGCATTGGGTGTGACGAGGATGGACAGGATTAGGAATGAGTATATTAGAGGGTCAGCACAGGTTGGACGGTTTGGAGACAAAGTCAGATAGGCGAGATTGCGTTGGTTTGGACATGTGGAGAGGAGAGATGCTGGATATATCGGGAGAAGGATGCTAGGGATGGAGTTGCCAGGCAAGAGGAAGAGAGGAAGGCCTAAGAGGAGATTTATGGATGTGGTGAAGGAGGACATGCAGGTGGTGGGGGTGACGGAGAGAGATGCAGAGGACAGGAGGAAGTGGAAGCTTTTGATCCGCTGTGGCGACCCTTAATGGGAGCGGCCGAAAGAAGAAGTAATGCACCACATCTCCAAGTTTTAATTGTTAACTATAAGTGAAGTCTCAATATCCACTGTATTTTGCAATAAATCAGTTTAACATTGCGTATGACATGCTGTACTAACTCCTTGACCAGAACCCGAGCATGCCTGGCCTGAGTGAGGTTATTGCAATATTTGCATTATTTAAAGGCAGGACGATACTGCTATACTACTTTACTGCAGAACAGGTTCTGAATATTTTTGTTAAAAGACTACATTTTTTTGGTACAGTATCTGACCTAAAAAAAAAAAAACAAAAACATAGCATGCTTACCAGGCTGCCAGCATTGCTACCGTGTGGTTTTTGTCATAAGAGGGTCTCCTTTGACCTGGAACAATTTTGTCCCTTAGAACTATACTTTTTTCTTATTTAATATAATTTGTTAGGTCATAACTCCAACATGAATGAGTCATTTTTCTTAATGAGTAGCATATGTGCTGACTGCACATGCGCTCACCATGTTTTCTCACACTGGTACCAGTTTATTTTCTTTCGTAAACCTAAATCACAAGATGATGTAGACAAAAAAACAGGCACACACTTTCACATGATTAGCTTTGCACAAGAATGTTTTAAACTGCAATGTGTGCAATCTTGTGTTTTTGCAAACTGAATAATGTGCAGCGGCAAGACATGTATCTATAAGCATTTATTATACACATGACTGAAGTTTACACCGTAATAGACATCCCTAATCCAGCTAAGACGCAATCCCTGTCTGTGATGGGACTTCATTTATACTTTGGTGTTCACCACTGTTTCCAAAGCCTTTGCCACCTGGTCCACGTTCATGTTGTCCAAAGCTATGCTCCTTTCTTTACCAAACTCTGTAAAACAGCAGAACACTTGAGTCAGAACTCGTAGATCAGTTAGAGAGCTTCTTACACAAATAACACATTCTTCTCAAAATGGGCAATTAGAAGCCAAAATTGGAGTTCAAACAAACATTTGGGGAACACAAAGCCCCTGCACACAGTTTAAACAAATGGTTTCAGGCTTTTTTTTTTTGTTACTTTACTTAGCCAGCAGGTGGCATTGTGGCCAGAGATGACACTAAGACTCAGAGGCACCAGGTGTAAATCCCACCTCCTGCTGCAGTAACCCTGGGCAAAGCACCAACTCCAAATCACTCCAGAAATAATACCCTGCTGGAAAAATTGCAACATATTTGTTTGCAGGTTAAAATGTAATTCTAACATTAAAATTGTAGCAATTCTCGTACCGTATCGGGCCCACAGTTTGGGCTGCACTCCTGAGCACTCTCTTATCAGAATGGGAACTTGCGGATTCGCCTTCTTTAGCGTCACATAGTGCTGCTCCACGAACTGCCTGTAGCCAAAAAGGTACACCGATCACCAGTTAGACATGTTGGAAATACAGGGCGCTAACCAACAAATACGTTTTAGATGTACAGTTACATTACAGCTGAAACCAGCTTCCACAGTGCATGTACATCTTTTACTAAACCATACCTTACCTTGCACCTTCACTCGCCGCTGACGTCTGGCAAAAATGCAGCCGAACCTCCCGAAGGTTTCTGCCAAGGTTAGACCCGACAGCCCTTAAAGCTGCGGCGGCCATGATTTTTCGACTGGCTATCAGTACTTCCTTAGAACCCACCGCTTCCGTTACATACACCCAATTACATTTTAATACTCGTACCAATACTAACCTATTACATTGCATTATTTAGATTGGCAGTAAAATTGACGAATAAAATGCGCACTCCGTTCACTCACTGTCCAATAGCTGTGCGAAGATTTACAAGGCTAAAGCAATCGTGTACATCCAGCAACCCCTTTCAGTGCGATTAAGCGTCCTGCCATTTCCGGTTTAGCAACGGAAGGTGGCGTCGTCTTCGGGTTACGCGGGCCTAATGTGGATTTAGCCGAAAGACTGTTTTCAGTGATATTGTTTTGGTTAGCATTGCTTTCGTTGCCGACGAATCAGATAGTCACCCCGGGCAATACTGAGCGAGGAAACTACTTTGTGTAAAGATGCCTGAACGAGACGGTAAGTTTGTTTCTGTCTTTTGTTTGTTTTTGAGAGTGACGGCAATCTAGTTGTGCTGTTGTAGTATCCCCTCGGCTCTTTAGTGGTTTGTTTACATGCATTTTTATACTTTCTAGAGTTATCCAGCGCACTATTGCATTAAATTGTGGAAAAAGTCATAATTTGGATAAGTTTTGGCTGTCTCACGCGTTCTTGTAATTACATTGTACCTATTTCCGTCCTCTCACGAGGTCAGTATAACATATGAATATAACTAAGCTTTGAACTGTACACTTGGGCTGGTAAAATAACTGCAACTATGGACGGCCATGTGTCAAAGTTTACCCGTCTGGCTGATGGCCGAGCACAACTCTGCAACTCTCCATAGAGTCGAAGTCGACTGGAGCACCCTTAACCACAACAGCACACTTACATATTAAGTATCTTAACAGCAGTCCTGATCTTCAATAAAACAAATCGATTTTTTTTTCCAAAAAGAGGAAAGGATATGTATTTAAGTTGTGGCTAAATAATCTGTTCAATAGTTTTACTAAATTATTTTCATCACTTCCTGTTCCGTTCTGTAATAAGAAATTGGGAAGAATCTGGTGTAATCCAAGGGGTTAATGTCTGTGTCAGATACTTAATTATTAAGTCTTCTGAGTTGTATAAATGGAGCTGGCGAAGGACGCTGTGACAGTGTGCCACAGCGCAGTAGGCTGTATCAGACAGAGACATTTGTCCTGCGCTCATCGTGGCATCAGGATAGAACTGTAACCCTGCTGCTGTGATGTTTCCTTCAGCGGAGCTGTACTCCAATCCCCTGGCTCCGGACAGCCATGAGGCGGAGGATCACCGCTCAGCGCTCCAGTGAGTTCGATACACCGTCTGCTTCTGACATCTTTATTGTACCTGCGAGCAGTGGGGTGGTATCACATCATTCCTGTCTATAACGGGATATTATTCGTTTACCTATATTATGTGTCATATAAATACTGTGAAACAATGTAAAAGGCAGTATTTAACTGTCAATGTGTTCTGGAAAATATAAACATACTTTATATGTTATACTTAAATTTTTGTTTGCTAATGTTACAGTGGAAAGAAATTTTATGTTGATTATTATTATTTATATAAAAAATAATCCTAGTTTGCTTACTGCACAAGTTCAGCACAGGTTTATCAAATTTTGAACTGTGGTCATGTGGCTGTGTTCAATGTAAACATGATCTGCTGGTTGAGTCACTTTATTCACTAGTCTGTGTTGCTGAAAAATGTATAAGAATAATAAACTACCTTCATACTTTTAATGTTTTGCTTTGGAGCATTAGCCTGCTTAGAAAGAAAGAAATTCTTAACTATTACTTTAACTGTTTCAACTTTTTGTTTTTCTCAGGTCCAAGCTGACCAATGAAGACTTCCGTAAACTTTTGATGACCCCTCGGGCTACACCCTCTTCAGCCCCCCCTTCAAAATCCAGACATCATGAGTGAGTGATAGATTTCCTGTGCCCTGGCAGTTTTTATCTGCAAGTATATTGGTTTGTACCACAGTTTGACATGTAAAGTAAAACTTGATAGTGTCCATTTTAGTTTTAGCTACTGCACTTGTCTAAAAGGTCCTTTGACATTCCCTTTGTCTGATTTTTTTTTTTTTCTTTGTCTCATTTTACTGTGTCCTAAATTACGCAGGATGCCACGGGAGTATAATGAGGATGAAGATCCTGCAGCACGTAGGCGGAAGAAGAAAAGGTAAAAATGTTACAGTTCACATTTTTGTATAACTTTAAAGACCTTTAGGTGAAACGTCTCTGAGAATTGTTTCTACTTTCAGGAGGGGAAATTTCTGATTTATTCAAAGTAACTTTAAATCAGTGCTACAAGGGTCACAGTGGTCGTCTAGAGCCTAACCTTAGGGAATACGAATATGTGAGTTTATAGCATAGTTTTTAGTATACACCTGTAAGAATAGTGTTTCCCTGCCAGTCACCCTTGAAACCTCTTTATCCCTTTAGTTACTATGCCAAGCTGCGTCAGCAGGAGCTTGAGCGAGAACGGGAACTAGCAGAGAAGTACCGAGATCGTGCCCGAGAGCGTCGTGATGGTGTAAACAAGGACTATGAGGAGACAGAGCTCATCAGCACCACAGCCAACTACAGGGCAGTGGGACCTACTGCTGAGGCGTAAGTACCCAAACACTGCTGCTTCCAATTATGCCTCCTTTCTCAATGTGTCATTATAGCATGGCCTAGTTTCACAATTTGATGGTGACATTATGCCTCCTAACTGCCCACTTTTTGTTCCTTCTGCCTTAAGGTCTCTTTTATGGTGACCTTGTTTTTACATGTTGCGTTTTCTGTTTGTAGTGACAAATCAGCAGCTGAGAAGAGGAGGCAGTTGATCCAGGAATCCAAGTTCTTGGGTGGTGACATGGAGCATACTCACTTGGTGAAAGGGTTGGATTTTGCCCTACTGCAGAAGGTATGTCTTTCCCTGTCACATTTAGTTTGGCACACAAGGTGTTGCTGCCTAGGAGGAGTAAAAAATATCAAGTAGGGGATCCTGTTCTGAAGGCATTCCAGGGCTGACTTGGAATTGAATAAAGGGTACTCAGCAGAGCCCAAGAACAACTGGGACACAAGAGCTTTACCAACAACATACATCCAGAAGATAAGAATTGGAGCAGTGGTTGATTGTACTTGTCTCTATGTCTTTGTCAGGTAAGGGCTGAAATCACAAGTAAGGAAAAAGAAGAGGAAGACATGATGGAAAAGGCACAAAAGGAAGCCAAGTATGTGAAATATACTATTGTTTTTTTTGTTCTTAACATTGTAATTCACATGTGTATATTATATTTTGCACCAAACTGTAATATAATACTGCCCAACAACACATACTAAAACTTCTTCTGATTGTCCTCCAGAAAAGATGAAGATCCAGAGCAGAAAATTGAATTTAAAACACGCCTAGGTGAGCATCTTCCTTGGGACCTGGATCCTAAGGTAGTGCTTAGGATGTGTTTTTTCAGATTTTATAGCTGAAATATAATTTAATAATAGCAGTGCCATAACATCTAAACTTTAGATCAAAAGATGTCTCAGCTCATGAATGAGAAGGTCACTCCTGTCTCACTCAGGCCGGAACATCTACCGTATCCTCTTCAAGGGCCGTCAGATGGAGCGCAATGAGCTGTTCCTGCCAGGGCGCATGGCCTATGTGGTGGACCTAGAGGATGAGTACGCCGACACCGACATTCCCACCACACTTATCCGCAGCAAGGCCGACTGCCCCACTATGGAGGTGATTCTCAGTGTGTCCAATACAGTCTGCATGAACTATTTTTACTTGTGGTGTGAAATGTGAAAAGTGTACTTCAGTATTATCAACCATATTTTTCTTTGCACTACTCAGAGTTTGTGTGTCCTTTCTTAGATCAGTCCAGATCATGACCTATTTTGTAGTTAAACTTAGCTGCAGCTGTTCCAGTTTTCTATTAGATGAATTTTAAAGAAGACTTATGTCCTCCTATGTTATGCATCTCCTGTCCCACAGGCCCAAACCACCCTGACCACTAATGACATTGTCATTAGCAAACTGACCCAGATCTTGTCCTACCTGCGGCAAGGGACACGGAACAAGAAGATGAAGAAGAAAGAAAAAGGTAACATCATATCTGAGAAGTGGATGTAAACTGGTGCACTTTCTTATCAAAAGCAAAAGTAGCTGGTAGTTTTATTTTGTAGTTTTTTTTTTTTTTGCTGACGTTACTGCATTATTAAATTTGACTGGGTCACACATTTTTCTGCTCACATTGTAGATTTTTTTTTTTTTGATCAGTTGTGCACATCTTGCAATTTTACTTTGTTTTATTTTGCGGTCAGGTAAACTTGATGAGAAGAAGGCTCCAGAAGCTGATATCAAGTGAGCATCTTTTATTTCTTGCAATCAGCCATTTTCCTCATGAAATCAGTTCTATAGTGAAATTGCTTAACATCTTTCTGTCATAGATTTGAGTCTTCAGGCTTCCATCATTGAGAAAATGTTAGTTTGAGATTAAGATTCCCAAGTTAAGGACATTTGTTTATAGGTCTGTGAGTAAAAATAACTGATTTTAAATGGTGCGTTAGTGTCAGTCTATACTGTCTGCAGCATTTGTTGAACGTGAAAGTGTTAATTGTTTTTTTTTTTTTTTTTTACACTGTAATGTACACAGCATCTTTGATGACATTGGAGATTACATTCCCTCAACTTCCAAGCCCATTCGTGAGAGAGAGAAGGAGCGTCACCGTGAGAAGGATCGGGAGCGAGAGAGGGAGCGAGAGAGGGAGCGAGAGAGGGAGCGGGAGAGGGAGAGGGACAGAGAGCGCGACAGAGATCGGGATCGCGAGGAAGACAAGAGACGCCACAGCTACTTTGAGAAACCCAGAGCAGATGATGAGGTGATCTTCCTCATAAGGGGAAAACAGGCCAGGGGCAGCTGCCACATCAAGCTTTCTTTCATCAGCATTGCAGCATTGTTCTTTTGGCTCAGTTCTCTTTGAAGCATTGCATATTTTCATATTCCACTGACTGACAGGCTCAAATTGTATTTTTTAATCGCCGAATGATGTCAGTAATCACTTTTTTTTTTCTCCCCCCCTTCCCAGGCTCTGGAGATTGAAAAGGGTACGTAGAATTCTGCTTTTGAGGTGTTTGTTTACTGTTTTCATCTTCCAGGCATGTGTTGCATCTGTTGTGCTTTCCTGTTTTGCAGGCCCTGGGTCAGTGAAAGACCAGATCAAGTTGATCAATGAGAAGTTTGCAGGTTCAGCAGCTGCCCAGTGGCAGGGTCAGGAGACATATCCTTTCTGAGGCAACATCTAGTCTGGCAACTCATTATCTCTACCCGACTACCTGCTGTAAAGGCAGAAGACTCAGTGAAACATGATAAATGTCAATTTGCCTTGTCATATGAATATTTTTTTAATCCACTTTTTCAGATCTTCCATCTGCTTTTTTTTTTTTTTTTTAATGTTGCTGTCACCTTATGTTGGAAAGACCACCAAAACATTCCTTAACCAACCAATACTGCTGGGACTCGCAGGGAGGAGAAGCAGCATGTTGGAGACTTCTTTGGCATGCCTAATAGCTACGCTGAGTGCTACCCTGCCACGTAGGGGCTTCCTCTCCTTTCTTCCTTTTCAGTGCTTTCATCATACAAATGGCCACATGTCTGTCTGCCTAATAAGAGATCTCAGTGAGATCACTTTTGAACATGACTTTCATATATTTAAACTTTGAAAGAACTTATGTTGCATTTTTTTTCTGTGTTCACTATGGAACATTTTGGTATTGTGATACTGATCAGCTTATACGGAACTTCTTACCGTCTGCTCTTCTCTTAGGATGGATGTCCTTGCTGTGGACAGTGATGAGGAAGTTGACTATAGCAAAATGGACCAGGTGTGTTATTTTTGGGTGGTATTTTGATGCTTAATGGTTTCCTCACATAGCAGAGCTACAACTCCTGTCATTATTCCCTCACAGGGTTTTGTAGTAGGTTGTTTTTTTTTTTTTTGTTTTTTTTTTTGTTTTTTTCCTAGCAACACCATATCCTATAAGTTTCTTTGTATTGTCTGTAGGGCAACAAGAAGGGACCCCTTGGTCGCTGGGACTTTGACACACAGGAGGAGTACAGCGATTACATGAACAACAAGGAAGCGCTGCCAAAGTACGATACCCAAACAGGCTGTGTCACCACATGATGGAGGCTGTCATTTACGTTTATGTTTAGTGATTCGTGACTGTGACTCATGCTAAACAGCATTTAAGTTCTGTTTATTGCTGTGTTGTCCCTTTTTATATTTTTTCATGTGATTTTATTTTTTCTCCCCCCTCCTGCTCAGGGCTGCCTTCCAGTATGGAATTAAGATGTCAGAGGGTCGAAAGACTCGACGCTTCAAGGAAACCAATGAGAAGGCGGAGCTAGACAGACAATGGAAAAAGATCAGTGCTGTAAGTTGCCTGTGAAAACAGGAGCTCTGAGGCAGTATGCAGCTGGGTATTGAGAAGCACGTGACATTTATGTGATGTGTTAATAGTTATATCTGCATACCGGATGTATTTTGTATGGTGTATGTTTAATTGCATGGTTTGTACTTTACAGATCATTGAGAAGAGGAAGAAAATGGAGGCTGATGGGTTTGTGACATTTCTTTTGAAATACCAGTTGGTGTGTGTGTGTGTGAGAGAGAGAGAGACTTAACAAGCATGAGGATGGGAACTTCTGGGCCGCTGAATAGGAGAATGGATACTTTCTCCCCAGAAAGACAGGAATGCTTCATGTAGTCTTTTTAACATTGATTTCAAAAACATTGATTTTTTTTTTTTTTTTTGTTGATGTGTTTCTTCATAGTATTTGAACTGCTCTCTTTTTTTTCCCTAGGGTTGAAGTGAAGAGGCCTAAATACTGAAGAAATTTTGCAGATCCCCCCCCCCCCTTAAAGTGTCTTTTTCAGAAGTAGATAGATACTTTACCAGTATACCGTTTGGACCGCTTTGTATGGTAGCACTCTGTTTGTACCTTGAAAAACACAATATTGCTCTCCAACGTTGTCTTACAGACCTTTTATATGATTGTAAGTTAAATGTTACTATAAACAACGCAGTAGACCTTGTAGTGCAGCTTTGTATATAAAATTATCAGCAGATTTGAACCACTCATGTAAAACCCAATAAATTAAGTTCAAAGAGTCTCTAGAATGTGACATTGCAGTGAATGTCAAATATTTCTATGTTGTTAACCAACTTTTTAGGTTCTGGGGGAGCACCCTGCAGCTACCGAAAAGACTCCAATGTCACAAGCTACGTTAAAATTAGTTTTCAGAATACATCTTTTCAGTACATGTGCAGATCACCTGAATACAGTCAGTCACTTAAACTGTGCTAAAAGCAGGTGCAGATTTGAACTTCAAGTGGAGTTTTGTGACCAAAGATGGAGAGGTCCTTTATGATGGAGTGTGGTTACAAAGAGCTGTAAAAGTTTTTCTGTTGTGTCTGAATCATGAAGCTTCATTCAGTTCATTTATTTACAGATGGGCAATAAATTTATCAAACATAAATATACTATAGATGACATGAAATGTAGGGAAATGAGTTCAGGAATCAACTGGACTTCTATTTGATGGTTTATTTCAGGAGATCAAAAAGAAATTCACTTGAATAGTTTTAACAGTCGGCTTTGTGTCCTGGTCACGTCTCGTAAGTTTACAGCATTTTTCAATTTCATTCAGATTCTCTATGGCGTGTGGTTCAATCTGATCCGATGGGCCCTCTAAACTGAAGGGGTGAGATTTGATGCCAAATCGATGAGTCCACACAGGCTTATGGAATTATTTCAAGCAAATGATGTTTACTGTACATAAATTATAAAAACCGTACACCTTGTGATAATGACCAGAATGAAGTTGATTTAAAGCTGTGAAGTAGCATTAGGTGGCAATGTTTTATCTGCTTTGTAAACAATAGTAATTGTCAAAACAAATTTACAATCTACAATTATGAGCACCAAAATGTACATGCAAACACCAAAAAGAGAATGCTGTCTTTTTGTGGCTCTAAGGTATAATAATTATGAACCACCTAACAATTTTGGCATTTCTTAATACCGCACAGTGAATATTCATATTGGAGTGCCCCACGCTACTCAATGGCGTCCCTAGGGTCCTTCCACTTGTCCATTTTTCCAACTTCCAACACATCAACTTCAAGAAGTGACTGTTCATTTTCTGCCCAATATACCCCCCCAACCCTTGACAGGTACCATAGTAATGAGATCATCAATGTTATTCGCTTCACCTGTCTGTGGTTTTAATGTTACGGCTGATCAGCGTATGTTTCGTATGAACACTAACCCTACATTGCTAGGAATTGCTTAAAGTCTGCAGTTCAGAAATTTTCAAGGTCTTGTAATTTATCACAAAAATGACCCATATCAAAGTGTTTGAGTAGTGTTTGAGTCCTATGCTGAGGATACTTTTGAGTAGATGTAAAGTGTTAATTTTGGGCATGAATTGTTAATTTACTGAATAAGTTTGTCGCTTACTAAAATGAACATTTCATTAAAACCAATCTCGCATCACTGTCACTGATGATCAACTTTTTAAAAAATTAGGCAGTGCTATATTCAATTTTTAGATTATGGGGACTCCATTCTATCACTTTCTCCATGTTTGCAACATACAAATAAGCACAGAACAAAGGAAGCAGAGCAGCAGCTCATTAAAAATGGTGAAGCTTTCTTAGACTTGTTGGACCCAACCCAACCATTTCCACAGCTTAACACCCATGCCCCTGGAATTTTTAGACATGAATATCAAGCAAATTGAAAGGCACTAGACTTCATTTTAGTAAAGGTAATCATGGCAAGGATGAAAGAAGGCCTCCTGTATCAAAAAAGCAGTGGCTGTTGAGATTAAGCAGTCCAAACCAACACACTTCTGGAAAATACTTCCAAATGGGTGTCCACTGAGGTCAGCAGCACTTTCCTCCTGACACTTTTTGAACCTGCCAACTTTTGGTGAAATGTTCAGGTTAGGGGACCTCTTCACTGCCAGTTACCCTCTTTGATTTTGTACAGTAAGAATCAGCTGGTTCATTCCAGCTACTTCCAAATTTTATAGTAAAAATGTTAACAAGTGAACAGTTGATAAAGAAGGCAGATTAGCCACAAGGTTTAATAGGCTGAATCACTCACTTCATTTGATCCCCTTTAGCCGGCAGCACAGAACGTACAAAGCAGCCCCTGTAGATTCTCATCAAACCAATATTTCTACCTGAGCAGATGAGGAAAAAAGCATTGGACATGAACCTCTGTATTTTATGCTTGGCCTACAAACATCCCCAAACCAAATTTCCTATAAGTAGCCTAAGACATTTATATTTTTCAATTTTTTTGTAGGTTACAGTCATGCAAAAAGGTAAGCACATACTTTTATTTTTTAACATATGCGGACATATCAAGATTTAATCTTAATTTTAACAATACCTTTAGATAAAGCTGTATGATATATAAAACATCGCGCTGCATTTACATTTTGTAGTCCACTGTATACCATGTTGGTTCAAATATAAGATGATGCCCTCTTTTTCAGCATTCATTTTTGGAAAAAAACTTTTTGGAACTTTATATCTCACCCTTAGAAAGAAAAGTCATATTCATTCATATTTAGTGTATTTTTGTTTTTAAGATGGTCTTTTTGGGCTTGCCATCTTCAAACTTCAGACATTCTGCTACTTTATATTTCTTGGCTGCTTGAGAGTTGAATAACACCTCAGGCTCTTTGATCACCATTATCTTAAAATGGCATCATAACTCCTGCTCAGTCCTTGGCTAATCTGGCCTAATTTTTTTCTTTTCCAGACCATCTCGACCTTTTTCATGACTCAACGATGCCAGTGGATAAGTGACGCCACCTACTGGTGCGTTACGGTACATCACCTCTACTTCTCAAATACAAGACGACCCCATTTTTTTTAGATGTAATTCCCAGAAAAAATGTCGCCTTATATTCGGGCCAAAATGGTAATTTAAACAACTGCAAATGTTGCATGTGGAAACAGCAAATACACCCCTACATTTATTGCAACCTCAAATGCCTAAAATTACACTCATGTGCAATTGACTTGCATCTTGGAGGAACCTGTTTGTTTTAAACCCCATCCATTTAGTGTGGTTTGGTGTTTTTTTTTGTTGAAGTGTTTGTTAATCTTACGACCCCAAGGTGTCTAGGAGTAAAGGATATAACATTAAGTTGTCTGAATGTCAGTGGTTTGGATGGGGACAAAAAAATGAAGAAACAGAGAATTTGAGGTGCAGCAAGTGATTTACTACATACACAGGCAAGGGGTGGGATAATAAAAAAAAAACACACACAGAAATAAATAATAAAAAATGTTGATTTACTAAGTAAATTAGTAAGAGGGTGAACAACAGTAAATAAGTTTTTGCAAAAACTTTGATACTAACTGGCCATACCTAAAAATCTGCACAACTCAAACCTGGTGGTTGGAACTGGAAACTCACAAATGACTGAAATGCTGGCCTAAATAGGTCAAATCTAACCTTTCATCAGCTCTTTATGCAGATAAAGGAGATTCAGAAAATGTTCATACTCCTTCACTTTCTGCACATTTTATTATATTAAAGATTTAATTTTCAATTGTCAAATTTGCTATTTTTCCCCATCAATCTAACCTATAATAACAAAGTGAAAACATGTTTTCAGAAAGGTATGCATATCTGTTAAAAGTCCTCTGTCGAGATGGTAGAACCTATTGGAAGGAAAATCAATATCAGCAGCACTCCATCAACCAGGCATTTACAGCAGAGTGACTAGACGGAAGCCACTTTTGAGTAAAGTCATATGACAGCCTGCTTGGAATTTGGCCAGGATGCTCTGGTCTGATAAGATGAAAAATTATCCCTTTGGGCAAAACTCTAAGGATCACGTCTGGGAAAGAGCACTGCTCATAATCTGCCTGTTACCATCCCTATAGTGAAGCATGGTGATGGCAGCACCATGCTATGGGGGTGTTTCTCAGTGGCAGGGACAGGGAGAGTGGTCCGAATTGAGGGAAGGATGAATGCAGCCAAATACAGAGAGGTTCTTGAAGAAAACCTGTCCCAGAGTGCACATGACCTCAGTCTGGGGTCATAGTTCACCTTTCAACATGACAATAACCCGAAGCATACAGCCAAGACAATGCTGGAGTGGCTTTGGGACAAGTCACTGACTGACTGTCCTTGAGCGGCCCAGCTAAAGCCCAGACTTAAACCCATAGAACATCTGTTAAGAGACCTGAAGATGGCAGTTTAGAGATGTTTCCCATCCAATATAACAGAGTATGAGAAGATCTGCCAGGAAGAATGGGATAAACTGCCTAAATCCAGGTGTGTAGAGACTTACCTGAGGACACTTGAAGCTGTAACTGCTGCCAAAGGGGTTTCTACAAAGTACTGAATTAAAGGTCTGAATACTTATATGAATCAGAGATTTCAATTTTTGATGTTTAATAAATTTGCAAACCTTTCTGACGACATGTTTCTATATTGTCATTATGGGTTATTGAGTACAGACCGATGGGGAAAAAACTGACGAATTTATCCATTTAAAATTAAATGTACAACACAAAGTGTGCAGAACGTTACATGTTCACAGTTCCATGTCAGTGATGCATTTTCAAGACAGGTGAATAGTGTTAACAAAATCCAATATATTTTTTAGGGCTTGAGTCCATTTGCAGAATGTTCTCTTTAAAAACCTATAAATGTCTCCGCACACTGTCCAAACACGAGTTCAGCAGGACTAACCCTATAAACTCTTATTCGGCCTCACATACTGCAAATAATTCAAGAGAAAAACCTTTATCCCAATTTTTATTTGCGTCTAAATAAAGTACAGTAATTTTGTAGCATAGATTTCAATGTTTGCTGAATGCATTCAAGACCTCTCTGACTTTCAGGGCGATAAGCACTAGACAGCTGTTGCGTTACTCCAACATATTTTAACACTTGGGCATAAAGCTAGGAAAGATCCTTGGTCAGATTGTACAACTTTGGGCAGACCAAATGTTGAGAAAAATGTAACCAGTGTTTTGGCTATAAGAGGAACTGTGATTCATCAGAGGGCAATGGCCTCTGAGAATCGAGCAGCAGATCACATGACAGCAAGCAAAAACTGATTTCCTGGCTTAGTCTTAGGCAAGGGACCAACACAACTATCATGGTGGAATGGTTCACCAATGACTGGAATAAGATAAAGTTTGGCAGGTGGAATTGCCTGATTTGACTTTGCTGTATACTGACAGGTATGACATGTATGAAAGAACTGAGCTACATCAGATTTCAGGCCAGGCCAAAAAAAGTATTAAGTTGTATGTTTTTGTAACACCCAAATGACCAGACAACTCAAGATTATGCACTGAATTTAACACACGATGACAATAGACTGATGACATTAGAATTTGATAAATGATACTGCAGTCCCTGTCAGCCTCAGTACTGGAGCACCATTTCCACATCAATAGTCCACATTTTCAGCAAACTACAGACTCTTTCCTGGCCACCTCCAGAGTAACAGCACAGTTAAAACATTTAGCTAAAGAGGGGTCCTCCTTCTGAGCAGCAATAAGCTTTTCCTGTGGAAAGGTCACCTCCAAATTATTGACATTAGCTGTAGTCAACCTGTTGTCTTTTTTTAGGAGATGGGAGAATTCCAGAAGGTGACTGGGTGGTATGTGCAAATATTGGAGCAAGAAAATTGTTAGATTAACCAAATCACCCATTTTTACTGACTGCGCACACGTAACCTCACACATAGGAAAAGATGACAGTCTGAGTGGTTATCTGGTTTATCCAATATTTCCAGTGCAGGGATTACCTTACCTTCTGCCAGGTCATTATCCAGAATAAGGGTTGCCCCTTTAACAGGTAGTGAAAGGCGAAGTCCAACGCTGATCAACCCTGTAACTAGATTGCATTGTAAATGAACATAGTGCAAAGGAACTTTTACAAACCCCATTTCAAATGCCTTGAACTAAAATACCAGAACCACAGTAAGTGTGATCACACAAGGGCAGTGCATCCACAACAACAAAATAGGAGCAGGAGCTGAGCATGCCCGGAGCCTGTCTGGTTACATCTGTATTTCACAGCCAAGCACGAGGAAGGGTGGGGAGCTGCCAGTCATGGCATGCCGTGTGGCCCTGTAGTGACGTAGAGTACAGAGGAGCATGGCTCAGAAGGAACAGCCTTGGGACAGTTGGACACTGATGCCATGTTTGAGAGTCTGGCTCAGTCATTCCAGATCCCCATTGGCCTTTGGGTTGTAGAAAGCAGTGTGAATGTGCTGAATGCCACGGTCAGCCAAGAAAGATTCAAACTCACCAGACGCAAACTATGGCCTATTGTCAGTCGAGATGACTGCTGGCGGCTCCAATGGGCAAAAAGAGATTCCAGGAAATCTGTGACATCCTGGGTTGTAACAAACCCTATAGAGGTGACTTCTGGCCATTTCGAGTGGAGGTCATAAGCCACTGTTAGGAAACACTGATGGGGCAAGACACCGTGCAGCGCCCCACAGATGTCCAGCTGAAGGTGGTCCCAGGGCTTGACTGGCCAGTCTAGGGACTTAAAGAGGAGGCAGGTTTCCTACTAAAAAGGCAGGCCTCACAGTTTCTTACCATGGCGTCAATGTCCCCAGCAAGTCCTGGCCATCTTTGCTTAACTTTCACAATACCCAGATGTCCTTTATATGCCATTTGCAGGACACGTTCGTAGGCTGACTGGGACAATTGTACCTGGTCCCCCTGGCAACACTGTAGCCGTTCCAGCAAGAGACCTTCTCTTTAACGTGATGGAAAGGACCCGGTTCGGCAGGGCCAGCCTGAGCATATGAAGTTACGGATTTGGGAGAGAACTAGGTCTTGTTCTGAGGCTGTCTGTGTTTATGCTGTATGAACAGTAGCTTCAAAAGCACATGGCAGAGTTGGGACTGAATGCTGGCAGGAAGCTGGTGCTAAACAGCAGACCTTAGCAATGCGATTATTCTTACCGCAATGTCAGCACTCATGCCCCCAAGTGAGGCTGTTCCGAGCCCCGATAGCATGACAGGATGACCTGCAGTTCCCGCCAGAGCGTGGTGGAAGACATCAGCAGCGACCATGCGTGTAGCACATCTGCATCTTGTGATTGTGAGTCCGGACTGATGGCGCACCAGAGCGGTGACTCCACATAGCAGGAGGAAAGGGCAAGAAAAGATGCTGGGGTGTACATTAATGTAGCAGATAGAGCAGCAGCGCCTTCTGTTTGAAATAGCTTTGTCGAGCGGGGATCTTCTAGAGTTCAGCAATATTTCCCTCACTTTTGCATTATTTGTGTGCTCCACTAGCTGATCATAAATGAGTTTGTCTTGCATTGCACCGAACTGACAAGAGGTGGCTAGGGCTCGCAAATGCACACTGACTCGCCAACTGACCCAGCTGCTGCGTCCACTCCCTGAAGCTGATCCTGCGGACGATGATGCTTTGAAGAGTGGCAAAATACACTCTCAGAAGCTCTACTGCTTCAGCGTATGCAGCCCCAGGTCCGAGAGTGAAGAAACTGCGCTGTCCTTCTGTCCCTAGTCGGTAAATAAGGATTGCTTTCTTTCAGACAACCAGCATGCTTCAAAGCTCAAGTGCAGCCAGAATGTGTCAAAACAGTCCAGCCAGCCATTCCAGGGCACTAGAAGATCGCCAGGTAACGCTATGAACGGGGTAGGTGGTGAAAGTAAAACCTTGACCCTCCTCGCCAGTGTTATATTGCAAGAAAACAGGGGTGGACCAGTACAGCACACGTCTGTTCTTTATTATTCCAAAACCATCAATACAGAGATAGAAAAACCCATAAAAGCACCTGCGTGCTATAATCCCCAAAATCCCAGAGTCGCAATCCCAATCTAACACAGTTTGCGACATAACACCCCCATACTGCCCCTCCCTTCATTCTCAACAGCAATGTATCTGTCATGGACACCTTTAAGTTCCTGGGATTTACAAGGATCTAAAGTGAAAAACCAACACAGCATCCATCATGAAAAAGGCCCAGCAGAGGATGTATTTCTTGTACCAGCTGAGGAAGCTCAGTCTGCTATGTCATTGAGTCTGTTCTCGGTTCCTCAGTGTGGTTTGGGTCTGGTTTGAATCAGTCACCAAATAAGAAAAGAACAGGCTGCAGCACATAGTAAGTTGGTGGAAAAGATCACTGGTGCCAGACTGCATTGCCTCCAGAACCTGTACTCCTCTCAAAATCGGGGATGAGCAGGGAAAATCTTGACAGACCCCTCTCACTCAGGCCACAGCATTTTTGAACTTCTCCCATTGGCGGGCATTACAGATTACTGTGTGCCAAAATGAGCTGATACAGGAAGTGTCTTTCCCCACAGTTACATCCATGATTTATATGTTAGTCTGCGCAATGTTTCCCTTGTAATATGTATTCTTCCTTATAATATTTATTACTCCCTCATATATTTATTCTTGTTCTCCTGTACTCTCATGGATCTTTGCACTTGTTGTATGGATCTACTGTATGTTGTGTTGTTTTATGTACATTGAGAGCCATTCGGAACCAAAGCCAAATTCCATGTATGTGTAAGCATACTTTCCCAAATACAGTAAATCTGATTCTGATATGTGCTTGTCCCACTCCATCTCATTCCAAACCCATTTGTGTTAACATGGAGTTGTTCTCCCTTTTGCTGCTATAACAGCCTCCATCTTCTGAGTAGGCTTTCCAGCAGATTTTGGAGCCCTGGCTGTGGGAATTTGTGCCAGTTTGGCCACAAGAGCATCAGTGAGGTCAGACGAGAAGGCCCGGCTCTCACAGTCAGGGTTCCAGTTCATCTCAAAGGTGTTCAGTGGGATTCAGGTCAGGGCTTTTTGTAGGCCACTCAAGTCCTTCCGCAGCAACGTGGGCAAACCATGTGTTTATGGAGCTCACTTTGTGCATGGAGGCACATTCATGTTGGAACAGGAAAGGAGCTTCCCCAACCTTCAGCCACAAAGTTGGAAGCGGACTGAGTGTAGAATGTTTTCGTGCGCTGTATGGGTGCGGCCGAAAACCTCAACCCAATCATCAGAAGGAATTTCCACATACTTTTGGCCATACAGTGTGTATACTGTATAAAATGTATAATAAGGGTTCCTTGGGGGAAAGGATTTGAAAATATTGGTCCAGAATATCATTAGCTAAATGGTACCCTCCATGGCACCCTCTTCAATGTGCGTGGCAGAACAACCACAAAAGACTGTTTTTGAAATCCCTCTGTTAGATAGAATGCCCAGTGGGGGCTGGGCAGTCTTTTGGCCTTGGAACCCCTGCAGAACCCTTCTCCAGTCCACCTGGAGTTTTTTTTTTTGTTTGTTTGTTTTTTCTGTCCTCCCGGCCTTTCGACCCTACTTTTCATCTGTACAAACTCACTCAGTCTGACTTCATTCATTTTTCCTGTCTACTGTTTCTTTCTTATTGTTGTCTCTTTCACCTTGTAAAGCACTTTGAGCTACAGACTACTGTATGAACATGTGCTATACAAATAAATGTTGTTGTTGTTGTACTTGGTGTTCTTATTTATGACAAACTCACTTGGAAATTCCATACCTCTCATACAACCAAAAAATTGCCACAAATATCAGTTTCATTAGCCATCTTTTTTTCCACTAAATTTTGTATTGTTTTATGATTTGCTCTTACTCTTCATACTGCAATAGTTTGGGCATTCACCTACAGGAGGTCTCCGAAACACCCTTACTCTTGCCAAGAAAAAGATTTGCTAGGAAGGCTACTTTTCCCACCTCTACTGACTAGTTATTCTCCCTTGTTTAGGAGTTTTAACTTCAGATAAATCAATTTCAAATAAATCTGTTCATTTTCCCAGTCCTTAAGGAATCTCTGTCTTTTATGCTTCAACAACTAAAGCATTCTTATCACCTGAACCTCATCTTACCATTATCTTTCATGTTTCAGAACAATTCCAGGCCAATTCTCATTACAGTATCAAGGTCGCCATCTAAGGAACATTCTTCCCAGCTATGTGAAGCCACGTTCATCTGTTACCTTGTTTGAGAAATTAAAACTATATATTATGGGACAACATAATCCATCCATTCAATACCTGTGTATCATTATTTGTTGGAAATAATGGTGTACATCTGTTATTGTCAGTTTTATATTTCTCTCCAGTGCTTGTATCTACCTGCTTTATGGAGTGTGAAATGCTGATGTAACTTTTCCAGTCCCCTTCATCATCGGATTTTTAACCCCGCTTTCATTTTCAGGGGGAGGTTCTGCTACAGCAGAAGATTTTTTTTTTACCTCCTCAGCACCTTCTATTGTACTTCTCTGATTTCTCTATCGTGTGCTCGTGTTTGCGCTAATAAATTCATAAACAAATGTCCAAAATTTCTTGGAAGCGTTTTTATTCACACAGTGGATATTTTCCTGCAAAACTTTGCGGATTTTTTGGGGCCAACCGGAAGCTTGAAAAGTCTAAGACGCACAACCGTTCCAGTACTGTATCTGCGTAAGTGCGCTCCGACTAACGAAGTCTCTAGAGGGAAGTTTCAAGAGTCTAACATCGTGTCTTATAATTTCATTATTAACTTCCTCAGGTTTGCTGAATGTGCACGCACAGTACTCTAAAGTTTCGAGGCTTGAGGCAGAAGCAAAACCTGTCTACAGCCAGCAAGCGTGGAATTTGCATCGCTGGTGGTGTCGTTCTGGAAATTGGGCGCACGCAGTCCCGCAACAGGCAGCGACCGGAGAGACTTTTATTTTGAAATATTGGGAGGCGAAAACCGGAAGTTGGGCTCTTACGCTGACAGCACGAGGGGTTGGCAGCCTCACACAGCACAGCGGCGTCTGCCTGAACCGAGAAGCGGGGAGCAGCGGGACGGAGCGCCGCGGTAAGTCGCCTTCGCCGGCGAACGCCGACTGCTCTCGGCGCCCCGTGGCGTTTATTTCGGTTTTTGTGCCGGTATGGGGGGTGCTGGGGAGCTTAGAGCGACTTCGGGGACGCTTGCGCCTGATGTGGCGCTGGCTCATAGGGACGTGAGCCAGAATCGGCGCTCTACATCATAGCCACCTTACGCACTCGGTAACGGAATCCTGCAGAATGTTATGAATTCAATCCCCCACCCCCCAGCAAAGTGTCCACCCTGAATAAATTGGTACATTTATACAACGTGGTCACAGCTGGATGTGTCTAACACGGGAACGTGAACGTGGGATTCGGGTGCGACCCATTTTAGTCCGAAATGTACTTGAGTTCATCCAGCGAAGGCTGCGCACCCTGCCGCTGCTGTTCTCTATCCTTGTTGTTGAATTTGAAGTGTTTAGGCACAGAATTGGGGGGGAAAAAAATCATTCTGAGAACGGAACGTGTAAAAAGTCCGAAACGTGAAAAAAAGTGTATTCATTTTTTAATTTCATTAAAAAAAAATTTTTTTTCATTCTCAAAAACGTGTATTCGTTTTTGCTATCCACGTACGTTTGCGTGCTGCTCGCATGCGTTTGACTTCACAGATGTGATTCCTTCTGGTTCCGATTACCCATTTCTTACGAGATGTTGTGTCGTGCACACGGCTGCACGATTAAGGACCGTTTGGGTTTCGCTTAAGATTCGTGGCAGGCAGCAATATCCAAAAATATATATGTCGGCGACCGGCGCGGTGCTGGCGAGTCCGTCTGCTGGCGCACTAAAGATGGCTGCGCGGGCGGCAAGACAGCGCGCAACGAGGGCTCCACCGCAGACGCATTCACATTCGCAAACGTCCGAAGGTGTTTATTTATAGCCGCCGAAGAATTTGCTTCAGAAACCGCCCGGGCTTCACTTAGAATTTGAGCTCGGCTAACTTGTCCCCACGTCGCGGGAGCTGGTGGCATTTTCATGGGAGGGAGAAAGAGAACAAATGGTCCCCACCGCTTAAACGCCACAGTTCCCATATTTATATGACGTTTAGTTCAAATGGCAATTTCTGCCTTTTCCTACTTTCTTCAGGTCACCTATT
Organism: Heterotis niloticus; assembly: GCA_018136845.1. Taxonomy (NCBI): domain Eukaryota; kingdom Metazoa; phylum Chordata; class Actinopteri; order Osteoglossiformes; family Osteoglossidae; genus Heterotis; species Heterotis niloticus. Next base: position 20,536,092 of record CM030888.1, read on the forward strand.
TCATGTGGAAATGCTTTAAAACATAACCAAGTGGTTAAAGAGAAACTTATAGATGGTGCAGTGCGATAGCAGTGCGCGTTCAGTAGAAACCATACTTGGAATTTTGAATTTTATTTTATTTTTTCCCAGGAATGCGATATACTGTGCGATACTCTCTCATGATGCAGGATAATGGAAGCGATCCGCATCTCCCAGTCTGCCACGTGGTCACTAGTGTATAAAACCGATATTCTACAACATTCTGTGTTGCCAGCATTTTTTTTGTTGGATTGCTCCCTGTATCTACGTTGTGTTTTGTGCATTCATCATGTCTACAAAATTCCCATGTGTGTCTGTGTCTTCTGAAAGTGGGAAGCCCATAATGAATTTTAAGGTATGTTAAGCTAGGCTATGATGTTCGGTAGGTGTTATGGCGTGGGTTGGTGGAAGCAATCGCAAGACACCAGGGTAATAAGTTTAAATTCCGTTAAACTCTTTACTGAGTGTTGCTTCCGACAAAAAGTGTTGCTGTTAGTCGGGTGCTAGCGCTAAACATTAGCAATTGGCAGTAAACGAAAACGGAACACAATTGCCATAATTCAAAATAAACAAACTACAAGGTCTTAGCAAGAACGTAACCCTATCGTAAGTCGGGAACCACTAGTATAGTGAAGAGCGCAGCATCTCTTGTAACTGGAAAGTCCATACATTTATTTTAGCAAAAAGTTTTGCCAGTGTACAGTTTTGAAGCTTGAGGCAGAAGCAAAACCTGTCAGTTCTTGTCCTGGCGCACACAGTAGGGCATTAAAACCTAGTATCTGTACTGGTAGCCTCAGTGTGAAATATTGTGAGAATTGTAAGAATAATACATTCTTCAGTTTTTAAAGATGTAGTAAAGGTCATGTTTTGTGGAGGAAGCTGCTTGTTTTTGTTCATTTTAGACCCTCGAGCAGATGTGGTTGGGTTTTGGATGTTGGCATTTCTGACACTGTTCATCACTGCAGATCACGATGACTTCGAAAATCGACACCAACATTAATATTAAGGAGCCGAGATGGGATCAGGGAACATTTATTGGAAGAGCCAAACACTTCTTTACGGTCACAGATCCCCGCAACATACTGCTCTCCACAGAGCAGCTGGAGACGGCAAGGCAGATCATCCAGGATTACAGGTTTGAGTGTGAAAGACCAAGTTCACCACAACATTAATATTGCACATTGCCATCATGCTTAAACTTTTATAGAAGACTTAATTTTGTCATTGATTCTCAAAATTGCATTTTTCAATAGGCATTTAATGCTGTTTTTTCCTCCTCTCTGCTTTTTCAAGGCAAGGAATTGTGTCCCCAGGTTTAACGGAAGATGAGCTGTGGAGGGCAAAGTACATCTACGACTCTGCATTTCACCCCGATACAGGGGAGAAAATGATTCTGATCGGGCGGATGTCTGCCCAGGTGCCCATGAACATGACCATCACAGGCTGCATGATGACATTCTATAAGTAAGCATTTTATTGTACACATTTACTGGAAGATAAAAATAATTGCTGATAAAATCAGTTAACTTCCTTTGGTTAGTTTTTGTAAAGCCATTGCAAGGACTTGGCTCTTTTTAAAAAATATTTGTTTTAGTTAGCCCAACAATGAAACGCAACGTCCCACAGAATTAGAGATTTCATGTGTATACAGGCATTTTGAGTTATTTCCATGATCTAATATCACAGTTTGTTAGGTTGACTGAGGTACTGCAAGACCTTTTAGCCATAGGGGTACTCACTATATTCCAGACACAAATAACACATGCACTATACTGACAAAAGTATTGGGATTAATTATTGAATTCAGGTGTTTCCATCAAACCCATTGCCATAGGTATATAAGATCAAACACCTAGCCATGCAGTCTCCATTTACAAACATTTGTGAAACAAAATGGGTTGTTCTGAAGAGCTCAGTGACTTCAAGCGTGGTACTGTGATAGGGTGCCACCTTTGCAATAAGGTTGCAATAACGGTTCGTGAAATTTCATCCCTGCTGCATATTCCATGGGCAACTGTAAGTGGTATTATTGTTGGAAAATGAAAGCGTTTAGGAACAACAGCAACTCAGCCACGAAGCGGAAGACCATGTAAAGTCACAGAGCAGGGTCAACGACTGCTAAGGTGCATGGTGCTTAAAAGTGGCCAACGCTCTGCTGATTCCATAGCTGAAGAGTTCCAAATTTCCACTGGCATTAATGTAAGCACAAAAACTGTGTGTTTCCATGGCCGAGCAGCTGCATGCAAGCCTCACATCACCAAGTCCAATGCCAAGCGTCGAATGGAGTGGTGTAAAGCACGCCGCCACTGGACTGTGGGGCAGTGGAAATGTGTTCTATGGAGTGACAAATCACGCTTCTCTGTTTGGCAGTCAGGTGGGCGAGTCTGGGTTTGACGGATGCCGGGTGAATGTTACCTGCCTGACTGCATTGTGCCAACTGTGAAGTTTAGTGGAGGAGGGATAATGGTGTGGGGCTGTTTTTTAGGGTTTGGGCTAGGCCCCTTACTTCCAGTAAAGGTCAATCTTAATGCTTCAGCATACCAAGACATTTTGGACAATGCCATGCTTCCAACGTTGTAGAAGAAACAGTTTGGGCAAGGCCCTTTTCTATTCCAGCATGACTGTGCCCCAGTGCACAAAGCAAGGTCCATAAAGACATGGTTGGATGACTTCGGTGTGGAAGAACTTGACTGGCCCGCACAGAGCCCTGACCTCAACCCCATCGAGCACCTTTGGGAGGAACTGGAACGGAGAATGCGAGCCAGGTCTTCTTGTCCAACATCAGTTCCTGACCTCATAAATGTGCTACAGAATGAATGGACACAAATTCCCAGAAAAACACTCCAAAATCTTGTGGAAAGCCTTCCAAGAAGAGTGGAAGCTGTTATAGCTGCAAAGGGGGGACCAACTCAATATTAAAGTTTATGTATTTGAATACAATGTCATTAAAGTCCCTGTTGGTGTAATGGTCAGGCGTCCCAATACTTTTGTCCATATAGTGCATACAAGTATGCGTCACTTAATGACAGGGCTACGTTTGGCGATTTTGTTGTTGCATAAACATCATAGAGTGTTCATTTGCTGCATCACATCCGTTTTGACTCGTATATGGTATAGCCTGTTGCTCCTAGGCTATAAACCTGTACAGCATGTTACAGCAGATGCGGTAAACATCAGATGTGTGAGGTTGTTGCCAGCGCAACACGCAATACTGTTTTACAGTAAACTTTTTTAATAAGTAAAAAGTACATTCAAACTATTAAAAAGTACAGTATAGTAAAAACATGAACCAGTAGCATAGTTGTTTCTTATTATAAAGCATTATGTACTGTATATAATCTTATGGGACCACCATTGTATATACGGTCCATTGTTGACCGACATGCGGGGCATACCTGTACAGTCAATTCATGTGGTTCTTTTTATAGTGCATTTGAATTGTAGACATTACACACTTAGCCTTTGTGAGCGGTTTCCTTCTTACGATTTACTATTCCTGTTTACTTCTGTGCAACTTGCCAAGATAAATTTTTTTCCTCCTTTCCATAGGACAACTCCAGCAGTTGTGTTTTGGCAGTGGATCAACCAGTCTTTTAACGCCATAGTAAATTACACCAACAGGAGTGGTGACGCACCCATCACTGTCAGGTACGAGGAACCACTCTTTATCGCACTCCCAGCTCCAGTTTCTGGAAAACCCAACAATCTGAAGTTTCATATTCTGCATGCTGGAGTTAATCTGAGTCTCTCATTTCCAGTCAGCTTGGTACTGCGTATGTGTCTGCCACCACGGGCGCCGTCGCCACCGCTTTAGGGCTAAACGCACTAACCAAGGTATTCACGCATGTAACATCATCCTTTTGTGCATCACTGGGCCTATTTCACTCTCGGGAACAATGTCCACCTTTGATCCATCACCTCCACATGGCTTGCATTGTCTATTTCTTCCAGGATGGTGCTTTTAAATTTGGTGTATTTCTTAGCAACTAGTAGCATGTGATTCCAGTATATTTGTAGGTCTGCAAAATTTCAAAATGTGGAAGTATGAGTACCGTAGCTTTTGTTTCATATTTTCCTTTTCATTTAGAACAAGAATAAGCATATCGATATAGTTGTTTGAGTGTCATGACCTTTTGTATTGTAAATTAATATCTCCCCTTTTTTATGCAGCATGTTTCACCACTTATAGGCAGATTTGTTCCATTTGCTGCTGTGGCTGCTGCAAACTGTATCAATATTCCATTGATGAGGCAAAGGTAAGGCTTACATTATGCAAAAAATACACTTGTAAAAGCAGTTTATTTCTAAATAGTTACATTTATCACAGAATATTTATTAAGTACAAATGTGTGCGTAATCTTAAGTGTTTATGTAAAGGATAGTTTTGCATTGTATATCTGAACTCATACACATATCAATTTCCTGTATTTACCATGTCCTTTCCATTTTATAGAGAACTTAAGTATGGGATTCCAATAACAGACGAGAATGACAACCGGTTGGGGGAGTCTAAACAAGCGGCACAGCAGGCTATAACTCAGGTGGTTGTGTCCAGAATCCTCATGGCTGCCCCTGGAATGGGTCAGTGAGCTTTTTCTACTTTAAAGTGAAAAGGCACTGTTTTCTATCGCAAAAATCAAGTGCTGTATGTCTATGAAATAAGACTGATTTTTATTTACCCTGTAATCCAAAGTATACATTTGTAGCATTCAGGTTTGTGGTGCATCTGTAACTGGAGTACTAATAATTATATTGGTTGATAAAAACCAACCTATTAATGGGCTCTAGTATATTAGTGAATTCAAGCCTTCTTTAAATATCAAGTTAGGGAAAGAAAAAAAAACTTATTTCTGTTTTACTTGTATTGCACTGTGTTTTTATTTTTATTAAATTTATTTATTTGTGTTGTGAATTTTGGACTTGGACTGCAAATAGCCCAATCATTCAGGCTGTTGATCTGAACAGTGAGAGATGTTGGTTTGAGCCCATACTTCTTCCCAATGCCAATGGTGTAATACTTTTGTTGGTGTTGTAACAACCTTTTAGCCAAGTTCTTGACTGGAGCTATTCTAGTAAAATAACTACAATTAATAATAAAACATAAGCTATACCAAAATCTTTATTCTGTGCTGTTACAAAAATAAATTGTGTGAGCAGAGAAAAATACCTTTTTTATGTGCTCTCTGTATAACGTTGTCTCAAATGAGTAATGTTACAAATGTGTCAAAATATAGACTATAGACATAAATTTCACGGTACTTTTCATACTTCAACAGTTCTTCAAATGAGTCTGTCTAAATTAACACTTGTATTGTCAGCTATTCCACCCTTCCTAATGAACACACTGGAAAAGAAAGCCTTTTTACAGGTAACTATAATTCCACATTATTTTTTTGTTGTCAAAGTCTAATTTAACTCAGTCTTTACTAGAATATGTTGACTGTTTCTCAGTTATTCCCCTTTTAAAAATGGTGTTAATTTTCACGAGAACGCTTACAGCATTTTGTACAGTCTACGGGCTTCCTGTAGGCAGTAGCACATTGATGAAGATTAAAGTAAGTGTTTTTAAATTTTAGAGATGCTATGAGTATTTGGCCATAATGTCAACTGGGGTTGTCTGAAATTTTCAAGCAAAACAAACCCCAGAGAGAACTTCCTGGGATACAAAGCACTTTTTCATGCCTATTTGGCAAGCACAAATGAAAAATGCCCATTACTGCACATGGTTACTCTGTTCTTTTTCCCAGAGATTTCCATGGATGAGTGCACCCATTCAGGTTGGACTGGTAGGATTCTGGTGAGTGACTATAGGTTTCCATTTCTTTTTTTCTTTTTTTTTTTTGTGCACAAAATACCCATTTTGTTCCAGTATACTTGAAAATACTTTCTTGGGAAAAAACACGCTATGTATTCAGCACAGTAGGAGACTTAAAATGTTAACTGGTGTATCAGTTTGCTGCTTAGCTAATGCAACAATCATATGTTGCAGTATCACCCACTGATGCAGCTTGATTATTGTAGCAGAGCTCTTCAGGCTTTTAAATTCACTTAAATGAACTTCATTCATTCATTCATTCATTCATTCATTCCTCACAGCATAGATCAGCAAGGGGTGACAATACAGAGGCAGAATCAGTATACCAAGAAATTGCATGTACAATATATTCAGGTACATACACTGATCAGCCACAACATTAAAACCATTGACAGGTGAAGTGAATAACATTAAATATCTTGTTACAATGGCACCTGTGAAGGGGTGGGGGGTGTATTGGGCAGCAAGTGAACATTCAGTTGTTGAAGCTGATGTGACTTTGAGAAGAGCCAAATTGTAATGGCTAGATGACTGGGTCAGAGCATCTACAAACCGCCAGGTCTTGTGGGGTGTTCCTGGCATGCAGTGGTTGGTTTTAGATCTTGTGGACAGCTCAGTGCGTGTGCGTTGTTTACCTACGGAAGTGATGGCAGCAGGATGCATTATGGGAAGAAGGCAGTGTTGATGGTCTGGGCAAAGTTCTGCTGGGAAATCTTGGGTCCTGGTATTCATGTGGATGTTACCACCTAGGTACCACCTACTTAAATATTGCAGACCACATACACCCCTTCATGGCAACAGTATTCCCAGATGGCAGTGGCCCTGCCACAGTGCAAAAATTGCTCAGGAATGGTTTGAGGAACCTGTTCCAGTGAGGAAGTGTTCCAGCTGTTGTCTTGGCCTCCAAATACCCCAGATATCAATCTGATCAAGCACCTGTGGGATGGGCCTCACCTCACAACTTGCAGGACTTAAAGGATCTGCTGCTAATGTCCTGGTGCCAGACACTTCAGGACATCTTCATGCCTCGATGGGTCAGGGCTGTTTTGGTGGCATGAGAGGAACCTATGCAATATTAGGCAGCTGGTTTTAATGTTTTGGCTAATTGATATAATACAAGTAAAAAGCAAAAGGTTACAAAATATAAGCTGGTAATATATTTTTGTTACAGCATCATCAAAAAAATTCAAAACATGGACTTAATTCAGATTTACTTTTTAATGCAGCATACTAAGGCATCCAACAATTAAACACTGTTAACCAACCTACATCACATCTTGCACTCAATCTTCAGTATCTTGTCACCTTATCAGAGCTCAGTTTGTTAGAATAGGGCCAAAATTTGATTTCTTATTGGCATACTTCTCATTTTGATTTTGTGAATTCATGTTTTCAGCTTGGTATTTGCAACACCGCTGTGCTGTGCGCTGTTTCCTCAAAAGAGGTGAGTTAACAATAACCTTCAAATTAAAGTGTTTTTATCCCACATTTGTGATTTCCAAACCAAAGAAGCCACTACTGTGTGTGTGTGTGTGTGAATTATAGATGTGTAATTTCTGAATAATAATGCAGTGTGCCTTCTACTTATGAAATTCATTAGGACCAAAATTTGCTTTGTTTCTCAAAGTGACATGAAACAAGTCAAGAGCTGCTCATCAATTCTATATGCAGCTAATAGTAGTATCGGACTAAGTGACCGTACTTTGAGAATCGCCTGTCTGTCTGGTGAAATGCACTTTTGTTTACTCTGAGTTTCACAATGCTTTGAAGAAGAGCATCAGTGAAATGAATAAATGTGATCCTTGAATGTTTAAATTTTTATGTCCCACTCAGCTTGCAGACAGCCTGTTCTTGTTACCTCAGTGTTGAGTCCCTCGGGCACAATCACATGCAGTTCACTGAAACTCATCACAAGCATAACAATAAGAAATAAAACAAAATTTAAACAAAAACATTTGTTGTATATAATTTACCCTTAAGTGCAGACAACAGTTGCGCATCAACTCTTAGCCAAAAGTTTTATTTGGCAGTGGAGGATGATGGAGAGACAGCACTTCACTAACAGCTCAGAAATGATAAATGTAGAAGTCATAGGATCATCTACTGCTTGTTTGCTTTATGTTTGCTTTATGTTTGCTTTATGTTTGCTGCTTTTCCACCTTTGTGAATGCTGTCGTAAGTTGCAGGCATACCATCTCAATCTGAGTTGGTATGCCTGTCACCTTTTCTGCAAACATAATCACTAAATGTGTCTCAAGAGTTCATATGGAGAAAAATGTTGCTCAGAAGTTTGTAATTTGGGGACCTGCTGTATATTGGAAAATAACTTGGTTGGTCTTTAAAGCAGCAATTGATCTTAGTCTTTCTTCATGCCCACCTCATAAATCTGAAATACAGTGTTGAGGTTACTGTATATAGACTTTATAAAGGTATGCAGTGTGTTTTTTTTTAAAATTATAATTTCTTAACCATATCAGTTCTTGGCATAGTAAAGCTACTTTGTGTGGTATCTCCAGCTCCATGTCAGTGAGCCGCCTGGAGCCAGAGCTACAGGAGAAGATCAAGACGAGTCACCCAGGGGTGGAGAGGGTGTACTTCAACAAGGGACTGTGATGCACTCAGCACTCACTTTTCTGTTGTTGTCCACTGCTTGAAAATATGGTTATAAACATGACCCTTCACTCTGTGTGCCAAAGTTCTTGTCTTTAACTCATAGATTCAGGATTATTTTTTTTCTGAATGCCTTTCGTGTCTGATTCTTTTAATATTTATTTGAACATGTTCCTTAAATAGTTTTTGTCAAAGTTTCTACATCAAGGGTTACTTCCCACTCTAGAGTAGGGAATGATTCCTTCTTTAATTTTATTTTCATTTAAAGTTGGTCTAAATGCAGTGATCTGACATTAGTGCTGATCTCTTACAGGAGATACAGTATTGCCAAAAAGGCTGCTGCACTTTTTTGTGAACAATTCTTTATTTATTGCGCCATACTGAATTTTAGCAAAAAGTGCAATTTCAATAACAATTTTTGACAGTGCTACAGTATAGGTTTTTAAAGGGTATTTAGTGCCAAATTTAGACATGCCTCCTACCTCGGAGAAACATTTCTCCAGGTCAGTTCTGTAGACAAGAACAGCCACAAGCTACAGTTGTGAAATTGCTTCTGTACTTCCTCTCATGTCACCTGCCAGTGGCCTTCTTTATCAAATGAGGAAAATGAAGTAAAACAAAAAAAAAAAAAAAAAAACTGATCCTTATGTGTCCATATGAGGAGGAGACTGCATAAACCACATGGTTTTGCAGCCTCAAGGTTGGCAAACGCATCATAAAAATAAATGGGTACAAATGATTGCTACAGAGATATAATTATTTTTGGGAAATGTACATTGCCATTAGGAACAAAATATGACCATTGTATCCATACGTTTTTGTGCCATGACACATTTATGTTTTTATCTTTGTAATGCACAAAGGATTTGAAATTAAATGGTGACTCAAAATGCAGACTGGCAGCTTGAATTTCAGGCTTTTCATCTACTTGAAATGCTCAATTCCCAGCCTTTTTATGCATACAGCTAATTTCAGAATTATTGGCACCCTTTATGAAATTGATTTGGCTTTGCAATTTTTGAGCCCAAAACACAAGATGTTTGTGTTTTAGCAAAAAATAATTTATAAATTAATTTCATGAAGCGTGAAAATAATTTTTGGTCAGTATGACAATTTCAGGGGCCTAGAAGTAATTCAACAATTAGGTGCTTAGTTTTGTTTGTTCTCATTATTCACCAACTGTGCATCAATGATCCGTTGGTTCACAGAGAGGAGACGTAAAAATTTGATTGCCGAAGCGGCATCGCCGTGTTCAAGCAGTACTGTATTCTGTTCTGGACTATAAATTTCTCCACTGTATAAATCACAAAGCCTAAAAAATGTACATGCTTGATGAAAAAGTAGTCAGATAAGTTGCTTTAGAGTAAAGCTGCTTATACAAATATAACTTTGCATTTTTAGTTTAATACTTTTATTTTCTGTATTTTATTGTCTTTCAATTTACTTAATTATTTGATGCACAGTAATATCAGAAATATACTGGTGTTGGCCAGTAATTGTATAAATTAATTTTTATTTGGGGCAATTTTTTCGGGCCAATGCTTAGATTTGACCTGTAATTCAAACTGATATTTGATGGCACGATTATTGTGTTCAGAGTGAGCAGAATGTTTAGGCGAGGCTGGGCTGCAGGACAAAAATATCTCTAGTGTTCCAGAGTGAATGAATGTCCAGTGTTGACAGTCAGAGATTGTTCAGTGCGGCAGAATTTCCTGATAAGGTAGACATGTTCTTGTTTCATGAGAAGATGCCCTTCGTGCTGTTATTTAGAATGGTGCTATTTCACTTTCATGATGTTTAAGTTTTGTTTCAGTTTTTATTGCAGTTTATTTATATTTTCCCCCCCATCAGAAATAGTGTAGAGTTATATACCATTTAAAGCCACAGCCTGCAAAACCATTCCCTATTTAAGGATCAGGTAGACGGCAAATTGTGGTTCAACCATAGATTTTAATGATTATACATTTTCTGCATAACTTAAATATTACACAAATAAATGTGTAAATAAATTGTCTATAATTGTCATCCAGGCAGGTCTAATCCCATTTTTCTCTCTGTTTTATTAATTTGTGTATTGGTGTTAGCATTGGCATCAGGTAATAGATTTGGGCATCAGCATAGAATTCTTATATAGTGCTGACATTATCTCTGATGTGATGCATTGTTTTTATTTTTTCAGTTTGATTTAATGATAAATGGATTGTTCTTTTTACATTTTTTACCTGACACTCCTAGACCTATGTAGTTTTGGTCTTCAGTGTGTTTTTTTTGGATTACATTGTTTGCTCTGTTAAAGTGATACAAGAATGGCAGATATGGGCATCACTGTGTAGTTATAGATTCAGTAATCTGCTCTTGAGACAGGATATGAGCAATAATATAGTACCAGACACCTTGACTCAGTTCAGCAACCCAGATGGTCATTAAATGTGTTATGAGGGTCTTACAATTGTTAATTTTCTAACCCTGCACTAGATGTATTTTGGGTACCGTATGTGAGGGAAATGTTCTGTAATTTTTTATAAGTATTTGTGAATTCATGACTGAATCTTTCAATGTTGAGTACAAACAAGGCACAAATGTTACCATGTGGATCTCATTTGTATTATATCCTTATTTCAAATTTTAGTTGATATACAGATGTGATGATTTTCATTTTTTTTTTGTAATAATTTTAATATTACATAAAATGTTTTCAGGTAAAAAGCACAAAGCCAGATAGATGAATACTATTGAACGGTGTCAGATTTATTCTTCTATACATTTGTCCATGTTTTTTGTTGATGATAAAAGCAGCAGGTCTTTTTGCATTGCAAACTGCAGCACTGTGTCTGCTCCAATACAGCTAGAGACACAGTTGTCTTATTCAGAACACACATTTGATTCAACATTATTTCTTTCTTTCTGGTATTGTAAAATGTTTTTTTTTTTTTTTAATTGTCCATCAATTTATATGGTGCATGTTATGTGTTTTTATTTTTATATATATATATATATATAATATATATATATATTTTTTAAAGTGTGTGTGTGTGTGTATATATATATATATATATATATATATACACACACACACACACTTTAAAAAATATATATATATATTATATATATATATATATATAAAAATAAAAACACATAACATGCACCATATAAATTGATGGACAATTAAAAAAAAAAAAAAACATTTTACAATACCAGAAAGAAAGAAATAATGTTGAATCAAATGTGTGTTCTGAATAAGACAACTGTGTCTCTAGCTGTATTGGAGCAGACACAGTGCTGCAGTTTGCAATGCAAAAAGACCTGCTGCTTTTATCATCAACAAAAAACATGGACAAATGTATAGAAGAATAAATCTGACACCGTTCAATAGTATTCATCTATCTGGCTTTGTGCTTTTTACCTGAAAACATTTTATGTAATATTAAAATTATTACAAAAAAAAAATGAAAATCATCACTTAAAAATGTTATTGTTCAAATAGATAATAGATGTTAATGTTTACATGATGTGTTGTAATGGTCTGGTTGTACAGTAATCAAAGTGGTTTTTGAATGCAAAAGATATTTAAAGTTTTAAGGCTGTTAAAATATTGGTTTGAGGTTGCAATGTATTACACGAATAGAAGTTTAAAACATTTCTTAGAAGATATTCTAAAGTTAGTTTCTTTTCTCATTCAAATACTTCCTCCCTTATCATGTATGTAGAAAGTACCATATAAGTGATGAAGAAACTGTACAAGGTTTAATAAAGAAATGGTGCATTCTTGTTTAGTTCTGCTATACCACATCAGAGGGATTGATTTGTGAACGGAAGAAGAATTTCGGGATTGCGATCATCCCTTAGACCATCTGTGCAACAGGCCAACATTAAATATCTACCTTTAAAACAAAAAACAAATCTACGGTATACTTCAGAGGAAAAAAAATTTACAATTGTCTATAAGTCATTTCAGTGCAAGTTTTGTCAGCTGTGTGCAATAATGTATGTAACAAAAGATATGTAGGATGAAAATGGAAATTTGAACAAATATTTTATTAAATGTTTTAAGTGCTTATTTACAGTAAATTGTTTTCTGTAGTTTGGGTTAACAAGATGAAATAAATATTTGTTCTCTATTATGAAGTGTCTGTGTAGCCTTTAAGTAATACTCCCGAATGTTTAGGAAAAATACGATGGCAGTGGGGCTGAACACCCTTTCAAAGGTTGAACTATACTGATGAAATTAAAATGTCTTTGGGTTTTGCTGTATATGCACTAGACTATTTCAGTGATTAGTAACTTGATGTTGTTTCACTGTACAGAAGTTAGTTTTAAAGTGATGAAGTCACTAGCACTTCTGAACTAGTCAGGTGAAGGCCTGTACTGTCAGTTTCAGCACTAGACAGCGCTCAGTGCTCCTGGTGCACCTGAACGGTAACAGCGTACGTAAGGTACAGCATACCTTTGGAGATACATCAAACTGCTTGTGACCATGTTTCACTCTGAGACCCCCAATGTATTTTACTCAAAACTTACTAAAACATTTTTCATCCAGAAGTTGTCGTGATTATTAAAGGCAGGTTGTGTAGTGGTTACAGTCTTTCAGTTGAAGGAAGGTTTGAGTCCTGCTGTAGTGGTTCTTGATGCCTGCCCTGAATATACAGTATACAGTAAAAAGTGTCCAGCTTCCAATGATAAACAGCTCAGCACAGCACAGCATAAGCAGAATTGTAACCTGTTTTACCAGGACAAAGGCATCAGCTAAATGAATAAAGGTTATGCCATATGGATGTAATGAAAAATGTTTTTGAAGAAAATATTGTTGTGCATTATACAGCAGAGGGGATTCCAACCTGTATTTGTGTGTGACTGTGAGTATAAGAGAGCACAAGCATACAGCTAGCTTAAAATGTACCCTTAAATGTAAAGAAAAATTCCTCAAAATATACAGTAGTGAATTTCCAAAAATGGGAGTTTGGTTCATATATATATATATATTTTTTGCATTAGGGTGTGTATGTTCCAAAAAAAAAATGTTTCCTCAGTCACTGTACTACAGCAGACTCTCTCTCTATATTTTTTTTACAGAAGCAACAATGAATTGCATCTAATATAGCTTTTGTTTTGTTTAAAACATTTATGGTTTTGGAGGTATCAGTTCATAACATTTATCTGCTGACTGCAAAAATGCTTGTTCCACAGGAAAATGTTCCCCTATTTAGAATAGATTGGAACTGTATTGATCCCTGCAATGAAATTCACCCATACAGCAGTAAGAGGTGCAAAATAAATAACCGATAAATCACAAATAATAAATTAATGACCTGAGGTAGAAACCGTTAAGTCCTTGTTTGACATTTTTGAGAAGGAATTCTTTTGCCCTTAGTGTTCGATTCATAAATTTGGGAGCAGTTTGGTGGGCGGCCATTCAAACAGATGAAGAAGCAAACAGCAGGGGTACAGTACATCCTCGATTTAACTGAATTACTGGGAGGGGTTGTTTGATATTACCGAATGCTCACTGAATTCATGTTTTTTCTAAAATACCCTTTATATGAAACCAAGTCGATTAAATAAGAAATATTTTGTGATGACAGCATGACAGCATGTGTTTACGTAAAAAAATGACTAATTTCACCGTTTATATAAAATATCTTGCACACTTTTCTAACAAAAAACCAAAAATTATGTAGTCTTCTCAAAAGAGGGGTCACTTTGCTCCTCTTCCATGTTTTTTTTTGCCAGTGCTGGCGAGAGGCCGACACCATCGGCCGACGAGGTACCTAGGTGTTTTGTTCGGCTAACTGGCTTGTAGAAATCGTCCAGTTTCGGTTGTGTTTCGGAAATTTTCTGCTTACGGATAATAATCTCTCTGAAAGCACGGAAGTGAGAGCAATACGGCCGAACCTCAGGATCAGGCGACGAGTCGATGAACGTGATCAAGTCATCGAGATGAGATCTTAAACCAGACAGCTTGAGTGTGCAGACCGGTTTCCCTTCTTCCTCCCCATCGTCGCTTTCTTCGTCCACTTTATCGCGAGTGATAACTTCTTCACCCTCATCTTCCTCTAGCCATCGCAATATAGGATCTTCTGCCACTTCTTTGTCGCCTAAGTGTCCTATGGAAGTCGCTGACCTCACAACCTTCGAGCTGCAAATCGACATCCGTGTTACCTAAAAGTTTATCCCAGCTGTTTTCTATTGTTTGTTTCTTCACTGCATTCCAAGCTGCTGCAAAGTTGAAAATTGCTGATTTTAACTTGTAGTTCCTCAGATTTTCTAATGTACGCTGACCTCTCGTGTCTTCGCTTTTATCAATTTCATCTTCTAACACGGCCATCACCTCCTCCAAAAACCTTTTCCTATAAAGCCTTTTTGTCATAACAGTTGTCCCCTGATCCAAGGGCTGGATGATGGATGCTGTGTTTTTCGGCAGAAACACGCGCCTGAACTTTCCATCTTGGGCGCGCAAAGCGGTCTCGGACGGATGGGCAGGAGCGCCGTCTAGTAGCAAGACGGCCTTCGCGTTTTGCAGCGGTACGTTCGGGTCCCGGGTTTGAAATCATTTTACTTCTGGCACAAAATGTTCAAAAAAACCAATTGTGAAAAATGTCTTCCGTAACCCATGTGTTTTTGGTAACTATAATATATGACCAGTAGTTGGTCCATGCAGTCTTTCAGGACTCTGGGCTGAGGTGACTTGGTGACAACAACAGGAGAACCATCAGCCTTCGCACAAAGTAGAGCTGAGATCTCCTCACGGCCTGTTTTGCTCCCGGGAGTCCACATTTGATGCCTGCAGGTCTGGCTTTCTTCTGGGAGGGAACGCCAAAACAAGCCGGTGTCATCCGCGTTGTAGAGCTGGGACTTCCAAATGTCGTCTTCATCCATCATTTTGGTCACTTCCAACCGAAACGGTTCCGTTTCCTCCCCATCTTCGAAATTCCGTGGCGCTCACAAAACCGCCAGACCCAGCCTTGAAGCGGACGTTCCCGCGATTCGCCGTCGCGTTTGCGCCACTTTTCGGCTGGACCCCTTCGCCACTTCCACGCGTTTTCTCCGCTCATTCGGGTCGTCCGCGTCGCACATCAACGCAACGTCTCCCGTTCATCTTCCGCCTGGCGAATGTCCGACACCGCGTGTTTCTTCCCGCAAACGCGCGCCACGGCTGCTCCCGATTCTCATTTTCCGATCGGTCCCAACTTTTTGCTTAACGCGTCCATGGCGGCATTAATCGAAATGTCCCTTTTTATGCGTGTATTTCTAACACAGCGCAACGCACAGTTTGAGTCGCAACCGAGCGCTGTGACGAAATGACGGGCAGGGACCGACAGAAGCGCCCGCTAAATCGGGGGCCGTTAAATGGAGGATTTGCTGTGAAAGCAGCCGGGGCGACAGGATGAGCGTCCGTCCAGGCTGGGTAGAGCTGGCGTGCGTGTGCGGGTGCGTGTGCGTGTGCGTGGACCCCTCCGCATCCACCCCCCCGTCCCTCCCCTCCTCTCTCACGCACGCAACACTACAGGGAGGGCGGGGTCTCTGCCTCCTCGTCGCTTTGTGCCGCGGCTCATGTTGTGCTGCAGGACGGAGCGGCGCCCCCCGCTATGGACCCAGCGGCTGTCGACCTACACACCCCGCGCGTTAGGAACGCGGTAAGACCCGAACCGCATCGCCTTGTCCCCTCAACAAAAGGCCCCGCGTTTTGTTCAGGTCGTGGAAGCGCGTTTAAATCGCACCGCGGACGGTTACGTGACAGCGCTCGTCCGCCAGTCAATTCTTAAAGCTTCATTCAAAATCGCAGCTTGTGTGTGTGTGTGTGTGTGTGTGTGTGTGTGTGTGTGTGTGTGTGTGTGTGTGAAAGAGAGAAAAAGCAGGAAGAAAGGAGCGATGCTGTGCGTCTGGTGTGCAGTCCGTGGTGCCGAGGGCCTGCGTCGGGAGGCCCGTGTGCGGGGCCGCATGAGGATGGCGGGATGACAGGTGCCTCCTCACTGGTCGGCACCTTCAGAGAACCGGCGCAACCCCCCGCTTTGCTTTGTTTTTCTTATGACCTCTGACTAACATTGACGAACCCCTATTCCAGTAAATCATTGTCGTTATCATTATTATTATTATCACTATTATTAATAATAATAATAATAATAATAATAATAATAATAATAATAATACATATAATAATAACTGTAACAAGAGTCATGTGTAATCGCCGCCGATGTGCAAGCCGGGTCGAAACCCACGTTCGTTCCGTGTGTTCGCACCTTCTTCCCATTCTTATCAATGTCCTATTGTGGGATGAATTTGTCCTGTTAAAAAACAGAATAAAATATCACGAAAGCGCGTTTTCTGGGCTCGGTGCCGCGTGGAATTGTTTTTGTTTGCTTGCTTTAACGTGGCCGTTAGTTTGGACGTGCCTGGTTTGTGCATTTTGGAAAAAGCAAGTTCCCCCTTGGAGAGATGCTGCAAGGCATTTGTTCATCTTCAGCTGGTTTCCTTGCTGTTTGCCACCGCAGGCCCACTGTTATTCCAGGACGCTGATATTTGTTTAGTTAAACAGCTGCTATCTTCACCATTCTTAGCCGTAAAGCTTAGGTGTGGATTTCAATATTGCACGCGTTGTGACCCAAAAAAGATGCCACATTTTGTTGAATTTTATTCTAGGCTTTTGCTGAGGCTGTGTAGTGTTACAAAGTGCTGTGTTCATGAGGTAGGAGTTGAACCATAGGCCAGTATTCTAGATGTTTACCATAAGCATAAATAAGCACCCAGACTCGATATGATAAAAATTATTTGTATTGCTGCATTACTTTGTAAAGTAAAAATCTGTTCTGTGAACACTTTAAAGTTATAAACACTTTCCTGTCCTCAAGGGCTGCTGTTTTAACTCTTGCACTGTTAGAATTTTTTCTGGTCTCCTTAGAAGGTGTTTCAAACGAAAATAAAGCTCATTTTAAAACACAGTGAAATGTATGAAGACTGTAAGATCGATTTTGGCAGCTCAGTAATAATTTTCTGTAAAACTGTTTCTCCACTTTCTCTTTTCTGTTTTAGAAGCTAGAAAGCACATTATAACATTACTATTACTATCAGTATTATTACTGTTGTCATACATTTATAAGGACAGATATTTTACCAAATTCAGGTTCTTCCTGGTACATGAAACTGTTTCTTTTTTTCTTTTTCTTTTTTTTTTTTTACATTTTTAAGCCAACAACAGCAGCACAGGGTCAAAGTGGAATATAAGAAAAAAAACAGCATCAGAGACATGCAGTGGGTACAACAAATCTGAGAGCTGATCAGAAAATACTAAGAATTTTACTTGCTTTTCAGAACTGAAAAACATCTCAGTATTTTTTGACCACACCTTGTACAGTACTTCCAAAACTGAATCGGTAACACTATCCAGATCCACTGTCCATCAGTCTGTTTCCAGTTTAGCTGCAGCATTTTACTCACCAGATAGGCTGTGTAAAACTTAAGGTCTCCCACTGTCAGTTCAAGAGGGGTGAACACAGACGCACACACACCTCTTCCGGGGGTGTGTTTTCCGCAAATGGCACTTCTGCACACCGGGGACACCGCCTTTGGTCCCCATAACAGACCGCACAGCAGTTCACTGACACGCTGCGAACAGAGGCCCTGTGACATTGCCTTTTCACTCAGATTCGTAGCCACGAGGGCCGGCACACAGGCCTGACGTCCCTGTATTGTCCTGAGAAAGTTGCATTCAAATTCGCACCTCAGACCAACAGACCAAACCGAAGCATTAGTCAGCTAACTGCTAGAAGATGTTATTGTTGCTTTGAATATGAGAACATCAGAATAAAATCAGAATACCCCCGAGGACTGGTTGTTAGGTGGGGGATCATTTTTTATCATGATGGTGAAAGAGGGACTGACATAGCATAAAACTACTGTTTCCACATTTGACACACTTGTGTTAAATATGTCTTCAAAATATTACGTGTGTGTGTCTAAGTGCTTAGCCATATTTATTCTGCAAGAAGTAAGTAAATTATTAGGTCCTTTAAGGACAAGGTCATTTTTTGTATGCTAATCCGGTAAAGAACAAGATATCCTATTAAGAAAACCAATTTAGTTATATAATTAAGATAGATATTCTTTGGCTCCATGGTCAGCCAATTTTGATAAAATATAATGAAAATGATAAATGTATTAATATGTAAATAAAATGTTATTTTTTGTTGTTGCCATGTCATTCTGCACCATGATAAATTATAAAACCTTGGAAAATCACGTTTGTCTAACTCCAAATTGATGCATAATACTTACTAGAGTAAATAAAACTGTACACACAGAAAATTGTAATATTGTATATTATAACTATTGTCTCAAACAGAGGTCGCCATCAGACCTCTGTGATGACACTTGTAGGTTCATGGTGTGCGTTTTATGTGACCACTCTTGAACACAGGATCATTCGTGCTTTTCAAGGCAGATATAACACCATCCATCAAGCCTGTGTTCAGCTCATAACCCCCATGCCAGGAAGATGTGTGAGGTATCGATGTCAGAAGTTCAGTGCTTGGCCAGAGCAGACCTGCGCTAGCGCCTTCTGCCTTCCTGCTTTTCCTTCTTACAGCCAGGACAGCCCCGTCTCTGAAATTCATGTCATTTCACATCATTCCATAAATGGTCAACATTTAATATAGGACATTTTCTGCAGTTTAACTGTCACCTTCTCAATGGTGTAAGAATGCCATTGTTACTTGAGCATTGTGAAGATGTGCGATTATGTTCCCACATATCTCAGCCCCAACCATCTTCGATAAAAGAGCTTTTGAGAAGTGTGACATTTTCTTTCATTTCTGTTTTACATATTTCCTGACGCTCTAGCAATTTTTTTTATCCTGTATGTTAAACTTAGTATGTGCCAAACTGGCTTCCTGCCTGCATAGGAAGGTGAATTTATCTAAGACAAAAATGATACTTTCGTACATGTATTTTTACCTACAGTTTTAATATTTACTCTGATTCTGTGTGAGATACGAGAAATTCAGAAATGGTGATAATATTTATAGGAGCGGTCCTTGAAATACTTTGGGATTGGGTGAAAATGTTTTTTTTTTTTTTTAATTTTTGTGCATACCTCACATTAAAGTTCACCCAATTCTCAAGTTACTTCCTGCTCATTTCTGGTGTAAATCGTGTGGTATGTACCGCTAGTCATCTACTGAGCTGTGTGTAGAACCTTGAGCGAGCAGTAGAGATACTCCCATTTGAGGAGGCTAGAAATGGGTCAGGGTGCCAGGCTGACTGCACACCGTTGCTCTATGGATTGTAAGACTGGTTGTATAGCCTGGAGTCATTGCTTAGATAAGGTCAACGTTAGAGACTGAATTTAAGAAACCCGAAATATTAACGGGATGCCACATCCAGCCCAGGACTGTCGCCTTCAGGTGCAGCCACAATATTTAATGGACCGGAAAAGGTCAGGAGTCATCGTATTTCGGAGATCAGAGTGATATTGACGTGGTTGCTGCTCACAGCTCTTGATTTCCTTTCTTTTTCTTTCCGCTGGCTATTCATTTTGCATTTTTGATAAAACACACACAGACACACACACTCTGTGACATGCGCCTCCTGCGTCGGGGCATATCTTACCGGTCGGTTGTGAAGTTTTGTTCACAGATGTGGAAAATTGTTAGTGGAAAAGTACTTATATGGTCAGTCACCAAAGGGCACATTAATGAACTTGGTCCAAAAATGGCTCGGCTCCAAAAACATACCGCCATCAACCAAAAATGACGTTAACCGGCCGTACTGTACGTTAGGGGTCTACCTGTGCTGTAATCACCTGAGATTTTAAACTTATTTATTGGTCAATCCTACCTGTGTGCAGGGATTCCCTGTGCAGATATGTGAAAGGATTAAGAGAATCATCGCAACATTATTAGTAAAGACATTCATATTTACATGTGGATCTTTAGCTTGTACAGTTGTGCTAATGCATCCATGTTTGCAACAGTTTTTAATACTGTTACTATAGAAAATTAAATAAAGGACAGATATTCATTCTCACTTTGACCTAATCTATTCATCCCCACTGACCATTGAGCTCAGTTACTATTAGAGGATGACAGTTATCATTGTGTCATTGATACTCTGTTCTGTTACCTGAAGCAGAGCAATGAGCATGACATCAATTTGCAAGTTAATGTCGGTGCGTGATGTCCACCATGAAAATGCCGCATCGGGCCGTGCGGAGTCCATTTCATGAGATGACCGAGACTCGATCGATTCACACGCTGTCGCCTTTGCAGCCGAAATTCTGCGGCCTTCAGTAACAGGAGCAGAAATCATGGGGCGCTGAAGGAACCACGAGGCCCCTCAAACTTTCCCAATTTCGCACTTTTTTGTGTGGCTAAAGGCAAGGCACTTGCTGGTTGCTATTAAATTTGCTGATGGGAAGTGAGGCTTGTGTCCTTAAACCGCTGTGGTCATAGCAGGCCAGTGTGTTAGTGTGCCACTGAGAACAAGCTAGTGTGTCAGTGTTTAAAGGAAGCCAGCATGTTGGTTTGCTTACATTTAAGGAAGTTTTATTTTTTATTAGCTGTGTGCTGTGTGCCAGATTTAGACTGGGCCCCAGTCCAAATGCAATTCTCTGCACACTTCTAGCTTTGACTTTTACCAACCTGGCCTGTTACAAATTTTGGCACAAACACGCTAAATAATCCTCATCATTGCTGTCATTATGTACACCGTACTGGCTTGTGTGTATTAAACTGGTATAGCGAGTTTAATACAAAATGCCAGATAGTTAGTTTTAGACCTTTGATTTCAGAACAGGCTGGATTTTTCTAAAGTATACTCACTTTCCTTAACCACTTGGCCTTGTCAGGGTCAAGGTGGTTCGGAACCTATTCTGGAGGCATCGGGCACAAAACTGTGTATGAAACATCCATGGATGGGATGCCGATCCATCACGGGATAGCCACACAGCCACAGTCAAACATATCATGGACAATTTACAGTGACCAATTTACCACAAATAGATGTCTTTGGAGTGTGGGAGGAAACCAGAGCAACCAGAGGGACCGCTAACAAACACAGGGCAAGCATGCAGACTACTGCTGCACCACAGTGCTACAAAAAATGAGTAAATAAAGTAAATAAATGTTTTGGAGGAAAATGCTGTAGATGAAAATAGATGATGATCTAGTTTTAAATATTTTCAGTCTATTTTCTGTTTGTTGTTAATGTTAATAATGTATGTCGTATTGCGGTGCAAGACAAATACCAAACAGGAGTTTGTTTTCCTAATTAAATATTGAGTCCCCAAAACATACTTGCATCTCTTAGCCCTGCTGAGAATGCAGAATAAGGCTGCGTACATGTTCGGAGTGTAAGAGGATGAGTGTCTGGGGGTCAAACATATCAGGCAGCCTCCTGGAGAAACAGGTAGCCCACAGAGGCTGGTTGTTAAACACCCAACTGGCTGTGGCACCGGATTGATGAATTTCTCAATTTAAACAAACAGATGTATGCAGGTATGGATGGCAGATATGCACAAGATGCAGAGGAAAGAATGTGCCCTCAAAGGAGAGCACTAGTCCTAAATTTAGAAAAAAGTATGACATGTTAAACAAAATTATACAATTTTGTCCCAGTGCCCGTATAATATAAACAAAAATCTTAACCCATTAGAACGGCATTTGTTAAAAATTTCGGTCATATTTACATTGATTATCACTGCCTTGCATCTTCACTCTTTTTTGAGTGCATCATTCAAGCCTCTGGAGAGCTGAAAGCCTGCAGAAGAAGCACCGGGGCACATTCTCTCCCAGTGGAATTTTAGAAGAAAGGTGGGCCCAAATTTTGCTCGGTATTAATGCCAGCAGTTAACATTCCTAAACAGGACTGCATTTAACATACTTGCAATACAGCTTCAATTAGCCTATTTTTAAAAAGAAAAATCCTCTAGGCTGCTCCCCCTGCAGACCTATTGGTCTGCTAAATGCTAATATTAAAATTGTAACTAAAACACTGCTCTGCAGGTTGGAAACAGTCTGTGCTTCATTGAGGCCAAGAACTTGTTCGGATTTCACTTGATGCCAAAAGTCATTTGATGGAATGGCAATTCTTACTTGCAGTTTTGGAAAGATTTATTTGGGCAATGACTTCACTAAGCTAAGGAAACTCTTATATTCAGATCCTTTAGCGCAAGTTAATTTGAATGTTTTCCATCACAGGTTTTTTCCTGTAGGACAAGGCTGCTGGCAAAGCGGTCCTCTTTGCCTTCTACTTTTCATGCTTGTGATTGAACCATTTGCAGAAGGTATCAGAAGTTTGGTATCTTATTTCTCTTAGCCCAGATCCTCCCCCAGGTATCAACCAAACTGGATTCTGGAAATGTTTGTGTAAAGGTTTGTTGAACATACTAATTTGAATGGTTTTCCATCACAGGTTTTTTCCATAGGACAAGGCTGCCGGCAAAGCGGTCCTCTTTGCCTATGCTAAATATTTCTTTTATGCTAAAATGTTGCTGGATTCAAAAGGCTGTCATGGAATTTCACAAGCAAGATAAAATTCAGCAGACAACTTCCTTCTCTCAAAAACACTTTTCTCTGGAGCAACTTACAACGCTCAGCTACTTGCACTGATTCACCCATTTATATGACAGTAATTTTTATTGTACGAAATCAGGGAAAGTTCCTTGCTTAAGGGTGTTGCAGCAAGAGGTGACATTTTTACCTCTAACTGCAAACTGTAATATTGTATCCACAGTGAAATGTCAAAAAATGTGTGTAATTCATCAAAGAAATGGAGATGTAAATTTGAGCCTAATATCAAATATAAACTGTTTTTAACCAGCTACATAGCATCTCATTTCAAATGAATTGAAATGTTTGGATTTTATCGTCGGCTTTCAATGGGTACAAGGCCCACGTGCATTAACCTGCTCCTGATTCGGGTATCAATTGTTGCCGCACGGGGGTCTTTGCTGTCATTGAAAGGATTTGGTCTTTTTTTTCCCCGCATCCCCCAGTAATAAGCTTTCCTTATCAAGGGCAGCCATCCCTCAGCTTTCCTCCTTTGTGGGGGGCAGTGGTGAGCTGGGCAATGGCCTTTGGCACTCCAGAGCAGTGTGGAGAAATGTCTGGATTTTACATGACAATTACCACTTCAGACCCAGAGGGAGGGTCTGCCACATCTGTGGTCAAGTGTGAGAAGCCAGAGAAACTGAGAGCCACCACATGAGGTCTTCTTATGGCACACAAGAAGGCAATTGAGGATAGATAGATAGATAGATAGATAGATAGATAGATAGATAGATAGATAGATAGATAGATAGATAGATAGATTGGCTTTTTAACTCATTTACATCAGGAAATTGAACTTGTCAGATTTATGTCAATTGAAGAGGGGATAAGAACTGTCTTGTATTTGTTCATTGATTTCTATGGTTTTAAATGCTAACTGAAGTTTAATTTTTTGCGCTGACCTAAATGCGTGCAGACTATTTCTGCATTTTTGGAGGCAGGCATGTTTTGTGCAGCTAGTAGGTCATGCATGTATCTGAGCTGTTATTAAATTCTAAATACCATCTGGTGCTTTTTTAAGTGGAATCGCAGAATATAATCTTTTAAGCACCACTATGCTTGTGTGCTTTGCTATGTAATGATTACCCAGTGAGTTGTTGGGGTGACTTTGCATCTGGGAGCAAGTTAAATATTCATTTTTATTATGATGCGAGTGTGGTGCCGATGTGAGTCTCCTTTGGAAATGAAACAGTCCAGTCACAGTCGAGCGAAATGGCCGGTTGAGATGTGTGCCTGTCTTCCATGCTGGGAATGCTGCAGTGCACAGGTTGCCATGGAGACGTCCAACAGTATTGTCAGTGGTGTTTCTTAAAGCCTCATCCTGCCAGCACCGTAACGGCCTCCCAGTTAGCTTCAGCCAATCGCAGCGGGCCAAGCTCCAGTCTCCCCATGCACGCACACAGCTTCTGTGGCATAGCTCCTCCCTGTGCTGACGCCCTTCTGCATTATTTTTCCATTGCATCCCCACCCCCACTCCCTGGGGCTATGGGGGATTCCAAACATTAGCCTGTTGGTGACAGAGCCTGGCTGTGGACAAAGAAGCAGAATTTAAGACACGCAATTCACACCAAAATCTAACATCACTAGCTATACGTAAGCTTTAATATGAGGGGGAAAAAAGTGTATCTGTACACCAAGATGCATGGGGTTTCCCCCATGTTTCCCCAGAGAATGCAATTCCACTAAATGAATCACAGCAGCCCCTTCATCTATCTCTATATCTATAAAACTCAATCTCTGTCTGTTTTTCTTGCTAGTGTGTTTGTTTTTTATGCACAGCTTTGTCAAGCTGCAGAATTGAAATTTTGCACAGCGGTTCTTAAACTGTGAGTTTTTTGTGTAGTGAAGTTCATTAAATGGCAAACATCACTCAAATTTCTACGTCATTTGTTGAAATCAGTCTTAGAAAAATGCACGTAGTTGTGTCACGTGCAAGATGTAGTTATGTCACACAGGGCACAGTTGCATCACACATCACATGCATTAGTGACATGTACTAAATGCAAGTTTAAATGTAAATTTTTGGCGATTTATAATTTGCTATTGCACATCACTGCAGCCAACTGACACGTTGCTCTCTGTGGCATCTATGTGTTGGACCTCTGGATGGTGGGAGGGAGGTCTTATTGGGAGGATGTGCTGGAAGAAGAACCCAAGTGTTGAGAGCCTAGAGTGAGTACAAGAGGTTATGGGGTGGCAGGTGATGCTCCAGATGCTTGGATTAAAGAGCCAAACTGGCGAGAGAGCAGGGGTGATGGGATGGTGTACTTAAAAGATGGAAAAACACTATAATCATCATCACAATGCTGAGTAATGACAGGAGGCAAAGGCTATAATACCTATTCAACAGCACTAGCAGTAGTTAAGTACTAAATGCAACCACTTTAAAGGTAATAAAGTTTAGTGATATATAATTTATAACTTTTTTGCTGTCCACCTTTTCACACAGATTAACTCAGTTATTAGGTTAATAAAGGACAAAAAAGGTTTATGTGTTAGCAGATTTTAGTTCTGTGAGCAGACAGAATGAATGCAGCTGAAATAAGCAAACGTGTAAGTTATGCACTAAAATCTTAGTTTTGACTTCAGCATTATCAAAAGAGACCTGTTATAAAACATAGAAACTGGATAATGTACAAACATGTATTGTGCAATGTTACCTTTATCATTTTTATTCTTACACTGCTTATATTTGTGTGTTTTATGTGTATTGTGTTCTTATGGACACCGTGAGCCATTGAAAACCAAAGCCAAATTCCCTGTACGTGTGAGTATACCTGGCATATAAAACTGATTCTGGTTTTGATAAGTGCAGATCTGGCTAAGTAATAACTTACACCACAGTCATAGACAAAGTACTCCTGATAGGAAAGCTTCAGAATTACTACAATCTGGTCAGTGGTAACAGATAAGTTATCTGTTTCAGTAATGCACTGTTGTTCCCTTGAATTGAATGTTGGGGAAAAAGGGGCTGTGAAATGAATAAATGTACAAGAAGGTATGATTGTCATGAGAGCGTGGGGAATAAGAATTGGATTTTCACATTTTTATCATTTTTAATTGACTCACAAGTTGGTTTCAATAAATTTCAAGCGTATACATTCATTCAAATAATTTGATAAAAGGCTACACACTGATAAATCTTTAAGACTTTAATTCTGCAAGCATTCATCTTCTCACTTCACAGAGCTCCAGATAAGAATGAAGTTGCCTGGCGTATCAAGCAAATGAGATGTGATTGTAAGGGGAAAAGAAGCCGTGTTGCATTCGGAAGCCAATATGCTCCATTGATGTCCAATGCTCCAAACCTGTTTATGGTTCAATTCTGTCCCAAATGGTTTTTGTGGAAGAAGACATAAATGACCCCCCCAACATGTTATTACATCTTCAACAATGTATTAGCACATCAAATTCTGCATTTTTATGAGTTATACACCAAATTTAAAAGTTCTTAAATACTACACTGAATAAATAGCCAATTCCCAACCCATTTTGAGTGAAAATTGACTGGCTATGTGCAGTGCCTAAATTAAAATATTAAAATGAGTCAGAATACACTTATTAAAGAAGTTTTACCAACCAATATGGCCAAACTGTTTGTTTTTCCTGCAGTTTTTTTGACTGCTAGGATAATGAGGAAGAGGAGGGACTGGAAGCGGTGGAGGACCTTAGTACGTTTTTTTGAGGCGATGGACATTTCAACACTGAAGCATCTGAAGAGCTTCAGGTTTTGACCCGATGGCGAAGAAGGGCCGTTCCAAGGGCGAAAAGCCCGAAGCAATCATATCTGCCTTACAGGCAGCCAATGAAGATCTCCGGTGCAAACTAACAGATATTCAGATAGAGCTGCATCAGGAAAAATGCAAGGTAAGGGACACAGGGTCACATCAACGATAGTCGATCCGTAAACAAGGTGATTTAACTTGGCCATTTTATTCATTGCAATATGTTCTTCATTTAGCTGAATAAATGAGGGGAGGGATATCCAACAAAACAGCAAATATCTGTCAGATCCAAAAGTCTGGAAAATAGAGTCTGTATGAACTCAAAAGTCTGTTAAATTAAAAATTTTAAAGCATATTTTGTATATATTAACCAGATTATTACAGAGGGCACCAAAATAGTAAGGTTTTAACTGGAAAATAACAAGGAATTACCAACAAAAGAATTGTAAAATTTTATTTATGAATTTATTTATTTATTTGTTAACTCTGTAGCGTTTCAGAGGTAGTACTGAATATTAATATGTGACATAAAGCAGTTTTTCTCCAGGGCCTGTATCAGTTCATGTTGGTGGTTTATGTTCAATGTGTACTCCTGTACAAAAGTGTTTCTTAGCTTTCCACTCCACTGAACCCCCCCAGGTGAGTAAGTTGGAGCGAGAGAAGGTCCAGGAGGCCAAGCGGATTCGCGAGCAGGAGCAGCACCGACACACAGCGGCGTTGACGGAGCTCCGGGCTCGCTGGCACGAAGAAAAGCAGAGGGAGCTGCAGGCTTTGCGGGAGTCTCTCACACGCCAGCACGAGCAGGAACTGGCACGAGCTGCCAAGCTCAAGGATGGAGAGAATCAGCGGCTGAAGGCAGCACTAGGCGCTCTGCGTGATGGCAGTGGGGAGAAAGTGCGGACAGCCCTGGCACTTGAGGCCCGCGAGGAGGCCCGCCGCTTCTTTGACCAGGAACGTGTCCGGCTCCTGCAGGAGATTGCAGAGCTCAAGGCCTCCAAGAAACAGACGGACGAGGCGCTCAGCAACATGATTCAGGCCGATAAAATGAAGGCCGGGGACCTGCGTGCAGAGCACCAGCTGCACCAGGAGCAGATCTCCAAGATTAAATGGGACTGTGAGCGTGACATCCGGAGACTGGTAAATACCACACCCATAAAAACTGGTAAACATTGTATTGATACGGACAGGTACATAATGGTCTTATAATGCTGTATAGGTACACATTTGTATGACATTTTACACGTCTAAGAGTTTTATTATTGCCATCAAGCCAAATCATTATAAATTCTACTTTAATTAAACAACACAGCCAGGAGTTTAGCGCAGTTCAAACCCATGCGTAGACGGGGATCTATGTGGAGATTCAACCTCTCTTCAACCTTTTCCTCCTATATGAGGTGGTGAAGGGTGACATGTACAGTATCCTGACCTGACCAATGAAAAATAAGCGTCCTTTAAACAGACCAATCAAAACAGTATTTTTACAAGGAAGTCCCACCCATACTGTGGTGGGAAAATTTAGGAAAAGGATAATCTGACCCCGGCTACGACGCTTTAATGATCAGTGGGGGATAGGTTTAGACAGGCTGGTCCACACCAAATAAGTGAAAGAAAGCCAAATCCCGAGAGAGAAAATGTGCACCTTTTAACAGAGTAGCAAGCTATTAAGTTGAAATGAATATAACAATACAATACAAATATAATACAAATTATTCTTCCACGCATATTGGTCATTATTGATAAAAAAAATCAGAGTAGTCTACTGGTACAGATGTTGCATTTACAGAGGTGTAAAATACTTTACCAAAACATGTAGTGAAACGTCAATTTCTGCATGGAGGAGGCAGCGTCATGGTCTGGGATTGCTTTGTTGGTGACACAGTTGGCGATCTTTACCAATACCACGGTAAACTCAACGAGCATGGTGCTGTAGTCGCGTGCCATTCTGTCAGGGTTACAGCTGGTTGTGCGGTAATACCTTCAATCCCACCTCCAGCAAGATACAGACACTACACTTTATATAGTACATTACTTGTGCAAGAGCTTTCTGGCAAAGAAGGAAAGTGATAGACTTAAACTAATGACTTGCACAGCATGGTGCCTAACTGTTATAGCTGACAAATGTTAAATAATGCATTGCAAATAATTTATTCATACAGACAACTTTAAACTGCTGCTGTATAGTGTTTTAAATGTACTGATTCAGAACAGTAAACATACAATGGCAAATAGTATACAGTAGTCTATTATTATGGAAATAATAGAGGCCAGTAAATTCAGTACTGGCAAGAAACACTTAAATACTTTTGGTGTGTGACCTAACACGAAAACATCTAAAATGGAAGTGACTTGTATTTATACAGCCTAGCCAGTCATAATTTCTGTGCTTGCACAGTACTGTGTAGAATTTGTTTTAATGGCCGAAATGTGTGTTGAAACAACGTAGAAAATACTTTATATGCAGAGAAAAAGCTTGAAAATTTTTGTGGACTGAGACAGACACAGCTGCCAGGATTGAGACAGATTAAGCAATTTATGGACCAAAATGACGACTTATTCATAAATATTACCAGTACTGGTGAATAGTATGAAACACCGACAGAAACAAGACTTTTTCAGCTGTAATTCATGATTCTGGCGTGAGCTTAGTCTCCTGTGCTCTCCCCTGTGGACAGGTAGATGAAATCAAGGCCAAGGACCGCACCATCTTCTCCCTGGAAAAGGAGCTGGAGTCAGCCACTGGTTTCCTGCAGAAGCTACAGCTTCAGAAAGATGCTCTAGATGAGCAACTTTTCTTGGCCAAGGAAGCCGAGTGCAATCTTGGGAGCCCCAAGCGGGAGGTCCCAGGCCGCGCCGGGGCAGACGGGGCAGAGCACTGCGGGAGCCCGGTACAACCTGCGAGTGCATGGCGGGGAATGGGGATCAGCTGTAGGGGACTGTACCTCAAAGTCAGTCAGATGTCTCCAGGTGTCTCTTAAATATTACAGCCATGCCTTGCTATGTCACCCATGTCCATCTAGCATTCATTTTTGGTGAGAGATGAGGGTGGTCACTTAATGGTGTATTTTAGTATGGTGCCAGCCAGATAATCCACAATTTGTAACACAGCTCTGTGTGTGCGTGTGCGCGCGCGCGCGTGTGTGTAAAAAAGAAGAAAAACATCCCTATGGGTGGCAAATTTCCCCAGGCTTGAGCTTCCTACCAAAGGCGTGGGAGTTTGAGGATACAGCATTTTTATTGTTACTAGGATTGCATTCTTTTGGACTAAGAATGGTATTTTCATTCCTGCGATCTGATGGAACCACTCTTCCAGTTTAGGAGTCACAGCCCCAAGTGCCTCGACCACCTACTTTTGCTTTTCACCTTGCACATTCACTCTAGTTCCTCTCTTGTACACCTTTCTTCTGCTTTTCATGTTCCTTCTTTCTGCTATTCCTGTCATTTGGATTCACCAAATTTAGGAACACTGCTGTTATCTTCTCGTCTATTATCACTCTACCTGGTTGACTAGCTATTACCTGTTGTCCTGTATGGATGCGGATGTCCCACAGGATCTTGGTGGGACTACTAAGTGCTAGATTGTCTCACGGGCATCTTTGCACAGTCTGCACCTGGGGTCTTGCCTGATACGGTACCTCTGTTTCAACTGACCTGCTGCTGAGTGCTTGTTCTTGTACTGCCACGATTACTGCCTCTGCACTGTCCTTCAGTCCTGCCTTTTCCATGAATTGGTAAGATCACATCATTTTAGCCACCTCTCTGCAATTCCATGGAGGCCCTTATCCAGTCATGATACCTTCTTTGCTTCCCTACTATTCACATCCTCTGTCTGTTTCTGACATTCCCCTACCACTTCATTCTTTAGGGGACCTTGCTTGGATGTACTCATCTATGTTTTGGATCTCATCCAAGGCAGTAGTCTTAGCACTTGCCAGGGCCCTTACCCCATCCTTTCAGCTGGTGTACAGTCTCTTGAGTATTGGATTTTGGGTGGGAGGTTCTATCCAATGTCAGGAGGTTTTGAGTCTTAATGTCGGCAGTTACCACTTCCTGTCTTGGCCAACTTACTATGACAGCTAGGTATCTGATGACTGACAGAGCACATGTACAATGAGCGCTCTGTTCATCTTCTTTCCATGCAGCTGCCTCTTTAGGACTTGCCTTACTCTGTGGTGTTATTTGGTTGTTGCTATGTTCCTAATTTCATGGTTCCTATGTGACTGGAGGATCTCCAAGTACTTGTAATTCTCCCACATGTCTGTTATGTGGCTGCGTGCTAATTCACCTCCCTCTGTCTTTATTAATTTCCCTCTTTTTCCTATCATTCTGCTGCACTTCTCTAGTCCAAACAACATTCCAGTATCCTCGCTGTAGATCCTGGTCAGGTGGATCCAGGAGTCAATGCCTATTTTGGATTTTGAATTTCTTGCACAGCTAGATACCATCCACATACAGAAGATGGCTGATGGTAACTCCGCTCTTCAACCTGTATCTATACCCACTTTTAGCGATGATCTGGTTGAGGGGGTTCAAGCCTATACGGAACAGTGGTGGGGATAGTACATCTCTTTAGTATGGTCACCTGCGAAATGAGTTGGCTTCTAACGTTGACCTCCAGACCTTGTCTCTTTGTTCAAGTCACCCTTATATTAGGAGGCAGGCAGGTGCAGCATTGTGAGTCTTACCCAATAAATCTTTGAATGGTGGTTTCCTATGTGCTAGGCAATAGTGTTATCCACTATGCTATTCAACCGCTATGTATACAATTGTGCAATTTCTTGCTGTGTTTTCAAAGAATTATTTCTGTACGCAGGTACACACAGATCTCTCTCGTGTTCGGCATTCAGACCAAACAGGTTTTGTTTGGTTGACATTTTACTCCAAAATGATAAAAACTGCAAGTGGATAGCATGGCTGAACAAGACTTGAGCAGCGAGTGGAGGTGGACATCTTAGAAGATATTAGCCTGTGTCAGTTCATTAGAGGCCATTATTAGCTGCGAGTTGTGGCACAACAGGATAGAATTGCATTGGGGATGACAGAGTCAAGGCTGGTGATTTTACTGTGGACATAGCATGGTGGAAAATCCGTTTTTCTATAGCATGTGGTAAAATATGAGGTTTGGGAGTTAGCGGGGAATAAATAATAGGGTAGGACTGTATAAGTGCTATTGATTTACTGTATATGTTTTGGAGCTTTTGTTAGTGCTTCTCAACAAGAAATACTGTCAGAGATAAATACTGCTGCTGTGTGTTCACCCACACTCTTTGCAACTGTGTACCTACTGTTGCACAGACTGCTGTAACGTGCCTGTTCCTGTGTCTCTGCACGTGGCCCAGGACATGCGTAGGAACCAGAGGCGTTTAGGGGAGTTAAACGCCACCATCCGCAAGCTGGAGGACCGCAACACTCTTCTGGTGGATGAACGGAACGAGCTGGTGAGCACACGGTCCGCTTCAGCCTCCAGACCCCCATTTGTTGCACTGTGGCTTAGGTTCTTCTTTCCTGCTGGGATCTGCCTGGCTTCAAACCCACTGCTAGGGTTGAATTATTGGCAGCACACAGGAGCAAGGGCCACTTTTCATCTCTACACTGATCGGATCTACACAGCTACCTTGGTGCATACAGTCCCTGTCAGTGTTCACGCTTAGTAGCTGGATAGCTGTGCTATTTAAACATTTTCAGCATGCAGTAAGAATGACCTATCTTTAGGGGCGTATAGTCAGCTGCCTTGTAACTTACAGTATTCAGTCTGGTGCAATGACAGAATCCTCCAGAGTCCCCGAAACAGAGTTTTAATCACTTATTATCCATCCATCCAGCCATTATAGTTAACTGCTTTATCCTAACAAGGGTCACAGTGGTCTGGAGCCAAACCCCGAATTATCACACCAGGCTATAAAACTATACCCCAAATTGGATGCCATTCTCCTTCCTTTGCACACACACAGACATCAGTTAATAAGTAATGATTGAAATTTTGTTCCGAGAACTGTATGCCTCAACTGTCTCAACGCAAGGAATTGTTTTACCCGGACACAACACTGTGGTTCCGCTAAGCTAAAGACAAGACCCAAAGTCTGTGGGTTGAATCCAAAAAGCAGACATTCCAGAAACTGGCTTTAGGGTTGTAAATGTATCCAACATCAAGGCATTGATTACCAATAGGAGGGATTGTGCCAGTCTTGGTTAGCTTACTTTATGAGTGAGAAGATACTTTAGCTGTTGAGCAAGAGGTCAAAGCAGAATTATTGTACCATCCAGTCATCTAGGTCTTCTGTGTGAATGATTGTCAAAATGCATATATTTTAAGTTAACTGAAGATGCTGCAGAGTTTTTATTGCAACTCACATAGGTTTAACACACTGTTATGCAAACTCTATATCCAAATTTTTGCTATGACGGCACTTGGAAATTAATACTTACTGTAAATCTTGGCATCCAAACAGAAATGCTTGCTATAGCAAATTTTTATCCAAAGTTTATCTTTAAGAAAAATTTAAACATCAAAATAAATTAAAAAAAAAACAAAAAAAAAAACAGCAAATGAATACCGGAAAGTGCCATACAGTATACTGTAATAAAAATTAAAATTTATGTATTGTAATAAACTCTATAATGTGCTGTTATTAATTTATCCCTTTTGAAATGCGAGTGCCTGTACGTGCCCCCTGGAGTCCTGTCACACACATGTCTTTGGACTGTGGAAGAAAGCCAGGTCCAGAAACCTACTCACTACTACTGTACCATATACATACTTATATTTTAATTGGCAGCTATGAATATAAAATAATGAAACCAGATTAAACAGTGCTTTTCTGCTGTGTTCTTACCCAAAGAACCCCATTACTGTCTCCTACCTACGGAGCTGTCATATTGCTGACCTTTATATTACTTTTGTATTAATTCAGCTGATGTTTTTCTCCATACAGTGCCATACAGCTCAGAATAACCAAAAGTGAATTTGACCAATAGACAGAGAGATATACATAGTTACTGACCCATAGTACAGGCACTGTTTAGCTGGTGCATCTTACACAAGGAACTGCATGTAGAACCGATGACAAGCTCCTGGCCCGCTACTTAAAGTACGTATGGTTCAGGAAACTTTTCAAGTAGTAAAGCAGCTCACTGTCCCGATTAAGTTTGGAGATAGGGGACCTGTATTGTGGCAGCTAAACAAATAATTCAAACTGAAAATGAAAAAATATTTCAAAAAATCAAATCAAACCAAACTGGAGTACTTTTGCTTGTTAGCTTTTTGTCCAAAACTGAGGCTGACTCCCTTATGTTCTGCAGTCAAGAGTTCATCCAGCTCATCCAGCTTTGCAGCTGAGTTTAATCCCCTGGGTTTTTTCCACTGCAGCTGAAACGTGTGCGGGAGGCCGAGCGGCAGTTCAAGCCCCTGCTAGAGAAGAACAAGCTTGTCAACAAGAGGAATGAGGAGCTGACCCAGTCCCTGCAGCTTCAAGAGGAGAAGCTCAAGGCCCTAGCGAAGGAGAACACAGAAATGGTAGGTTAATTCTCTGACCATCGACACGTGGCTCACACGAGACTTGGATCAAACATATTATTGCTTAAAATTAATGCATATGCTGGCAAGTCTCTGACTTAATGTTTTGGTAACATGAAGATGTGACTAAAATTTATAACAGCATGTCCATCCATCCATCCATCCATCCATCCATCCACCCATTATTAACTGTTTTATCCTGCTCAGGGTCTTGAAGTCCTAGGTTGTTGGACTATGGTAGCTCCCTGGATGGGATGTCAGTCCGTTGCAGGGTGTATAACAGGGTGGATCACATGGCATACTGTGTTTTTTTTTAATTCTGTGACTACTATGACTTTTGTAAAAGTGTATTTGTAAATGTGATTTATGCATCAGGAGAGCAGAAAAGCCTTTAGCCATGACATCCTGATTTCTGTTTGTTGGTTTTCTGTCTACAGAAAGAAAAAATAAGTTCTCATCCACCTCTGAAGAAGCTCCGGTCCCTGAATGACCTGGACCAGGCGCAGGACGAACAGGAGATAGAGTTCTTAAAGCTGCAGGTCCTGGAACAACAGAACATGATAGACGACTTGACCAGAGTGAGTTCTTACATAAAAGCTGAAAGCTTTTACAGTATGAAGCACATGTTTCAGAGGTGCATTCCCGCTAGAGGTTAAAAATAACAGCCTTAATTTTTGCATTTCAGAAGTGGAATTTTTCAAAATCATACAATACAAAGTGCCTGTTTTGGGCAATATAGAAGACTTTTTTCTCAGGACAATAGGTTCAGTTTGACCTGTAAGGAGGTTTTTGCCTTACCGTCATTGCTGACTCTGATACTCTCTGATGATCCAGGACCGAGAAAAACTTCTGCGCAAGAAGAGACATAAAAGAAGTTCCAGGCCTATAAAGGTGATCTGTAGTGAACCCTTTCATCTAGATACAAAGTTGTCAGTTGATTCGCTAAACACTTCTAACCAGACTTGTGATCCTTATCACAGAGACACATCGTGGTGGACACCTTTTTTGGGTATGACGAGGAGTCGATGGACTCGGAAACATCTTCGGTGGCCTCCTTCCGGATGGACCGCACCCCGGCAACTCCCGATGAGGACCTCGATGAGGCAATGTTGCATGAAACAAGAAAAGAAAAACAAATAGTAATATATAGACCATGTAGAGGAGATATGAAAACTTATGTAGCAGCACTGTTGGTGCAGGGTTTTCCCTCTGATCCTCACTTCAGTGTCCTCCCACAGGGTCTGGCTGCAGAGGAGTCAGAGCTGCGCTTCCGGCAACTGACACGGGAATACCAGGCCCTGCAGCGAGCCTATGCCCTGCTCCAGGAGCAGAAAGGAGGCATCCTTGACGCAGAGATAGAGTCAAAGGTATCGCAGATCCACTCTACCCATACTGCTGTTACATAATTCACACGTTTGTACTTGACTATACCAACATGAACAAGATGGGCCTTACCTGGAGCCAACTAGAAGCAAAAGGCACAGGATAGAGGACTCTGGAGGTCTCTCTTTGATGGCCTATACCACAGGAGGGGTGGTGGGGTCTAAGTGGGGTCAATTTGACTATACCAGTTAAAGAAGTTCAAGTTACAGTATACAGAATAAATGGGTACTCCCTCTGTGAATATAAGTACATTTCTGTTTCTAAATTATGACCATTACAATTCATGGAAAGATAACAAAAAATAAAGTTATATACTATGAATGTATATACTTAACAAGAACAAAAATATATCATCAATATCTGTAAAATAAGTGAATTAGGACACATTGCTTAAATCAAGGGTTGCAAAATGAATACATCCATGGTTAAATCCTACAAATATATAATATTCTGATATTTAGTGTGTCCACCATTACTTTTTAGTGCCTTGCCGATCCTTCTTGCCATTGAGCGTACAAATTCACATTCTCAGGTCTATCCTGTTCCACTTCTGGAGGGTGACCTGCATGAGTGCCTTGATGTCTGATGGGGAGGCTGCACAAATTGTGCCTTCAAAATGGGTGACCCACTTGGCCACTCCAATGCTTTCACTTTGTTCTTCCTTAAGAATGGAGCAGTGAACTAGGAATAGTGTTTGGGGTCATTTTCATGTTGAAAAATTGCCCGACGACCCAGGGTGTGGAGAGAAGCTTTTTTTTATAGCACATCTGTGAGTTCACGATACCATCAATCAAGTACAGTTCTCCCACACCTTCAGCACTCGAACCTTCCCACATAAGAACTCTACCACCCTCCGTGCTTCACTATGGGAATCATGCACTTCTCGCTATACTCCTCCCCCTTGCAACACCATGCATTTTGGGCACCATCAGATGCAGACATATTGACTT
This sequence comes from Heterotis niloticus, assembly GCA_018136845.1. Lineage (NCBI taxonomy): Eukaryota > Metazoa > Chordata > Actinopteri > Osteoglossiformes > Osteoglossidae > Heterotis > Heterotis niloticus. The sequence continues at coordinate 20,572,643 of CM030888.1, forward strand.
TGGTCTCACCGATCCACAGATTAGATTCCCAAAAGTTTTCACCTTTGTTAATATGGGTCTTGGCAAAGGCTAAACAGAGCTTCTAGTGCTTTAGCTTCAGCAGTGGCTTCCTGCATGGATGACAACCATGCATTACACTTCTGTGCAGGCTGTGTCTTACTTTATGAGATGAAGCAGTCATTTGTACCCGTGTCCACTATTGCACAATAAAATAATTGCTCTTCTTAAGTCTTCAGACAATTCTAGCCTCATGTGGTGCCATTGTCACCATTAAGTCTGGGAGTCATTCATCAAAAACAGACTCATATGCTTTTCAAGCCCACCTCAGCAAACTAATTTTGGAATTTTGCTATGAAGTTTTTATGAGGGTGTGCTTATTTTTGCAACATAGCTTTTTATCATTTTGTTACAAACACATACTTTCCTCTTTAGTTTTGACATTTTTCATTGGTAACTGATAAACCAGTGTTGCCGACAGACTACCATCATATAGTTCCTGTCATTATATTTGTTAGCTTTCAGATGGGGGGGTGTTTGTTTTTGCTTTATACTATAAGTACATTATGTTAGTAAGTAACAGCTGGATGCTCCCTGTGTCTCAACCCATGAATGATCTGTTCAGGAGACCAGTTTGGTTACTGCTGTAATTTTTAGTCAATCTCGGCCATTGAAACAGTAAGTCTGGTCTTGCGTGTACCTAAACAAGCAATGGTAAATTTAATGGCTGAAATGCAGAATAGTGCCACGTACAACTGTTTACAGCATACAAAACACAGCAGTATTTGGGGTCAGCCTGTAATTTTTTTCCAAAATGATTTATGCAGACTCTCTTACAGGCTCATGAGAAGCTCCAAGCAGATGTTCTCAGGTACAAAGCCAAGATTGAAGACCTTGAGAAGGAACTCACCCAAAAGGGGCAGGTAACAGCAGACAGATGTACCCTGTTTCAAGTACAGTTGCTGCATCTTTCACTGTATATCAGGCTGGTACAGCAGAATGATTTGTTCTGTGTTCGTTTTCAATGTAGTAAAATTTTAATTCAAGCTAAGGTGAAGTTTTTACCACTCCATACAAATGACTTTTTGTTTGGCCCAGGACTCCAAATGGGTGGAAGAAAAGCAGTCGTTCCTAAGAAGAAACCAGGAGCTTCTTGAAAAGGTCTGTTGTACTGAACTGTCGAATACTCTTTAAAGCACAAGTAGCACTGGAAATGTACTCAGACACATGAACGGTACCTGTTTCCACAGGTCGAGAAGCTTGAAGCAGATATGAGACGCCTACAGCAGGAGTTACAGGACTCCAAGGACCAGAATGAGTTGCTGGAGTTTCGGATCCTCGAGCTGGAGGTGACCTTTTTGTAGTGTGCTCTTTAGTTTGGGTTCATCTTGTATGATGAGTTTTAATGGTGCTCTAAAGTGAAATGAATCTAAGGGAAAAGTAACTGTGAACTGTGCACCTGTGTTTGATGGCCTAGTGTGGCACATGTTGTCTGTCTTCCTTAGTCTCCAGTCTGTGCTGTTCAGTGCTGGACGTTGAAGAGCCAGAACAACTGCATGACAAAATATTTGCAGTATAATTGCTGAAAATTATGTCAGTTAAATAGCTGTGTTTATCAGATGTCACTAGATGTCACTAGGACTGAATAGAAGAATGTGACAACATATGGTTCCGATGTCTGGCCCTACTGACTGAGATGAATTGTGATGACTGTGATGGCATCCTTCATCCTTGTCAGTATGCAAGCAGAAACCGAAAATCAGCAGAGTTGCTTCAGTCAATCCCAGAAGCACTGGATGCATGGAATTCTACATTGTATTAAACCCCTTACGTGTATTGCTGTAGCTCCTTGGATGTAGGTTCTGCCCTTGCAGCACAAAGGTGGCCCACACAGCAGTCCTAGCACTGCTGTCTGATAACTAGGCTGCAGGCCCACACACACACACACACACACACACACACACACACAGAGGATTTCTGCACAGCATGACTGACACACAGACCCATATTCCACTTTGTAGCTGGCCAAGATGAGCACAGAAATAACTCACACAGCCTCAGTAGGGCTGTACCTCACTGTTTTCCACCATTCTTACCAAAATACTGAAAACATGTTTGTCACACAAGGTTTTCCAGAGATTCCCATTTATGTTATTGAAGCACGAACATAGATGATCTCATAACATCACTACATACCTGATCTGTTTCTCCTGTGTAGGAGCGGGAACGACGGTCTCCTCCATTCAACCTTCAGATCCACCCCTTCACAGAGGGTGTCAGTGCCCTGCAGATTTACTGCATGAAAGAGGGGGTGAAGGTAGGCCTTTGCATTGTTCTCACCATCTACTTCTGAGAGCCAAGTGTCTGCTGGGCTGTTCTTTTTACCAAATGATTTATATAGGTTTGGGTTAGGCAGGCTATCAGTAAGAAGGGGGATCACTGGAGACGTGAAGTTTGCGTTGAATGTAGAGAGAACGCATCTGCAGGACGTTGCGCCACTAAGTTGTTGACCTTTATAAAGTGTATTTTGAGGAGGGGAACTGCGATGAAAACTGTTAATTCTTACCAAAGAGGTCATTTTTAAGACAAATTCATTTCGAACAGCGATGGACTCAGGTCTCAGTGGTGCTCATTTTGAAATATGGTTATTGTGTTTTTCTTCTCCTGCTTTCCCAGGACGTCTGCATTCCCGATCTCATTAAGCAGCTGGATATTCTGGGCGATAATGGGGTAGGTTATGTGCAGAATGGTCTGCTTGAAAGCTGGTGAATTCTGTCAAAATGCTATGTTTCACCGAGACTGGATCCACACCAGAAATATTTTGATGGGTGTTTGAAAAAAAAAAACAAGCGTCATACTTGTTCACAAAACCTATTATTAAAACATATAAATGGTAAAACCTGCAAGGTAAACTCGAAGGGATGATGAATCAAAGCAGGTTCTCAGAGAGTTTACTGACACTATGGAAATTCAGCAGGCTGGAAAAGATATAGAAATATACTGCAGCATTATTACTGTCTTAAAACTAATGAAAATGAAATTTATTCTATTAGAATGAAAGCTGATGGCCTCAATAATAAAAATAAAGACAATAGTAATTATAGTAAATGACAATAGCTTAATAAAAGCTATAGTTTAAAGGAACAAATGTTTATAATATCAAATGGAAGGAATCAGTGATGGTGATTTATGAAAAACTTTGGATTTCTTTTAACTCTTTCACTTGAGCATTTCCAGTTTATGCGTTGCTTTTATCATTTTTCCGGTGCTTCCCTTCAGAACTTACGGAACGAAGAGCAAGTAGCCATTATACAAGCCAGCACTGTCCTGTCTTTGGCAGAAAAGGTACATTCACGCCACGTTTTCAATGTTTTTTTGTGTAATCTAACTTGATTTGAGGGGTTCAAAGGACAAATGTTCACGTTTTGTATGGATTTAATATGAACACAATGGGGTATCTGAAGAGTGGAGTAAATTTGGCTAATAAGTATTTATTTCTAAATAACCTGTCTTTCTTGGAGCTGTAGTTGTTCCAAACATTTGTTATCTTAGTGGTTGATTTCTGTGCCAATGTGTGTCACCCCCTAGTGGATCCAGCAGATTGAGGGCACAGAAGCGGCACTGCACCAGAAGATGATGGACTTGGAGCTCGAGATGGTTAGTGAGCAGCCACAGTTAATGTCATTTGGTCATATTGATTAATATTTAATAGCTGGAAATTTATTGTCAATTGCCGAAGCAGTGGACTGGGTTTTAAATTGATACCGGGTTTGACGGACATGAAAGGTGAACAGAAGGTCTTAGTTTTATGTCTCTGGCGGACAAATCACAAGGTATCCCCCTGACCAAGGAAGCACACATATGTACATTTATTATATGGCAGCAATATGTTATTAACTTGAATCAACATCGCAGTCAAGCCTCCTTTAAAATTATTAAAATTCAAAAACGTGATGTCCACCATGTCTTGTTCCCTGTGTTGTGTTACTTCACGATTCACTTTTATGCCTTAGGCACCACACGAGAATGAAACATTGCAAGTAAACAACGGACAGTAAGTAGCAGGAAGTAGTAAAAATTGTTTCATTTTTTTGCACTGGGCTAAGTTTTTTACATAAACAGGCGGCCCCTTTTAGTCCTGCGATCACAATAGCACAATAATAGACATGAGCAGCAACCCCTCAATAGATGGACACAACGCGTTCTTGATTCACGTAAGCTGACAATTTGTCAGTGGAAAATATAAATTTTAAAGGCAGTTAGGTATGTTTAAAGGTTTCTGAAGGTGAGCCCATGGAAACAAACTTTATTTTTCAAGCCACATCACACACAGCCGCTCCCACAGCAGCTATTTACACTCAGATATTATTACACAAATACATACAGTATTTTTTGCTAAATGGATTAGAGGAGACAAAGACACCAAAGTGTCTGCTGTTACCAATTGTCCAACATGACAGTTATAATCTCACCATTCATCACCTCCTTCTGCACTTAATACACTTTTTATGTTAAAAAACTATAACTATTTACACGCATACTGTATATGCATGTTTAGCAGCAAGGCATGATGGGAGAGCCAGAGGTCTGTAAGGCTTGGAGTGAAAGTCTGCATTTCCCATAACCCAGAGGTTTGTGGCAGAGAGTGTATTGAGACGGTAACTTTTATATGCATTCTCTGAATTTCTTTTTATGACACAAACATATGAATTTTACATGGTGCCAGAACATTGCTAGCTGCTCTTGGGATGGTGGATCTGACCCATCATTCTTGGTTGCATACTGTATGTCTTGTTTTAGTTACTTTTAATAAATGTTTTGCTGTACAGATGGTCCCCGACCTACGATGGGGTTACGTTCCAATAAACCCATCGTAAGTCAAAAATGCATTTAATACACCTATCCTACTGTCATGCCAGTGCCTGTGGCTGCTTCAGCAACAGAACGTAGGCGGTCTCCTAGTGTAGCCTAGCGTACCTTAAAAATCATTACGGACTCGTCGCTTTCAGAAGACACAGACACAGATGGGCATTTCGGAGACATGATGGATGCACAAAACAGAACGTAGATACAGCGGAGGGGAATCCAAAAAAACGCTGGCAACACAGAACGTTGCAGAATATCGTTTGTATACACTAGCGTCCACATGGCAGACAGAGATGTGGATTGCTGCCGCTGCCCAGCATCATGAGAGTATCGGACTGAATATCGCATGCCAGGGGGAAAAAAATCAAAATTCAAAATTCGAAGTACGGTTTCTACTGAATGTGCATCGCTATTGCACCATTGCAAAGTCAAAAAAAATTGTAAGTTGGGCCATTGTAACTCGGGGACCATCTGTATTGTGCTAAGTCTCCATGAGTTTTTCTATTTATTTACATGTGACATTTGGTTGTTGACTCCCTAGGGAGAACTAAGGGTTTTTGTGTCTGTTCTGTTATTTGTGGTACAGGAATAAAAGGCAAGCATGAGTAGGTAATATTGTCGTGCGTTTTGTGTGTGAAGTTTTAGTTTATTGTTGCAGGGGCAATGTTAGCAAATCAAAATTACAGCACTAAATATTTGTTTGTTATAGGAAGCATTCGTAGATTGAGTGTTTGTAAATTTAGGGATGACTGCAGCTCTCTTCCTTGACCACAGAATTTTCAGAAAAAGATTCTGATATAACTAATATTTTAAAAATGTTGACTAAAATCCTGAGAAATCCAGAAGATCCTGAAAACCGCCACCATTGTTCTTCTCCATGTTTCCCCATGAGTGCCTTTTAGTGCCAAGAAGTGGGAAGAAGCTGAAACTCAGGCCATTTTCACACTGCAGCAGAGAAAGAAAAAGCCGCAAAAAACATACATCAAAAGATTAATAAACAAACATGGAAATGTGCATGGATCTTAAATTCAAAAGCTTGATTCTTACAGTGCAAAATACCTGTATTGTACAGTGATTTAATGATTCTTCATATACATTTACCTCATACACAAACTTTAATTCATTTGTTGTGAATTCGTCTGGGTAAGAGTATTTGCCAGGCAAATAAACGTTTGTGTGAATGCACATGAGTGTGATACAGTGAATATTTAGTGATTTAGGAGTCTATGACTTTGTCTTGGACATCAGTATCTTGGACTCTTCTGTTTTGTGAAATTTGGGTTTTCAACTAAAGGACTTCATTCTTTATAAAACTAAAGAAACTAGACAATAAAACCATTCTTCATTACTGGAAGGAAGCTCCTCCTAAGAATGCTGTTGTTCACAGGAGATGTTCTGCAAGCAGAAGGGCTATCTGGAGGAAGAACTGGACTACAGGAAGCAGGCCCTCGATCAAGCATACATGGTGAATAGCATCCTCTTTTTGTCTCTGCACTTTTTCCTTGCTGTCTCTTAGAAGAATAAACAAGGTCACAAGGTTTTCGCAAGCCATTACTGTATAGCTACGTAATCGAAATGGGATTTGGTACAAGTAGTGGTCCAAATGAACTAAGAAGCTATGTGATAACTGATTTCTGAAAAAGAAAGATTGCCTTAAGCTACCAGCCCAGCTTTTAGGTGTCAGTGCCCTGCTGCTTTGGTAAATGTGGCATAGGACGTGGACTTTATTCTTCACTAAAGGATGTCTGTATTGCCTGAGCTCTCAGTCACAGCACAATTTTGACCTTCATCCGCCAGCAAATCCAGGAGCTGGAAGCCACGCTGTACAATGCCCTGCAGCACGACTCGGCCGTCAAGTACGGCGAGCCACTGAACGATGGGCAGAAGGACGAACTGCGCGCTGCTGTGGAAAAGCTGCGCAGGCAAATGCTGAGGAAGAGCCGCGAGTACGACTGCCAGGTCCTGCAAGAGCGTATGGAGCTGCTGCACCAGGCCTACCAGGTACTGCACAGTGCACACCAGCTGCTTACACGGACAAATCGGCGCTCGGCGTGTTCGCTTGTGCAGGGCAAAGACAAAAACTACAGGTCTGTACATGTACTGAGCAGATCACCTAAACCCATCAGGAATCAACACCCGAACAAATGCACAACCTCTGCAAGCATCATTTGCAAAAGTTAACGTATACACACGTGCTCTCGTGCACAAATCTATACCGACTGGTGCGCTGTACATACCATACCTGTTTGTTTTTATTTATGTTTAGTTATGTATTTATTTATGTTTACTTTACGTACACACTTTGCTAGCTGAGCTGGATATGAGCGATACTTTCAGAGAGGCTCCAGGCTTATTAATGGGTGAGTTTTGTCTGGTTTTTCACCTGCACGCACAACCGAGCTGACAGAAACAGGTACAATTGACACACTGATATTTTCACAAGCAGGAACAAAAACAGATCAGAATCACTGGATCCTGGAGTCTGTGAAATAACAACAAATAGACTGTAAGATTGACAAAATTGTTGGCTAAAGCTGTATTTTAATACCACACAAAGGACAAGAGCTGTGGAGAACGTAGCACTTGCTGAAAACATTGCATGTTCAGCAATATATACAGGATATTGTTATATATTTTGGGGGGAAGAGAGCAGTGTGTGTGAATAAGAGTGTTTGTGGTGTGTGGAATGTGGCAAGTAGTCACTATGTATGGTGTGATGATGATGGTGTCTGATATTCACATAAAGACAGCTGGTATAACCACACTGTACAATCCAATGTACAAGTGTTCACCAGCCCACATTAATAGAAAAAGTGGTTGTTGGTGCAAATTCAAAGCAGCTGTTCACCTCTATTCATCATTTAACCCCTTGTTTTTTATTAGCAAGTACATATCACATAAAGTACAGTACCTACGTTTTTTTGTGCCCAGGTCCTGGCACATGATGGCTCTGATATAGCTCACACTCCATATCAATATTCCTGTGCCCTGTGAAAGAGTGTACCAGTAAGCCATTTCTGGTATCTACAGAAAGTAGAATGTAAACCAAGCCTTCAGTTAATTTTTTTTATGTTAATTCCCATAATCTCATTGATCTCATAAACCAGTTAACAGTACACATTATTGTGGCAGTGCACACAGTTATGCTCAATATACTTCATTCTAATACACACTGCTGCATTTTTGTTGTTGTTGAACACCGCGACATACTGACAGTAAGAATGTACAGTTCCTGTACTGTAGTTTATGCACCAAGAAGCAGAATACGCTGGCAGAATATCACATCACTAATTTATTCAGGAAAGCGCACTGCAGCGAGTCCTTCCAGCTATAGATGTGTGAGTTATGATCACAGAAAACTCTCTTGGTTAAACCTGGGTAAGGATTTGGATATTCTGTATCATCTTTTTTATATTTATCTATCTTTTTATTTAGCAGTTCATTTTATTTTTATCTATCTTTCATTTTTATATTGTTCATATTTTCATATTCATTTATGTGTGGTTACTTTTGTATCTATTAACTACACTGTGGTCCAGGAGGAGCTTCGTTTCATTTCATTCTCCCTTGTACACCAATACTGTAAGACCGGATTGGTTTGGATCCCAAGATAACACACACACACACACACACAAATAAATAATAGCGTAATCTAGTATCTACTGCTATATATTATTATGACTGGTTTTCAGTGCAAGTGCTCCTGGGGGCCACTGTATAAACAGAAGGATTAAATAGTGACAAATAAAGAAATACTTCTAGTACATGTTATTCTTTTAATCTGTGTTTATGCTGCTATCTACAATGTGAAACAGAACTACTGTATGTAAAATTTAACAAATACACAAATGTGACACTTTTCTACTACACTGTACTGAGTTGCAATCTATCATGTTGACAATAGAGGGCGATCTTGTGTTGGAATGTAATGGGTGGTGACATAAAGAGTTATCCTGTCTTTTATTTGTATCTGTAACTAATTTGCCCAAATATAAATCACCAGTGTTTCATTGCTACAAAAAGATACTTTGGGAAGAAAGCAAAGTGTCATTTGCTGATGCCGTATCACGTTGCTTTCTGCAACGGAATGCCGTAATGCGCCTTGAGCTGGCTTGCATCCTGAAGGATTTATAGTTGCTTGTAACATAATTATGAAAGCAGAACAGAAGTAAATTTATGTGCTTTTTTGCCTTGTAGAGAATCCGCGACCTAGAAGATAAAACGGATATTCAAAAGAGACAAATCAAGGACTTGGAAGAGAAGGTAAGTTTCTGTAAGAAAGTATGGATGTGTAACCTCAGCACAGCACTTAATGTCATTTCCATCTGTGCAATTTCCTGCTCTGTTATTGAATAAAACTGTGAGTAAACTTTCTGTAAAAGTCACATATCAGCAACAACAGCAGCAATAATTATTTGGGTTTCCTCTATCTACTTCAGTTTCCTCGCACAGTCCAAAGATGTGTGTTTCAGGTGAATTGGTGACTCTAAATTACTTTTAGTGTGTATATACTGTATAAGTGAATGAGTGTATGATTTCCTTGTCCCTTGGCATGCGCTCCAGACCACCACGGCACTGCACTGGATAAGCAGTAATTAATAAAAGATGATTAGTTATAATAATAATAATAATAATAATAATAATAATAATAATAATAATAATAATAATAATAATAAATTCATATCAAACATGTAGTGCTAACAAAAGGTCTCGTACTGTAAAGAGGATCCCACTACCTACCTAATCTTCATCCTAAGCCCCGTTTTACCTTATACTAGCCCACAAACACCACGGCAGCCCCACAGTCAACCCACAGCAAGCCTATCTAGGCACTATGCAATGGCATATATCTCCCTAAAACTGATCGTAGTGAACTACAAATCTACACAAGGCATAGCGAAGTGATGGTGCAGTATCTCATCGGGGTTGTCAAGTGGGCGCCTTATTGTTTGTTTTATCGAGTTAGGCCCACAACACCTCTAGAAGGCTCAACCACAGAGTTCAGGCATCCCAGAACTGCTCCCCTCCACCACTCCTCGCACCACTGTGCTACCGAGCAACACAACGCAATGCAACGCATACTATTCGCCTTTGCAACCCCCTCTAACAACACGCTCACTGCCCATTCTGTTACTCACTACTTGTGCAGAAGAAGCTCCTTTCCTACCTTCTTTATCACTCCATTAAATCTACGCTTCCCAGGTGCTGGTTTGTAATGTCAGTGCAGCAGTATTTTGTGAATAAAATACGTATGACAGCAGATCATCTCTGTTGATCTCACTGGATGCAGCCCTAGCTCAGCAACACACTGTGAGGCTGTGGCCCGTGAGAGACGTCAAGCCATTAAAGATCACCCTATGCTGTCTGCTTCTACGTTGCGTGGACAGCTGGGCATGTGAAAGTCGCACTGCTGTACAGAAAAGGAAAAAAAAAAACACGTCAGCCTTTTTAACATTTGTTCAACCCTGCTTTGCAACAGAACTGCTCATATCTAATGACAGCAAAGGTTTTTAAACTACCAGATAAAATGCTCACTCACGTCAGTGAATGTGCAGGTAGGCGCGTTGTTTTGTAAGCAGCACTGTTCATCGCTCTGCCCCAAAATGCACTTTTTTTTTTAAAATCAAAACTCTTTGTAAGGCTGTCCCCTTGACTGATGCCAGCTGTCTCTATTCCTATTCTTGCAGTTTCTCTTTCTGTTCTTGTTCTTCTCTCTCGCCTTCATCCTTTGGCCCTGATGTCTCGTGACAAACCCCCTGCATAGGTGAGTAGTTTTGGGGGTGCTCCGGAAAAACTTATCTTCTTTATGGTCTATGAAGCTGCGTGTTAAAAGTAAATTAAAAAAAGAAATAATTTCTTTAGCTTTTGCAGATAAAATAATATAGCATTGCATTATGCAGTGGTTTCATCTGCTTTTATGTAATGTGAGAAAATTGCAGCTGGACTGTAGCTGCGCCACTGCCTTGTCCATGTATTCAGGTGTAATTTTTCAACGCAGCTGAATTTTTGCCCATTGCAGTCTCTTCTGTCGCATAGTGGAGTCCCCACCACACACACTTGAAGCTGCCATGTTTTCCTCCTCCTTCTCAGTCTGCAGATCGGGGTTTTTGCAGAGAACAGCCATCGTGTTTCTCCTGTGGAGTCAAGGCCTCACAAGTTCTGCAGAAAATGTTTCTTCTCCTCAAGTGTATCTGAAATGGGGCGTCTGCAGGCTTTCTGTATATTCCCTTGAAGGCCCAGGCCAGGATTGTGTGAGATGCTGTTTTGGACCGGGCATGCCGTAGTGCGCGGTGAGAAACTTGTTGATTGGAAAGGTCCTTCTGGCCCGCAAGTGAATTTTGTCGCATCTGGAGATCAGGTCAAAACCAGAATGAGGAGGACCTTATCTCTGCCGTGCAGGGGAATGCCGTGCCGCATGCTGGATGACTCTGAAAAGAGGAACGGCAGGCTTTGTTAGTGGGGCTGCTTTCGCCCACTTACCGGACCCCCATTAGGGCAGCTCACAGTGGATGCTCCACTCCCACACCCACGTTCCCTGTTCTCCCTTTCTCTGTCTCTCTTTCTCGGGATCCGTCACACATCTGCTGGGATAAGGGGTCCGCACTCAGGACGTAGAGATGACAACGGGATGATTGTAACGGCCATTGTTCACTGGACTCTATGCAGTCCGGCCTGGTGTGGAACGTGCGAGCGAGGGAGGGCGGGTGTGTGTGTGTGGGGGGGAGGAAGAGTGAGAACACACTCTTTAATTTTCTCGCAACCTCCTATTTTCTTTGATCGATTTTCTGTACAAAATCCCAAGTTCCTCAGCCACTACAGTGTTTTTTTAGAATGAAAAATGAAGACTGAGTGGATCATCCAATTTCCATGTTTTTTTGTTATTTATATCCTTACAAGCTCTAAGCCATGACAAGCGACCACCTTCAAACTGCTATGTATATACATGTTGGTTGATATGCATTTATGGACTCATACTGTGTTTGCTTTTAACTTAAGACCTTCTACTTGCCTTTCTGTGAATAGTCCCCCCCACCCCATACGCAGCTTGAACAGTAGTGCCACACAACAGTTTGTAACTTTAAGAAATATGAACCGGTGTGTCCTGTGATGACAGCTGCCAAATGAATTTTTGAATGTATATAAATCCAAAAATATCCCTCCTTTCCCCTTGTCCTTTACTCATTTGTACTCAAGCAGATCAAGTACTCTTTACCAGCAGGAGTCACACTACCGCGTGTGGCATAATAGCTCAGACACCCTTTAATATCCCCTGCGATGAACCTGTAAATACGTCTGACCTTTTTCTTAATGTTGTCTCAGTAAAATGAGCAGAAGTACCACCATACTTGCGACCTGGTCTTTGCTCTTCTTTTTATACACTTTTCCTGCTACAATATTGTCCTGCAAGGCAATAGGGTTCTTTCCTTTCTCCCAGGGGGAAATAAGAGAAGGATGTTGTAGCCCCTATCAAGATGTGCACCCATCCTTTCACCCCGGATTTGTTTTCACTTTTGCAGTTTGGCCAAATCCCACAATTCCCAGTAGCATTCACAACGTGTTGACCTACAGCGATGAGTGCCCCCCCCTTTCTTCCCAATAACAGGAGTCAAGGCATTTTACTGCATACACCTCAGTTTGTGTTAAAGAGAACGAATGTGAACCACCTTGACCTCTGACTGAGTTCAGTTGTAATACACTAAAAATTGCCTTAAACAAGTTATTCCTTACATTTGATCGATCCATGTATTTATTTGATCTTTAGCATGGTGCGTGCTAGGAATGTGGCGTTCTGCATCTGTGAGATGATTTGGTCTTTTTTTTTTTTTTAAATTTGTTTTTTTTTTTTTGTTTTTGTAACTTCTGTCTTCCAGAAGAATTTTACTTTGCGCTCATCCTTTTTTGTAGCATATACAGCAAAAAAGGATGACAATAAAAATGAAAGTTCTTTACCATAAGTTACCTTGTGTATTATTTTGTCCAAATGCCGATTCATTACATGGATTTGTAGTGCCAGGATATGGAAATGGAATTCTCCTGCGGCCGCTAAAACGGGGACTTTGTGACACAGTGAATTGGATGCATCACAAGACATTTATTTTGCATACTTTTTGTTTCACTTATCCTAGAGACTCTGAAACTAAATATAATTTACTAATATGTACATACACACGTGTATATACAGTATGTATATATAGACCTTATTTTACATAAATCGTATTTTATATACTGTATAAAGATCTATATCTTGGAGTCTAAAACTAAATATAATTTATTAAAAATGCAGTTTATATGTAAATGTGAATGTGCCTACACATCAATCCCAGCCTACAGTGCGATTTATGATCATAGTTTTTGGGTAAAGTTCTCTGCTAAAAGGTTGAACACCTCACTGTATCACAGTAACTGCTTCGTGATTGTTTAGTGTTAAAATTTAAAACTCGGTACATATGAACAACTCTGCAGTATTTTTGTAAATATGATAAATATAAAAATCAATATAATAAGTGAGAGTACAGTACAGTTTTGACAGTACGCCACCGTACTGTACATGAACACTGTGTGCATACTGATGCGCAACAGAGGGAAGCGGTCCACTGAGGGGGGCTAATGGCACCTTCCTCAGATCTCCCATCGCGACTTAGGGGACAGCAGCAGCGGGTCACCGCGACGGTGAATGACATCATGGCCAGAGGTCCTGATCGGGCCGTCAGGCTGTTTTCTGAACAACTTTAATTAGGTCATTGATTTCCAATGGAGTCCGGATCCCTTCATGTCATCTGGCTGAAGCGAAACATTTTCTATTTTCCAATAATAACAGCCAGTTTAACCCTTCGCTCCATTAAAACCATTTTGGAGGAAGTGACCTTCAGAAACGGATATCTGAATACGCTCGCCTTCTCAAGACACCGTGTAGAAGCTGTGCTTTAATGTGAGAACCCTTATTTGCTCCAGCAGAGTGGCGTGAAGCGGATGCCAAGAATGGATGTTTTTGTGGTGCCACAACAATAAGTGTTCTTCACAAATGATGCTACCCATGCCCAACTGTTAAACAGCAAAGCAAGGTCACCGGTGTGCAAAATTCCTTCTTCTTAAACTGGATGCATTTCCTCATTCACTTCATTTTCAGCACCAGAGTACTGTGCTGTAACTTTATTTCTGCACCGTGAAACTTGCCTTGTTGCCCATTAGGTTTTGTTAATGATAATTTTGCATGCAATTTCAAGCATACCTGTGCCATTTGGGTTTAGTTTTGAATACAGCTCAGCCTGTGTGGAGTTCTCCCTGTGTCTGCATGGGTTGTCCTCTGGCTGCTCCTGTTTCCGCCCACGGTGCACATGTTTTTCAAGATTATAAGTCGCTGTAAATTGCTTGTAGTCTGTGACTGTGCATATGTGAGCTGTCTGTGACTGACTGGCATTCCACCCAGGGTCTAGCTTCACAGCCTGGTGTCCTATGAGTCCAAGATAGGCTCCAAACACCGTAATCCTGGCCAGGATAAAGCAGTTAAGGATAATGAATGAATAGCTAGATATTATGTGGAAATACAAAAGAAAAAGTGTAACGTATACCTGGTGCCATCACAGGAAGCAGCCTGCTGGCACATACTAGCAGTAATACCTTACTGTAATGGTGGATGTAACTGTAAGTCTTTCTGGATAAACCAGGCAATGAAACAATAGTCATCGAGCAGGAAATGAGAGCTTACAAATGACCTAATGCAGCTGCTCAGCTACTGAACACAGAGGAAATGAAATACAACTTGTGTAAGCTGCATGGTGGTGGTGTGTGTGTATGGGGAGGGTGGGGTCAGTGGAATCATGGTGCTGTTCAGTCCTCGGTACAATGTCGGACCTTTGAGTCTATAATTTCATTTTCAGGCCATAACTCGATTTCATTCTTTCATCGCAGACGGAAGGAGCTGGAACAGCAAGGCACCCTGTGAATAGGCTCTGTTATTTATTCATGCAGTTTCTACCCTCTGTGACAATGGGCTGGCAGATCAATCACCATTTAAACATTGATTCCCACTCTTTCCAGTTTCCTGCTTAGCGGTCCCCCTGAGGTCAGGTACCACAACGTTAATTGTTCACGCCCCTTGGACCCTTTCCATAGTGCTCCATCCATAGCTGACCCGCATAGCATTATTTATTTACCAGTATTTTTCCTGCAGCGGCTTCTTGTTTCGCATGCATTCAACAAAGAAAAAATCTTTAAGTCTTGGTTGTACTCCTACAACGTCAGTTGTCCTTCTATGAATGTTTTCGTCAAATGTACATGTGAATTTATTTGAAACGAAAATGGATATGAAATTTTATGAAATGCTTTGGTTATTGAAGTATATTAGCAACAGAAGAGATGTGTTTATATCTAAGACAGGAGACCTCTTTGCCTTAGGGACACTTACAGAAGGTACCGGAAACCATTTTTAAAGATGCTGTAGCAGGCAGTCACAGCCAAGACTGTAATGCGAGTCTTTAATGCAGATTGAAAGACTTCTGCAAGGCAGGATGGACATGGTGACATCCCACAGGCATTCACTAATAGTTTTTAATAATTCATGTCATAATATTGTCTGCTTTGATTTGTAATCTAAAACAGTCGATTTTAAAAAATACAGCGTAATGCTGAAAGAAATGCTGATAAGAAAAGAAAACCAACTTGCTGAGGATAGTTTGTAGCTAGGACATGCTGTACATACTGGATGCAATTATTAAATATAGAGATTACTACACGGCATTATTTTTTGTCTGTTATATACAGTATCTAGGACTGGTAAGGAAAAGGGAAAAATTCATAAAATTTGTCAGTCTTATGCTTTAACATCCTGTATTTGTGACAGTACTGATGTAGCGGAATAAATCCGATTTCTTGTTTAGCAGCGCCGGATTCCAAGGCAACGAAATAAACCAAACTTTTAGCGCTACAGCGGTTTTATGTTATTTCCAAGCCAACACTGATACTATACTTTAACTACAAATATAAAAGCAGCTCACATAAACAGTCCAGACCCGTGTATTGAATTGAATTGTTGCTGTCAAAAGTTGCCGTGCTGCAGGCTCAATTTTCTTATTTGGGCTCGTATCTCTGAAGTAAGTGCTTTAGAAGGTTAGGTTCATCTGGTCAAATGAAGATGTCGGCCATATGCTGCTATTTTTAAAAAAATCAGACAAATAACTTTCTTGTGTTTAGTCTTAACCCAAGATAGCACTTGATCAGCTGATCCTGTTCAAGTGGTAAAGGAATGGGGATGCTAAAGGTTATATCTACTGCTTGCATCTCCACTCCTCTAAGGGTTGCGTGACTGCAACAGCAAATGTTCTGGTCAGAACCTTAAAAAAGTACATTAACACTTGCTATGCTCCGAAGCTTGCCTATACGTCTCCTGCATATGTTTGGATTTGCTGGAAGATAGATGCCTGACATTGAAGTAATTGCGTTTCCATCCCCTGGATGACTTCATCCTCCTTCCGTTTGCCATTCAGTTCCAGAAAGTAAGTGAGTGGCGTGCGGATTGGGTAGCCTGCCGCTGTGAGCCAGCGAAGGAGCAGTGTACAGTTTCAGCCGCAGTGTGAACGTGTCCCTGCTGCTGTCCAAGCCCGCGGCGCTCTAACCGTGTCCATGCAACAGCAGACCTGTTCTTCCTTACAGATCAGCTTTTTATATGGGTTTGAAAAACAGTGTAAGGGTATAAAAGGTATATTGTGCCTTGGGGCTCAGAAATTTCTTAGTTTTTCTAACTTGTCTCAACATCCATCAATGACTCTTTGTCCATCTATTGCTACGATGTGCCGCAAACCTTGGAAATTGTGCCATTTCATTCACTGCAGAGCATTTTCAAATTCTTTTGTCACATGCTATTGATATTAATGCTTACCTTTTAACTGACTGCACACTTTGTTATGTAAGCGGAACCTTGTGGTGACCCTGCTGACACTTTCATATCTGTCTTTGTCCTGTGTGGCTCCTTACTAGCATTATAACGCCACGTCTGCCTACAGAAGCTCCAGAGCTCCAGTTCTTCTGCCAGTTAAATGAGATGATGATGTGAGTAGAGAGGGGCAGCAGTTTTATATAAAGACTACAGATTCCAACACATATAACCCCTGAGTGAGTGAGTGAATTTGAGTGAGTGAGTGAATGAGTGAGCAAATGTGTAAGTGAATGTGAGTGAGTGAGTGAGTGAGTGAGAGTATATGGTTCCTCCTCAGTGTTACAATTAAAGCCACTGTACATCTTCAGACTCGGTGAGCAGTTGTCTGCAAACTGTATCTAATGTATGTGTGGAATGCAAAGGGTTCCAATGCCCCACATTACAGCTCCGTGCATGGAAACAAATGCCAAAGACTCACGGGATCCTCACCGCCAGCCCATTCATATACCAGCATACAGTAGGGTTGTAGAGTTGTATGGTAGGGCCCATGGTGCTACACTCAGGCAGTTAAACATAGGACAACATAAAATGCAGAAAATGATATCACAGTACTAAAAATAAGAATAATTATAAAAGTACACAGTTGAACTCAAGACAGTGGCTGAGGTAACGGTTGTGTATACTAGCAGCAGTGTACAGTGTTTATAAAGTACAGTACAGAACAGTTTTACAAAGTGACTGTGCATATAAACCCTAGTTTTGGGGGGAGGGGCATGCCATTAAGGGCATGGGCTGCTCAGGGGAGCACTTCAGACACTGGGGCTGCGAGGGGGGCGACAGGGAGCGGCCTGACTGCCTGGGGAAAGAAAATGTTGCTGTGTCTGGCAGTGATGTTCCGGTACCTTCTGCCAGACGGCAGGTGGATGAACAGTCCGTGGGAGGGGTGGGCGGGATCTGCAACAATGCTAGCTGCTCAGCAGATGCAGTTTTTTAAACAGTTCAGCGATGGTCGGAAGAGAGGCCCCAATGATCCTCTCAGCTGTCCTCGGTATCTGCTGCAACACTGCAGTTCTCAAACCAAAGACTCTCTTACAAGGGAAAAAAGTAAAGGTACAATAAAAATCTATGAAGGTGGAGTTGGTATTAAAGTTAGCTTGTTTAGAATCGGTGGTGGATCATTTCAATAAAATGTTAGGCCCACATTAAAATGTGACTTCCGAACGACAGATTGACAGGTTCAAACCTATCGATCCCCATGGACCTATAAGTCAGACTTTGCATCTTGGATAAAAGCATCAGTTCCGAGGAAATGAAGTGACCGATTCGAATCGGCTCATTTTAAATACGATTTAAGCGAATGTCCAAATGTTGCTTTTCTGCGGATTTCTGAGATAGAAGAAGGTCACAGGCCCAGTGACGGCGCTGCGTGTATGTATGTGAACGACCGTATTGTTACCTCTGTGTGTGTCCGAGTGAGTGAGTGTGTGTGTGTGTGTCAGCACCCTGTCCGTCTATCTGCCGCGTTGTGCTGACTGGACTCTTGTCTTTCCGCCGTGCTGTCACCTCAACGCCAAGCGCAGGGTGCCTTCCTGAAAGACACAGCACAGCTATTCTCATCATAAACTTCTGGTTATTCCATTTATTAATTTATTGATGTTCTGAAGCATATTCGGTGGTGGTGGGGGGGCGGGGGTATTATTAAAGGGCCTTAATAGACAGTCACTGCCTTCACTTATGGAGCAGGTGCACAGAAGCAAAGCATCTGCTTTTATTTTTCTGGATCCAAGTAATCTGGCCCTGTTTCTTTTTTTGGAGTCGAAATGAAAAATGAAAAACATTCTGGTTAACGCGTGAAAATTATTATTTAATCTTTCCCGAGATATCATTTCTGTAACTTTTTGCGTACCGTTCATCTAAAGCAACAGAATAAAGTGGGGCAGCATGAAACAAAACTTGAACTTTGCGAAATGTTACTTGCTGAAAAGTGCTTTTTGGTAAGGGGGTTTGGTTGAGAAACTGGTTCACAGCATGATCTGAAATTCGACAGAATATAGACTCATTCGCATGGCAGAGGGTATTCTTGTCTCAACCATGAGGCTGCTTTGCTTATTTCTTAGAGGCGCCAGCTCTCCCGTTGGTGCGCTTGTGCTCTTGCGCCGTTGGAAGTGTCTGTTTCCGCGATGCGTGCCCGTGGCTGTGCTCCCCCCTGGGGACGGGCGACCGCCGTCCGCCGGGCCGGACACCAGGGAGGGGCGGCACAGCGGGCACCGTGACTCCTGGTTGTCATGGGACCGCGGACAGCGCTGCCGCCCCCGGTTCTCACGCCACCCCCCTCGCGGTGCTGTGCGGCCAGGACACAGAAGAGCGCGCTCCTTCCCTGCGAGCCTCGGCACAGATCATGGCCGATCGCAGGCGCCACTGGGACGAGGAGGACGAGCTGCCGGTGTACCTGGCCCGGCCGGGCACCACGGACCCGGTGCCCCGGCACAAGTTCGGCGGCATGTTCTGCAGCGTGGAGGGCGCCTATGAAAGCAAGAGCATCGACTTCGAGGCGCTGAGCGTCGGACAGCGGAGCTGCCGCGGCGCCGCCAAAACCCGGAGCCCGCAGGGAGGGCAGCCGGGGTCGGAGCCGGGTCCTGGGACGCCGCCTGGGCACCAGGGCATCGACATACGCGCCAGTGCGGGGAAGGAGGTCCTGCAGAACCTGGACGACCTCAAGGTAAGCGACCGCCACCATGGCATCAGCTGGGCTACTGCAGAAAACAAAGTTTGCGATCTCTGGAAAAGCAAAATAAAATTGTGACGGATTGCCAAGTGTCCGGTAAGGGAGATCAAACGGATCAAGTCGGACGTTTTCATTTATTTATTTATTTATTTATTTATTTATTTATCCCCCCCCCCCCCCCCCCGCATCTTCCACAGTAAGTTTTCAGACGTGGAGTTTATAGTCTTAAGCTCGGGATCTGAAACGAGCGCAAACGTGTGAGTTTGTGCTTCTGTTTAAAATATTTGTGCCACGAAGGTGCGTCTTTTTGCGGGGACCAGCGGGCGTTTATTTGTCCTGAGCGCGTTTGCTGGAATGCGAAGGAGCTTAGGGACGTCGCTCCGCGGTTTCAGGTTATTTCTGCATCGTTTTTTGACTCCAAAAAAAAAAAAAAAATGTCACCTCCGTTCCAGAAACTTGCGGAAAATGTCCAGCAGCTGGGTGACGTGATGCTGGTGTCGCACGGACAGAACCAGCAGGCCACCCGCTGCAGGTATTTCGCTAAATAATTCAGACCACTTTAAGACGTAAGTAAAAAATTAAAGAGGCAGCCTCCTTGCAGACTGGGGAAGTGACAGCTGGTTCTCCACCTCCTTCAGCCTGGGGTCCAGCTGCCCTCTCCTTTGAGCCACTATCCAAAAAAATCACTTTAAATAATTTGGAAATATTCAGTAGGTATGGACTTCAGACGCAGCGTTGCTTGGGGTTGTGCCTTTTGTCCATTAGATTTTTGCTTGAAAACTGCAAAAGTTAAAAGTGTAGCTGTTCCTTCAAATAATCTTACTGTTTAAAATATTAATGACAATACTCAGTATTACCGGAATGGGCTGCTTTCATTTAACACGACTATTGAGTTATTACATGGAAATATTGCGTATCTTCCCCCAAAATGCACCCTACTTCAATGGAAGGAATGTGCTCTGCTCAAGTTTTCATAATAAGAAGGCCTTAGAAATGAAACTGAGTAAGGCCCAGTCAAATAACTGAACTTTTTTCTCAGACGCAAGTGGCAACATGCAGTCAGAATTTTTGTGCCTGTTGTCCTGTGAATACTAAAGCTATTTTTTGCCATTTTGAACCTTGCTGTATTTCCTGATGATGCATTCCTTAACATATAATAATAATTAAAAAAAAAAAAAAACAAAGAATAGCTGAAACCAATTTTTACCCAAAAGTACATATGATGCAAAAAATGTATGACCTAAAACTCATATTTTTATTTGGCAGCAGATGTGTTTTAATTGGCTGTTACCCGCCGCCATCCAGGTTAAAAAGGTGCAGTGATGGATGGTAAAAAGTAATGACAAATTATGCAGTGACCAAACTCTTTTACCATTAAAGTGGTTGCACTGAGTACATAAGCATTGTTAGTGCTGTCAGACAAGCAGACTCCACAGAGAGTGACACACAATGGTTGTACTCAAGTGGAAGAGAATAAACTAAAATACATCCCCACGTTTACTACCCTTCCATCACTTATGTATACAGTGCTGTGTGTGTGTGTGTGTGTGTGATGTATAATTTCTTATCCATTTTTACATTTTCATTTGCTCACATATAACAATCACTGGCTGAAACACATGGGTGACACTGACAGCAATGTACGTGCTGGCCATAATGACATGCACACAGTAAAAAGAAATTATATCTCACTAAACTTCTAAACCTGTTGAATTCCGTACATTTTTGTGTGCCTGTATATGTGTGTGTAAGAGAACGAATATGTGTCAACATATATGTGCATATATGTATATCGCAAGTGCCGACTTATGTCCAGAAAGTAATAATAAATGACTGTATATTTTACCAAATGCTCTTTATATGTTAAAAAGGAGTGTATGCATGCGTGTGTGTGTGTGTGTGTGTGTGTGTGTGTGTGTGTGTGTGTGTGTGTGAAGTGAATCCTGGTTTTCTGTGCCACTCTGCTTATGTCTGTTAGTATATACATGGGTGACAGAGGATGGTCAGGTGAAATGGTTTACTGAGCTGTAACGCTGTACATGGGACCAGAAAGCACTGTGGCCTATTATATTTACATTTATTTATTTTATTTAGTCTCTGAAGCTTTCTCCAAAGCAAGTTATAATCATTTATTGGTACATTATGTACAGCTGTGTGATTTTTACTAGTACAATTCGGAACAAGTACCCTGCTCAAGAGTGCTTCAGAAGGAGTTTGGGTTCTAATCCAGGCGTTTTAAGTGGAAGATACCAGTTGCAAACACCTTTCACATCTATTGCCAAACATTCATGTAAACATCATTTGACTATCACACAGAAATACGCAGATTGAGCATAATATGATTAAAAAATGAGGAAAAAGACAGAGAAGCGGTGCTGGTTCAGTAATCCTGTGGTTTAATGCCTCGGTTTAGTATACTGGAAAGCTCTAAGTAGAAAGTAAGGGATAAACTCAGGTGTGTAGTTTGCCTGTATTTTTGCTGTGAATTAAACACTACTACAGAACACTACCCAGATTTAAGGACTTCTTTAACCGTCCATGTACAAGGGCAAAATTCTGTGCTGCTCTAAAAACTGACTTGTACTGGACTGTCAATCTAAATACCAAGGCCTTAAACTGAACACCGTGGTATTTCCATTTGTGAAACATGGTTCTACTTTTATGTCTTCTTAGCTTGAAATATAGCAACTTGAAACCATGTTGGCCAGGCTTAATTTATTTTCATTGCCTTAAAATATTCTAGGAATGTTGTTATTTGCCTTTCCTGCATAATGTTAATACAGATCTATCTGTCAGTACAAATTTTGTAGCTGCGCTATATATGACAAGCCAGATAAAAAAGTTTGGATAAATATTTCACAGCAAGTTTTTACGCTTAGTTTAGCCAGATTTAATAACAGCCCTTTACTCTTCTGCCTGCTGAGATGGAGTCTGTACAGTTCCACACGTTACAATTACACTCGCCTTCTGTCAGCTTTAGTGCAATATTCACCTATGATTTATGGTCACCAGCCCTGCAATATTTAAGCTTCTTTATTCCAAAAGCCGGAGGTGCATTAGATGGACTTGGGGATGATTATGGTGCATGGCTGCAGTGCTGGAACCAGAGACAGCCAGCTTTTGACACTCGTCCAATTCCAGACAAAGGAGACAAGATAACAGCACAGGACCTACTGGCTGGAGGTTTTTGGGCGCACCTCTTTCAGTGTTCATTCAGGGTTCCTTTCTCTGACTAGATTTGTATAAGTTTACATGCTGTGTCTTTTTGGGATACGTAATGTTTTACTGAACTTCATAGATGAACTTCTTTGGCCCTTCTGCCAGTCCCTATGTGAGAAGGATATTTAGCCACCGTGTGGTGAAATGTGTAACTGCAACATTATTATTGTCCTTTATTATTTTGGGTAAATTTATGCCAGTCTTTGATATTCTTTTTCTTTCTTTCTTTCTTTCTTTCTTTCTTTCTTTCTTTCTTTCTTTCTTTTGTGATCACTTAATGATCTTTCTGCTGTCAAAACATAGGGTTTCTCTCCATGCAGTCCCATAATGTTTACTTTTGTGGTTACTACATGACGTTGCTTTATATAGATGTCAATTTGACACTTTTAGCTGTTTCAAATG
The DNA here is from genome assembly GCA_018136845.1 of Heterotis niloticus. NCBI lineage: Eukaryota > Metazoa > Chordata > Actinopteri > Osteoglossiformes > Osteoglossidae > Heterotis > Heterotis niloticus. The sequence continues at coordinate 20,595,724 of CM030888.1, forward strand.
GGAATGTGCACAGTTTTATCTGGGCATTAACATTCCAGCTTCGTATCGCTATTCCACAATGACACGTTGCCTTTTCTGTACAAGACATGCCAGTATGTGTGCTCACAGTAAGTATGTCTGTCTCTGCTGTTTGGCTTCTGCAACTTTATCACTGATCTGTGCTGCCAGAATCACCTGAAAACTGGGTGTAAATCTCTTGTTTATGTTCAACAGGCGCATCATTGTTAGATGTTAATATGCGAAAAAGCTCAACTAAGATAACTGCTGCAGTTTTATACATAAGTAAGGCTTTCCTTTGTCTTCTTGGTTGTCTGGGGCCAAGTATTAGTACGTTTAGAAGGTACTCAGCCTTGTGATGAGTTGCAAGGAGCAGAATATTTGTTCAGCATTTCATTTCAGTCTTTGCTTTAAAGAGTGTTTTATAAACAAATTATTCAAAGTTAAAATAAATCCTTTGAGTTAGGTGCAACACTCTTAGTTTTGCCGAATCCCAGCTGGGTGGTGGTGCGGGAGAGGACAGGGTAGAAGGGCACTTCTTTCCACACCTCCTGTCTCCCAAAGGTCTTGCTGTCCTTGAAACCCTTGGCTAATCTCCATATTTTACATGGGGGTGGCAGGGCGATTGGCTCAGACATCCCAGTCCTTTACTTTCTGAAGCTCCCTTTTTCCTTACACTGCACTCATATAATAAAAGCACTTATATGCCCACAATGCATGCATTTAGCTTGCAAAATGGAGAGTCCCATCCAGTCAAAGGCTATTGTTGACACATTCCCAAGCGGTGGAAATACTGAAACTATGTTCCATCTGCCCTGGGAACATCTGCCAACTCTCCCATGAAAGGTAACTGGAGGGCTATTGTATGCATTTGTTGCAGGTTATTTCAGCAGCCCTGTGTGTGGTGCACTCTGGCCTTCCCTTAGGAATTTCTTTTTTGTCAGAGGATCATTATCATCATATCTTTATCTATATATGTTATATATGGCGGCTCTCTTTTTGCAGCTCTATGAGAATATATTTCCTACAATTTTGCTGTAGTGCTTCCTTAACACCAGCGGGTGCAGATGCAGCACGACCGCCACCAGCACCATAAACCAATTTCTTTTACCGGTGCAGCTCCGCTTAACACTTTTCAACAATCGCTCTTCTACTAAAAGAATAATGATCTCACGGGGGGTGCGGGGCTGGCTTTGGAGAAGCAGGAGGTCTCCCACAGACAATAGAGACACATGGCAGGATGGAGGAGGACTGAGGAGTCAACAGCTGTTCCACAGGAGTTTGTCCCAAGGTCCCACATGGGCTTTGTTCATCGCAGCCCTGGAAAAAAAAAAAAAAAACTAAAGCAACGACGTCTGATGCCTGAAGAATCAATACCTCTGACAATGACGTACCGAGCAAAAATTCCCATCTGTTCTGCAACACTGAATTAGTTCTGCTTGGAATAGAAATAAAAGAGCTTAAAATTATGTTCCTTCTTCTTACTATAATTATTATTATACTGTAAAAGTGCTGCCATTTGAATTTAACCTATTTCTACTAGTACACATGCCTCGAAAAATATTCACTTATGGTTTAGCGCTGAATAATATTTATGCGTATCTTTAAAAAACCAAAAAAAGACAGTTTCTTTGTAACTGACTGATTTGACAGAAAGCCCACTCGACCGCCCAGGCGGACAAGTATTCCAGTATAAAGAATATAAAGAATGTAGAGTGAATATAATGTCTGTGACTCGTGGTTACACCAGTTTTACTCTAGATTCATACTTGATTTTTTTTTTTGTTGGTAAAATAAATGTGTGACCGAAGGAAGGCTGGTCAGTGCTGGTGTTTGCGTTTTCCATCCTACGGTTTGCTGTAGGACACAAACGACAAGCGACCCGCCGAGGCCGTCTGTGGTTCCTTCCCTTTGTCCTGCAGTGCCGTATTAAGGGCTGAGGAATGGTCGACTCCGTAGCGCCCTCCTGCGGGGCGGTGGGCGCGCTGCGGTGAGGGAGGAGCCCGGCGGATGAGCGCTCCTATCCAGCACAGACGCTCCCGATCTCGGCGACCGCACGAAGACCGCGACGCTCCTTAATTCCTCACCCAGACAGCGGCAACGGAGACGCGCCGTCCGGGGACGAAAGCAGCACGAAGCACCGAATCCGCGTAGCCGTAGCCTTTTTAGCTGCCAGCAAGCATGTCTTACCAAGGAAAAAAGAACATCCCGAAGATCACTGTAAGTCGCCGTCGTTCGTGGCTCCGAAAGTGCGACGCGCAAAAAAAGCCAGGTGTCCCCGAGCGACTCCGTGTCGTGCGTCTCGACGGCTCGGCTTCCTTTATTTTCTTACTATTGCGCTCGATGCGGGGTTCGGTGACGTTTTTTTTTTTTTGGCGGAGATGCGCGTCTAAATCTCGGGGCTGGACTTGGGCGGCGAGGCGGTGTCCACAAGGTGTCCGGCGGCGGAGGACGCGTCGGCGGCGGCGCCGCCTTTGTTGAGGATGACAGCGTTGCCATGGCGGGCCGCTCCTCGCTCTCCTGTCTCCCACCTCACTATACGCACATTTTAACATTTGTAATATTTTTGCATGATAAATAATATGTATAAAACTCGCTCGCTCAGCCACGTAGAGCTCGAATCCCCGCAGTTATTTCTCGCTCGATGAAAAATTGCCGCGCGTCGGTGAAGGCAGCCGCCGTGGCCGTGCAGTTTTGCGGTGGCTTTAATAACCGGGATAAAAACGAGGGGAAAATATCGTTTTCCCGGTGAAAAACCCGTACGATCTAAGGTGGGGATGCACACCTTCGCTATGTATTAGTAGCTTTTCGTCTTTTTGCTCGCACCTTTGTGCGCACCATGTTGTCGTGCGGACTTTAAATGCCGGGTGCAGCGCCACCATTGTGTCCCCACGCCCATCCCCTCTCGGTGACATTCTGCTGTGCGCCTTTGTTTTGGCATCGACGCTGCTGGCGCAGGAGACCCTGTGGCTTCAGGCTGTCGTGCGGGGCGTGTTGTTCGGGCGAGGGCGAGCGCTGCGGTGGCGTCGAAATCCGCCCTTTGTTTCCGCTCCGCCGCCAGCAAATGGCTTCGGGGCTGCGGCGAAACGGCCGGACGGCGGCGCGGTCGGGATTTGCAGCTCTTATTCACTCGTCTGCAAGAAGGGGGCCGTGTGTGTTGTACGATCTTTCGCGTAGACATTTTTCATGGACTCCTCCCTGGGAAGGTGGGAGGGAGGGGAGGGCACCTGCCGCGGATCTACCGTGGCTTCGGGGGATTTTACTGCGATCGAACGCCGATTTTTCCCGGATTTCATTCCCTCCCACCGCTCGGACGGCGCAGAAAAATTGAACATTTAGGCTCGAATGAATGCGCTCCAAATTCACGCAGCAGCAGCAGCACTTTCGCTTGCCAGTTAAAGCTGATATAAAAGTAGTCTGAGTTAAAACAGAGGCATATCTTGTTTTTTTAAATTTAAAAAAATTTTTTTTTTTTTTATTACAACAGTAGTTTGCACAAGTAAATATGTGAACCAACATTTTAAGGAGGGAGCCAACATCCAAATAACTTCCTCCTGCCCTAAAAATGGCAAAAGCTATTATAAATAGGTGACTCGTCGCAACTTTGCTTTATAAGTTATGCTGGAGAAAAGCATGGAGCTAGATAAGCGTAAATGTATTAAACGTTTTATTAATATGGCATTTGACGTGCATGTGCACCTTGAAGAAGGGCAGTGACATATTTTAAATTTGCTATAGCACAGATATTACAGCATCGGAAATATCCAAGCTGTAAGAAGGTTAACATTGCAGGGCACCAAAGACTGCTCTGATTTTTTTTTTTTAGCTCTCCAGAATAAAAATGGCAATTTCGTACAAAGGCACGGAGGTTTAGGCGTGGCCTGCTGCCTCCATGTCTCCCAGGAGTTGAGCGCTGCTTCTCTAATAGCATCAATAAGAGCCTGCGGTTGGATCCCACACATGTGAGCTGCGCGACAGGAGCCTCGCGTTTTCCCGTCAGCCCTTTATGTGCTGTCTGGTCTGCTACGGCTGCAGAAATGCTGTCGGGTCACTGCATGCAAACCTGCCAGTAGTGGCTGCGAACCACTTTAGAATCCATTTTCCAAGGCGAAGAAGGTGGAAGTTGTGTGGCTGGTGGCCTCCTTACACTCCTGTGCCCAATTCCTGCGTCTCAGTGACTGAAGGAAAGACAAGAGGGATGTTCGCTGGGGTGGAAATTTGACTCGTGCTTATCAGGCAGTGCTTCTGCAGAACAACCTTTCTGAACCTCCCTCTGAGTGTGAGCAGCTTGCCCAAGATTGATAAGTTGTGCCATTTTGACAGTTCCACAGGGAAAAAAAGCCTTATTTTCCTTTGAGGAAGAAGTAAATATTTTTGTTGCTAGGTAACAAGTCTGAAAGGAAGGCACTGGCTTGCATACAGAATGATTTTCTTCCACCCATCTCTCCTCACCCAACTTACACATTCTGGCCCCAGAGTTAATGGCCTCCTCTGTAATACCCTTCTCTGGCCAGCTGTTTTTGGCTGTCGTGTTTTTCCTGTTAGCAACAACAGAATTCCAACAGTGTCCTCATTCATGCTTCCCCACGGGCTTTGGAAACGGACTTTTTTTGTGCCCTTCTGGTGTGAGCTTTCCCCTCCCACCACTCTGTGCTGTGGAAAATTGAAATTTGGCATACGTTTTGTCACCTTCAGCGGCTCTAAATTGTGAGCCACTCAGTGGAATGCCTCACGCTAGTGTTCGCTCCTCGGTTTTCGGTATTAACCAGCCTTATAAATCAGATCACCTTTCACAAGCAGACTATAAATGTTATACCCGTCACTTCGATAGCCGTTAACATTTTCAGTAAAAGAAGAAAGAACTATTGAGCAATGCAGAATGAAGTCATTCGGAGTCAGGTTTCTTTGGTCGGCGCTTCAACAAGGAATAGCTCAGAAGTTTTCAGAATCTCATTTGCGTCATTTATGTTTATCATACGGTGCAGCTTAAGCTGCAAAGCATCCCGTGAGAGCTGATGTCTATAGCTTATAGATCCTCCCAACTAGCAGCTCCTTCCTGAGCTAAGTAGCTGAAGCATCCTGCATTAAGCTGTTCTAAGCTTTATTGACTTTGGACGGAGTCTGCATTAATGGTCAGTAAAGCAGAGAAGTGCAGGACTTCATCAGGGTCAGGACAGCTTTCCATGGCTAACCTGCAGCTTTAAACCAAGACGACCATACCGTATTTATTTACCTTCTGCGACAACAGTCCAGTGGTGTATTGCGCTGACCTAAACATCAACATATGATATGATCTGTCACTTGGGTCAGAGGTCCCACCCTCTTGACCTGTGGCCCATTTCAAATGTAGACACTCAGACTTACCAGTCTTGTCCTCTGTGTGATGTGTGAATTCCACCATCTGGTTTTCACAGAGGGTTCAAGCCTATGACACATGGTTTGTTGAACCCAAAGGGTGAACAGCAGTCACAACCACTGAGGTTGTGGTCAGACAGAAACACGTGCTACTGTAGCCGCTGGATTTTCTTGTAGTCCTACAGGGCAAAGAGTTATTGGAACTCAGCTCCGGTCGAGTTCATTGTTTTGCAAGTTCGAATGGTTTTTATTAAAAATTGCAATTGCATTGTTATTAGAATATTTTATTAGTTTTATAAAAGTTAACCTTTAGTTTACTTAATTCTCTCATGGCACTTTGTTGTGGTAAGTTTATTTTGATTCAGTTACAAGGCTCCTTAATAGCTTCTTGCAACTGAAGTGGATGCTGGGTAAACCTGAAGTAAAAATTCCAGATGTTCTGTCCCTTTGTTTTATTAAGAAGAGATTTATAGAAATACATTAACCTACTAAACTGCTGCAGTAAAAATAGGTGATGATATTCCTGGCCTCTTAAATCAGATTGAACGTTGTGACCAAAAATACAGCAAAGGAAAAAAGAGAACAGTAGGGGTCCAGTGTCCAGTTTCCGTTAAGGTTGAACTCATTTGAGAAAACATGCTGTGTTATAAAATGGTATTTTATTTGGTTTAGAGTCTGTTTATCTTATAGTTGACACTCAAGCTATGGTTGTTGCTGTGCTTAACAAAATTTCAAATTATTGCCAACCTTCGATGAAGAGCAAGCAATGTGGCCTTGATAGCATTAACATGAGAAAGGGTTGAGCATGATGTATGGGGTGGTCTGACCAGTCATTGCTAAATGCTAATATCGAGCTGTTCTGCAATGTGAGAGCATCATGTGATAGGTGGCCACACAGGGTTCTTAATTTAGTTAAGGGCTATGCAGAAATTTCCATGGGATTTGGCAGCTGCATGCAGGGGACTGCTGATGATAACATGTATAATATAATTACTTTATTATATAATACGATATTATATACATACTATTATATGTTACTGTATTATGTACAGTATATCCTATATATATTATATATATATATATATATATATATATATATATATATATATATATATATATATATATATATATAGCGTAGGGTGTACTTATGTTATACCTCTTGAATCTTAGCGTTTCAGTTGTTCACATTCTTTGCTCTGCCTTGTAAATAATGTGTTGTCATGTATGTCACGTTCTCACTTCTGCTGAAAGTCAGTATCTTAACAACCGGTTCTTGCCGGTATTGGTGTCATCTAGTTGAGTGCTAGGCTTCCATCACAGTTTTGTACGAGTTCTACCACAGAGCAGGTAGGAGGCGACATGAGACGAACTTTAGAAAAGCACTAAGTGCCCGATAGCTGCAGACGTGGGAAATAAAGTTGTGCATATTGCAGAGTTGGGTTATATTGGGTTGGTGGATGTGAATACATTTCAATTCTGTGGCCCCCTGTCATGCACTATGAAGACATCCTTTTCTTGTCTGACATCGAAAACATGCAACACCCCCCCCCCCCCCCACCATACACAACCCCCTGTCATTGGACCAGTCGCAATTTTAGGTCAATTTTAGGTACCGCCTGTCTGGTGTGTGAGCCTCGGCTGCTCGCCGGTGGCTGCCTTCAACCCCCCGTTTTCAAATCAAGGCGACGTCTTCGGTCAGACTTGATCAGCGTGTTCGTCCCAGGCTGGCGCTGACTTTCACAGGGTTACTGGACTGTGGTGCAAATACCGCTAAACTCAAACATTTGTGCACTTTACATTGCCATGAAGTTGGATTAAGTGAGAAATGTTCATGTTGCGAATCGTGTGGATTTGAATATGGCCTGATAAAAAAATATAATCATCTGAGCTGCTAGAGTGACAAGTGAGAGTATTTATTTTTAATATGTTTGCATTACTTTCCTTCCAGAGCGACAGGCTTCTGATCAAAGGCGGCCGCATCGTGAACGATGACCAGTCATTTTATGCAGACATTTACATGGAAGATGGCCTCATCAAGTAAGTGTCCACATCAGTCTTCTTTCCCAATGCCAGATGCAGATGGCGTCTTTCTCTGCCTCATTTAGAGGGATTACTGGACGTTGCTGGATTCCCACTTGCTAAGACCCGTTCTCACAGAATCCTCGCTGTTTAAAAAAAAAAAAAAGCGGCTGGGAAAAGCTCCCAGACATTATTCCTGCATGCCTACTAAACAGATGCTCATCTCAACATTCCTGTACGCTGGTGGTTCCTTCTGTAGTGAGAGACTATAGCAGCGCTATGATCTTGTCTGCTGTTCTGAGATTTACTGAACAGGAGCACTATGGTGTTTTTTCATTATGCTCCTGCCCATCAAATGTACATACAAAGCTGCAGTTTTTGGGAGACTGACCATGTGCAGTTAGTATGATGTAGTCAGTGCTCACATACAACCTTCAGACCGTTTCGTGTAATTGTATGCCAAGACTGTGCCTGTAGTTGACTGGCACTGAATATGTTATAAAAAGGTGCCAAAAATGAGAACGTAAGGACCACAGAGTGTGGTTTTACATAAATGTCTAAGCTTGGTAATTCATATCATAAATGTCTCAGTAAACTGTTACAAGGAAAAAAAAATCAGTTAACCTTCTTCTTCCTTGCGATAAGGCAAATTGGAGACAACCTGATTGTCCCAGGAGGGGTGAAGACTATTGAGGCCAATGGGAAGATGGTCATTCCTGGGGGCATTGACATCCATACCCATCTGCAGATGCCCTATAGGGGCACAACCACCGTGGATGACTTCTTCCAGGGATCCAAGGCTGCTCTAGCTGGAGGGACCACTATGATAGGTAAGGACTTTCCTCCCTGTCCAGTGAGTAGGCACATTATTGCATCTTCAGTATTCACAGCACTCGAGAACATAGCCCACCTCGTACGAACACAAATCTAAGGTTAGAAGGAACAGTGAAACTTGATGGTTCCCCCATCAGACACGTTTGAGACCAAGTGTCTTGCTTTCATCAGTGCTAAAGCGCCACTTGTTGCAGGAATTATGCTTGCTGAACAGGCCAACATAGCACCTTCGTGTCACTTCTTCTGTTAATGCTTATCATTTTCAGTAGTACCACAAGATGTAGCAGCCTATGAAGCAGTTACAAAGGTATTGTAATGGGTTACCGACAAAACGTTGATCATGCAACCAGGAGGCAATGTTTTGATAACAGTACCTGCAACAAAGGGACATCTGTCACACTGGGATTATTGTAGCAGGATAGTGATGGGCAGTTTTCCAAGATGGCCCACAAAATGGCCTGGAAAGTGCCCGTGAAACACAAGAACTGCAGAGCTACGGGTGGTCTGCAGCGGTATTGCTGGAGACATTCGAGGACGAGGGAACAGCTGCTGGTGGGTACAGTGTTACATTATGGTTAACAGTTAAGGAGCAGCTCTCTACAACAACTCAGCAAAAGATCAATGAGGCAGCCTTCAGAATCAGCAGGATCTCATATGGCCCACACGGTGGATTTATTCCGGCAACTGTGAGGAAGCTCACAGCACCATCCTTGGGGAAAAAGACTGTCTCTGGTTGCTTACACTGGGGACCAAACTTAGTGAAACACCAAATCCTGTTCATTACTCTTTAAGTTAAAAAAATGCTGTATTTCAGTATTTCCTTAGTGGAAGTAAACACAGAGCACTTTATTTACATTAAAAGTTTTTTAATATACTTAACATCAAATTTTTGAAGGAGTTCAACTTTATTAATTTGCTCATAAGCTGCTGTTTGCCTGTGCAGAGTATTGGCTTGGCTGCATTTTGCTCTTCCGAGTCTTTTTTGACTTTTACCAACACTTTCCATAAGCCCTGCTATTCTTTGGACGTTTGTTATAGTCCTCATAACTACATTTCATTACCCAGGGTGCAATGAGATTGGGCTGCAAGTCAGCTTACGTCCTGCTTTCCAACTATACTTTTCAAAATTTTTATCCCCGTTATTGAAGAAACATGTATGGTGACCATCAGCAGTATCTCCTAGCATATTTTGTTCATTGCAAAAATTCAAATTTATTATTATTTATTATTAGCTTGCCGATAGCAACCGGCGCACACGGCGACATGTCAGTATGGGGAGTACCGGCACTGATTTTTTTTTCCCCCGCTTTAAGCATTGGCTTATTTGGGACTCATTTGACATGGAAGCCCCAGTGTCACTGTTTTCTTATCTCCAAATACATCAATGACCAGTACTTTAGAAAGGGAACTTGCATGTGCGATGCCCAACAGGGAGTTTTCATTGCGTAATGAAGAGTCGATTGACAAAAATCCAGTTGCTGCAGCGCTGTGACAGCCCATCTACTGTGTTATGTTGAATGTTGGCAGGCAGGCCATTCTGAGAAACTGTTTTCCTCTGAACTAAAGAAGGGAGTGTTTGTATGACGATGCGCTGTGCATGCTCAGGGTGTCCTGAAAATCTCCCATGGCAGAGAATCACTAGTTTTTCAGTTAATTTCATGGTTCATGCCTATTCTCTGCACCATGCTTTGCATTTTGGATGATTGTATTTAGAGTACGGTCAGATATGAGCAGTGGCAGGACTACAGACAGTTTTGAGGAGCTGTGTTTGTGACCATAACCTAGGTTCAAGTTCTAGAAGGGGTTCTGCTGCAGTGCCCTTCGGAACAGTATTTATTTCAGTTACAATACCCAGCTGTGAACTCGAAAGTGAGAGTAGTAAATGTAGGAGGGAGCTTCAAACCGTCAACTTCACCGGTTAAATGAGATATTTGAGTAAGGTAGTTCATGGATTGCCACCTAGAGCCTGGCTCCGGTTTTAATTTTAGGCTGTTATAATAGCATCCAGATGTGAAGCCTGTGGTACACACCAAGCAGTTACATACACCTGTTCTTTAAGTTCAAAAGATGTCCATCTCTGCACTGTACAATACCAATGGACCGCAGCAAAGCTCTGCCTAACCTCATACCGCTTCCCCCCACCCAGTGGACCACGTGATCCCAGACCCTGGCAGCAGCCTGATCGATGCCTTTGACCGCTGGCGGGAGTGGGCTGAAGAGAAGGCCTGCTGTGACTACTCCCTGCATGTGGACATCACTTACTGGAATGACAGTGTCAAGCAGGAGGTGGAGACCCTGCTCAAGGAGAAAGGTACAGTGCATGTTTAGATCCCTCAGTTAAGCAAGGCAATAAAACACCAAATTATGACCTTGGTGGGAAGGTGCTGTTTTGAGTGCTTTCTGATATCATTATTTTAACAAATATACTACAAAGTATTGAACTTGAACGTTCACCATTTGTTGCTGTGACAAAAGCCAGAACCGTGGTGGTCTCTACAGTGATATTTCAGGCTCCCTGACACACTACTTTACAAACAGCAGCTCCTGTTCCTCCACGCTGCAGAAAGTTGGGAAGACGCCTGTGATCGCTGATAGTTAACCATGTGGGGGGAAGGGGGGTTTCCAGGTAATACTGGATAAAAATATATTCTAAAGTATATTTTCACAATACTCTCGATTTTCCAGGTTTCATATGTTATGGAGCACCACAAAAATATTCCAGAAAAAAGCAGACCAATCATAAATATAAAAAAAAAAATCAAACATAAAACAAGGGAGAATTTTTAAATATATATATATATATATATATATATATATATATATATATATATATATATATATAAATGCTTAACTGTTTAGCTTTACCCTTATTAATACATAAAATAATGCTAAAACAATTGATAAAAAAAAAAAAAACTTTGAACAGTTTATGTGACTCAGAAGAGAACCATTCTGCCATCTCCGCTGTTGCAAGATCGTAGTAAAAAGCGGTAAGCTTACGTTACATTTTAGATTTTCTGGACTTCTGCCATATCCGGACAGCCCCTCCACCCATCTAGTAGAGCATATATGTCAACACTTGAAAATTGCCTCAAATATACATGTAGGATATCTTATAAAAATAGATACGGAGAGGGTGACACAGTGAGGCAGTCAAATCTGGCTCAGTCTCTGTGGAATTCTCATGTTATCTCTTGGTCTGCATGAGTTTCTTCCCACAGTCCAGATATGTGTGTTTCAGGTTCATTGGCCATGGTGTGTATGTGTGATGCAGTGAATTAAAATGAGCGAGTGGGAGAGGTGGAGAGTCCCTTCTGTGGACTCATTTCCCGTAAATGGGGTATCCACCTTGTACTGGACAAGTGGTATTTCATGAAGGATGGATAAATGGATAGCTCTGGAAAGATATGCAAGGAGTAGAACATACAGTTATGGTTTCCATGATTTGTTATAAATCTGTTGCCATCTGGGGTCATGTGAATGTGAACATAGTTCTGTTTTGTGTTGCTTGGGTGGGGGTTGTGGGACGGTTTAGCAGATGTACAAGTGGCTGTCTTCACCTGGCAGGCCTGGGAAAGCTGTTAGCCTGGATGGGTACACAGCACTCTCTGCTGCCCCCCCCAGCTTTCCTGACTTCTCCCAAGGGTCATCCATCATAGCAAAGCGAGGCAAAATCCACCACCTCCGAGTCAGAGTGTGGCTCAGGCAACCCGGGCAGATCTCCTCTAACTGATATCAAAGGTTATTTGTGAGAGTTATGCCTGCTTTTGAAGACAAAAATAGCCATTTGGAACTCCCCCCAGGAAACTGTAGCTGGGATAATCTGCCTCTTAGCCGTACATGATGACATCATTTTCGCTGTCCTTGGACCAATAGGTCTACAATGTAACACAGATTTTAATGAGGATTTTCAGAAGCATCTGCCTTGGGGGGATCTATTTCTTAATCTGCATCAGCGTCAGGCTCCGGCCTTTTCTTAGGTGGACTTGAGGGAAGACTTCTTGTGTGTCTGTGCTCCCAGATGGCTCTGGCTTGGTGGATTCTCTGCAGTCTATCAACCAGCCAAATGAAATAAAGAGCCAAGAAAGAGGAGCTCAAGGCAAGAGGCCATCCATGTGAAAACCACAGCGCCCAGTGGCCGCTGGGTAATTGCAGACGTGTCGTGTTTGCACAGTCCCTCGCATTCTTCGCTTAGGAATAAGAGAGCTTGCCCCAGTTCATTCAAGTGCTGTGATTATCTCAAAAATCCTCTGAACTTGGCTCCCGGAAAGGATTTGTCATCCCGTCTTTCCTGCCTCACCCCTCTGCCTTCCTCTTGCTTGTCTCTTCCAGGGGTGAATTCCTTTCAGGTCTACATGGCGTACAAGGATCTGTACCAGATGAGCAACAGCGAGGTATGTTGCTCGAGGGCATCATGGGATAGAGCAGCGCCGAGCGTACGCACTGTGCGTTCGGTTCTGCCCGGCTCCTTTTACGCTGCAGATAAGCTATGTTCAGTTTTTTAAAGACCAGCTGCTTCCCATCACCAAAAGTCACCCGGTCATCCCTGTGTTGAAAATAATGTAGCTTCAAACAAGCTCTGTAAAGAAAGGGGGAAATTATCACACTCACCTGCTAAAGTCATCACGACTTCTACGACAGCTGTGTAACTCAAGCACGCAGTACTGCAAGCAGCTTTTTATATGTGGTGCTGTGGCCAGCTGAATGCCTGCTGGATTGTTCTGGCTGCCGCATAGGGGCTTGCATGAAGTGTTGGCGTTAATGTGGGCCCTGGCCCTTCCGTATGTTTCAGCTGTATGAGATCTTCACGTTCCTGGGCGAGATGGGCGGCATTGTGCAAGTCCATGCCGAGAACGGGGAGATCATTGCTGAGGTACCTTCTTTTCTCTAAACACACGGTGATCTCTTACCAAGCCGCCACCAACCTTGCCATGCATATTTGCTGAATTACAAAACCTCATTTTTTACACTTCTATGTCCCTCTGTTTTGGCATAAGACTGCCCGCTGTCTCACTGTAGTAAATGCGATTCTACTGGTGGTTGCACTCTGTAGGAAGTGGCTGACACAGATTTGTCTGTTTCCACAGGAACAAGCCCGCATGCTACAGATGGGCATCACCGGACCTGAAGGTCATGTGCTGAGCAGGCCTGAGGAGGTGAGTGTGGGTGCTGAAAATTCTTGAGGTTCTGTACACATAGGGGAAAAGGCAGGAAATGAGCCTGCAGGCCACATATCAATACCCTGTATTGTTATATGTATAGTTGTGCTGGAAGCCACTTCAGTCTGAGGGCTAGGAGAAACACCCACGGTGAACAGGAGGCCATATCTCAAAGCTGGATAACTATATCAGTGCTGGCACTGTCATATCAGTGATTTTTTCCAGACTGTATGAGACAGGAATGTGGATGGAGAAGGGGAGGTGGGCTGGGCCCTGGGCTGTCTCTCTCCAGCTGTGCAGAAGCTGCTGCTGGCAGAGAGGTCACCAGGCCCTGCCAGCTTGGCACTGGCATCACAAACTTTGGCCATCGCATCACCATCCACCGTGTTTCCACACAGCTCGAAGCGGAGGCTGTATTCCGAGCCATCACCGTTGCCAGTCAGACCAATTGTCCCCTGTATGTGACCAAGGTGATGAGCAAGAGTGCCGCTGACATCATATCCCAAGCCCGGAAGAAAGGTTAGCATTTTGCTGCTAATGTCACCACGCAAGGTGGGAAACCATTGGTTTTTGGTATCTCAAAGGTTTATTTTTGTACCCTTCTTGAATGATGGAATTTTTTTTGCTTTCCTCTCCTCTGTTGCTGGCTGGCTCATCTAAATAGCTAGTCAATGTGTGGCCTAACAATGAACAATCACCATGTCGCCATGTCACCATGGTGCGAAGAGCACTACTTAAAAATACATTGAATTGAATTTCAGGTGTGTAGCAGCTCAGCGAAAATGACAGCTTTGTGTCAGAATACTTGTTTGCGTGTTAAATGAACATAAGTAGGGCCTTATTGGGAACATGTATGAAACGTGCTTCTGAGTTTGAAACTAGAGTGAAAATCACATTGCTGCAAAAATACACTCCATACAGTTCAATACAAGAGCATTCCCATTATTATGCTACGTTATCTTAAGACTATTTATGTTATGACCATGATTTTTCATGTCAGTCAGGTACAGCAGCAGTGCAACATGTGCATACACCTGAGTGACTTGAGCAATACATAGGTAGGACAAACCGGTCAGAAGAGGCAAAGCTAAGCATCCTGCGGATGTCCAACATGTTTAGGAATTACTGCAGAAGAGCTGTGTCAGCTCATTTCTTGATCAGACTTCTCCAGTGCTTCCTGGGAAAAAATGTTTCTTCCAGCAAGTAGTGATACCCCAGGTGATCAGTTGGAAAGCGAAGCCTAAATCAACACAATTGGCTAAATACAGCAATGCCCTAGCAGTTTTGCAACTGTGCCGTAACAGACTTCTTTTCATGCAAGCTGAAATTTAGTCAAGAAGACACTTGGATGTCATCTGAGCCGCATAAAAAGTTTTCCTCTATTTATGTCGTTTTTGGTTTGTCCGTCATTGCTCTCCACCAGGCCGATACTGTTTTTCGTGAACCTTCGCAGGCAATGTTGTGTTTGGCGAGCCAATCACTGCCAGCCTTGGCACTGATGGGACGCACTACTGGAGCAAGAACTGGGCGAAAGCCGCTTCCTTTGTGACATCACCGCCTCTGAGCCCAGACCCCACCACCCCTGACTACCTGAACACCTTGCTAGCCAGGTAAAGAACTCAAACTTTCACTTACATCATCAGACGTTCAACAGTTTTATTTCCTATAACATTCATTCAACAACTTATTTGATTGCTCTGTGGGCAGAAATAAATTTTGAAATTTCAAATAAAAAAACAGCAGCTATTTTTTCACAAGACTTTGCTTCAGCCCTAATGAGATCATAGTTGTTCTGTTTTATGTGCACTGTGCTGTATAACTGAGCGCTGTCTGCAGTAACCCTGCAAGTACATGGAGATTCCTGGTATGCATAAGTTTATCAGTGAATATCACCTTTGGATATGAGAGCTAAGGAATGCCAAATATAAGAATTTCTTTGTGCCCCAGAGCAATTTTTTTATTTCCTCTGCAATGCAGAGAAGCACAACTTTGGGACAGGAGGGTTTTTTAAGAGCTGCTGCGTTGTGCAACACCTTGCCAGGGTTTAGTATGATACTGTAGAGTTTATAATAATTCTGAAACATCACATTTACACTTACTCACTTGGTTGATATTTTTCTCCAAAATAGTGTACAATGATTTACTCGGTTAAACACTCAGGTAAGTACAGATGGTTCCCGACTTACGATGGGGTAACGTTCCAGTAAACCCACTGTAAGTCGAAAATGCATTCGACGCACCCACGCTACTGTCATGCCGGTGGCCGCTTCAGCAACAGAACGTAGGCGGTCTCTCAGCTCCCGTCTTCATACCGATTGATCGATTGGCATGGGAACCAATTGTGGACAGGATTTAGTTCGTACCCAGACTTCCTGTTAGTGCTCAGTTGTGAACTGTCCTGCAACCACTGTCTTGCTAAGACCTTGTATTTTGTTTGTTTTGAATTGTGGCATCTTTCGTTTTTGTTTGCTGCCAATCCCTAATGTTTAGTGCTAGCTCCCGGCTAACGGTAACACTGAGTAGAATTTAATGAAACTTAAACTTAATTTCCTCTCGACTGCTTCCACCAACCCACTCCATAACACCTATCAAACATCATAGCTTAGCCTAGCCTACTTTAAAAGTCATTATGGCCATTACGGGCTTGACGCCTTCATGTTTCTCCTCAAGATTAATCGCCTTCTTCTTCTCACCAGTAGTAGGAGACACAGATGGGCATTTCATAGACATGATGGATGCACAAAACACAATGTAGATATGGGGGGGGGTATCCAGAAAAAACACTGGCAACAAAACACTGTAGAGTACGTATACACTGGCAATCGTGTGACAGACTGGGAGATGCGAATCGCTTCCGCTGCCCAGCATCATGAGAGAGCATTGTACCATAATATCGCTTGCCCGGGAAAAATTCAAAATTCGAAGCATGGATTCTACTGAATGCGTATCGCTACCACACCATTGTAAAGTCGAAAAATCGTCCAGTAAGTCAGACAATCGTAACTTGGGGACTATCTGTATTATCTTAGCACTTCAGGGTAAGTTCCTTGCAAAGCAGGTTTCAAGGTTTATTTGTCATGAGTGCACTAGCAACATCATAGCAGTGTTGTGACCATGAAATGTGTTGTTTATGAAATTTAAGGTTTAAACCTGGGCCTTTTGACTGTAAGGCAGTAGCTCTGTTCCCTGCACTACCTGCTGCCCTTCCTGCTGCCTCCTCTCACGCTGTAGAGTAGTTGATGGAGTGTCAATCTCTTTTTGGCAGTGGCGACTTGACCGTGACAGGGAGTGCCCACTGTGCCTTCAGTGTGGCCCAGAAAGCCATTGGGAAGGATGACTTCACCCAGATCCCGGAAGGAGTGAATGGTGTGGAGGAAAGGATGTCCCTCATTTGGGACAAAGCAGTGGTGAGGACATGGACTTTTGGGATGCAAGAATAATGAGGTCATGTGGTCCTCATGCGTGTAACTTTCTACTAAATGCTGTAATTTAATTTGCATTTTTATTTAAGATCCATGGGATGACATGGCTTTCAAGCACGTCATAGTGGCATAATAATTATAATTTGACTGACTTCTTTAAATACCATCTTCATAATGCTGCAGTCCTTCTGGTAAACAGACCCCAGTTCAGTTGATCCATCGCAAATGAGTTGCAGTGAACAGCAGCAGACATTTGGCCAGCACTGAACTGTGTCTAACACACTTAACACGCGGGCTTACAATGTCTCTTCTTCTCTTCATCTGCATTTGTTCTTGTTTCAATTCTGCTTTGTCTGTTTTCTGTCATCTACTCAACCATTTTGCTGAGTCATGTTTGCTACTCTTTGTCTATAGCTATGTTCAAGCTTATTACGATGTTCTCGTTCTTCTCTTCCATCTGTTGCGCTGTTCCAGCTCCCCATATGTTTTTTCCATCTTCATGTTCATATCTCACTTCCACCCCCCGTTTTTGTTTATTTTCCTGCCTCTCTCCCCCCTTTCCGCAGTGCAGTCTCTTCTTTGGTCCTCTGGTTCTCTTTACCGGACTCCCTGTCTGCCTCTCTCCAAGTCGACTCTTAGGACAGGAAAGCAGCTGTCATGTTTCAGATGACAAGATCAAATGAATTTTTTCCACATTTTTTCATATGAAAGCAATCAGTGGGTTATGGGCAGAACTTTCAGTCTGCCACTGCCAGCTGAAGTGGATGCATTACTTGGGCACCGAGAAGATGGTATTGACTGGAAATGCCCACACAGCAGTGTGATCTCATTCGGGAGCAGCGCTGGCCTTTTTTGTTTACATGAACATATTACTGGAATGCTCTTATGACTTGGATTTTTTTTTTTTTGCTTGGTGTTACTTGCATACAAATGTGTGTATAAATGTAAAGATATAAAAATACTTGGTTAAATACTCCACTGTTGCAGTGCTTACCCAAACAAAATACTAACACCCCGGTATTGATGTATTTTAATTCTTTAAGGCACTTTAAGTTGTGATGTGCTTGTTTAGAATGTTTTGAATTTTTGCTATTCTGGACCTAGCAATAATAGTCAGATGTGGACGTATTCTCGATTTTCTGCTGTTCTTATAGTAGTTAATAATATTTGCATTTGCAGTAAACTCTTGATATGTATATCTTTGGTTTCCGTTAATCTGTAGGTGACTGGGAAAATGGATGAGAACACATTTGTCGCTGTGACGAGCACCAACGCTGCCAAGATCCTGAACCTGTACCCCCGGAAGGGCCGAATCGCTGTAGGCTCCGACAGTGACTTGGTCATCTGGGACTCAGATGCTGTCCGGACTGTTACGGCCAAGACACACCACTCGGTACGTGTTGAAAGGGCGAGCCAAGAAGCGCTCTAAAGCAGCCCCACCCCATTGCAGGCTGAGTGCAGTTCTCAGTGTCTGCAAGTCACATCTCATTTGGGGTTTTGGTTGCAAACCAGGTACTAATTTGAACGCATGGAACTCTTGCCCACAGGGAGGGATCAGAATGGCTGGTACGTGCTCCTGTGCTGGGTGACGTAGTGGTACCCAGGCAGCAGGATCTGAATAAAGACTAAAGTTAGAATAAAGTTAAGTACAGAAAAAAAAAACGGTTAAACATATGCCGGGGTTATGGTTTTTTGAAACACTGAAGTAAACTGTGATTAAAATAAAAGGACACCCAAAACTGAAAGCACATACAGAAACGATAAAGATGCCCCAAAACTGCATCATTCTGCATGCAGGGGGACTCATCTCACACAGGAATGTCCCTGTTCCACCCAGCTGGCCCAGTTTACTCTCAACACATTAAATGGTCTCAATCCAGGCCAGCTGGGCTTCATTCTGAGATCCGGACGGCAGGGGCTTGTGATAAGTTATTTGTCCCTGCAACCCGGCCTCCGTGTCTCATGCTGCCTTTCCTGACTTCATCCTTCGTGCGCTCTCTCTCCACGAGCCGTAGTGCGGGTCGCCCGTCGCACCGTGTGCAAAGTTGAGGTGTAGTGGCTGGGACAAATAGTGCTGTTCCAGGGGAAAGCGGCATGGCCCTCGTCCAGTGACCTATGCATTCACCAAAAAGGAAATAAACTCTCCCCGTGAACATTTGTAGCCAATAAAACATTGCTTGTATCTTCCCCGGCTTGACGGAAGACATGAGCTGGGTTTTTTTTTTTTTTTTTGAGGTCTTATTTTTGGAGAAGTGAGGTTACTCAAGAGTGGCACGGGTACACGAACAAACAACTGACTTCGTAAACGTGACAACTTTACCCCCATCTGTGGCGTCCTCCTCTGCGTGAGTCGGTTTGTAAGGCATTTCAGTCTCATTTAACATGAGATACACATAGCTGTTTTATTATGGCCAATGGTAAATACATTTTCAGAAATTCGGGGTGCAGGAGCCAAAGGCTGAAAACCGGTGGGGAAATGCTTTGTTTATAACTCTGGCAGAAAACTGCCACGGCTGCTTCATCGGAATGCCAAGACATCCCCGCTGCTTTAGGAAACCCAGCATTCCCACAACGGGAGCCGCTGCATCTCACTGTCTGCCCTGAGGTTCCTGGCAGCGGGAAGATGTGCAGCAGTCAGGCAGGACGAGCAAGGAAGTGCTAAAACGGGAAGCGCTAGCACAGGAAGCGAAGGCCCGCACCGATTGTTTCTTGGACATAATTGAGAGAATCTGTGTCAAATGGGGAGAAAGTGATCTGAGAGAAGGTAAATGGGTGAAGAAGTGAGAATAAGAGCAAGTGAGATGGGGGGGTGTTGTGTGCAGGGGAGTGAGGCTCTCGATCACTTTCCCATATGTGGAAAAGATTGAGTGAGACAAAGGTTCTTACAGGATGATGTCAGCTTCTCATTTCCCTTCCACACAATGTGTAACCCTTAACTGCACACAACAGTACAGCACCAGCACTCCTGTTTTCCCTCACAAAGGTTTCTGAAGCCTCTACATGTGGCGTACGCGCTACAATCCGCTCCGTGCACTATTTAACCCTATTCGCTGTATCTCAGCCTCCCGCGATTCCTGGAAGCAACGAAACAATGTAGTTTATATTTCAAGGTTCGGTTTCCCAGTTATATTTATTTGCGGTTTTTTTTTGTTTTTTTTTTTTTTTTTGGGTGGGTGGGGGGGTTTGGGGCTGGACTGTGACATCATGCTTGGCAGATGCCACCGCTTGCATCCTGTCCAGAGCAGTGCGCTGCCAGCGCCGTGTGCAGAGGGGCCGAGGGACGTTGGGAATGGCTGAGACAAGGAGCATGCATGTTTGGAGTCATTGAATCCAGCTGTGTGATGACAGCTGTTTGCCTTCATTTGCCAAATGGACGGGTAAAAAGAAACAGTCGAGGAGGACGAGGGCGTCGGCCATTCGGTGTGGGGGCAGCAGGCAGTATCGAGTTTGCCTCTCCCCTCTCCCACACATGTGGTTAATTATCGTTGAGTTGTGGTCTTGTCTCCGTAGAGACAGCCTGCTCCTTTATGCTTCATCCCCCTTCCAGCGAAAGGGGTCCTGTGACTCTCTTCTTGCGCAGTAGACACTGAAATGCCTGTTTTCTTCACTTTGATCCTCCTGCTACTTTTTATTCATTTAGTAGATGCCTTTTTTCCATCTAAATGTAAAATTGTATTTAGTGTTTAGCCGACACCAAGAACCAAGGTGACTTACAAGGTTAGATACGCTACAGTAAATTCAAGCATTGACCCATCTGTGCAACAGAGATGTGTAACACACACACACACACACACACACACACAAACGTACAGTATCTATGATCGGATTGTAGAACAAAGGCATCGATCACACGCCGCCGCTTTGCTGTTGCTTTACTTTCACTTTTCTCCTGGTTTCTTCCATGGAGGTGTTTTCCGTTTCGCTCGTACTTTTCGCCAGTGCCGTACACATATGTACGGTATATGCAACCTATTCAGGAAAAGTGTTGTCTCTTTAAAAGCCAGTTTTTTGCTGCATGTGAGGCTGAATGTTTATTTTTCCTCAATGGGGTTTTCTTAGAAATGTAACTGAACATTTTCTGTGGAATTGTGCCATCTGGACAGTTGTGTCATCACTTGTTTATCAACATCCTCAACCCGTCTGACAGACTATCACACATTTGGCCTATTTATGTAAGTGTTTATTTATCTTTAAGTGGGTGATGTCAATTCATAGGAACTTCTGTGAATATGAGACTTTCTTAAGTTAGCAGCAGGGAGTTTATTGTGTGTACAGTTTGCTCACATCTTCATGGATACTACTGAAATTCTATGCTGATAGTTACGACGTTATATGTTTGCATTGGTGTGCTATAAAGATACCCCAGTGTTAACCAGACCGTTCTTGTGACTTCCTTCAACTCCAGGCTGCTGAGTACAATGTGTTTGAGGGCATGGAGCTCCGCGGCGCACCCCTTGTGGTCATCTGCCAGGGCAAGATTGTGCTGGAGGATGGTAATCTGCATGCCACCTCCGGATCTGGCCGCTTCATCCCCTGTACCCCATTCCCAGACTTTGCCTACAAGCGCATCAAGGCCAGAAAGCAGGTAATCTCCCCTTGGGCTTTCCTCTAACAGTGTTATGCTTTTTTTCCCCTTACCAGGGTTGCTCAGCTTCACATCCTCAGTTCAGCTTTTCCAGCTCTCTATATACTTTGATACTGCACTAGAAAAATAAATGAAGGAAATAGGGTTAATGAAATAAATGTAGGAAATAGTTCAAATAAATAAATGAAGGAAATAGCTCAGCGAGTGCTTAACGCTTAAGTACGCTTAAGTACACTTGAGAACCTTTGAACACAGATGCATGCCAGAACTAGGGTTGAAGACACCCGTTTATGTGAACAAGATGGTAAGATGCCATTATATCGCTGCAGAATTTGTTTTCACTGACAATGATCTATCACAGACAGTTATTTTTACATCCTTGCTCCTTGCTGACACGTTTCCGGAAGAATTCTCTCTTTGATGTAACAGTGTGGACAGACATCCGGGAGGAAAGAGAAAGTCACATTGATTTCTGTTATAATGGAGTCTCTGTGGCCCACAGTGTGTTGAAGAGGCTCTGGACAAAATCTGTGGAAACAGTGACCCACTTGTCATTCGCAGCCTTACCCATTCTTAGGCATTTATAGGCTTTGACCTGATCACGTTTAACATATGTCACCGCAGTAAAGGGTTCAGGGGTTAGTATAAAAGAAGGGGTATGTTTATACAGTAAATGCCCTGCGTGTGTTCCTGAGGAAGAGAGCAGGAGAAGGTTGTGGGCAGGGGGTGTTGGCATTTGTTGAAAAAGATGTCCACTGCAGGAGACACGGGACGGCGATGAAGTTACGAATGTCCTAGATTATGGTCAGCCATTAGGGACGAGGGCTTAGGGACCGCCAGACATCATGTGAGCTTATACTGTGAGCTATTTGAAATCGGCGACTGCCGTGCAAGATGGATTGTTGATTCGCACCATTTCGGTTTGTTATGCAGTACTAGCTGCACACAAGAGGTTCTCCGCTGTGCCTTTTAC
Source organism: Heterotis niloticus (assembly GCA_018136845.1). Taxonomy (NCBI): domain Eukaryota; kingdom Metazoa; phylum Chordata; class Actinopteri; order Osteoglossiformes; family Osteoglossidae; genus Heterotis; species Heterotis niloticus. The sequence continues at coordinate 20,618,068 of CM030888.1, forward strand.
ATCTGGATGAAGTCAGCTGTAAGAGCGGGCAATTATGGGAAGGATCACAAAGATGAGCTGTCTAACTAGAAAGCAGACAAGTCCTAAAATTACTATGATAAGACCGGGTGGGTTGTGCATTTAACATTCTTCTGGTCCCATGTAACTTTGCGTTTGTGTCTTGAATTTGCTTTTTTTCGCATGTATTTTCTCTTCTTCCTTTTTTGAGAAGTTAAAGGCAAAGGAAAGTTTCTGTTTTATGTGGACAGTAAATTTGTCCTTATAGAAGTTGCGCTGTTTTCGGTGTTGACTTGTGTATGGAAAAAAATAGCAATCTGAGTGTGCAACACAAGAAGAAGCTGCCAAAAAGTTTGGTAATGTTCTAACTCCGGGAGAGCAGATTTACACATAGGAAATATAAACTATAACGGGTTTGCTCTCCATGGCAAAGACTGGAGGTGTGTAAAATTGCCTCAAAAACTGCAGCATTACAGGTACGTATGTTCATGGGTTCGAGTCCAACAGTTAGCAGGAAACTCTCGACTCGGGCAACCTGCTAAAGAGTTAATTTCTCAAAAATAATCTTTCAAGTATCGTCGTACCCTTGTATGTGGAGCCAATGACTCCGTGGCTGACTTCACAGCCATTGCTTAGCCGGTGGAATGGTGCTCGATACGTTCAACAGTTTCCTCAGTCTAGCCAAACTTGGCCATCATTTGGTCTGGTGTGTCTGCTCTGGCAAAGAGCTCATCAGATGGATTCAGAGCTTCTTGTTTGAAAGGGAATATTTCTGAGATGTTCCTTTGTTTTGGCCACGAGGCCTGTGTTTGTTCTAGCTGAAGGTTCAACATGGCACCTCTCCCATAAGCACATGATCATTGACAAGGATAAAACTGTTGTCACCAGCACCCATTCGGTAAACATTTATTCGTATAGCTGATACTTTCCTCCAAAGTGGCCTAAAATGATTTACTACTTTAAACTATTGGGTATTTTTTTCCACTGGAGCAAATTAAAGGTACCTGCTCAAGGGTGTTACAGTTGCAGATGGTGGGGTTGTAACCTGGACCTTTGCAATGTAAGCTGCCTTCCCATTAAATTCTGTTATGCTCATTTTGTTTTTATGTAGCACTCTGTTCACCAGGGTGACACAAAGCTCTGAACAAAGTTCCAAGAGATGAAGCAACAGAGAAGTGAATGAGACAATGCAGATTATTCACTGTTAAGGCAACATAAATAGCTAAGTAAGCCAGCTGGCAACAGAGGAGAGGAAAACAAAACACACACACAAAAAAAGTCCAAATGGCAAAGAAGGGGAGAAAAATAAACCAAATACAGGTGGTGGCTCACTCCTCCTGGGCATTCTCTTGTTGATGTATACTTTAGTAAACTCTATAAACACTGTAAAAACATAGTGGGTAATGCTGTTGTGTGCAGGATGTAGTATGAATGTGATGCACGTACTCTGTGTACAAATAACTACTCTGTCTCTCCTCTGCACTCCGCTGACTGTTACCAAAGTTGGCCGTTCTGCAGCCGGTGCCTAGGGGCATGTATGATGGGCCAGTGTGTGACTTCTCCCCCATGTCCCGGGGTGGAACCCCTTCCGCCTCGGCCCGCACTTCACCCACCAAACAGACACCGCCTGTCCGGAACCTCCACCATTCAGGCTTCAGTTTAGCAGGTAACCCTGCACAATGCGGTGAGCTCAGCATTTTTTTTCCCCTTTCATTACACTGCTCATGTGCTGACCAAGAAAGCACCAGGATGTTTCTGTGCTCCACCTTAACTAGACTCTACATGGCATCTTCAAGTCCAACTTCTATATACTACATTTAAGATACATGTGTATATACATGTATATGCACTATATATTGGCTCGGTGTTTAAAGGTAGTCTTTACAGGTTTTACAGTCGTGACCACAGCTCAAGTGTGGTTTGGATCACTATAAATGTAACCAGTAATTCTCGCCCAGGTTCACGGAGCCCCCTAGAGTTTTGCCAGATACTTGTAGGTTTCTGGGTGGCTCACATCAAACTCCTAGCTGCAGCGTAGATGCCCGTTGGCTGGCAGGAATGTGCAATTGGAGCAGCACTCATTCGCTGCCTTTGATACCATCTAGAAGGAGGCTGGAGGCAGTGTGCGAGATGACGAATAAAAGAAACTCAGCCACAGTCCTGGTGCTTTCTTACACGTTGTCATTTGCTTCTGTCATTTTTTTCCTCTGGCAACTTGTCTTTTTTGTAAGTCATTTATTTATACATGTATAACAGTGTGCTGACTTGGCTCCATTTATTTTTATTTGACTTTTATTTCACAAGAACTCCCTTTTCCTCTTCTTCCCTGGCCACATTTTGTGCGGATCTTGGCGGGTAATTGAAGTAATAAAGTGTCGATATTTTGTATATTAATGACTAAACAGCACAACAAAATCGATTTTATTTCTTAACTTTAATTCATGCCAACTTACTTTTGTTTTACTGTTAAAGTGTTACAAAACCATGCTACTTGCAGGTGACTTGTTAGATTACTTTGTCAACCACTTATTAAAAAATCTACACTGAGAGCACTTAAGCATTTTAAGGTCGAGCTCTAGCAGTTTTTTTGCGACTGGAGGACTTTGTAAAGAATTTTATTCAAATTCAAAAATTTTTATTCATCATCTTTTAGCTCTTAATAGCATTTCATTCTGTAGCCATGTTTATGGCATTATGCTTAGCCTATGCATTCTTTCAATATGTGGAATTGAACAATGTGTCAGGTGACCTTAAAGCTAGTCTAAGTCCCCGATTCAGAAAATGTTGAGTATGTGACCCTTAAACACTGAGTGATCCTACACTTGATGTGGAGAAGTAATGTGAAGGCTGAAGTAGTTCAGAGACCTTGCTTTTCTTCACTGTCCAGCATTTTTCAAAAATGTTTCAAAATCCTGCTCTACTTTATGTGTCCCACAGTCTTCTGCTGAAGTGTGTTCTGAAAGTACAAACACACACACAGAACAGCAAACCAGAACTAAGAGATCCCTCTTTCAGGGAGACCTGTCATCACCTGTCAGCAAAAAAATTGTTTTTCCTCAATAGCTGTATGTGTTAGTTGGCTATTCGCTTGCGTTGCTGGGGCCGATGGCGTTTATCTTCACTCTGAAATTGGTAGCATGGTGCTTTTCCGCTGCACTGCATTTCAGCTTAAAAATATGGGAAACATGGGAATCCTTTTCTACAGACAGTTACGACCTTGTCATAGTCCTTATTTTCAAAGGGGTTTTCATCCACCGAGGGGTTTCCAGTGAAGTCTGCCTGACCTTGACCGAACTTCATCGGCACTGCTGTCTGGTTCCGTTTGCCTCTTGCTCGTATGTTTAAACCCCAACACCCCTTTTTCACCCGCAGGTGCCCCCAGCACAGAAGAAACCCCCATTCGACCAGCGGGCCGGCGCATAGTGGTGCCCCCTGGCGGCCGCTCCAACATCACATCTCTGAGTTGAAGAGAGAACAGCTGCAGTGCTGGGGAAGGAGACACAATTGGTTCAAGTTCAAATTCAAGCTAAACACTGAATCCTCCTGCCTTACCAATCACGACTGCTACCTGCTATAGCTTTAACAGTGCAGTATTCCTTCTCCTCAGAAAGCCCCTCTTTTTCAAGAAAAAAAATCTGGCATTTCCTGAAGTTTTAAAACTACCCTGAATGTGTGTTTCCCACATTGGTTCTAGAGAAGACAGACAGCTTTGCCAGCAACTTCCATGGTGTGCTGTTCATATAGAAGATCGCATTAAGGCTTTGTGAAACATAACATAATCATCAATGAATATAGATGGATACTCTATAAATAGGCTGGTTCAGTGCTCTAAAGCAGTTATCGAAGTTCATACTTTCAGAATTTAGTTTGGACACCTCAAACACTCATCAGGTTCACCCTATTGTGTATTGGAAACTAAGCTCCGGTGGTGAGAGATGATTCCTTCACAGATTCATAGGAAAGAGTTTCATATTCGAATTACTGTCTGCAATGCAATTCCCAAATAATGGTGCTTTAGAAGTGAAGGACTGGGATTCAGACACCTCCCACTGTGACAAACCAGCCAAAATGGGCATCCTTCCTTTGCCTTTATCGAAAAGCGCGCTTTCTAAGAAAAGGAATACTGCTGTTTCCCGAATGTTGCTTTTAACCTCTTTTTTTTGTTCAGCTTCCAGTGTCAGTTTCAGTTTGTTTTGCAGCTGTGCACATTGCTTTGTTACCTTGCCGAACCATGAACAGTATATAGATTGCAATGTGAGTCTGGTAGACGTGATGTAGCTTTGTGAATGGTGCCGTTGCTGTGTCCTTGGGTTGTTGAACCGGGAATATTTGATAGCATAATAAATTAAAAAAGCAAGATTTAAAAGCAAAAAAAAAAACATCTGGTACACAGATTTTGTAAACATGCAAGAACTTGTTGGTAGAAAACGTTTTTTTTTTTTTTTCTTATCATATTTTTCCAAGCGCTCTTTCCTGGCTGCTCATTGTGAGTAATCGTCCGTTTCATTCGCTTCTTAATCCAAATCTTGCACTTATTGACTGTGCTATTCATACATTTATTAAGTCATTTTGGAAAATTAATATCAGCCTTTAGAAAAAATGAAGACAGCATAATTTGCCTGCATAGATAAAACTGGCCATGCACTTGGTTCTAGGAGCTTTCAAAGTATGAAGAACAAAACAAGAAAACCTGCTTTGAAATGACAATATTTATGCAGCTACCACCTATAGTCATTTTAATTTTACTCACCTCTTCTAGGGTACTTAAACTGAGTGGTTCTCAGCCCTGGTGCCCCATAGAAAGTTTTATTATGAGAACATTGATCCAGAGTCAGCCGCTGGTTTTATTTCCCAAGACAGAGCCCCTTTTCAGGCACCGTTTTGATGGTTTAATGGACCCCATGACTGTGAGGTCACGTTGCTGAGGGTCAAAGCGATGGCTGCTGTGCTCCTGGCTGAAGGCCAGGATCCAATGGCTGCTCTGATCCCAACTGATAGCTAAAGTCCATTGCTCCCTCTGGGATAAGTTGAGAAGGCATTTCTCTTGGTTGCCCTGGTTTAACTCAGCTACCGATTTACCCAGGGATGTCCCAGGATACACCGAGTTGCCCCCAGTTGCCAGAAGAACCTCTAACAGAAACTGGATATTTTAAAAGGCCCTGAGCGTGACCACAGTTAACAGGGACAACTCTGCATTGGAATATAACAACTATTACTCACATTAGGAGCATTTCTGTTGAACTGACAACGTTGGTATTTATTGATCCATTGGTTGAAAAACAAGTTGGGTATCTAACACCTGTCCTCTGTCGTGAGAAAACAAAAATTATGGATTTGTGTACATTTTTGTTATATGCCAGTAGAAATGTTACAAGCAGCCCAAGCCCTGTCTGCCAGATGTTTAAACAAGAGATCTTTGAGGAATATTTGCTAAGTCACAGGAGAATTAAAAAAAACAATTCAACACAATTGCTCTTAATATTTGTTTGTCTGACTGTTTTATGTTTTTTTTTTATGTATCAAAAAAGCCGGAAAAAAGCAGGTCGAAAACCAATGACGTGATGGTTGTATGATTTTTTCCTGAATAAACACGAGTTGCGAACTCAAGGCTGTCCGAATCGATTCAGTCTTTGACGTGCAAGGATTATGTCTACACAGTAGAGTTTTATCTTTTTATTTTGCAAAGTGCATAAAATAAAAAACAGAAAACATGCACATTATGGCCTGTAGCTGCAGTCAGTCTGGTAGATCCTTGACAGTAGGAGTGCTGGATGAATGTTATTATGAATACATGTAGATTTTTTAGCCTTTTGAATTCAAATCAATATGACTGTAAGGCCACTTGATGCTCAAATGCAGGTCAGGAACAGTTATGGTGGTTAAAGGTAACTGTTAAACACATTTTTGTGCATTGCAAAAGCATCAGCATGGTAGAAGTGAATGCTGAGCCTGATGCTGCACACTAGTTCTTCTGAGGTACTGGAAAGTGCTGGAAAGTGGGACTCTGCCAACTTGGGTGGACTATTTGTCGTTGGACATGGGCCATAACACCTCTTAACTAATGGCAATTCATGGTGGTTCCCTTTAAAACAAAGGCAGATTCACAGAAAGAGGGAACAGGGTGTTGATCTTCAAGGTGATTCACCCTCATGGCTAAACCTTCATACAATCCATACAATTTTCGCCATGGATATTGTGTCCTGTACACCAGTCCTATTTCTGTCATAGGTTGAAAGCGTGTTCTGAATGAAGAATAGATTTCCTCAAGCCCAAATCAATGGCAGTACGTTCAAGTCAAATGACCAGCAGAACGGACAACCCACTTTCCCTCTGCTGGCTCAGGTACGGCTGTGTAATGCGTGACTGCAGACGGGAATCTGGAAGTCACTGACCGCCAAGGTGGGGAAAGTTCATTGGGTTACAACTTCTGGGAGAAAAGAGAGATGGGACATTTGTGAAACCTTGCATGAGATAGAGGAATAGGTGCTAACAGCTTCACCAGCAGGACCAGTATCTCAGCATGGCAGCAGTGAATATCTGGATTCTGGGTGTCTCTCCTGCAGAAGAACTGTTAGGATTTCTGGATCGCGTTCCTCATTACTGAACCGAGGAGGCCCGAACGATGTGTGTTTATGCACGCATTACAGTATATTTGTAATATAATTTGATCCTACTTTTGCATTGTTTTTGCTTTCGCTTGTGGTTCATCAACCCGGCAGTGGATAGAACTGTATGCTTACCCCGTTACATTTCAAAGAGAAGGCCGCATGCTTCAGCTTTTTCATGTGGCGGCGGTGGTTACAGCGGCGTTCGTAAGTCCCACAACCACACGGTTGCAATACGTTACTAAATGAAAGCAATAAGCTGAATGTGTACGGTGGACCCACTTCAGATCGAGGCCGAACACAATTTAACAAACCAAGTTGAACATGACTTCCTGTTTCCCAAACAGTCCAATGGATGAGTGAATAGGGACTCTATATTTAGGATGCTTATTCTCTGTGACGCCACCCTCAAGAATTTTTTCCACCCACTGACAAAATCCAAGATTTGCTATTTTTGCAAATCGGGTCTATGAGTAAGTAAGGGACAATAAGTGACCCAAGTCTTAGTTCAAGGGCATTATTACATAGATCAAAAAGCCATATATTGAACAATATATTTAACCACATACTTATGATTAGATATCATCATTTTTAACTGAAGCATTTATAGTTAGCTGAAAGTTTGCAACATTATGAGATGTTTTTCAGTTTGCCACACAAAAGCTCTGAGCCTCCAGGTTAGTGTGCGCTGCCTTCTCCTGTTCTGGAACTTCTTTATCACATCAGAACCATCCCACTAAGCCCACCGAGCCACTTTGTCAGCAGTTCTCCACATTAACCCGAATGAAATCAGACAGGCATGCGTTTGCAGACGGAGCATCTGATGTTCAAAGGAGAGCACTTGAGGTCGACTGTTATTGGTGTTTGGCAGTGTCCTTAACCTCGCCGAATGGGTTCATCTTTCCCTAAAGTTGTTTTTTCTACGGGCAACAATAAGTAGTTGTTTGCAAAAAAAAAAAAAATGTTTACGTGTGACCAGGGGAGAATAAGAACTTAAAGTGAACAAAAGCATTATCCCTCAAGGCCACCAGGTGGCAGAGTTTAATTACAATACGCTGGAAATGTTAAGCTAAACAACATATACCTAAAAGTTAACTCACTGCATACTACGTTTATTTTTAGGACATTTCTAATGTAGAATAAATATAATGATAATCATTAACATCTGGTGGGGGCCATACTTTGTTTGCTGTTTGTATTGGTGCCAATATTACCAACATCACGAATCCTGGCATAAACATTTTTTACAAAGATATTGTACTGTACCGGCCAAAATATTCTTCCCAAAGTGCTTCTTCTTTGCTTATCGAATGCTTCTGTTAAATGTCGTAAAAGGAGTAAAGCTGCACCTTTTCATTTTTGTAACCATTGTTTTGATATTGCTTAAGTATATACATTTTCTTCTCAGCAACCTCCTCAACTAAACATACCTTTAGCAGTCTCTACACCACGTAGTTTCCAAGAGCCCTGCTGAAGAAAAGCCTTTTAATCCAGCAAGGCATAATGAAGCAGTTTTGGGATTCACTGCTACTGGGAGGCCTGCTTTGCCCTGATGACAAACCCAACGTTCACAATAAAATCATTTTCCAGAAATGAAGCCAGACAACAGCAGGAAGAGAACAGAAACGGCCTCACCTCCGGCTCCTCGTGGGTAAGCTGAGCTCCGGAGGTGTCACTGAGGCTTCAGTGCAGCTGTATTCCCCAAACCTGACCGAGTTCTTTACATACCGATGAGAAATCAATATGAGGGCGTATTTAATTATGTTAGAGGGCCTGGACTGGAATACAAAACATCTCTGAATCTTGTGGTGCCTTTCAAACTGGGATGGGATCGGAAAGGAGAAAATCATCATCAAATACCGAATGAAATGTCAAGTTACGCTTCAACACAGTCAGATGCAAGGCTATCAATTTTCAGTTGAGATAAAACAAACCGGTGCACACTTTGGATTTCCTCTAAGGCTGGAACCCACAGCCTAACACAGCAGTTCACACCTCATGTACAAACTCTAGAGGGAAGCGGTGATTTACGAAAAATGCTTCGGTCCCATGTTTGCGTTAATAGTTCCTAATCTCAGAACATGAACATGTACTTTGTCACATTGCAGTTTCTTTTAATGCCGAGGTCTTGAGTGGAACGAAAACATAGGGCTAAGTGCCGAACTCTTTAAAATTTCCTCACGAATTTGGGGAAACTGACATGGAGTTGGTGCACAGCCTCTGAATCACAGAACCACACAAACACACGGTGTGCTGATCATTGGTTTTCATCGTGAGGCAGACAATAACAGTAAATATTTGTGAAACTACATATTGTATTCAAGGCCAAAAATACATTCCTGAGTCCATTTCCACACACCGATTATACTCTTCTGGTAGCCATTAGCAGAGTCTGACATTAGATCCTCGGTACATACGCTTCTCCAGCACTGACAGCTATCTGCATCCCAGCTCCGCATCTGTATGGACCCATTTCTTGCTTCTAGCCCCGTTGCACTTTAGACCCCATGTCACCCGGGTCCAGTTGGGAACATTCTCTTATCCTGATTTGAAGGTTGCAGGGACCAAATTATTATTTTGTCCATCCTCAGTATCCTTGTACGTCCCTTTGCTGATGACGTCCTCCTTGTCTTCCTTGACCTTTCTTAACCTTTAACAAAAAAAAAAAAAACGAAAGAAACAAACATTTATATCCTAAAATGATCATTTATAACCCCTAACCATAACCCTAACATCAAATGTATTGACAAAGCCAATTTTTTTTTTTTTTTGGAATTTTACATTTGTTATCCATATAATAGACAGTTTTCTGTGTTTATGTGATATTATTAAAGCTATTACCAATAGAATTTGCATTAGCTCCATTTATACAATATACAATGATATGACAAGCTCATACTGTGCTGTTGTAAATCGGCCCATTTTCATTAACCCAGAGCACCTATCATGGCAATAATTCACATATAAATGCTAATGTATAACTGGTGTAATTTACCAGGCTATGTCGTACATACTTCTCTCTGTTAAAGACAATGAAATCCCTCTGAATGTTCAGCAGACGTTGGTGTAGTTGTCCATTCTGCAGCATTAAAACAAAAAACACAGAGCCTGTTAGTACCGTACACCCCCCCCCCCCATGCTGAACACCTAAGGTAAGGAACATAGCATGAGGGCAAAAATGCAATTTTAAGAACAAGTGTTGTCATTCCTTGCAACTTCTGAACAGCACTGCGAAAACGGAGAAGCCCGGCGGGAGGCAGCACGCCACAGATCGATGGAGGCGCGATGCTTTGGGAAAAGTGGGTGCTGACACACAGGTTGCAGCGAAGGGAACGGCCATGCAAATTCTCTCGGGGCATGATGCGATCTGACAGTGAAGCAAAACACTGGCAGATGCCCCCTCCCAAATATGTTCTTCCAGACTGGTCTTAGGATACATGCTTAAAGAACCATTATGTTTGAAGGTCCATTAGATGATGTTGTTGGCATGTCGGCCACGCTGGGAGCCAGGCAATAAGCTCTGAAATCTTTCTGTCTTACTGCAAAAAACCCATCTAAAGCTAGAGAAGGTGTTGCTGTTTGGGGACATGACAGTTTACTGTTGGTGTTCTTTACCGAAGACCTCATCTTTAAACACTCCTTAGTCCTGTTAGGCTCAGATCAACGTCTGGGGAGGTCTCGTAGCTTCCCAGCAAAAAGCTTCGACCTTCATTGTGCCCGATATGGGACTTTATTTCGTGCAAAAATGGTTGAAAAAATTAGTAGCAAAAATTTAACTGGTGGCTTCCCAGAAATCCGGTGATGCCAGCTGAAAGGCAGCTGAAGAAGAAAAGCCACAGGAGTAGCTGCCACCTTCCTCCACTGAAAGGCACCTGAGGTTGTTTAAGGACATCAGGAAAGGATCTCTAAATCTACCGGAAAAGGACAGCAGTTTCTGTTCTTATAGTCGGACAGCCACAAGCAGCTTAGCACGGGGACGGTTTATTACCATGTTGCCTATGATGCGAGCAAGGTAGTTTCTCTGTAATAAAAGAAGGAAAGGCAAGTGTGGGGGGGTTGTGTTGACTGCCGGAGGGACGCTGCGCTGACCGCAACAATGAGCATTCTGCATTGTTTGTGCAGCCAATAGCCGTTTTTCCACTATTGATCAGGCCCACTGCAGATTGGCTGCACAAACACCACAGCGCATCTTCTCACCCGCCGGAGACTCTGCCTCCTCGCTTCACCCATCGAGTCTACAAAGCAGAGCCAACGAAGAGGCCGGAAATTCCCACTGTGAATTTGTATTATTTTCCGTCTGCTTCCTCCAGGGCAACCTATGCCATACATTGTAAGAACTTGTATTAAAGGGCTATTTATTTTAATTGGTCAATGAATGAAAGCCAATTTTGTAAAGTGCACATTTGGGAGATTATAAACTGAAGAAAAAGCAATAAAAGCTGAGCTAAAACTCCTTACTCTGAAGCGCGTTCTTGGAGTGGCACATCCCTTTTGGATCCAAAGCATCTCAACTGAAGGATTAATATTTACAGGTGAATATCTTTATGATATCTTTTTGATTTTGACCTATTACAAATTATGCTGTTGGGCACCAGGGAAGGCCAAGTATTTTGTAATGATGTGGAAAATGTCATAAGTACGGATAACCATTAGCTTATGAGGTAGCTAACCTGATGTACAAATAACTGAGAAGTTACAAATTCTGTTCATCATTAACTTTCAACATTTTGCTTCATTCATAGTATATTTTAAAATACCCATTATGTTCAGTAAACTTTCATTGTTTTTGCCCAGTTTTATCCCCATAAAATGACTTCCAGTTTCCAGCTTGTTTGCCAAAGCAAACTGTACTGTTGCTGGAAACAGAACATTTCTATCTCACACCTTTGGTGATAGAAGCTGAAGGCTTTTTGAATCTGAAGACAATGCTGAATGTGACAACAAAGCCCACTGTATATTAAATTGTACGAAAAGGTCAGCCATGTGGATGGTGACCACCCGCACAACACAGTGCCTGACATGTGGGCTCCAGCAGCGCCGCTCCGTGCACCTTTTTCACCAAAAGAGGCTCCTGCTGACACTCTAAGTCCGACAGACCCCTGCATGACAGCCCAAGGAACATGAGACAAATGGCCACTGTGCACAATTCTTTAACTAAACGGTTGTTGCCAACTTGTTCCACTCTCACTAATAATACTTGGGCTACATTTTCTTCCCATTTGTGATATCCAATGAACCTCTGTTTATCTCTTTCATTTATTTCCATTTTTTCTGACACAGATTTTGATGAGCAGCCTGAATGTCGCTGCCACTTCTGGTGAATTAAGTTACTGGCCCCACATGGCAGCCTGTGTCTCACTGAGCTTCCTGTGTTAGCAAAGGGGGAGATGGGAGGTCCTAGGTGACACCGCAAACCAGACGCCACCGGGGGAGAACAAACACAAGGTGTGCTGGTGCGTGGCTTCACCTGAGGGGAGCCGTCGGAGCCGGGCTCCCGGGTTCTCCTTGCCAACCTTTTCTTCTTCTTGTGCAGAGGCTTGGACTCCAGAATCATCTCCTCCAGTTCAAACGTAGGGTCACAGTTTAACCGCCTCCTCTGTGGGAGGGACAGACATCAAGCTAAGGTACATTTAGCTGCAGCGAAATTTGCTGATCCAGTTATCACTTTTAATATAGCCATAAATCATTAGCAGCACTGGCTAAAATGACAGAAAACTACAACCTGGTCTCTACTGTAAAATGACTGCAGCTTTGGCCATTCCTGCGGGAGCAGTAGGCTGATTTTTACAAGTGTCAGGGGAGGGTTGGCGCTTGTAGCCACACCAGAAGGGACACTCAATACCATGTAAAGAATGATGATAAGAGATGGGCTTACATTAGGGATGAAGCCTGGGGAAATTTGTTTGTTCAGAACAGCATCCCAGTTCACATCAGACATGTAGTCCAAGGCTTGAAGCTCGGATAAGCTGGAGAGCCGCCTCTTTACATCAATACACAGCAACTGGGTGGGGGGAGTGGTGTTAGACATAAAAGTCAGTTATAAAACAATAAAACATACATTTACATCTAAACAGCATCTAACTCAAACACATGCTGCAGCTAATTTTGCATGCAACATTGCCATTTAGACTTCATCGTATCAGAAAGGCTGAACCAGTCAGACACAGTAGAGGTCAGCAGAGATTAACGTACCTTTCGCAGCAGACACTTCATCTCTGGGGACCAGACTGTAGGGTAGTTGATAGGGAGGCTATGGAAGCCTTGCAGGATCTCGTTGGCTGGCATGCTGGACCGCATGACGTAAGGCCTCTAGAAGACACAACACACAACGACAAACTTCAGTTTCAGGTACGTAACATGAGTGAAAATGTGAGCACACCTGGGTGACCTAAGCAATAGTTGTATGGTAAGAACTGGACAGAAGAATGAAATCAAAACAACCCACAAGTGTTCCACATCTCTGGGAACTGCTGCTAAAAAAGCTGGGAAAACACGATGGTTTGTTTCCTGCACACAGTTGTTATAAACTGGGGGGGGGGGGTTTAAATCCGGCTCAGTCTGTGTGAGCTTTGCATGTTTTCCACATGTCTGGGTTTCGTCTGGGTGCTCTGGTCTCCTACCACCATCAAAAGGTGTGCATTCTAGCTTCACTGGTATCTCTATATCAATGAAAGTGTGCATGTGTATATCTACCAGGATGACCAAGATACAGTAGTTATTGATAATAGATAGATAGATAGATAGATAGATAGATAGATAGATAGATAGATAGATAGATAGATAGATAGATAGATAGATAGATAGATGGGCATTACTGTGTGGATCTTTGAAGAATAGAGGAAGTAGCTTTACCTGCCCACGCAAGAGCTCATAGGAAGTAATGCCAAGAGACCACCAGTCCACTGAAAAGGAGTAGCCAGGGTGTGTCCCTTCAAAAGGCTGAAATAGCTCAGGGGCTGCAAAGATCACAAGACACCAGAGGTTAATGGCTGCTTTCTCACACAGGGAAAACAATCCTATGCACATTGGTTCATTTGAAATCATATGATTTGACTGAAACAAGGAGCAAATTCTTCAGAAGACAACAAATCACTGCTATGATACATTCATTTCCATGGGTTGTGTAAATGTTTTTTTTAATACAAACAAAGCTTTGTATCCTTTGTAGCTCTTATTTTATTCAACCATGTAAAACTAACTGAATTACGTTTCAGTCTTTCGCTTCTTGCTACAGAATTTTTCCCGTCAGGTCAACTAATAAGTAGGATCAGTCATCGCAGAAAACCATGTTGTTTGATGAGAACCAGAAGCTACTAGGGGGTCTGTTTACTGGAATTAAAATCCTTACATAATTCAATTACACAATAGCCGATCCCTCGGAACCAGACAGACACAGACCTGGTACATTAAGCAAAGTATAATAATGTAGAGGTTCTCCTTGGGGGGAGGAGAGTATAAGGTAGAACCACACACAATGTCTTCAGCTGCTACGAGGCCCAAAGCAACGTTTTAAAGACCATTTACCCATGTAGGGCTTCGTCCCTGCGATGGAGGTGGCCTGCAAGTCGTCTTTCACGACAGCGGCAATGTTGAAATCTGTCAGGTGAGTGTGGCCTGCATGAAGAAGGGAGTAAACAACGATAAATATAGGACTGGCTGCAGATACAGGAGCAGATTGGTGGTGGTTGATAGCACAGTTTGTAATCTGAAATCTTTGTGTTCAAGTCTCATGGTGCACTGTGCCCCAAACATTTAGTCTGAACAGCTCCAGCAAATGTTCCCAGACTGTAGTAAAGGGCAACTGAAAGTGGTTGTGAATCAAAATACAGAAAACGTAGTACAACTGGTAACAGCAGACAATGTACTAGAGTCACCTCTCTGCAAATGGAGAACATGGGTTGGAATTTCTACTCTTACTCTAGAATGCCTGCCCAAGGTACTTAACCTGGATTGATGCAATAAAAATATTGTTGATGTAATAACATTAATATTATTAATAAATAATGGCTTATAGAAAAATGTGTGGGGTTTGTACTTGCAAGCTGCATGTCTGAGTTTTTCATAGTTTTCCACCTAACTTAGGGTTAAGGTCAGTGTAGGTGGACACAAGTTCACGAGGAAAACTGGTCGGAAAAATACATGTAAATATAAATTGCAACCCAGGCAATGTTTATAACTTTTAAAGTGGGTTGAACACTTTTCCAAGACACAGTAATTGCAAGAAGTTTAAAATGCAAACCTGTCCCAGCAAGCTGCCCTAGACATGCAGTAGGTGTCAATATAATGAAGTGGTATTTGTACCAATGTGTGTCTGGGCCTTACCTCTGGCAGCTTGGAAGATGTGAAGGAGGTGTTAAAACAGAGTGCTGAACTATTTTAAAAACAGTAAGGGGGACGCATTATGTCTTTCTGAACGCAACAGGGGACTATGTCCTATTTTACGCCTGAACACTGAAAACATATGGATGGAGGACACATCAGCCAACTCTGCTGTTCCAGTATGTTCATATAAAGCACTTGCAGAGTGCTTAAGATAACTTCAAGGTGAGATGCTGAAATCTGGCCTCTGCTTTTCTGCAGGGAAAGAGGTCCCCTGCCATGCCTCCGGCGGCTGGCTGCACTTGCTGTGAATGGACCTACTTTGGCGGTGGCTGCGCTGGACAGGGGACCGTGCCGTACAGCCCAGGCCGCTCCCCGACATGTGCAGTGAGTAGGTGTTCCAAATGTAAAGCAGCCTGTTTATGTGGAGGTGCTGCACCTCAGAGATAAGGGACATCCAGCAGGGGGACGCGTGCCCTGTAAAATGTGCTAAGAAATAAACACATACACAGACGCTGCCTCCAGTTTGAACTGATTGAAAACTTGAAGAAATGGCAGGATGCTCAGCTCTGAGTTTTGTTGCGGTACATAAAGCCATTGCCATAATTTTGTTTCTTGCTGAAAGTTTCTGCTAAAACAAATGTATAATTTGACCCATTTCTTCCTTTAAATACATTATCAGTGTAATTCAGACTAAGTACCTTGAGCAACGGCAGGGCCGCTCCTAGCTCTGCCACTTGGCAGTCCATCTGTGTGGAACACTTCAATTAACAGAAGACAGGAAAATCTCTTTCTGTCGCCCAAACTCCACCTAAAGTCTTTGCACGTTCTCTGGGTACCAATAGTTTGTCATGTCAGACTCGGGTGGTGGAGCTTTTTTTTTTGGCCCATATTCGGCACACAACGAAACATGTTTAATTGCTTCAGAGAATGAAATATAAGGTGCACAACCTAGCTGACCTGCACAGCTCTTCTGCAAAAACTGCCCCCACCTTCTGTTCTATTTAAGATGCTCTGGCCATGATTATTCAAGTGAACCCAAGCCAGCCTGGTGTAATGCGAGATCTCTTGCAGCAGAGCACCATAGCCGTTCAGCGTAACCCGGAATACCACGCATCCATTCCTACTGCATTGATAATGGCTTCCTTCTCAAACAATGAGCCCTTCATACTCGAGTCTATCGTGGAACCCTGATTGCTGGGAGTCCTGGATCTTGGACCAAAAGTTCTTGGCATTATGTTTAGTTGTTTAAGGCTTCATCTAAGTCAGACATGATGCTGGGCATTAATACAGAAGAGCATCAGAGAAGCTAGTGCGAAACAAGCCTCGGGCTAAAATTCAAAGGAATCCTTCTGCGGAGCAGGACAGCCTGAGGCCATCAGCCCATAGACGTTAGAAGTCGACTTCCTTCCCTCTCTGATCTTTCCAGTGACCATGCTAATGAATGTTCCCATCAATCTTTGCTGCTCAGCCCCAGTCTATCCTTCTATTCCCTTTGCTGTTAAAGGAAGGAGAGGGTAAGTACGTAGAGTTTGAGGAATCACAGCATTCTGCTGTTAAATATTTGCACCAGGTCCATTTATACAGGCTTTAGTGATAAGGACAATGAAGAAGGACTGGTTTTTTATGCCCTGACAACACCTTAATGGGGACACAATGTCCATTTAAGTCATCTCACGCTTGACAACTTTTTTCAGAATTGGCATAGACGGAGAAAGATTTTTTCCAGCTGTACAAACCAAGCTCTTTTCTCACTGATTTTAACTCCACCATCATCTTTGATTCTTCGCTCACTTGGAAAACCTTCATGTGGAATTAGATTTGGCCATAATCCAGTTTCTGGCAACACATGGAAGTTGTGCAAACATCATAAATGACCTTAAATGTACCATGCAAACGCAAGATTCAAAGGGCTTACCATGCTCATCCAGCAGAATGTTGTCTGGTTTAATATCTCTGCAAGGAAGCAAAAAACATCAAAACGAAGACTTGTTAAGACAGGCTTGGCAGTACAGTCTACCGCAGTATAAAGTGCAAGTTTGCTCCGCTTTAGTTGTCATTGTTGCTTATTCTTGTTGTAAATCAAACCCCGTACGATGCTCAGCCCAGCAGCATCGAAAAGTACAATTCTTTGGAATTAACCACCATTACAGCAAGTGCCAAAACATTAGCAAACTTTCATTTACAGTTAGATATTTTAATTTAGTGGTTTTCTCCAAGGTGACAAGCAACTCAAGATACACAGAAATGCATTCAGGCTCAAACAAATTGAGAAAGACACAAAATAGTTTCAATTTTTTTGTTAGTTGTTCTCCTTACAATATTTATTCTTCCTTATAATATTTATTAGTCCTTCATAATATTCCAATTCTGACTCTCCTGCACTGTCATGCATCTTTGCACTTGTATGCATGCATGCATGCGTGTGTGTGCTGTGCTGTCTTATGTGCATCGAGAGCCATTGGGACCTAAATTGTCACCAGGTTATGCACAGTCTTTCTTGTTTATCTAATCCAAGCACTCTGAAGGAGAATTTGAATCATCACAACCATTGAAAGGAATGCTGTGTTTCACACCTTTATTACTGTGAGCTATTAAACACCTTGAAGGTGGGAGAAAATCCTAAACATTTAAAAGACATTTTCCTCAAATTCCCGTGTTAAACAGCTGGTAAATGGAAGCAACCCAACCTATAATGTGATCTAATATTGTGTAAAAATCATTGGGAATTACAAGTCCAACTCCAAACAACGGGTTTGAATTCAAATGCACACGATGGGCTTCGAGCAGTGCACCATCCCATTCTCTGATCTCGAGACTGATATCACGAAAAGTGATTTTGAGAGAACCCAGTGTCACACAAGGAAGAGCCGGAGGGGATGCTTTCCACAGTGCCATCTCTCCAGAGCCAGTTTGGAAATTGGGAAGTAAATCAAGGTAAAGCCATTTTACAGAGGGCTGTGGGCAGACATCAAAGTCAAGGTTTATTCTGAGATCAAAAATGTCCCCATATGTAAGCAATGTTTATTCTTTTGCTTCTTGTACATTTTGAAAGACTTTTAGAAAACTTACAAATAAGAATTTATGGATTCAGGATGTATTTTTTCCATTCCCAATTTTGTTATGAAGGTAGTAACAGTATAATAGGCTACTGGTCCACAGATCTACATGTCAAACAGGTGGACTTTTTGTAATATAAATAGATATAAATATAAAAGTGTTACAAGAAATAAATGCTATAACATTAGTATTTGCAATGTAACAATTTTGCTATGGTCATATATATATTTTTAAATATATTTTAGCAGTTGGTCTGCTGTTACAGAGTTGTACACAGTTGTTTTCCACATATGTTGACATAGATGTGAAAAATGTGTGTGAATTTCCTTTAATGCTGCATTCATGCTAAGCATCATGGCTATAAATCTTAACTGATCTTTGTTTACTCAGGGTAAACCTATATATTTATCTTCTAGTTGCATGATTTTGCATTTAATAAGTTAACATGGTTTTTTATATTTGTTTACTTACTCTCATATAAATATCATCACTTCAAAAAAACACCATAAAAAGGGCCTAAGAACCCAGCATGACAGCTCTTACAAAATGTTCTGTTGCGCTTGTAAAAGTTTTGGCTTTTCCACTTAGTAATATGGCTGCATCACTCTTCCAAATACTACAATGTGACAAAAAGCGCCAACTGGATTCAGTTTTGAGCAGCAAAAACTGTTCTCAGAAAAGCATGAAATTGAAAATAAAACCTTCAAAATTTATTGATCTCTTTCTTGAGCACTGAATAATATCAACATGGTGCAAATGGCAAAAATATACTTGTGGCAAAAAAGCCTGAAATACTAAAAGCATTGATTTAACAGAATATACACTGCCCGGTCAAAAAAAAGTCACATACTCTAATATTTCGCTGGAGCGACTTTACGTTTGATTATGGCACGCATTTGCCAAAGCATCGTTTCGATAAGCTTATGCGATGTCACAACATTTGTTTCCGTCCAGAGTTCCATTCATTTTTCGCAAAAATCTAGTATTGATGATGGGAGAGTCGGAGCGCTGCGTAAAGTCTTCTCCAGCACAAGATCCCAAAGATTCTAAATGGGGTTAAGGTGTGGACTCTGTGGTGGCCAATCCATGTGTGAAAATGATGTCTCTCTCATGCTCCCTGAAGCACTCTTTCATAATTTGAGCCCAATGAATCCTGGCATTGTCATCTTGGAATATGAAGAAAAATCCATTGATGGAAAACCCTGCTCATTCAGTATATTCAAGTACTCAGCTGAGCTCATTTTTTGGGCACATAACGTTGCTGAACCAACTGAAGCGACCCCAGATCATAACACCAAGTTTAATCCAGGTGGTGACTTTTTTTGCCTGGGCAGTGCACAACATTAGTCTCCCTCATCGAGGCAATGCACTGCAAAAGATTTTAGGAAATCCAGTATATTTACTCTGTTTTCATTTACAGTTCCTAAACATCAACTGGTTTATCTACAGCATATTTCCTTTAAGTACGTATTCTGATGTTAAAAGAAAATGACTGTGTTCTATCGTCAACCAATGAATAAAATGAGAAAATAACAGGCACAATTGGCAATGAGCCTTCAGCCGGGTTGCAGAGAAGAACAAATCCAAAGACAGGACCCTAGCGGGACCGAGGCGGGTAATTGAGCTGTGACCCTATCCTCTCAGTTCCTGTAATGAAGAACGGGCTCTTAAGATAGCAGCAGGTGTTTGAAGAGCAACTCTGAGGGAAGCCACCTGGGAGGGGAGACAGAGTCACAGGGAGATAGGCCTAGACCTGTACGTTGCCATGGTCACCGATGGGGCCCGTATTAAAGTTTGATATCCCTTGCTGACGCAACAGTTATTTGAATTAGCAAACCTAGCAATAGGCGATTGAGAAGAATACACACAATCATTTGCTAAAAACCTTCATTCTTTCAATGCTACAGGAACAGTATAGCAGGACTGATTATTGAGTTCTGGCCTTACTCTTGAAAACAAACACATTCCCTATATACAGTGTGCATATACAATATATGTGTTTATGGAGAGACTGGGGAATGTGTGAGTGTATGTCAATGTACATGGTGGCATGCATTCTGTATGGGATTTGGAGAGAGATGTTGGTTAATGTCAACGCTACTGGTTAATGAAGGCCAGCTGCTGGCCTTTAGGGAACATTCAAGGCCCTAATATAATGCAGCTTCTCTTGTTGCAGTGAGAACTAAGGCAGAGTTTGAATGGGTGGGTGGGGAGAGTGCTCTCAATATGAAGTTTTTCTGGGGGTCATTTTTACTTCTTTTGTTGTGCTGATCTGGCTTTTGAGTAAAATTGGTTGTATCATCAGTTTTTCTTAAAAAACCTATTAATACATTATCTTTAGAGGGAAAAGCTGCCATCCTGAGCCACTGAGGCCATTTCCATCTCACAGATAGCCACAACGGGTAAGCATTTCACATCAGACTGTCATTTTGTCTCTATCCTTTTACCTCTGTCGAACGAAATGCTGGGAAGAGGTTTGATGGGTGTTATCGCATCAGGAACACGGTGACAATGCTTTGCACAATGTACATCACCTCAGTTAGAACTGCCCTTGTGTACCTCTTCCTGGAATTGTCAAGTGTTGCGGTCACGTTTTTCTCAACCTTTCACACCGCTGGCACAGGCCATTAGCACATCAAGGGCCGGGCCCAGGTTCATGCCTCGCTACCCCCTGATGGCATCGCCTCGCCCAAATCCGGTGGGTTCGCCATGTTTGGGTCACGATGGAGGAGAAAAAGGTCAGCCATGTTGCACCTAATTAGCTGGCATTTCCATCAAAGGAGGCCCTGAGGAGAAGAAACAGCCCTCCGCAAAGGCCACAGGTTGACCTGGGTTCTGCAGGGCTTCCTCCGAATGGCTGATGGGGAGAAAAGGAGCAGCTGAGGGAGCCCAGATGTGTGAGCCACTGCCCAGTGTTTTTGCCAGGATGCTGGCACCACCAGAGCCTTGCAGACATCTGACCGATGTTTCAAAAATTCAGATAAGCACTTGCTTACGTTCAAGTAAGAGAAGATTTCAGAGACTGAAAGGACAAAATCCCTGGACATGTGGTCTTCCACACCTATGGGCACTTGAGATCCTCCACTCCATCTAAATCTTCCTACTCTTTAACACCAATTTAGGTAGGAATATTTTGTAGCTGTTGGCAATGAAATTTATGACTTTTGAGAGTGATGCCATAAGCGATTACTTGGGGATTTCTATTTGTAAAGTTTCTTGATGCCAAGAGAAGTATTGCTGTCCTGGGAATTACTTTGCAAATCTGTTTTTGACAAACTTGTGGCCTGTGTTTCTTTCATTTTCCTGTTTTCTCTAAGTACCTCCTAGGCATTTGGCACATCAATGCCATCTTATTTTAGGAGTTCATAAGTTAATTTAAAGCTATATTCTGTTGCATGCCCCCCCCCCCCCCCCCAAGAAATGCTACTGAAGCCAAAGATCAGGGGCAGGGGTGAACATTTTTACTACTACAGTACCTATTGAGGTACAGCATGTAGTGAAACAATGTTTTTACTAGCAACATTTTGTCTTGAATATAATTTTAAATATTGAAGGTTTAAAAAAAAAAAAAAAAAAACTTTAGATACCCCAGTGTTATCCTATAACCTTATAGTGTTTCTGGATTTCTTGTACAAGCATTTAATTATAACATCAGAAATGTTTATTCTGTTCAATTTCATTCTTGTTGAATAAAGCATACATTATTGCTATATACTCATTCTGGTAAATGCACATGAACTCAATTCTTGCACCATCAAATTCAACAGGGAAAGGACATAGAGATTGTTTGTTGGGTCTGGGTTATTAACTGAATGTTTATGCTCAAATGTTGGCAGATGTTTTGTTTCCTTTATTCTTGGGCTGTTATGGTCTTTCCTGCACTTCACCCAAAGTGGGTGAATAAATTCTATACTTAAATAATGAATGGAGAGGGCAAAGAAAATGGTCTCATGTCCACCACCTACAGTCTTTAAACACTGTACATGGACATGACAGCATGTCTAGGTGCAAAGACTCATCTCCGGAATTGAAATCAGCACAGGTTCCTACCAAGTTTTTTTTTTTTATAGTTTACTGGCCATTCACTAAATCATGTACTTGCATGCTCTTTATTGTCACTACTTTTTTGCATCACATTTTGCCACCATGCACTTACAATCATTTTGCAGTTTTGATTGTACTTTCATCCAAAAAGATTTTAGGTCAACCCATTATATAACTGCTGATGTTACCTATTCAGTGTAGATTAAGTAATAGCAGCACAACACGGAGGGCTTTCCTGGGACTCAAACTGCCAACCTCTGTTTCACAAGATCAGGACCTTGAGCACTGCAAGTTCTGAATGCACTACCTCCTGCCATCACTGTTTGTCTTTCATTTTATACCAAACTGAGTTAACTTTGTAGGTGGCCTTAACAAAGCAGTTAGAATATTAAAGCATACATGCAACATACAGTAAATTATGAAATATTGAAAGTTGACTCCTTTCTTCAAAACAACTTACCAAGCCACATGTTTATTCCAAACCACTCATGGTTTACCCGTTTATACAGCAGAATAATTTGTGCCCGGAGAAACACAGGGTAAGTGCCTTGCTTGGGGTTTTATAGCTGGAGCAAGGATTCAAAATTGGGTACAGTGATCACAATGCAGAAGCTGTAAACTCTACACTTCAAGCTGTCTCTACCCTTAAAAGGTGTCTGGGTAGGGGGCGATTTTTAAAAGCTTATGCAGCAGCCGAAGCGTACAACATCACCACATTTGTATTCACTAGAATGTCACACACGCTGTATGAATTCGCAAAATCTGCTGCATGTATAAGAGAATGGCTGGGAAGAAAGAGCAATATTTCCTAAGGTAGTAAAGCAATGGCCACGTGGTCTTCGCTCGCACTTTGTGAGGACATTACAGTGTACACCGGTGTGCGTGTTTTTCCAGTTACATTACATCCTGAAAATGTGACCGATGAAACTGAAGTTGGCACTGCAAATTAATAATCAAATGCAATGGTTATTTCTCTTTCATTGGAAATCCCTGCCTCGGCCAGATGGAAATGCTCCAGACTCATAGACAGCCAGCTGGTTCCCGTGATACGTCAATCACTACCTGCCTAAAAACTGCCCAGGAACTCCTGCGTGTGTGCTGAATATAAACAGAGCCTTTCAGCCTTCCAAACCACATTCTCTCAGGGTAGCTTGCATGCATTGCTCTGTTCATCTTTTTTTCCGCCCTGCACCCATAATCCCACCTATTCCACCGCTATCCTTCACACCAACTAAGTTTTATTTTGTCTTCCTAGTAATGAATTGTAACACTTTTGAGCAAAACCTTCATGCTTAAAACAACTTGTTTTAATGATATGATATTTGTGCTGGTATAACCTAATATTAAAACTGACCAAGACCTGCACTGTTGGGCAAAGTTACTGGAAAAAATGTGGCATTTCAAAAGTTAAAATGTTTCTAAAACGTTACTAACAGGTAACCGAGCGTTGTAGCAGGTAGTTCTGCAGCCTCACAATACCTGAGCTGTTCAGGCATAGCTTTGAATTTGACTCAGTCAGGGTGGAGTTTGCATATTCACCTTGGGTTTCTTCCAGGTGGTCTGGTTTTCATGCCACAGTCCAGACGTATTTGTTTCAGTTGAATTTGGGAAACTAAATTGCCCATTGTGTGTGTGGCTATTTTTTGACGGACTAACAAATGCCCTAGCCATGTGCTCCATAGACACTGGATAGTCTCCAGACCACTGCAGTCTGGACCTGGATCAGCAGTTAACAAAAGTGTGAGAATGAATATTGCCAAATATAACCTTCTTGACATTTTAATTCTCACACATATTTCTGTGAAGGAGCTAATAGACAGGTCTACAATGCAAAAGCCACCCCTGTATCTGGTGAATTTCCACATACAGACTAAAAGGCCCTGACTATGTTATGTTATAAGAAAATTACTGACAAATACTGTAAGTGTTTTCCTTATTAAACGATGGAACAGGCACACGCAGGCATGCACACAAGACACATGAAGAAGACACACGGGTGCATGTGTCCTTTGACAAGTGTGTACGTGGGTCCCTGACGGATAACACTTTCTGAAACTGCGGAACCAAGCTCATCTTTTTATAAGTTTTACTATGACACATAACAGACGCTCCAAAGACCCTCAGATCACTTGAATGATGTTCAGTTTTAAAAAACCGATGACCATTAAGCTTGGAAATTTAGAGGTGATGAGATAACCACCATTTCTTGCGGAGATGCAGCCTTTACTCATTCTACAGTGGATTATGTTTGTGTGTGTGTGTGTGTGTGCGCGCGCGCGCACACGCGCGTGCATGTGTGTTTGGGCTGAATGGAGCATAGGGTGGAGGGATTCAACTCTTGGCTTTTACCTCTCTCGACTAGTCCAACAACCTATTACTTGGATCTAATGGCCTCATTACATCACTTATCCCAGTGGGCTGAGTAACCGAGATGGCTTATTAGTCACCCGATCCCTGGATGGTGGTGTCGCATCAACTTGCTCGTAGGGTCCACAATGGACCTTTTGTGTTAGTGCTGCACACAGGTTAGATGGAGCACCTGTCTTGCTGATACAGTTGTGCGCAGGGTGCCTGGTGTGCTTGTCCAGTGTAGATAACTCTGCTGGGGGACCCACTGTGCCTTTACAGGCTCACACTTCAAAAGGAGCTTGCAAACCTATAGCCTTTGTTTATTATAAGGTGCTGAAAATAAACGTGTAGAACTCAGAGTGAAAGCTGTCGCTGCTTGCTGAAGCTTTATGTGTCACGGGCTCACGTCTTCTGCTTAAGTTTCCCCTTCGGGAGTCGTAAGCAACACACATCTGACCACGTTTAAGCTTTTAAATCAACACAGTGGGTACATTTAAAAACAGCCTCTTGCTTGGAATGAAGGCTGTGGGCTAAACCTGCGCTTCTTCAACTGTCTAATGGCTTCAGTTTTTCTCTAAAATGCGAAGAGCCAGACCACAAATTTCAAAACATTATACTGCATTTCATGACTTGATAAGCTGTAAAAATACCCCACGTCAAACGCGATGGATCTGAATAAACATTCAAAGAGCTTTATGAATAAAAAATTCTGAGCATGCAACATCACTCATTTTCAGACTTAACTTGAAATGGAGTGCATCATCGCAGAAAATACTGCTGCAGATTAAAACGTGGAGGCATGACTACAGCAAATGGCAACCATAGAAAAATCATGATGTCATTATTCCATGTCCATGTGGGGTATACAGTTCTGTCCAACCTATGAGAAATTGTTCACATTTGAATGCAAAACATTCATAACTCATGGCATATTTATAACATTTACATGCAAATTTCAGAGCATGATATTATTACGTCATTGCACCTTACTAGCTGTCACAAAACTACTGTTATGTTGCTTCCAACCATGAGTCTATTACTGAAGTGTAGATGTCATGTTTCATAGTAGCTGACCACAGCTGCCATGTGGACTATAAAATTGGTGTTATGCAAGAATATTGAATTATACATATTGTTCCCCTAATAATCCATCCATCCATACTCACAATATAACTAGCATTTTACATAAAATAAAAGACTGTCGTTCATTCCTCTGTAATATTTTTCCTTTTGGCTGTGCCTGAAATTGTGATTTCAATATGAAAAGAATTCACAGTGAAGCTGAAATAAAACTAGCAACAAACTAGGAAAAACCACTGTCCGTATGCATCAGTGTACAAATGAAAATTAAAAAAAAAAACCAAATATTCGTGCAATGAAGCAACCTTTTTTGAAATTCTGAAATATATCCAGCAGATAGTTTGATGCTCAGGTTGTAGTAAAAATAACCAAGATTTTCCTTTCCCTATCTGCTAAGCATGTACAGATGTATTGTAAAGTGAATTTAAAGTAATTTATTAAAGTCAGATGGGACTATATGATCGTGAGAGAACGAATTTTACACAAGGCTTTAAAGTGCACATCTTCACACATATTTTAGAGATCAAAACAGTAAAACAGTTATATGATGCTTATCACACACACACATATATAGATATATGTGTGTGTGTGTGTGTGTGTGTGTGTGTGTGTGTGTCAGATAAACAGATAGATGAACATAAAATGCTTTATAAATAAGTAAGTAATTGTACTTACTTAATTGTACCTGGACAAAGATTGTATAATTTATGAGTCATTTATAGGCAATAATAATTCACTGTTTTTTAGGGCTGAGGTGTTCAATTCAGGAAAGACTTACTTTCCCCTTGGAAAGGTATCTGTGTTGCTACGCAAGCACGTTCTGCATTATTAAGGATCCGGTTCATCACCATGGTTCATCATACCTGCTAAGTGCACCTTTCCATTTTGCAGAGCCTGACGCTGTAGTCCTCAGTCTGCAGACAGCAAGCTGAGCTGATTGTATGAAAAAGGATTTTTGACCATTTGCTAGATATTAAAACTGAACGACTATGTGAAATACCCATGAAGGAAAAGTAATGAATCAATCCAGCCCAGACATTTTCACAAGTGGGTGCAGCAAACGTAGTAGAAATGCTTATCAGGAATGATTTAAAAAAAAATTTTCTTAAGTACTTTCCAAGTGTTCTGTTCAAAACGTCCAACATTTTTGAAAAAAGAAATCTGGATTTCAGTAAAACATTACAGTCAGCAAATCTCTTTGGCATCCAGCGAAAAGTTTTGTAATACAGGTGTGCACCTGCATGTAAACAGCACTGCCTTTGCCTTCTGTGTATCTTGTAACGCCATAAGATGCTGCATTCATTTTCCATTTTTCCAAGACTTGATCAAATTGCCATGGAAACGTAATCACTGAAGCATGTATTAAACAGTTCTACTAGCCGGTGCAGTTATGGAAACCTAGGGTAAATGCCGACCAATCAAAACCTTGCTTTGCTCCCAATGGGAATGAAAGCAGAACCCGGAGCCATGGTTGCGATGACTCTCATTCTGAATTAATTGACACTACCCTGTCAAAAGAAAGTCCCTTAGAGCCCTGGTGCTGGTATGAAGTGTTCACCAATCTGTGTTTAAAAAACCTCAGATGAAAAAATGTAAATATTTCATACAGCTGGAATTTCTAGCACTGTAAGGCAGACCCAAATGTTAACCTGAAATATGAAGCCTCTTTAAAGTCGTAATCTGTTTTATTCCTAGGTGCAATATCACCGGACAGTTGGATGCGGGAAGACAAAGCCGAGCACAGCAATCTGCTGATAAACCTGCACTTTTCATCCCACCAAGGATGGTCTGGAAAAGCAAGGGTGAAAAGCAGCTGTCCTGGTGAGATGTGGCCTGATCCACCATTTTATTCACGCTATCATATATCAAGAGGATCCCTTTTGGCACGACAAATCTTCTTTGGCACACAGTTAGGCAGTAGTTTTTTTAAATATTTATTGTATGGCATTGTTCAAATTGATATTTGAAGACTGTATTATGAAAATTGAAGGAGAACATGAATCAGCTTACAAAACTGATAAGTATTCTGGAATCTTTACAGTATGTGGGTCTGTATATATTATATATATATATATATATATATATATATATATATATATACACAATATACACATACAATATATATACTGTAGACACATACAATATATATACTGTAGACACACACACAGCATAGGTATACAATATGAACACCATCTTTATACAGTCAGTGCTTGACACTTACTGTATACTTAATTTGTGATCAGTGATGGCCCACTTTTATGGCCGTGCAATTTTTTTGACAATGTTCACTAATACACTCATAGTTTTTCAAAATGGCACAAACAAATACTTTTTTAAAAGTAAAACAAATAATTTACCAAAACTATGTAACCAATAATGCAGTTGCTTCTGCATGGACTGTTTTACTCAAAGAACTAAACAGATAGTAAATGATAGGATAAATGATAACAAGATAATAAATGCCAAAGAAAATAAGGATCTTTTGGGTGCAACAGTATCAACACTGCAGACCAGTGACTCCTGTTCTCTGTCAGTCCATTAAATACTGCAGTCACCCTTACTGGCAATAGCCTAGGAGGGAGCTATGGTTCACTCCTACATGCCACTAATGTTTTTCACATTTCTTAAATTTACTTTGGTGGTTATTTATAATATTCAGTGCATTACTTCAGCAAATTTGTACTAAAATAACCATACATTTATTGCTATTTATCAACTATTTAACTAAAATATTACCAGTCAGGATCTCACAGGAGGAGCCATTTAACCCAGTTAGCAGTCACTGGCAGAGCTTTGGTCCCTAACCCCGACATCAGTCGGGTAAAGGCGCAGTGGTGCAGTAGATAAAGAGACTACCAAACAGCTCCTGAGCTATTTGTTTAAGCAGAGGTTCAAATTCAGGTCAGGGTGTGCTGAGTTTACAAGTTCTCCTGGGATGCAACCCAAAGACAAGCTTGGAAGAATGCAACGGTAAACCGCTCCTCTACCTTTCCTTACTTTAAAATCATGTGAGCGGTTGCTATGAGTTGAATTTGACTTGTTGGCATTTACCACTGGAAATAACATACAGTCATACAGCTCTAGCTGTACTTTGCTGTCTTGCCTATATAAAAATTTATAGCATTTTGTTAGTGACACTGAAATGCCATGTGTGTTTGGATTTAAGGCTTTCACCTGTGGATGATGTGTTTGCTGCGCAGATAGTGCAGGGCGAGTGCAATCTCACAGATGTAGAGCTTCACGGTGCTCTCTGAGAAATGCACATTCTGCTGCAGATGGTAGCGGAGGTCTCCCCCCAAGAGCAGGTCCACCACCATGAACATATCCTCTTCATCCTGGAAGGAGTACCTGTGGTAAGGAGATGTGGCAGCATGAAAGCCTGCAACCAAAGGACATAGGTTCCACCCCTGGTGGGATCAGACCTGCCAGAGAACTGCTGTACACTGTGATTCCCAAACTACCCAAGGAGCTGATGTAGCCCTAAGTTTGCACTTAGATTTATTCATTTAGCAGCCGCTATTCTTCCAGGCAACTTACTCAGGGTAAACAAGTGAACTCACAAAATATTGAAAACTATTTTACTAAAGCGATGAAGAGCTCATTTTGTTGGTGACGTCTTTGAGCACCACGTTTTTGTTCACAGCTGCATGTTGCACCACAGCAGTTTAGGGTGAACAGCAGCACCTTAGTCTACAGATAAGATATAGTGAAGGATAAGAAGGAGCAGGTGTTGCAGATACCTTTGCGAAACGGAAACACCTGCCAAACACTATTTGGGTATGTAAATATTATATGTTTGCACGAATGAATGTCAGGCCGCAGGCGCTTGTGGGCAAAATGCAGTGGGTGAACTGCTGCAGTGTCACTAAGTTTTTAGGTGCAATGGGTGTCCTGCAGTGACATCAACTGCGGCAGCAAAAGCAGCACCCACTTCTGTTGAGGTGTGCATCTAAGGCCGGCATTAGAAACCTCTTGCCTCACTGAAAAGCACTTCATCAGGCACACGAGCACTGCTGATCCTTGCCATACCTTTCTGCCCGCCCATCCATCCATCCATCTGTCAGTCTTCTGGACAGAGAGCAGGAATGGGCTGTGTTGGCATTTGTGCTGTTTCTATACAGTGTGAGTGGCTGAAGATCTGCAATTGATTTCCTTTGCTGCGAGTTATATATTTGGCTGCCAAATGTTTTCCTAATAAAGCCATACTACAACGCAGTTAGCTGGATAAACAATAGTGGGCCAACTTTGCTTCCGGTGACCCTCGTAAATTTACATCGCTTCTGTACAGGAGCCGTATAGAACTGCCAAGCACACAACACAGCAAATGTAATTTCAGGATATCAATTAATGCAATATTGCCTTTTCATTGTTTTGCATTCCTTCTTTTTATTAACCTATTATTTATGTAGCTGGTTCCTTTGTTCAAAGTGACTTTACTGTGTTTCACAAATTTACGCAGCATGGTATTCTTAATCTGTCTGTTCTAAGCAACTGCAGCTGGAAAAGACTGTAAAATACTTTAATGTCCTGGTGACCTGACATATCTGTTAATGTCCTTCTACACCAACATGGTTTGTAAGTTGGTTCCAGTAGGCGAGGTGTGGGACAAGCAGATAAATAAATGTATATATTTTTATGAGAACATCTGAGATATAAAGTGATACTTTAAAATCAGAAGTCACGTTTCAAAAGTTGTCAGTCCTGCTGTAAAACATAAATTATCATATTAAAAGCACTGGAAACATAGATAAATGGTCAACATAACAGTGCCGCAATGCATCTCACAAAATCAATGCAAATCTTAAGGAAGGCATAAAAGACTTACAAGAATTGCTTGTGTGCATGTGTGTGTATGTGTGTGTGTGTGCGTGCTTATAGGAGGCGTACAGGCTGATAGTGTAGGTGAACAGGATAACCTTGCACCTTGTATCTGTGCCACTTTATCACTTGTAGCTGAACCTGACAACCAAGTCCCTTTATTCCTTACCCAACAATGAAAAAAGTGAAAAAATTACACACAACACTAACATACACATATTATTTACTTTACGTACACATATAATGTATAACGTTAACAAGATCTATTTACATTAGCACAGAGTACACAGAGCACTGTTAACAACAAACTGCGCGTCTCTTTAAACTGAATGCGGTGATCCGGCTTCATTTCTACCAAGCAGGAGACCACTTTCATGCTAGAATTAAGGTTATTCATCACTGACTTCCACAAGTAGCCCGCGGCACAACGAAATGAATTTTCATTGAAAACGTTTAACTTTCACTTGACTCCTCTCGTACGGCGATGCGGAGGAAGATGACGGGGTTGCATTGCAGTTGGCGGATGGGGGTGTCTACCTGCTGACTGCTTTAATTCAGCATTTCAGCACTCCGGGTGGCAGACTTGGCTGGTAATCATACTCAGCGCTCATCGCCCAATTTTATTTGTTATAATAAAAATAAATTTCATTTGTTTCAGCAAAAATGGTCATAATTTCATAAACTGACTGTTACACAGTTGAGCTGTCAGTGACAGAAACAGAAACAAAATCTGATGTTTTCAATGCTGTTTTAAATCTATGTGGTTGCGTCCACCCCTGCGATGGTCACTGGCCAGCCTGGCCTTGTAACCCCATTTTTCGCTGAAGCCGAAAACACGGTTTAACACGCTCAGGAGCCCAGGACCATCACCGTACTGTTTGTCAGATT
The DNA here is from genome assembly GCA_018136845.1 of Heterotis niloticus. NCBI lineage: Eukaryota > Metazoa > Chordata > Actinopteri > Osteoglossiformes > Osteoglossidae > Heterotis > Heterotis niloticus. The sequence continues at coordinate 20,649,228 of CM030888.1, forward strand.
AGATTTGCACCACCTCAGGAATTTGACATTTTGACTGCTGGTTCTTTGCTCAGCAGGATTTTCCCCGAGTTCAGGCAAATCAGCTGTCAGAAGCCATTCAAATCAAGAAAGCTCCTTAACTGGTATTTTCCCAGTAGCTCAAAACAATCTTTCACATTTTATCTACCGAGGATGAAATTAATAGAGAGCACACAAATGTTTTTATTTACCTTTGTCTGCTCTCATGGCCCCCTGGGGCAAATATAATATTCATAAGTGCTGGGTCAGATTATAAAGGATGGGGATGTTGGTTTTAGGGTCGAGTCAATAGTCTACATGGAGACGTTCTTCTGCCTCCAGTATTTATTTTCCCTTACGGTAGTGCACTGGTTCCATCCGGTTCAGCTCAGCGTGTCTAATAACAAAAACGCAAGCCACATTTATAAATATACGGCTAACAAGCAAACCGAAATGCAAACCCACTGAGACGAACACATTGAAATTAAAATGATTTAAAAGAGCCTTTCCTTATATGTCTGCGAATATAAAGAGGAGGCCCTGGGAGACATCCCGGTCATTGCTGAGTACTATGAAACCTTCGTAGGGCGGAATGGTATGATTTCATGCTGAACCCGACAGCGCCCGGCTTCCATTAGACTAAAATAGCTGGGGCCGCATCTGGACTGTGTTAATAGCAATTTGCTCAAGGACATTTATTCAACACAAACAAGGAACACTGAAAATTCTGTTTTTCCCCATGACACTTTCACAAGTATTCATATATACGGTACAGCAAGTGTTTAAATTTTTTGTTGAATGCGATCTTGCCGAATATGTACATCGGTGGGAGTGAAACTGACAATTCTGACACATTCGCATTTTCTGAGAAGTGCATTTTTTGATGGCTTGTATTCACGCTGGTGAGCGTGAACTTTGACGCTTAGTGCTCTTGGTGACCTCTGCTGTAATCCTGCTCACCTGCGATTTACCATCACGACTATAGGTTACATCATATGGAGTAAAATCTCACATAATTTTGGTGTCTAAATCCAGATAAATCTGTATATACAGTACAATTGTTCCATGTTCCTTTAAATGACCACAGCAATAAGATTTACTAAAGGTATTTAGTATATCTGGCTGGAAGCGTTAAGGCAAAAACCTTCTGATGCGAGGATATGCATAAAAATGTAAGAAACTTCATTATCGTGGCTACCGGCTCATTTTCAGAGGGTCCACAATGCACACCACTTTCAAACAGGGACTGGTTCTTGTTGCCATTAATGTAGGAGCTGTTCGGGATGGAAGTGATGCTGAAGATGCATTAAACACATTTTAAAACTCTTCGTGTACAGAGAAAAATGTTAAAGGATGCCGCTCACAAGCAATTAGGGAATTGCTTGGATTTTCCATTAAATAGTGAACATGTTGGACAGATTTAGTTTGGCAGGAATTTCTCCCAAAAAAAGAAGACAGAGGAGGAAAAAACACGAGAAAGCACTTTTGCAGTATTACCAGCAAGGCAGCTCTGCTCCATCACCTTTCAGAAGCAGTAGTTTCATTAGCTTTCTTGGCTCATGATCGTTCGGTATGCTTTCTGCTATTTGTACAGTTCAACATGAGCCCCAAAATACCTTCGCCCTCTTCCTTCTGTCCTACCAGTTAAGCCCTAGGGGAAAATACTGTAGATAAGTGGCACAGTTTAGTTCAGCAGGAGAATGTCTTCCATCTTTGTCAGAGTTAGAGGATCTACATAACTTATTGAAGACTAAGGTTATCTAAATAAAGGTAGAAAACCCAAGACAACCCTAGTGGGAAAAAAGCAGTACAAACTTGCATAAGATGCTTAAGCCTGTGCCCAATACTATGCGTGCTTTTGAAAGTATGAGTGCAGAATTTCTAGACTTTCCATAAAACTAGGCTGAACCCACAGACCTGAAGGGTAACTGGCAGTTTAAATTTTGCTCTAGTACTGTTCTTTCATGCTCTGTAAAGTTCAACAGTTTTCCAGTAAATGAGCTATACTCACAAGTACCACTAAAACAACACATCTGAATAAGAAAATATAGTAAATAAATATGAAAAAGAAAAAAAAAAACATCCATCTTGTTTTCATATGAACAACGGCCACTGGCTGTGACTGCATTTGTTCACAGTATCACACTCGGAGCAGCAGAACGCAAACAGAGAGGTGGAGAATTTCTAAGGGAGAAATGAAAACCTCCTCTAGGGAACAGACACTGCGAGTCCTGACCATGTGACACCGGGGATCAATTTCACGCCTTGTTTGAGTGACAGAAGCCATCACCGGGGAGCCAAGCCCTGCCAACTAATGAGCTCCCAGTCTTGCAGAACTGGAAGATGGGAATCATGGGCAATTTTAGTTTTCTTTAGTTTACTGTTCTTCCAGGCCCAAGGCAATACAGTAAAGTGCACAACATAAAAGTTATTAGTATTTAAGTTTATATAATCTACCTGAGCAGCAGTTAAGGATGCAGACTGCCAGCTCAGGCCTCTGGAGGGGTCTTGCTGCTGTACACTTCAATAAGCTAAAGAACTAATTTCCCCAATAAAAACTGAGCTCCACAAAATGGAAACAACTATAAGTACCTTTGAGCGTGTGCTACGTACAGAGGTCTGACGGATGCGCGAGGGATGTCGATCAGGCCCCCTGTGCAGGGGACACGGCACCGCGTGTGCGACTGGTCACCTCATTTACTCGGAGTAAGAAAGAGAGCAAAGCAGAGCGGGGGATAGAGAGGAGGAGACAGATGGAGAAATGGGGTTGGGAGGTACACTGAAGCGGCTTTACAGAAACACAGTTAACGGAGCATTATTTCGGACAATTTTTCACTGCACAAAATCTCATTTAAAAAGGTTCTCAACAGTTTGTCTTTTATATGGTGATCTTGTCCCTGTGTTAAATGAAATGAAAACAGTGTGGTAATCCAACAAAACAAACAATAAGACACAGCAGGTAACTTAAACTAAGACTTTGTTTATTTATTTGTGACTTCTATTGTAAAAATGCATAATTTCTAAAAGATAATCCTAACCCCTAATCCTAACCATAACCATAACCATAGGAGACAAAATCAGGTAAAGGGTTAAGGTTAGAATTCTTTCCTTTACATGAATTCTTCTGCCAGATTACGGTGCCACTTAATTTTGCTTAACTCTTGTCTGTGTCTGTATGTTTTCCTCTTTCACCTATCCCAAAGGATTTCTGCATTTTAAAGAATGATTTAAAACATATCAAAGCCACTAATGTGTTTGAAATTGTGTTCTTTTGACGTGAGCAGTTTGCATGGCTGCCTCTGGACTCTGTGTTAAGGCTTAGGGTTAGGGTTTAGATCCCACCTACTGCTGCATTAACCCCTAAGCAAGCTACTTACCCTAAATTGGTCTAGTAAAAACTACCAAGCTGTGTAAATGAGGTATAAATTGGAAGTTACTTAACATTGTAAGTTCATCTGGAGAAAAGTATAACCTAAATGAGTAAATTTAAGTGAAGGTTGTGGCTGGGGTCTTTTAGCTGAGGGTATAGTAAGCATCAAACTATCACACAACATCCAACATAAAACAGATTTTGGTTCATTCAACCTTACAGCATGAAGGAATGAAAAAGTTCATCACCGTTGAAAGTTGTTTTTTCATTAAGGAGGTAAAGCACACCTCTAAGACGCTGCCAGCAAATGATAAATTCTTTGTTATTAAAGACTCGGGGACTGGTGGAAGACGGAGACTGCATTTAAGACACAGTTTATGAACAGCCTGCCATTTCTTCACAGCGACTAACAGGGTGTTAGAAGGAGCCAGCGTGGTGGTCCATGCCAGAAAATCTTAACTATAAAGTTCACACGGCAGTTATTGCTTACACCTAGAATTATGCACCTAGCCACCTCTTTTATATGGATTCTTCAAGGTGAAACACTAGGCTGGGTGTAATGAAGCAAAGAAAAGAGGTTGTACATATTTTGCCAACAATAAAATAGCTAAAAGATTTAGAAGACAACTACTTTTGTTACGTTTAAAAGTTCACCAGATAATGTACATCAATGCAAGGTGGAGGCAGTTGCCGTGGTGAATACGCAGGCTGGTAAGTGGAGGTGCAAACAAAAATGCTTCGAGTTAAAAGAGGTAAAATATGACTGTTTTGTGAAGGCAAGTAGCAATTCTATTTTAATATTGTCACTAGGCATAGTGGCCACTTTTACTCTAGATGTTCTCAAACATGTAAGAGCTTCGAGATCTCAAGTTATGTATGAATAGTTATAAAAAGCCTGTTAATCAGACAAACCAAAGTAATTCTAAACTGGCTTGAGCTGCTCACAGAACTGGATCTATCATTAAACGCACAATGGTTTCCCATTTCTGTCATATCTGTGGAAATTAATTTTGCAAATATATTAAGTGGAAAATTGAACGAAATGGGAGAACTCCCTCTTTTCTCCTTCCAGCAACCAATTAATGACAACGGTCCTTAACAACAAATGGGATGAGAAGCACTGCATAAAATTTACTGCTTAAATTCATTTGTACTCTTGTGGTCTCCATACCCTTTGTAGACAAGTCCCTTGTTATTGTCCCCGTTACAAATTGTTGCTGTTATATTATTTGGCAGGCAGCTCTGTTCAGCAAAATAACTTATCGCCATTTTTAAATTCCCATTTACACAGCTGGACGTTTTCTCCTGAAGAGTCCGGTGAATACACAGAAACGCTTTTATTGCAACTACCTGTACTTCCTCATACATTTATCTGATGTCCAATTCAGTCGCTAATATTCAAATGTAATGTCAAAGGATAAAAAGTGCACGCTGTGTTTGTCAGCTTTATGCTAACAGCAAACTCAAATATGGATTGTGTATGACAGCATCTTCAAGGTGACAACAGAGCACGGCCTACATTGTGTTTCACAAACAGTTAAAGATGGATGAGAATGAATCTACACCTTGCAGTGCACGGAAAGGAATAATTTTATAGGCAGCTTCACAATCTACTTTGCAGGTCAAATACTGTACATTCATACACATGTTTTAAAAAAATAAATACAGTATCCTCCCGATATTCTCCTACTTGTATTTCTATGATTTACAGGAATTTTCAGAGCCTCGTCTCTAAATGTGCGAACCCCCTAGTTATCATTTAAAATCTTATAATCTCTCTTGTAAAATGGATTAGGAATAAGATCTGACATATGTCCAGTTTGGGAAGTATTCTTAAAAACACGTGTCGTCTACAGTGCCTGGGTCGGTATGGTTATGTTACGAGCATCGTTTCAGAACAAGTATGAATCTCTTCACAGGAAAACCGTGCGCAGCAGCAAAGCTGCCATCTGGGAACAGAGCAGTTTGGTTCACTGACACATTTCTTTGTGGTAAAACTTGCTTCTGCCGCTCCCGTTTGTTATTTGCATACTCTGGAAGGAGCGCCAGCGGAAACGCCAGGCCTTGGCAGCGACTCTGTGCTTTCGCTGCTGAATTATAGCTGCGGTCCACAGTTGTTAGCGTCTGCGGCTCACCTTGACGCAGCATGGGGGGTGACCTAGCAAATTCTCGGCGGAGTTTGGTAGCTCAGCCCCGGCAGGAGGGCTCTCCGTTTACAGACCCGGGCCGATCCAGACTGTGTGGTGCCTTTTCTGCTGTGCTTTGCCACCCTGCCACACTTCCCTGGTGTCAGAGATTGGGAAATTCTGCTCCTGTATTTGAAAATTTAATGCAGATATTTCACCCTTCACCCTATCTTTAGCAAGCCTTGTTTCTGACGGGAAATAACAACAGGTGATAGGAAACAAAATTTGAAACATCTAAATAATAAGCAAAACACGGGTGGCACGGTGGCACAGCAGGTAGCACTGCCGCCTCATAGCACCTGGCTTAGTCTGGTGCAGACTGATTATTCTCTACGTGTCTACATGGGTTTCCTTTGGGTGCTCTGGTGTCCTCCATAGTCCAAAGGCATCTGGTTCAGGTTAACTAGTCACACTAAATTGCCCATAGTGTCTCCCTGTGTACGTGATGGACTCGGATCCCGACCAGAGTGCAATCCTAACGCCCAGGGATTCCAGTACAGACTCTGGACCGCCGTGACCTTCACAAGGACAAATAATAAATAAAAGTATGCACGTAATTATAAAAAATATCCACTTAGAAAATCAAAATAATACGTAAGTTCAGGGTCACATCCTAGTCCTTATGGCAAGCCAAGACACCACATGGAAAGCTAAAGGATATATACATGTAGGGGTATACAGTACAATATATATTCTGAAAATGCCTTTAGTTTTTTGAAAATGACTGTATAAATACTAAATTCCTTATTGTTCATTATTACAAGTTTGTTTTTATGCCTCGTTTTAAATCTCATTTTCTTTCCACAGTGTAGTTCCCATATTGCAAATCCTGTAAGGAATGTGGCCGTAAGGAGAGTTGTGCCCTGTCCTTGAGATCGCATCTTTCCCTCTATTGTTCCGGCTGAATGTGCCAGCCACCAGACAGGGCCTGTTTACCCTTTAAACGTTGCCTCGGGCTGATGGAAAAAGTGATGCTAATGTCACAGGGCTCGATTCGGGGCTGTCTTTTAAGCGGACGACATGGTGACTATGCACAGCAGCGCTGTAGGAACAGCCAAGCGATGAGTTGCAGACAACTGCAGTGTGTGCCGGGGAACAGCGCTTGGTGCGGTGGGGGTGGGCGATGGGGGGGGTGGTGGTGGTGGTCTCTAGGACCAGACTGTCTGTCACCTGCCATACGCGTGCACCAGGTAATCTGCTTCACTATCACTGACCTTGAGCCTTTCATTCAGGACAATCACAACCACTTGACCGTACACCCAGCTGACTGCAGCATAGCCCCCAAAGGGGAGCCAGCTGGCTCCCAACATTAAAATTGCTGCTAAAAGCATTAATGTTAGATGGACTATTGGATTTTCCTCACTGGTCCCTGAGCTCTTTTTCATAGACTAGTCACTGTTGTTCATTTGTTTTATTCCCTCGAATTTTCTCTGCCAAATACTTCTTTGTTTTTGCAAAAATGTAATTTACCACTTGGTGCCAATTCAGACCTAAATGTTAAGGCCCATTCAACACCCGATAAAAAAAAAAGAAGCATTAAATAGACTAATATTCTGAAATATGTCTTACTGGAGCGAGCCTAAATTAATTTCTGGTTTTGGTGACACTCAGATATCCTAACCATGGCAATGCAAAAACCAGACAGCTGTGGATCAGAAAGCCAAAGGAATTACAACGCGTATCTCACAGTGGTTAGAGGTGTCACTTTGCAATTGAGAGAGCCATTACAAGCCCTGGGTTCGAATTCCACATCCTCCTGTTATCCCTTGACCAAGGTTCTAACCTGGACTTGCTCTTGTAAAAATGATCCAGGTGTATGAATAGGCAAGTGATGCTGAGCAGCTTAACACTGGAAGCCGCTTTCAAGAAGAGAATCGGCTAAAAAAACAAATACTATAAACGACAAGTCTGGCTTCTCGGAAGTTATCTTCCCACGTGTTTCAAGCACAAAATCGGTTTGTGGAGATGAAGATGGTTACTAGGATGAAGGCCTTTAAAGGCTGGTTCATAAACGCAGGTATCGGGGGCTTGCGAGCTGTTCATCTCCATCAAGTGCAACTGTCACGTCCTCTGATGGCGCTGCAATCTGGGGAGAAGCTCCAGCCGGTTTGTGTCAGTTTGGCAGATTCTGTTCGGCAGCTTCGGGGGTGATTAGAGCCACATTAAACTCCCACACCAGTCTGAGACCTGTGAGGCCCAGTGCATCACAGTACAGTAACCCTGCTACCATTTATTATCTTAAAACCATTATTGCATGCACAGAATATCGATGAGCACCCAACACATCTGTTAAGAGAGGTTACGACATTTAATGAAACAAAATCCAGTGGTTTGCATTAACAAACACGCTTTTCATAGAGTTACGTACCAAAATTAGCAATTTTTTGCTGATGTTAAAGTCAGCGCTCCCTTGAACCGTATTTTCTCTTTATTACAGCTTATATTATGTCCCTTGTTCAAGGACCCTGACTTCCTTGACCAAGTCAGATGTAGTCAGCTAGATCATTGAGTTAACCGTGAATTAAAATACACCATTTAAGGTCAATTTTCCTTGGCTAATAGTGCCAATAATAATAATGCCAATAATAGTGCCAGTAATATTTTCTGAAGTGCATCCAAGTCCTGTGACTCAAAAAAGATGTGCCCTTACCAGAAGTTCACTAAGAATGGGTGCTCCAGGTTCTGCATGATCTGCAGTTCTTTGAAGACGTTGCGGACCTCGTTGCGCTCTACACACTTCAGCTTGTTCATGTACTTCATGGCGTACATTTTCTTTGTGTCCTTCTTCTGGACAATGCAGACCTGTGGGAGTGTCAGATATAACGGTGTCTGTCCTCTGCCATCTATTCAGTGTCTAAAGTTGAATAACTAAACATTTTTAAAATTCTGTAAATAAATTAATTATTCTGTAAAAAAATTACTGAAATTCTTTAGTTTTATATTCAGTATTTTGGATGGCTTCTGGAAAGACACCCTTAGTCTTCCTAAAAAAGTGAAATAAGAAGCTTGCACAATTTGTTCAGCTATACATTAAATCGTAATATCGATATTGCGTGTAATCTATTGATTTTGGTGTATATACATTATTATAGCACTGAATATCATCTTGGGGAGCTCTGATTTTATATATATATATATATATAATAGTTAAAACAATGCTTGACAACCTTACCTTTCCAAAACTGCCCTTCCCAATTGCTCTTAGAATCTGGAAATGGTCAAAATTGACTGTGAAAAGAGAAGAAAGATCATTTTCCTCCCGCCTCCTGTGTATTTTGCCTTCACATGCGTGTATTTTTTTAGAAAGCATTCAGAATCAGCCTGAAAATAGACAAGAGCTGCTTTTCATAACCAATGCGAACCTCTTGCGCTGCATTATTGTTGCACCTGTCAGATGCGGTCCAACCAGCGACGCCATTTTGCACGCTAAGCGGTTTTCTTTCACGTTATCCCCACAACATTGCGCTTAAGACAAGATAACTGCTTCCTTGATGAATTCTGACAATAAACTTTGCCAATAATTGCTATTAAAACTCAGGGGAAAACCGGTTCAGCAACACTGGGACGGTCCTTCACTGAAAAACTAATTTCAGACTAATGCTGAATATATTTAAGCCATCTTATTATAAACTTTATTACCAGCCATTCACCTTAAATGCCGATTTACACAGTCAACATAATTTTGGCTCGGTGAAGATAATTATAGATTATTTTTATGATGTAAGGCAACCCAGCAGACCTCTTGTGACCAGGCTGTCTCTACCAATCGCCGACACCTCACCTTCCCTCAGCGAGAACCGATCTGATCTGACAGGCAATGACACGGTTTGTTAGTCACGTATCAGCCAGACATCCCCGGTTTCTATTTAGTGACGACCACCAGAACTTGCATTCACGGGCACGTGAGATATCACGCTTGTTTCATTTCAATTACTGCTTTCTTTCACCACTGCTCACCCACATTTTTCAGGCCTGAAATGCGCTGGTGGTGGTGCGGGGGGCAGGGGGCGGGGATTCGAAAAAACGCACACCCAGGGGTGCGCGAAAAAAGTCCCGCTCACGAAATTGGACTCCGCTTTCTCAGGCTTTAAAGCCAGCACCTACATGCGAGCCACTGCTGCGGGAAACCTCTGCTCGCTGTCGTAGCTGAAATTGAATCCCATCGATTTTGCTGGCTAAATGTTAATAAGCCGCGATCAGCAGACATTCATGCAAACAAATGGCTAAGACAGCTAATTGGTTCTGGTCTTTTGAGTCATTTGCCTGAAATCCCAAACAGAATAAAAAATGATGGTGGACTATGACATATGAATCTAGGGAGAGCCATTAATATAGCATTAGCTGCATTGTATCATGAGTCAAAAACATACCGACGCAAATAAATGGTGAAATGTATTTGTTTCAACTTTACTGAAGCAAACCGGTGATGGGCTGGAGTCCGGCCCAGAGTTTACTCTCTTCACCCAGTGCATATGGGCAGTAATTTCAGGATAGGCTCCAGACCCCCAAAATCCGGATCAGGACAAGAATATAATGGAAGTGAGTTAGTGAGTGAGTGAGAGTACTATATGTAGTATTATTCACATTGCACTTATGTCTTATACTTTTATCCATGGACTAATACTGGATATTTCATATTTTTGACTTTTGAGTCAATGCACTGATTTGTGAGTCGCTATTGCTGTAAATCGCATGTCAATACAATGTTAGTTGTCTGGCCCTTTAACTACCCATACACTTTCTTTCAGTAACCATAGTCAACTGCTGCAAAAAAGGGCCCTTTAACATCTAAACAGCAGTTTCAGAATAAAAGTATTGTATGCAAAAATTATTTTTACCATCATGAAAGTTTGCAAGGTCCAGCAACAAGGCAGGAATGATGAGCGACTGAGATAAGAGAAGTTGAGCACATCATCCCTTCCCCTCCCATTCTTTGGTTTAGGGTTCCTACACACTCATTCAGCAATGTAGAGACTGTCTATTTAGAAGGTAGGCATAATGGCATAAAGCTGTGTGGGACTGCCACCCCAGAACGGGGATATTCTTTACAGAGCCCTGTCCTTGCAAATGGAGTGTGTGTGTGTGTGTGTGTGTGTGTGTGTGTGTGTGTGTGTGTGTGAGAGGAGTGTATTGAGACGCACACATTGTGACCGATGGTAATAGCGCATTCAAGATGATCTGTAAATCTCAGAGCAACCAGGACTTTTTTTCAGAAACATTTTGCTGAGGGATCATTTCCCCTTCTAAAACCATACAAACCCAAACAACTCCAGACGAAACGTTTTAAGCGACTAAAGAGGTCAACAAATCTTTAACATGTTAATATTCTGTGGAAATACTCTGTCACTATACCATGGGATGGACTTTTATAAAAACCAAAGAGCCTACGATCATTTTTCCCCTGACTGTTATACCAAATGCATTATCTCAAAAATGAACGTTTGTTTGGTTGTGGAGCACGCAGCCCAAATACAGCATCTACACAGACACAAGAAATTATAAGAATATTAATGAATATTTTTTCCTCCATCCCTCATATGAGCACTTTTCAGAAACACACAAATGCATAAAATGAAAATTCACAGTGATGTGAGCGCATGTTTTTGGAAAAAGGCAACGCTTTTCTGAGAGCCAAAGAGTTACTCTTTCACGGGGGACGTGGGGCTGCGTTGCTTACCCTCTTCCGTGTCGTTGCTCACGGATGACTTGCTGGATTGTCCGAGACCCATGTCTTTCTGCAGCGAAGCCTCCGACGTTCAGTTCAGCAAGGAACCCTTCCCACAATAGGAAGGCATCACCTGGGAGAGCCCACACCACGCTGGCACGTCAGTGGGATCCAACCTGTGGGAATGCGCCGTCCCTTCAATGTGGTGGGACAGAACTCACACAGCATTAAGCATCCACAGCTTACGGCACATTCAACAGCTCCAGCGCGAGCTTTGTTGGAGCAACCCAAACATCTCCTTCCACCCTCAGGGTTTGTCCACGGGTCCAAAGAAAACAACCTCCCTCCCAGCAGCAAGGCAGGAACGATGAGCGACCGAGATGAGAGAAGTTGAGCACATCTTCCCTTCCCCTCCCGCTCTTTGGTTTAGGGTTCTGCGCTTCTGAAAGCCCGAGCAGCACAACCTCCTCAAGGCATCTGCACAACTTGAGGCAGCCACGCCATCAGCGAGCTCCACCAAGTTTGCCAGCATCCACCTGCAGCCCAGCCGTGAGCCCGTCCTGCACCCGCTGTCGTCCGTCTCAGAGGCTCGGCGAAGGAAATGTCCGCTCTGTCCTCCTCAGCATCATTGTGATATTGCGGTTATATAAACGCGCACTTAGTATGCGCCTCACAAAGGCGGCGGCAGCGGCGAGCACGCACACTTCCTTGCACCAAAACTATTCTGTTATTATTATATTTTTTAATACCCAGCAGCAGCAATGGAAACTTGAAATAAAAGTTGTGCCCCGATCGTTTCGCCCCTTCTTAAAACGCTGCTTTCTTATAACCTTGCCTAGGTCAGCGCACTCGCGCAACTTAACGATTTGATCGACGGCGCCCGTTTTCGTCGCCGCGCAGCCGCCTCTTTATTAACCCTTGCGCATGGATAGTATGAATAGATGGATTTGTATGAAAATATCTTTTATTTCCTTGTCCTGTGCGCTAACGGGGGCGAGCGGGCGCCTGGCGGGGCTGTCACACGTACCTGGCCGAAGCCCCGAAGCTCCCGGTCTGCGACGCGCGGCGGCGATCCGGCCGCGACGCACTAACCGCGGGGCGGCGGCGAACCGGCGGCTTAGCCCGCGATGCCCATGTCGGCGGAGCGGGGAGCGCCGGTAGTGCCTGGGAGGAGAGGGGGAGGAGGGTGGGGAGGGGGGGTTGCGGTTTTTTTACTCCAACTTGGGTGAAGTGGGTAGCAGGGTGACAGTTCTCCCATTGGACAGCGCCAGGTGGTGAATTAGATCTGGACCTCGTCTGGAGGCGCTACCGTGGTTGCTGTGTGTGTGTGTGTGTGTGTGTGTGTGTGTGTGTGTGTGTGTGTGTCCCCGATAGAATAGAGGCCGATGCGGGAGGGTCACTTAGTTCCCACAGTACATTTGAGACACATCAGATTATACCAGGCAGTATCCTATGGTCTGAAGGCTGCTGGTCGAGTCCCAGTGCTGCTGTAGTCAGTTGACTGACTAGCAAGAACGCCTGGTTTTACACAGAGGTGAAACACAGTAAAGCTGGTAGTGCAAATATCAGAAGAGGAGGAACTTGTGCTGCCCAGCGTTGCCAAGTTCGCGCCTGAAATGATGACGATGATGAGAAGTTTGGTTGATGGTTGGACGTGATGGGGAGGGGTGCGATGAAGGTTCGGTTTGGGTGGCTGGATCTCCGGCAGGAACCTTCTGTGTACCAGGCCTCGCAGAATAAAACCAAATCACCCTCTGTGCTCTCCGGTGTTTTCAAGCACGCGTACACGGATGCAAATAAACATGCTAAACAATTACATTTTGTTAGATTGTTTTTATTTTAAATTTGAGCGACAGAGAGACAGAAAAAGATGCAGGGCTTCTTGGAGGAGCTGGTTGAACTGATCTGGGTGTTTTACTTTTGCTCAGATTGCCAGTACCTCCAAAGGGCCCAGTATTAATAACTAATGGCGGAATAAAGTGCATCCATCCATTTCAATGACTCCTCTTAATAATCACATCAAGGTTATGCACCCATGGCAGCAATTCTGCTGCAGCCCACTGTCTGCTGGATGATGCCAAAGGTAATTTCTCTCCGCACCGAGCTGTGGTCGGCACCAAGGCAGGGTTTTACCTCCGGCTGCCCAGCTGAAACACGGTAAAGCTGTGCCAAGATGCCATTAAAAACCTGGCACCCTGGACCATCTTAGTCTGATGAGAAGCACAAGTGCTACCCGGTCGCTGAACGTCGCTCTGCAGCGATGTTATTTTAGAAAATAAATTCACTGCAAATGATTGTGCGACGGTGAACGGCGCATTGTTTTGTTAATTTATCTATTTTATTTCATTTTTGTGAAGGCGGCATGGCGGTCTGGGCCATTCGGCTATGTGTTCAAGTCTGGCTCGGTCTGTGTGGGGTTTGTTTGTTTTCCTCGCGTTTGTGTTGGATTTCCTGCAACAGTCCAAAGACATGTTTTTTAAATGGTCACTCAGAATTGTCTGTAGTGTGTGTTGCCACCCTGCACTGAACTGGCGTCCCGTTCCGGGTGTAGTTTCATAGCCCAACGTCCGGTGAGCGCGCCATCGGCTTGTGACTGCTGCGACCCTGACCCCGACAAAGCGGTTAATGAGAGTGGACGAAAATTTTTACCAGGCAAAAGAATGAATGTTTGCAAATCCGCCAGATTCTCAAGTATGCAGAGCAGCTCCCCTGGGACCAAGGGCACCTTTTGAAGACAGGTGTGGCAGGTTAACCATTACGCCACCATCAGACCAAACGCAGAGTTTACGATGGACCTCGCTTGCTTGTCAGCCGTGTCAACCGGAGTGGCGTCACAAACGCTACAGCTTGCTGCCACCTAGTGGGCAGGATGATATCGTCAGCAGTCCTGAGCGTGTTAAACCCCTAGAGGGCCTTTCCAGCCAGTTTGAGCCTCGACCTGAGAGCTAAACAAAGTTCGTCCACATTTTGAACTTTACTGTGGAGAAGTCAGTGTTATTTAGTAACTTATTTTTGTCTGACACCCTTCTTTAAGCTATCTTGCTATGTTAAATAAACAACTTTGTGTTATGTGCCCATTTGTAAAGCTGGGGGAAAATATATAGAAATACCTTGATAAAATTAGTGGGATTCAAACTGAGAACCTTCAGAATACAGAGCTACAAAACTACACCATTGGGTTCCAGTCAAGGTAGAGATGATAAATGGTTTTTTTGTTGCTCAGTCTCACACACACATATAGGACAACACTGGAAGCCAATTCCAAGGCCATTGCACAAGTCACCATAAAGTGCGGTATATACCAAGGTGATGCACTGTCCCCGCTGCTGTTCTGCATAGGACTGAATCCCCTCAGCCACATAATCACAAAGAGTGGATATGGATACAGGTTCAGAAGTGGAATAACCGTCAGCTACCTCCTGTATATGGATGACATCAAGCTGTATGCCAAGAGTGAGCGAGACATTGACTCACTGATTCACCTTACCAGAATCTACAGCGAGGACATCGGCATGACGTTCGGACTAGATAAATGCGGACGCATGGTGGCCAAGAGAGGGAAGGTGATCAGAACTGAGGGAGTGGAGTTACTAGAGGGCAGAATAGCAAACGTACAGGACAGCTACAAGTACCTTAGTATCCTACAAGCCAATGGGAATCAGGATGAAGCTACAAGGAGATCAGCCACAGCCAAATATCTCCAGAGGGTCAGACAGGTACTCAGAAGCCAGCTCAATGGTAGAAACAAGATCCAACCCATAAACATGTACGCCCTACCAACCATCAGGTACCCAGCAGGAACAGTGAGCTGGCCAGAGGAGGAAATAGATGCCATTGATGTCAAGACACGAAAACTCCTCACTATGCATCAAGGGTTCCACCCGAAGTCCAGTAGCCTGAGACTCTACGAACAACGGATAGAAGGAGGACGAGGATTAGTGAGTGTCAGAGCCACTATCCGTGAATACATCAAGAAGATGGCCCCCCAGGACGAACTGATGAATGAGTGCTTCTGGCAGCAGAAAACAGTGGACGGTGAGGAGGAAGAGAAGGCATCGTGGAAGACCAAGTCCCTCCACGGAACGTATCACCAGCAGATAGAGGAGGTGGCTGACATCAAGAAATCCTACCAGTGGTTAGAAAAAGCAGGCCTGAAGGACAGCACAGAGGCTCTGATCATGGCAGCACAAGAACAGGCCCTAAACACCAGAGCTGTAGAGGCTGAGGTCTACCACACCAGACAGGACCCAAGGTACAGGCTGTGCAAAGACGCCCCTGAGACTGTCCAACACATAGTAGCTGGGTGCAGAATACAAGCTGGAACAGCGTACACTGAAAGGCATAACCAGGTGGTGGGGATAGTATACAGTAACATCTGTGCCGAGTATGAGCTAGAAGTCCCCAAGTCCCGATGGGAGGCACCTCCGAAAGTGGTTGAGAACAACAGAGCTAAGATCCTGTGGGACTTCAAGTTCCAGACAGGCAAGCAGCTGCTGGCCAATCGACCAGACATAGTGGTGGTTGATAAGGAGCAGAAAACAGCAGTAGTGATAGATGTGGCAACCCCAGCTGACAGTAACATCAGGAAGACGGAGCATGAGAAGGCTGAGAAGTATCAAGGCCTGAAGGAACAACTGGAATAAATGTTGAAGGTGAAGGCCAAAGTGGCTCCCGTGGTAGTAGGAGCCCTGGGGGCTGTGACTCTCAAACTTGGAGAGTGGCTCCAACAGATTCCAGGTACAACAACTGAGGTCTCTTTCCAGAAGAAAACAGTAACAGCAACTGCGTTAGGTCAGGTACAAGTGTTTAAAATAATTTCTTTTTTGTCACATCCCTTCAGACCACTTCCTTGTACAAAGTACAGATTATATATAGCATAGTATAATAAGTGCAGGCAGAAACAACAACACTGCAACATATAAATTCAAACATTAAAATTAATAAACACATTAAGAGGTTGCTGGGGAGAAGAAAACAAGAACATTTGTCCGAGTAACTGAGAAAAAGGAAACTTCTACTGGTCAATGGCAGGATGTGGAGAAGGAATACATACAAAAATGAAGCAATAGAAACATAAAATTTATCTGGTGGGTAAAACCTCTGTTCATTTTTCTGAGCAGAACACACAACATCTAAAGTGGTATTGAATGGAGGATCTTGACTTTTAGCTATTTAACAGGTTTAGTGCAGAATTTTATTAAAATTTTACATATCCCTATTTCACCACAAAACACTTCACAAGCAATAACTTCCTGCATGGCGTGTGCTGATGTAGCTTTGCTGATTCTGTGTTAACCATAATGAAAAACAGAAGGTGGAAGCAAAGTTCAAGAACCTACCTGAGATATTTGTAAACGTATAATGCATGTTAACAGATACAGGCAAAATTTTGATGGTTTTTTTATGTGTGCAGGAATGAAGGCATCTAGGTTCATATTTTCAAATCTCTCAAATGTACAGTATGGCTACGGGAGGAAAATAACTTCCTCGCTTCCTTACTTCCTCAAACTATTTATTTGGATGTTTTTCCAACTTTGGCTTCAGTGAAAATGAAGAACATTCTTTGTTGAAGAGAGAGAAGCCAAAGAATTTGGGAGCCAAAAACAACTCTCCGGCTCCATGCATATTCTTTTGAATAGGGGACACAGAACAGGTGGTATGGAATATCTGGAAAAAAAAAAAAAAAGCATTCCCCCCCCATCAAGGAGATAAGAGTGTTTAAATGTTTACTTTAGGATCAAAATACAGAAAAAGAATAGAGTATCTTAAATACCGTTTATGCAAGATACAGTTTATCTCAGCACACAGATTCATTTAATACCTGTACATTGTATTAATGTTTCATTCTTCTGTAACGACTGAAAACATAAAAAATGCTCACTATTTTTCACTGTTATGATTTCCAGTAATAATTTATCTAAATATTTGTCGAAAATGATCAGTTTAATATTTAAGGTGTGAATGAATATTGCTAAGCAATGTATGTAACGTGGCAAAAATATATTTCCTTTAGTGTAATTTAATGCAAAGTAGAAGATATTGCAATCGTGAATCAGTGCAGCACTGACTTATTTACTCACAGTGGAAAGCTGTCTAAGTGAAGAGAGCACATAAGTTGGCTATTATGCACGACAACATTCCAGTCCTGTGAAATCTTTTATTTTTAATCCGTTCCTTTAAAGTCTAGCATTTATATGTCACAGTTAACATGGGTTCAAATCTGAAACAGATGAGAAACATGTTTTCAGATGCAGGCATGTTACTCCACACCATGCAGGCGGTGGCTTGCACTGGAAAGAAAGCAAGTGCGTTCAGTTTATGGGAAACAGTTCTAGTCTGTTTTCCTCATAAGAAAGAAAAACACACAGGGGTGGGAAGAGGTCAGCTGGATTCCTCTCCACTGAGTCAAGCTTTGGACTGACTTTTGGATACATGTTGCTGTGGTGGGGGTAATGCTGTATAAAGGCGACCCCCTGCGCTAACTCCAGCATCATCTGCGATGACAAGGCATTGGCTGGTGCTTCTTCTGCTCTCCGGCCTGGTTTCAGGTTACCAGTCGAGATGCCAGTTCATTCTGTTAGAGTTCATACATAGAGCTAAGACATTGCGGGAAAACCTGATGACAGTAAGTGCTCTTTTGGATGTAGCGCGGCTGCAGACGAACAACTACAGTTGGTTCATGCTTTGAAAATGTCTTCTTTGTTTTCAGTCAACTCCTAGGAAAACTGCACTACATGCATGCTGGACATGGGCCATATTTTATATGTAAGTACTCAGTTATATATTAAATTCCAACAGTTTTTGTTTGATCATTTTACTGTTCTTGATCTGTTACATCCGCTGTTCATCTATGCATTCAGAATTTGCCATTAGCTCTTGTGAAGGCCCAGCCCCAGCACTTCAACTGTACTACATACTTTTGCAGAATGGTAACTTTATACAAGAAATATGGATGTACAAAAACATTTTGCACGATCTATATGTTGACACCTGTCTCCACAAAAGAAACCAGAAAATGCTGAATTTCCTCTTAAAGTGTACTGACCTTTTCATGATACACTGTTGTTATAAGGTTATAAGTGGCCTCCTTATCCCCTGACCAGGCATCCTTCCAGAGTCCACAAGGGGTATGAAATTAAAATAAGCTTAACAGTGAACTGCCTAGCTTTAATGAAACAAGGTGCAGGCAATGAAATCTACTCCTGTTTCAATGATTCTTAGCAAAAGTGGATGCACGCTTGCAATATAAATAAAGAGCACAGACTGTTTAATGTGTTGCACTGGGGCCTGGCAGAAGCTCTCAAATGGATTATCAGGGTAAGACCCATAATAGATGTGAAGGTGTGCTAATGTCTCTCAAAAATCAGGCCTTTGACTGGTGATAAAATCTGACCTTGTGCTCATATTTCAGAATCTCACAGACAAATACTGCAGCTCTTCATTTACGTTTTCTTACCTTCTTCATAGGATCGACAAGTTTGTTTTATACACCCAAGTTCAGTCAGCCGTTCTGTATGTGACTTGAATCTTTGGCTGCACTTTTATACAGTTCCTCTCTCCTTCTTTTAGGAATTTGGCGTAACCAATCGTTATGCATACAGCGAAATAGCAGCCATGTCTGATTTTCTGTGAATCTTAATGCAAACTTGAGTTGTATTTGTCAATATTACTCTTACATCTGGTATAAGTCTCAAGCATCTTTTATGTTATGCAGCTATTCAAGACATTTTGTACATTTCGATGCATGTGGAATAAAAAGCCTCTTTTTGAGAAAAATACTATTCCATGATAAACTTTGATTTATACCAAGTCTACTGAGACAGGTTGTGATTACAAAGTAAACTGTGTCTGATGTGGAAATTTCACCACATGGCACCATGTTGGATTTTTTTAAATGAAAACTCCAAAGTGCAGCCAGGAACGACTCATGAGCAAAGCAGAATGTGGCGTGTGGTAGCAGAAGAGCCACATCCTGCGTACATCCTAGGTATTTTTACCACATCCTGGGTACTTTTCACCACACAGTGGAACCTCTGCATTGAAACGATGGGGCCTGCAATATCAGAAGTGGCCACAAGATGGCGGATGCGACGAGCGACAGCATCAAAACTGTCACAATATGGACCACACAGTTGTAAACACACGTATTTATTTTTTTCCAACAGAAATATGTTTTGTTGATTTGCATCTATAATGCATCATGTGGACATCATGTGCTTTTAACATTTGATATATACTTGGCTGAAAACCTAGACAGAAACATGCTGGAAATGCACGTATTTCGAACCAGGGAATAAAAGCATCTATAGCAAAGATGTCGGATGTGAAGTTGTTCATTTGCAAACTTTGCAGATGCCGAAACGAACGCCTCTTTTAACTTCATTCAGCACCGATGGGGCAAGACGGCAGAGGAACCGAGCGTCAAAACACAGCAACAATGCAAGCAACACACCCACGTTTGGAGCAGGAAAAAAAAACTCGAAACTTTCTACATTTACTATGGGACATGTAGTCCTCGCCGTTGGAAAACGTTTTAAAAGGCACATGCGAAAAACTACGTATCCCAGAAAGCCAGACAAAGAGGGCGGGGTTTCAAAGTGAGGGCTGGGAGGAGTCAGCAGGTAGAAAGCGCGAGGAACTTTAATAACTGGCTGTTTGGACGCCGAGTCGTCACAGTGATCGGCTGTGTTGGTGTGGGCTGTCATGGGCTGTGTGAAGTGAAAGTGTGACGCTGAGGCGGGTACTTTTTGGCCAACTTTTCCGGCTTGTACAAAAATTATAACATTAATGGTTGAAAAGTTTAAGTGACGAGGCGGTTGTCTTGTCCCGCGACTGAGCTCGCCTGGGATTTGGGCGACTTTTGCCTTCCAGAAGACCTTGCAGTTTAGCGGGTTAGACTAGCTGGCAACTTAGGGTGCGGAGTCAGGATGGCGTTAGCCCGCTTCAGTAAGATCCTGCGGCTGCCCGCCTCGGACAAGAAGAAGGCGAAGCGGTACGAGCACGTCCAGCGGGACGTGAACCCCAGCGACCTGTGGGAGATTATCGGCGAGCTCGGCGACGGAGCCTTCGGCAAGGTCTACAAGGTGGGACCGCAGCGCGCATCCGAACCAAAGCATTGACCCTCGTGTTTTTATTAGTTTTTTGCACGCGTGTGCTGAACGCTTGTGTGGCCGAATTGCAGCTTCCCGCCGCGGTGCGGGTGCTAACAGCCGGGAAATTGAATTGTTATGGCGCCCGCTTACTTTCATGAACGGCTTTGTGGTCCTCAGAGGCGGCTGGGCGAAAGGTGAGTAAAGGGAGCCGAGTTCCCAGGGGTGCTGGAGCGCAGGGGGCGCGCAGTGGGGAGAAGCGACAAGGCTGACGGGAAAACGCCTTCTCTAAAGAAGTGATGTCGGCCCGGTGCTCGTTTGAGTCCCACTGAGTCCTTCAGCTTTCATAGTGAGGAAAGAAGAATAAGAAGTGCGTGAGTGTGGCCGTGATGCTTTGGTGGGTGGGTGTGTGGCTGGATGGAGCGACTGGGGAGCCGTGGGTTAATGTATGCATGCCTGGATATGAATCAGGTTCTTGTCAGTCACGCCTGTTAACATTTTTCCAATGGGAATGGAAGGAATGAATGGTGGCTGGATGGATGCAGGGGTTGGTGGTTCTATAGGTAATGGGTAGATTGAGCAACAGGTGAATTTGATTGTTAGTTGGAGATGTATTATGGATGAAGGGATGCCACTATTTTCTGAGTCCGTTGTACTGTCGGTTCTTGTGTTGTCACCTGTTAACGTTTTACATCCGGTGAATGGATGGGGAATGGCGGCCCACCGCAGGCCTTCCCTACCTGCTTAGTGAGATCTTTAAATTGCTTCCCTGAAGATGAGTTTAAGAAGTGTAAAACCGATCACCCCCACAGGCCATTAGACTGATGCACAAGATTAATTTTATTTGAGGAAACCCCCCCCACCACCACCACCTCCCAATTTTTTGCCACAGTTTTCAATAGTTTAATGAAATATCAAATTGAGTTGTGAGCAGGTGGTTGTTGTATCATCCATTTTTATTAATAGTGCTGACTTGTATGCTGTTAACTGCTGGTCCCTGGGAGCCCATGCCATGGTAACCAACCTTTGAGAAAGGTGTGGTTCATGATTTGCTTCAGTAAATGGCTATGGATAAAGGCTTCAGCTGAGCTAATCTCATCTCATGACCTAACTTTCAACAAATATTCAAGAGTTTAAGTGAATAGGGGCAGAGACCGAAGTGTGCAGAGCTGTGTTCTGTTCTGAAAAATGTGAAGCATGTTGGTTCTGTGTTGCTGTCATCAGTGTTATGGGTTTGGGTGGGAGTGAGCTATGTGGATGAGTCTGTGCTGAGGGCTCGGTGAGACGCTGGAAGTGGGAGGAAGTAGGAATGCTTTTAAATCTCAGTGTGCTGAGCGATGGAGAGGAGAGAACAGGTTTGGGTTGCTTCCATCAGCTGCACTGTAAATGGCATTTTAGAGGCTTTGTTGAAGGAGTACAATGGAATTGCCCTGAACTAAATAATCTAAAGTGTTAAACTAAGTAAAGTTTTTGCCTGTATAGTACATTAGGACCCTTTGACTTGGTGAAGGTATGATGACTGGGAAGTGTCACTTAAGCTCTGAGTTGTAAGCTGGTTTGGCCAAATAAATAAATAAATAATAAATATAAATTTAAATGTAGAGCAGAGATGTTTGGATATGTTTAAATGAGTCCTTAATACTCTTATTTAAAGGAATTTACAATATTACCAGAGCGATTGGTGACACGGGAGATGAAGACAGAAGTTTCTCTGTCTCAGACCTTCAAAGGGATCCTCCCACAAAACAAGCATTACTACATTGTTGGTTGAAGAGCAGGTCTGTTCAGTGAATCCTCATAGCTCCACTCTTTTTTTTTTTTTTTTTTTTTTGGCCAGAAGGCATTCTATTTATTGCATTAAAGGCTTCCACTTCGAGTCCTGAGAGGGTTCAGTTTTTGAACTTCAATGAAGTTCCTTAACCAGACTTGGTCTAGTACAACTCCCCTTGTGGTCTGGATCAGTTTGAATTCATGTGTCTGCTGAAAAGATGCAGTGACAGCAAGGCTGTACCTAGAGCACCATCTTGTCCTGACAATGCTGTCAGGGACATGTGGACAATTCTTACAGAAGGTGTTTCTGGTGATTATACCTTGAGTGTAGTTGAAAGCAAAGAAACTTTTGGCAAACAGTTGAAACCATCTCAGTTGCCCCCACATACACCGTGCTAACCCATGTAAATGGAGTGGGTTTTTTAAAAAAAATTTTTTAAACTTTGATTTAGCCCCAAGGTATCCATTTTAATTTTGGTCACCAACTAGGACAGAACTTTCATTAATCCCTGGTTTAAAGCACCCTCTGATGTCACGTAGTCTGTAAGAAACCAACTATTTTCAAAGTATTACATTAACCTGACTTAGCAGTTTGGACAGGACACCAGGCCAGGCTCTAAAATATGGTAATGACCACACATTCTTGCCAGTATATTAATCTGTTATACAGTTTGATACTTTACAGCAACATCTCACTATATGCACACATGAGTATTACAGCATAGCTACTCCTTGGATGTGAACCAATAGCCTTTGGGTGCATCTCCTTAACTTCTGCGCAACCATCTGTCAAATATTGTGCCTTTGTATGTAATGAGTTTTAATAATGTATAAGGTGCATGGGTTGAGAGAAGCCCTCTACATGCTGTGTGGTGGCTTTGCTGATGTTCAGTGAAATCTACACCAGATCGATGGCTGCTCAAGCCTCGGTGCAACCCAACGCTTCTAGTGAAGGAGCGCAAGCCTTTTTAATCGCCGGGTCCCACCGCCCCCCGTAGGCATATGATAAGACCTTCTCCCCACCCGGTGGGCGCGGACAGGATACAGGCGTCTGTTTGTCATCCCTCAGAGCGTTTTCCACTTGGGACCCCAGTGTGGCTTTAGTGCATTAGATGTCTCTGTGGATTCCACGTTGAAGCTGTCATGCTTTGCATTTCATGTGGCAGCCATACAACAGGTCTGCTTGCCAGCATAAGGGTCAAAAAAGATGAGAAAAGTACAATGATTATCTACAGAAGCCTCCTGTTGCGTAAAGCTAAAATGAACTTTGGAAGCAGGGTGAGGGTTGACAGCAGGAGGGGGAACTGAAGCTGTGAAATCTTTCAAAAGCTCAGAGGAACAGGAGCTTGAGATTTATGTACTGGATTCAACTCATGGGTTCCTGCAGTTTGTTCTGTCTCTGCATGGTGGTTCACACAATGCCTCTGTCTTTAACCCGATCACCTGTTCAACTTTTGCTGCTCCTGTATGGCCGAAGTCAACGTGACGGAGATCATGGTTGCTGACCAGTGGGATTGCAGTGAGCAGATGTGCTTGGTGAAAGTTCAGAGAGAAAGCCTGTGGGTCACAAGGAAGCACCCTGTTAGCCCGGTTACTTATGCGCCTGCAGTTTTGTAGCTACTCGTGCTTGTGTAAATGGGGCATTTCCTCTTCACTTTCTGTCCTTAGTGAAGTCAAGCACGTTTGTTTTATTTCAAGAATAATAGCTTGGTCCTCTAAATTAATGTGCATGTCTGCAATTATGAACTTGTTTGCTTTCTAGAACAGGAAGCAAGTTGTCTCTGTTGTTAGCTGATATGATTCTTGGTGTACTTTTGTCTAGTGGCTGCCTTCCTCTAGTTGGTTTAGGGTATTGTTTGGTTCACTTTGACCTATTGGTTTAAAGCAGGAAAAACTTTGTTTTCTATAAAAAGGTTTGACTCTTCATACTATTTCTACTTTTGTCTTGTGGAGAAGGCTGAGCTTTTGGTGTCATCCAGGAGATCTTATGTTCTCATGTGGCTACGGAGATGCGTTTTGCTGTTTCTTCTGTCGTCCCACTGAACAATTTGAGTATTCACTGGTTGCTGACATCTGTTGTCCCTACTACAAGTTTTCAGTGACTTTTTCAGATGATCATCAGGGTGGGGCAGGCTGGCTATTACTGCTAGAATGGGGGGGGGGGGTCACAGTTGAGCATCAGCAGGGCATGAGAATCTGAGTGTGCAAAGCAGGGGAAGGTTAAATCATGTGCAAAGGGTATGGAGGGTTTCCATCCTCTGGGTGTGTCACTGAGCTTTGTCATACAGGACTCACTACTCCATAGTGAATGAGGCTCCACGTTTGGCATTGAAAAGCAAGCGTAGCTTCAAGTTGGCAGTTCCTGTATGATTACACTGTTTATCCAGCAGTGGTCCCACGGGGTCTTGGGATTCTGTGTTCCACCATGTTTAGTCTGAATGGAAGCTTGAAGTCACAGCCCAGCTGATACCATGTTCTCTCTGTCTGTCATTCAGAACACAGAAACTTCCCACAAGCTATGGCCTTGTACACCCAACTTTGGCCCTTGTAGAAATACTCCACGTATTGTTTTTACTGTAGGACAGACTAGGATGTACTGTGTGGTGTCATGTTGTCGACACCGCTGATTCTCTGTCCCAGTTTCTCTAGTAGCATTAAAAGTGCGCACAACATGTACGACATGGAATGTGTAACTGGGTTTTTTTTAAAACCACTTGCATTTTTCACAAATCTCAGGGAGGCTATAAATGTTTGATGTTAGCTGGGGTTCCTCTTTGGCTCTGGCTGGGTGTGGAGCTTGCCTTCCTGTTGTGCCTTCTCAAATGCACTTAGGCAAGCTATTTAATTAAATGTTTGTGTTTTGCATTTTAAATTTCCCCTGCTCCCCCACCCCTGTCTCTGCTATGACTGGGGAGTGCAAGTCTGAAGAGCACCAAAATATGGTTAAATGTATAAAGAAGCCATGATGTTCAGAAGGTTATTGTGCCACTGTGAGCTGTCATTCTTCTTGGATCTGACCTGTATATTTGCTATCCTTGGTAGAATGCTTGGCTGTTTCATCAGGTTTTTTCCATTCCTGTTTGTCTTTTTATAGCTGGGCTTGTCCTTCACCCCACAGAAAAAAAGAAGTATTGAAAGAGGGTGGATGTGTCACAACTCTGAGCTAACCACTAACTGGGCCCCACCTTTCAAGTGTGACTTTTTTTCAGCTCTGCATACTGTGTCCTCATTCACTCAGCTTCCCTACTCTATCCCTTCTGTGCTTTTTGCTGTAGCCAGTCCTGTATTTCCTGTCAACAAATGCTGCCTGTCGAGTCTGTTCTCGTTCTGGTTATGTCACCATTTTGCCTTGACATCTCGTCATTGTGTGTTTGGGGTGGGCACTTTTTTTTTTTTTCTGCATTCTTGCCCTGAAGCATCTGAAAAGATGCTGGTATTTCATCTGTTCCCAAGCACTGAAGAGAGTTCACACCCTGAGGCACACTCAACATTCGTACCCCTGAACAACCATAAGGCTGAGCTATAACATGAAAAAAAGCATTCTTGACTGGGTTTTGTGAGGAAGTGGTTGTTTCATTTTGATCCACCATGCTTCTTTACTATATCTGTAAAGATCTAGACTTAGATCTTAGATTCTTAAATGAAAATCTTGATCGCCATGTGTTGATGAGTGAAAACTTTCCGTCACTCAAGTTTTGCTGCCTACGCATTATTTTGCCTTAACAAAAAAGGTTTAAATGCTCTTTGTGACCTGTCTTTCAGGCCAAGAACAAGGAGACGGGTGTTCTGGCTGCTGCAAAGGTGATTGAAACCAAAAGTGAAGATGAGCTTGAGGACTACATGGTGGAGATCGACATATTGGCATCATGCGACCATTGCTACATTGTCAAACTGATGGATGCCTTCTACTATGACAGCAAGCTATGGGTGAGCTATCAATGCAGTCAGGGCCTCATCCTCTGGAATCTTCAAATTTAAGGCTGTGTTAAGAACATCTTACTCTGTTTGAACTGTGAGAACAGTTGGCCTTCATAGGGCTTGTGCTTTACTTCCTTGGCTGACATTTGAACTTTAAGAGGATCCTTTTATCAAAGCAAAAATTAAACTTTCTATCTCAAACCAAATCACCATGTTTGGTTTTTTTTCCATATAAGTGTGAATTATAACACCCAAATCCAGACACCCTGTATGGTCCAACTAGTTAGTATACTTTTTTTTTTTTTTTTGATCAGTCGCCACTCATGCTCATTTTTTCCATGGGACTTTCCATCAGACATTGCATGCTGTGTAGCACAGCCTAATCCACAGACGTGTTGGTTATGAGGTCACAGTTCACTCCATCACCTATATAAAACTATTGTCTCAAACCTTATTCTTATTGGCAAATAAAGCAAAGATGTGCTCCCTCCCAACAGTAATACTATGTAATGCTACCATAGTTGAATCATCAAAAAATAATCTTGACACTTCCCCATATGATTTTGCTCACTGAATAGTGCAGTTTGAGATCCACCCTTTAAAATGATATACTGTCAGCAGATTTATGACAGCACTTGTGACTATTTTGCAACTATGGTGCATTTAAAGTTGGCAAGCCTTATATATTCCAAACATCTAGTCATGAAAATCATTCAGTCTTTATTAAAATACAACGATGGTATCGGAGCACATCTGTTTCATTCATTTCTGTTTTCTCTCTGCTGTTTCAAATAAACAGCTGCAGAGGGACAGGTTCAAAAGGATTTGCAAGTTACATTACCTGCAAATAGATGATTATTTCTCTGTCAAATATTTCACTCCTGAACAACACAGTTAAATTCAGCCTGGTTTAACAATGGAAAGTGTACAATCCTCAGAAAACAGCCTTTTTCAGATTTGACCTTGCTGGGGTCATGGTACAGTGAGGCTTCTAATGTCTTTACACCTTGAAGAAACTGGATTTAGTTTGGTATGTTACAGTTCTCAAGCCTTTTTAATCCTTTATTATTATTATTTGACCATTTAAAAAAGAGGTTACTTGGTTCATATGTAGTGAATTACTTAATGCCTCAGAAGTTAAATGGAAATATGAATATTAAAAAGATACTTTTTCAAACAATATGTTGTGGATGAAAAGACAGATATCAGAGAACCTCTTGCAGGGTTCTTGGGATTAATGAAGTTAATTTGAAGAGTATGTTGTCTTCCTTGAGCTGAACTGACAGTTATTGAATACAAATAGCTGCTTGACCATGAATGATCTTGAAATGATGGTACCTTAGTTTGCCGTAAGTTTGTTGGTAATGAGCGAGCAAGTCGGACTTTTCAGTTTTTAAGTGATGCACACCTGCAGATTATTTGATCTGGTAATTTAATTTGTGAGCATTGACACTATTTATCACCCTCCGTGCGTGCAGTGGTCCTTAAGTTTGTGAACCCTTTAGAATTTTGTCTTTTTTTTTTTTTTTTTTTTTTTTTTTTTTTTTTTTTTGCATTGATAAGACCTAAAATGTGATCCGATTTTTATACAGCCTAAAACTAGATGGAGAACCTAATTAACCAAATGAGACAAAAACATTATAGTTGTTAGTTTATCTATTGAGGAAAAGGATCCAATGTTATTCATCTGCATGTGGCAACAGTATGAGAAGCTGTGCTTTCAATAACCCCCTTGTGCAGCAGTAACTGCAACAAAATGAAAATTCTGAAGGATTCACAAACTTTCAAGCGGCACTCTATTTGAAATTCTGTAACGTGCTCCCTCTCTCACAGGGAGAGGCTGGCTCATAAGGTCTGCATATATTTTGGATCTGGACTGAAATGGTATGTTACTGGTTAATTTTGTTCTCTTAAACACTGTGAAGCATAGGGCTTTTTGGGCCCTACCGTTCATTGCTGGGATTCCAGAGCATGAAAGACAAATTTCTTCTTTGTGTGTGGATAAAAGGAAATTTGTTCAGATCGTCTTCCAATTTTCAAACCAACCATCTCCATAAACGATTTAGTTGCCTTTCTGTTTATATTGCATTTGTAGTTTAACTTGGTCCTTTGAAAAGACATTTCACTTTACTGGAAGTTAGACTTTTATAGCTGACAATATTTTAAGGCTCAGGTTGGTCTTGTGTTTTGCTCTGACAATTGTGACTTCATCTTTATGTGGGTGTGTATAAATCAAACACAAATACAAAGGACAAACTTGCAGAATAAGTAGATGCAGAGCTAGTTTACACAGTACACCCATATGGTCATACTTTGTCTTTATATGTAATGAAAAACTTTCGGCGCTTTTGAGGTGAGCGGTATTGAGCATATTGTACTGGAGAGTGTGAAAGGGTATGCAATGTTGTATTTTACTCAGCCTCATCTGTACTGCGAAAACACTTAATTTTACACTTTTTCATATGCAGTAAAGCACTTGTACCGATGCTTAAGTGACCGACTGCCAATTGCCAGTTGAAAAACACAAGTGTCTGCATTCTCTTGAAGAAATAAAACTAATATCTAAGGCCGACCTGTGAACCTGGTTATTGTATTTGAGCATTCCTGGAATTTTTGAAAATCATTTCTGAAGGAAAGTAGCAAAACCTGGTTAAAAATTGCTGGTATTTGTCTGGCAAGTAAGTGGTGTTACTCCCGGTCAGAACTGTACCTTTAGTCAGCTGATGGTTGGATACAGCAGATGGTCCTCGTGCTGTATTGATTGCACAACCCAGCTTTAGGCTGTAAGACAGTGGGTAACTGAAGATGATGCGGCAAAAAAATAAGTAAATAAATAAAAAACACATTAGTGGTAATGCACTCGTTGGTTAGCTAGTTATGGCTTACATTATACAATTAATGTTTCTGAATTTGACATGCAATGTCTTGCAGGGGATAGGACTGCTAAAAGATTGGATGTATGGGGGCTGTCAGGGTGGTGCTACCTCTGAGGTTTTCGCTGGTTTGTATGAGGCTGTGAGATGCTTGAGTTGTTGATGTTTAGCAGCCATGCGGCTCTGAATTGGCAAAGGTGGTCCAAAGGAAATGACCACCAAACTGACGATTTTGATGAAATAGCACCCAAGCAGACATAGGTGGAATTAATGGAAGCAATTTAGGCTTGGGCTTTTTATTATTCTGGTTTTGTTTTGACTTACTGAAAGTTCTACGGTACATCTAAGATCTTGTATAATTTCATTACAATTCAATGATTAAAGAAAATTATTTTTAGCATAGTGTGCTTTAAGGAAGAATAGCTGTTCTTTAAGATACTTTTTCACTATATAATCTAAAAGGGTTATCAAATTAAATATTTTTTTAATTTGTAGTTTTGCCCATTTTGCTTGATTATGGGGGGAAATGGTTGCAATAGGTATATTTAAAGTGTTAAACGTGTGTGTATAGTGTGTCCTTTGACAGTTCACCAGAATGCGGTGTTTTTCCCGAGGCTCTCGCTGACAGAGAAACGAACAATGGAGAACAATGTTACCTGTGCACGTGTCTCAGATGACTGTATCCGGGCATGTAGGCAGACCTGACGAACTGCCTTTTATCACCTGAGTCCAGTGATGACTAGGATGTTGAGTATTTCAGGAATTTATGAAAACCGGGAAAAAAAAAAAAAAAACAAAAAAAACGAAATGTACACAGTTACTAATCATTGTTGTCCCTGACTTGCAAAGTCTTCACGATAGCACTTTGCTTAGAAACGCCTTTGTGGTTTTCATTATCTAAACAATTTCACAATTTTTTTAAATTTATTTTTTAAAAATATTTCACCATTGTGCAATCAGTTTATATGATGCTAGTCAAAAGTTTGAGCACACCTGCTCGAAAGTAGTTCTTTAGCACGTAAGGTATTTGGTGTGCAAGGTTGAGGAAATGAGTTGATGGGTGTTAGCAGGTCTGCTGCAGCAGTTCCCAGAGATGATGGACACTTATGAACTCTTTCTCCTATTCCTCTATCCATCCAATCTACCTCTCTCCGGTTTGCTCTATACAAGTTGGCCAATTGTAGTCTCACCTTCCACTTTTTAGTACATGTCAACTATACTTTTACTTATGCCTGATGATGATGATTTGTAGGTCCATCAGTTTTTACATTGACTGTTTTGAATTGTAATGGTTATGTTTTTCCAACCTCAGTTGGCTCTCGTTTTACGGTAACCTCGAGAAAGAAACCTTCCCTAATTCCTCTGGAAAAACAAAATCTAGCTGTGCAAATTTTTTGAATTATTGATTAGGAAAATGGGTGTTACTATGTAATGACAGTGATGTTGTTGGACATAGGGCCCATGGTGCCTGCCATAGTTGAAGCACTGTAGGGCTGTGAGTGCAGAACCTATCAGTACAGTGCTGGCGGGGCAAATCCTTCGTGCTCGTAATGAACCCCCCTGAGATCTGTGCATTGTGTCTGGGTCTCATCAAAACCCTATCAGCCATGGGGCTGGAACAGCTGATGAACCAGAATAATAAAAAGCCTAAGCCTAAACTGCTTCCATTAATTCTATCTATGTTTTTGTTTGGGTGCTATTTCATCAAAATGGTCAGTTTGGTGGTCATTTCCTTTGGACCATTTTTGCCACTTCAGACAACTGCATGGCTGCTAATCTGCATCAACAACTCGAGCATCTCTGCCTCATACAAACCAGCCAAGACCTCAGAGGTTCCAGCTGATGATGGCGACCACAGAGCAACACTTCAGTAACAAAATGTCTGCTGTGAGAGCACTATACATCATAGTGTTTTTGGACATTTGTAATGGGGTTATGGAAGTTTGACATCGTAAATCAGATATGGAGCTGTTCATCAGGCCTCTTTGGACCACAGCACACATTCCACATAACTTATAGCAAATTACTTCCTTGCATGACTGTTTTCTCTCCTCCACAACCCTGTAGAATTTTTCAAAAAGTATTAGATGTCATCTCATTTGTCGATTTTAATTTGCGCTTGATGACAGGATGTGAGTTCACGGCGACTGTCCAGGTGTGGTGGTGGCCTAAGCTCAAGCTGTAAGGGGAAAACCAAGGAGAAAATAAATGCCTACATTTTTTTTTGTTTTGACTGCCATGAAATTTTAAAAGGTTTTTTTTTTTTTTTTTTTTTTTTTGCAGTACAGTCTCATTTATGTTCTTTGGAAGCCTTGGAATGTTGAATTATGACATGTTTGG
Organism: Heterotis niloticus; assembly: GCA_018136845.1. Classification (NCBI taxonomy): domain Eukaryota; kingdom Metazoa; phylum Chordata; class Actinopteri; order Osteoglossiformes; family Osteoglossidae; genus Heterotis; species Heterotis niloticus. Next base: position 20,680,436 of record CM030888.1, read on the forward strand.
CAAACATATTGTACCATGTCATACATTTTCTTTTTGCAGTACAGCTTGTATCTCTCACAAGCGACATCAAGACAAGAAGTTTTTGCTTTTGCTGAAGCTTTCTGTAGTAACTTAAGTCAGGCACTGACATTTTAAGTGCTCTTTTTGTACAAGAGTGTTCTTCCATGAGAGTGACTGTGCCAGATTTCACATCTCCTCTCCAGACTTGAGTTCCAAAGCATGCACTCTGGCATTTTGTCACCTTGGGCCTCTTCACACGGAGCACAAGTGACTGTGTGTACTCTGCTCTCACTGTAGGCCTGTGGCAAAAAGATAATTTTGTCCCAAGTTCAGTAGGACTTTTTTTTTTATTTTTTATATAATATGTTGCGCTCCAAAACCATGTAAGGGGCCTCCATATGGTAATTTTTGCTCTATGGCACTTAAACTATAAAAAGAAGCAGTAATGCATTCCATTATTCAGTATTGTTTCCAACACACACACAAAGCATGTAGACATAAACTATGCTTATGCTGCACCTAAATAGCAGTACTAGACTTTTAAAATGATGCTTTTTTTTTTAATCAAAGTACTGTATAATAATTTAATGTGGTACAATTGATATTTTCTGTGAAGTGACATACATTTTTGTTTCATGTTGCTGTCTTTTTCAGGCTGTGGAAATTTGTGTGATCAGGTTCTTGCTCTTGCAGTGCTTCCTATTTCTTGTCTATTGAACCTTGTTCTCACTTCCTTTAGATTATGATCGAGTTCTGTCCTGGTGGGGCTGTAGACGCCATCATGCTGGGTAAGAAGATTCCACCGTAAATGAGTCTTCCTCAGTGGGCTCTTATTTATGTTCTTTATCTTTCCATCAAGGTGACAGAGCTAAAATAAAGGTCAATATACAAAGTACAGATGATTTGTTTTTAGACAGCAGAGATGTTTAGTTGTTGATGATTAAGCCACCTGGCAGCAGAGCACAGGGAGCCACACCAAAGAGGACAAAAATGTTTCCAAGTGGCAGTAGCTTCAGAAACCTTTTAGCCAATCTAGTGAGGTGACATGACACCCGTGCAGATATAGAGATCATCTCTATCAAGACTTTGTTGTCATAATCACTCACCATGGTTCCATACCTGGATACAGAACTGTTATGAGTCTGCCATATACTGTATGTTTGAAGGGATTCACAGAATAAGGTTACTGTAAGTGACATAATATGGATGGCATCTTTCACCAGGCTCATTGTTGCAAGTGGCTTCTCTTTAAGATGGAGAGCAAAGTGCTGACATGCTTTACTCTTCAGTTTCTGTTTTACATACTCAATCCTTTGAGTGTGCTTTGTTTGCAAGCGCTTCTGTATTGTACTAGCCTGTCATTGTGAGCTGCCCTGAACAAAGATGTCAGCTAAATAAAAGAATAATTATAATAAAGACTGATGACTGTAACTTGTGGATTTGCCAAGGAATAAATATATTACAACTGAAGCTTATTAAACTTTATCAGGGTGGAACATGTTAGGTGCTTATAGTTTATAAGGTCCTAAAGAGAGATTCAGGGGCACAACCTGCTCTTTGGCACTAACCTACCATTGCCATTTTGATATTTGATATGATCATCTTTTCCTACAGAGCTGGACCGGGCCCTATTAGAGCCTCAGATCCAGGTGATCTGCCGGCAGACACTGGAGGCACTGGCTTACTTGCACAGCAAGAAGATCATTCACAGAGACCTCAAGGCAGGGAACATCCTGCTTACCCTGGAGGGGGACATCAAACTTGGTGGGTGTCCATGTGAAAGTCACACTTATGCCAATCATCATTCTCAGCCTGAAGCTGCTCTTAACCTTCTGGGCAACTTTGCTTGCTGTTCTGTCTCTTGTATAGACAAGAACTTACAACCTGTGCTTTAAAAGCCTACTAAACCATTTTTCAAACACCGGTGGTGGAAAAGCTGTATTTTAATGTGACTTTGGTTGATTTATTTTTAGGAAGCAATTATAAAACATTATAGAAATTGTGTTTTATTTTATTTTTTTTTTTAAGCAGGTGGCTTAGTACAGTTATGACCTTATACTTCTACAGACTAGTTTTGAGTCCCAGCTGCTCTTTATTTTTAACCTAAAACTGATACAATAATAAAAAATCCAGTTCTGTAAATTATTTTAAGTAATTTATTATAAAGTGTAACTTACAGTGCAAGTCAATTTGAGGAAAAGCATCAGTAAAAATTAACAGCAATGAGTAATATAATTGTGCACCTGTTTATTTCCCAGGTGTCTACCGATGCATCTACTAAACTGAATGGTCAAATTTTATTTATATAGAAAAATCCTGTTCTATAAATCAGATTTTTTTTTTTCTCACTTCAAACATTTTAACAGAACAACATACCAGGGATACCAAGGGTTGTAGATACATGTATCTCTGTTTGCATTTAACTGTGTATTTACACACACAGTCTCCCAAGGCATCTTGAAACAATTTCAAATAAGGCATAGAAGTTTCTCTAGCATTACCATGTGACACTATTTTTTTGTTTTGGATGTTTTATGCCATTTTATGTAATTAGATGGCCCTGTCCAACCTGAGCACATTCCTTGGCCTCTCAGATAAACCTTTGAGTTCATGGGTCTTTTAATCTGATTCATTCTAAATTGCTGCTTAACAAACAGGGTATCTCAAAATGTCAGGCCTATGAGGAGCCAGACGAGCAATTTAGTAGTTGGGCAGTGATGCTGGAAAAAAATGCACCAAAGATTATAATAGTCAGGGATCAGGGTGAGATTAGCTTGGAAGAGCGCAACAATACTGTCAACAATGGCCTGTGAAACTGATGTCAAGTGTGGTTATGGGTCATGTGTCATAAGTAGCTTCATGTCTATAGGAGCTATGTGAACAAGGAAGTACTGCACCTTAGGGAGGGTGTGTCCTCATCTAATTTTATACATTGTCATTTCATAGATGTTTTGTGGATTAGTTGTCACCTTTAATGTACTGTGGTCAAATAAGTCAGGTTCTCCATGGGCAACAGAAGGAGAAAATGAGAAGTTAATAAGCGCAAGACCATATATGTACTAGTTGGACATCATGGGGAAAGTGGGGTTTTGTGTTACCTTTGCATTCATTGTCACTAACCTTATGATTACTGTACAAATGTGAGTAAATTATGGTCGTGTAAGGTAATGTTCATGGTGGTGACTTGATAAGAAGAAAAATAATTGTTTATCATTTTTTTTTTTTGTGTGTGTGTCTTAGCGGATTTTGGAGTATCAGCAAAAAATACCAAAACACTGCAGAGAAGAGATTCTTTTATTGGCACTCCTTACTGGTGAGTGAAATTGTATAGATATTTTGTTCAGATGTGCAGAAAAATATGAGATGTTTCCTTTTTCACCTTCTTTCAACTTCCAATTTGCTCTCTTGCCATATGTTGTCATTTCTTCAACTCATTAAATTTCTTTCACTTGCAGATCTGTGTTTGTTTTTGTATCTTCCCTGTGAATGTTGAGTGTGTGCATACACTGCTGTCCTCCTGTTTAGTGTGCTAGGCAGTGGTGTGTTGGACATTGCGCCCTGATGTGTGTAAATGAATCATCTTGGTACAGGTTAATCATTGGCACAGAAATTCTTCTGCCTTTGAGTTTAAGTTCTATCCATATCACATTTGCTATGGATAAGAGGCAATCGTATCAACAGTTTATTTGCTTAATCTTTGTCCAACATGTTTAATCTTTCTATTAGACAAGAATGTTGTACCTGTTACTAACTCAGAGTTGCACCCTTCCCAGTGACACACCTTAGATATCATGTGTAAACTATTATCCAGAGTCTTCAAGCTCCTGGACCAATTGCACTGATCCTGTACCTTTGCCTCTAGTGAAATACTTGTCCCTGTACCCAGTTTGGCTCTCACTCTCAACAGAGGGAATTTTATTGAATATATGTCCCATCTTACGGTGTCTTCCGGTATGTAGGATGGCTCCAGAGGTGGTGATGTGCGAGACCATGAAAGACACCCCCTACGACTACAAGGCAGACATCTGGTCGCTGGGCATCACGCTGATTGAGATGGCGCAGATTGAGCCACCTCACCATGAGCTGAATCCTATGAGGGTCCTGCTGAAGATTGCCAAGTCTGAGCCACCCACACTGGAGCAGCCAGGCAAATGGTGAGCACCAGGGGGGTCATGGTATCAACTGGTTTTTAAATAAAAAAAAAAAAAAAAAAAAAAAAAGAAACCCACACCACTGACACCATGGGAATACATATATGGTTCAAGAACAAAAGCATTCATGGAAACCTGAATTTGGTGAACAAAACTAATCATATAGGGTTAGAGAACCAGAACATCTGTCAAAATATAAGGTTGGCGAACCAATAGAAGCATGGAAACGTAAAGCTGAAGGACTAAGAATAAAACATGAAAAGGAAGGATGAACAACCATGAAATTAAAGGTGGAGACCTTATTTTGATAGAAATTAATTTTTATAACCAAAACGGTAATGGAGAAGTCACAACCACAAAAACTATACAAATGTAGGGATAGGAGTGAAAATAACTGGCCAACCAAAACAAGAATAGTTCTATTTAGGGGAATAGAGGACAAAAACAAGTCAGGCCATAAGACTGAGAAATTGTGCAGCATGTAGATAAGTGCTAAAGATGAAGGGTATATATAGTACAGTAAAAAGAAGCGTCACTATATAAAATGGTTTTAGGTTCCTCAATTTGTTGTTAGAGTTGTTTCAATGAACGTTGCATTTCCCACATTAATGTGCTACAATTGTGTGTTTAAGGTCACTGGAATTTAAGGATTTCCTGAAAAGGGCTTTAGATAAGAATCCTGAGAGCCGACCAAGTGCAGCTCACCTTCTCGAGGTAAGGAAGTGCTCACCACCTATTCCTGCTTTGTTTGCCTACATGCAAGTATTATGTGTCATTTCTTTTAAACAAGATGTTGTCTTGGGGTTGTCTATCAGTCTTCTGGTTTATCCTTTCTATTTATTTATATATCAATTAGTCTGTGTATTTGAAAAGGGGAAAAAGAAATGGTGGTGAAGCATGGTGCTTCTATAAACATTGTTAGTCTACCAGGTTGGTTAAATGTAAGATGTTCTAATAAACTTTCTATTTATTTAAGAATAAGAAGTCAGTAACAATTTGTAATTTTTATTCCAATTCAGTAAATGAAAGTTTTGGATGTTACGCTCATGGTTTTAGTGAGTTTTAATGTAACAACTTGTCCTTTCACTTGTATTGGTACAAATCTGCCATTAGTGACAAAGTGGGCAGAATCTCCATCGGTGATGTCATCCCCTTTGCTTCCCAGCTGTCATGCACGTGTACTGAGAAGTGACGGTCTTTTATAAACATCGTGGGTGAAATGAACAAGGCTGTCTGCTGACTTAATGGCTCAACATTTGTCTGACTGTGAGCACCGTCTTTCCAACATTTGCTGCAGTCCTCAGCTTCTGCCAGCTGTACCAGCCTGATGAGTTGTCTGACAAAAGCAAACACTGTACCACAGGCAATGTCTGGACAGTTTTGACAATGCTCTTAAATGTCCTCAAAAGCTAGCTGGCTTAGTCTTGTCAAAACTGTCCCCTTTTCATCCATCTATCCATCTGTTGTCATTTTATTCAGAAAAGGGTCATAGTCTGTCAGTCCAACAAGTCTGCACCCTGGATGTGCACTGTAGGATGGTAGTGCTTTCTATACATTCTGTCCCAACTGTGGCATATTGGTTTTGAGCAGGCCTTCCAGTTGCTTTGTATCCGAGTGCTGTACACTCAGCATGAGTTTTCATTTAGCCCTTGTCATGTTTTCCTGCCTGTGAATAACCATGAACAAGCCACTCATGGGAAGCAGTAAGGGAACCTGACCGCAGATATTGTTGTGCAGCCACACTGTACACTCAGCAATCTTTACATGGAACCACGAGTTCTGAACCTTACCGACCTTCACTGTGTTTCGCAAAGCATGGGAAGGAGTCTAAGCCTCTTTGTGTGACTCATAGAGACCCCAGTCACACTAAGGTTGCAGAAAGATGCAACAGGGAAGTCCTGCGAGACCACTGGGTGAGGTCCAACCGGATATGCTGAAGGAAGCTGCTGTATGCTTCACCGGGTTGCTGTACCCCATGCAGAGAGGAACAAACTCTGTTAGCTTTGATGGCTGAACTGAAGTTTCACACAATCGCCTTGTGGTGTGAAATGGAGGTACAGCTTTGCTCAGTGTATGGTTAGCTTAGTGCTTTCAGTGTGGGCTGTCATCAGGAAGTCTGCAAATTGCTGTAATAAGTGAAAGAAATTTTGAATGCGTCACCTGCAAAAAATAATAAAATATATATAAAATGTATGTTTTTATCATGCTAATATGCCAATTTTTTCTAGTTTTAACTTCTACTCATTCACACATGTCTGTTTTACCATTTCCTTAATGAATTTGAGTCACCGGAGACGTTAAAAGGTCCTCTCTATATTGTCCACACCAGTGAACACGAGTGGTTTTGTTTTTCGCTTGATTCGCCTCCAGAGGTAATACCTCTGCCAGCTGACACGATAAAATTATCAACGGTGCAAATCCGCTGAATAATTTATCAGCCCGATATTATCTCATCACAGATCCACTGGCTCTAACCTAGACAGTTTTAAGTGTAGTTTTTTTTTTTTTTTTTTTTTTAAGGGTGTGCAAAGCAATGTTGCAGGTGAGGCCTGTTAAAATGCACTTTGTCTTTGGGACCAGGTGTTTCAATACCAACAGAAGAGTCCCTCTGCTCTATCCTTGTTTTGTCCTAATCTTATCCACCCCCTCTGTCCCCCAGCACCCGTTTGTTTCAGGGGTGAAGACCAACCGGCCTCTCCGTGAGCTGGTCGCTGAGGCAAAGGCCGAAGTCTTGGAGGAATTTGAGGACAACAGGGAGGAAGGCGAGGAGGATGAGACACCAGAACTCACATCTGTAAGTAGTGGTCTGCGTGGTGCATTCACTCTCGAGTGTGAACCCCCAGAGCAAATGATGGGCAGCATGGGGAAGAATGGAGCTTCTCCATGAAATCCTCTGGGAACAACTTGTCAAACAAAACACATAAGAGGGGCTTGTATTTATGTTTTTTTTTTTTTTTTTTTTTTTTTTTTTTTTCCCAAAAATTATACAGTGCAGCATTATTCTTAAATTTTCATAACTTTTATGTCTGAAATTAAAAATAAATAAATGAAATTTAAAAAAAAATGCCAGAAATAGCTTGGCTGGGACCTGTGACTGTCGTGGCCAGACAGCCACTTCCTGGGTCTATGGGGGTAGGTTTATGGCAGGCTGTAGTAAACAACTGCATCTCTGTGAGAGTCCTCTTGTGGTTCAGCGTGGCCAGTGTGTTTTTCTGTGCAGCACACATGTGGATTATGGGTTTGCGTAAGTGTTTCATAGCACAGGGACCAAACTTTTGTTCTCACACCTTTGTGCACCCTTCATATGCCCACATTTTGCAGAACTAACCTGCTGGTGAGAAGCTGTTGGGTGTCAATGTTTTTCTCAGCCAGTAAACTAGTCCCAGAATGCACTGGAATATTCAGACATTACAGTGCACAAGTGATGTTTTGGAAGTTACTTAATCACCATGAAGGTATAACCTGTAATTTTGAGAAACTATATATTTGGACGATTAGTTTAGTAACAAGGAAAGTCCCAGCCCTACATGTTTAAGAATGCCACTCCATTTGTCTAATTTTCAGCAAATAAAAAAGAAGCAAGCTGCATGTTAAGTTGAAGAAGCTTCTGTGTGTGTTCAGGCTGTGGCCAATGGGCTAGGTCAGGTGACGTTCCCGTGCTCCTCCTGGTCCTGACATGTTCTTGCTTCAGCATTATTTACTTCTGCTCTCTTCTGATGGAGACACGTGGCATCTGCACCTCAGGGGGTGTATGCCTGTCAGGCAGAATCACACTGGAGAGACATGTTCTGCACCTGAGTCACCCCTAGAAAGAAGTGACACAGCAAAAGTGCATTGTATGGACAAAGGTATCCTGGTCTCATGTCACAGGACACCCTAGTTAATTTCTGGTATTGGACAATGTCAACTGTTTGTGCCATCGTGTACCTTTTTGCTGTTAAGCAGAAACTAGCTTAGTGCTGATCAGAGAAACTCATTCAGGTGTGAAAATGGCTGAGCATCTCTGTTTGTTTACTCCCTGGGCTCCCCTGAAGGGAACTGACATTTCAGAGAGTCTTTGTCCAGGTGTAGAGAGGAGGGAAAGCTGACTGAAACTTGCACAGTCACATTCCTGGTGACGGTCAGGCTTGGCCACGTGATCGAGCGCAGAGTACTTTGGAGCTGACACCTATGGGTCCTCCAGCTTCTGTTTGCGTGGTTGCTGTCTGGTGTTTGTACAGACAAGTCTCAGGCGCAATGAAGTGTGCTTTCACAGCTTTTTGAATAGATCGCCCCTTTAACAGATTTGATACTTGTCGCATGGGAGGACTTGTGAAAGATAAGCAAATGAAGTGGCTAGTGATACTGTCGTAAATCCCATGTGAACACCTCACTGGAGTGTTTGTCTGCTCTACAGCATCCGTGCAAAGATCCCTCAGAAACCAGTCAGACCAGTCTGGAAGGTGAACATCCCACTGATGCGGCTTCCAGCAACCCACCGGAGGAGTCCAAAGGACGGGCGCAGAACTCAGTTGCCAACTTTTCCAGCAAGCGGAATGATAGTCTCCTAGACGAGGGTATTGGGATGGGAGATGGCGACAGGCCCGAGCGCAACTTGACTGCAAAGGCCTCCAGCTCTGACTCTGGGATTGAGGATGGAAAGAGTACGCCTACATCGGATGAGGGCAAGCTTCCATCCACACCGGAGGCAGAGCTCCCGCATTCTCTGGGGCAGCAGCTGGACTCCCTCTCGGCCGGGACTCCGTCTCCTGCCTTTCAGCCCCTGACTGAACTCGACGGAGGCCCAAGAAGAAGCATGAGTGAGCGTTCCTCACTGGGAGAAGCATCCATGGAGCGCCTCGAGAGCCTCTCCCATCACAAGAGCAGCCGCAGTTCCAAGCGCTACTCCGACACAGGCAGCACCTCAGCCTCGGAAAGCATGGACCTGAGCCTCAACCTTTCAGGAGAACTGTCCGTTAACAAGGAGACCGGCTCCATCTCCATCCAAGTGAGTCCATTTTGCACATTGCTGCCATTTCATAGGTCAATGGGCGGTGTGCTGGTTACATACTTGTAGTCTGAAGATTACCAGCTGAAAATCCAAAATGGGTACCAGCTGTTGTACTCTTAAACACAAAATATAAATTCTCCTTAAAATATTCAGAAGTGTAAACAGTAACCTTTGTAAGTTACTTAACAATGAAATAACAGCTTTCTGATGGACTGTGGTACATGTTGGTTTTTGTTCTACCTCAGTATTTACATTTTGCTTAAACTGACCTTATTAATCCACCATTTTACTATTAACTGTATCTCTTACTAGCTGCTGAAAAATCTATAAGACATAACTGACCAGGCCAAAGTTGACATTTCAAAGCCGCATGTTGTGTACACTTCTCAGAAGAACGTTCAGTTACCCAGGTGCCCTGGGCCGGCACAGCACTGCGCTGTGGGCATGGCGCCGGGCAGGACCGGTATGAAAAGTACCTTATTTAGACCCCCTCTTGGAAAAAATGGCACGGAAGTGGACGAATAAAGCAGCACTGTAAGCTGCAGGCAACCGACAAGGCCCCACAAAGACGGCCCTGTGTCAGAAAGTGTGTTAGATGTAGTTGAGCAGCAGAGCAGAAACAAGTTGTCCTGGGTGTAGTCCCCAAGATGGGAAGTATGGCTGTGGACAGACCTGTTTACAGTACACACACACACACACACACACACATACACACACACACACACGGCAGTCTGAGTGGTGTACAGTGCTGAGGCCCATTATGTGCCCATTTTGAATACACAATGACCAGTTTGAATTAATATAGTGCTGGCCATTCATCTGCAGCCTCTGGGTCATTGTCTTGACCTCTATTGAGCATTGTTGACTGTGCTCTATACAGGCTTTGTACTTGACTGCTTGTGTTCGCTGGTGGAGTGCCATTATTGCAGTTGTGTTCAGAACATACAGCTCACTTCTTCCATTTAGTTTAAAGAAATTCCAGAACAGTTATTTGGCAGTTCAGTTGACCATCCAATAAAGGCTGCTTGTTTCCTTCATTATGATGCAACACACAGGCACTTTCAGCTTTGGTGTCTTTAAACCCAGGTGTTTCTTCTCTGGGGGCATAATTTGCCTGTAAGATGACATACACACACATAATAGATAGGGAGATGAATAAGGGAGCAACATAGCTGAGCAGTCAGCAAGGCCCCCTGTTGCGCTCTGAGCATGCAGTGTGTGCGTTCGCTTATACACACGGATGTGCTGTGTGAGCACAACGTTTCTGTGCAGGCTGTCAGTATGGGGGAATAGTGGCTCTCAGGAAATATTTTCTTCCAGTACCTTCTCTGGAAAGCTTGTTTACTCAGCTGCTGATGGCTTTACTGGTATTCACTGCTTTTGCTTCAGTTTTATAGCTTTTTTTTTTTTTTTTTAATTTAAATCATCCCATTCAGTGACACAGTTCTGTAAAGTGGTGCCTTCTGAGTGTCATGTCTTGTTTTGGGTACAAGTGAAAGTCTTTGGCATGGTACAGTGAAAGGCTGGAGATCTGTGGGACAGACACTTGTGGAACATGGCTGCCGAGGTCATGCCCAGGTTCTCGGCAATGTGCCATCTCTCCATGACTGCCTGCTGCTGACCCCAGGTGACACTCCTTCACCCCCTTTTCCCCCAGGACCGGTTCTCCAGCAGGACGCTGAAACGCACCAGGAAGTTCATTGTTGATGGCGTGGAGGTCAGCATAACCACATCCAAGATCATCCGCGATGATGAGAAAAAAGATGAGGAGATGAGATTTCTCAGGCAAGTGCAAATATTTCCTGGAAAACATTCTGAATAATGCAGCAACCTGCAAGTTGTAGTTTCGGCGAACCGCTGAAACCTGCCGCTACTTTCTGGTGGAAAAGTTTCCTTTTTCACCAAGAAGTCAGTGTGTCTGAATAGCAGTATTTAAATTGCCATGCGTGAGATTAAACTTTGTAAAGCTTGTAAGGTTCTTACTTTCCAAGCAACACTATAAAGCAATGCCTAAATTAGCTCCTGTAAGATTATTTTTTAGAAACTAGTATCTCCAAATCATTTATTATATAAAGTGAGTGACTGTAAAAAGCTGTTTTTTGTGTTTTAGGTGTTTTTATTATGCCATCATCTGTTTAGGAATTTGTGGTTCCTTTCTTACTTGTCCACCGTTTAATGTGTTGTACTGCCACCTCGTGTTAGCAGCAGGGCACTGCACTCCATTTAACAGGCTCTTGTAGCAGGAAATTGACAAATAAGAAAATGCATCTGCGTTTCCGTCTTGCAAAAACCGTGTGAATTAACGGCTGATCTTCAGGTGTGAAATGTATTTCATTTTCTAAAAATAAGAGGCCCTGATAAATGTAGGGTAGCAGGTAGTGAAGTGGTCAGAGCCATGACTTTGCAATCAGCTGTAGCCTCCAGGATTCAAGGTACATTTACCTTGAATTACTCCAGTAAAAGTTACCCAGCTCTGTAACTCAGTACATAAATGTAAGTGCAGTATCATAACACATTTTCCCCCTATCCTGGTTACCTTTATTACTGTTTTTTTTTTTTTTTTTTGATGTCTAACTTTAAATAGAGGACCCCTAATTGTGTGTGTGTGTGAGATTTAAAAAAAAAAAAAAAAAAAAAATATATATATAAAAAAAATAATTAAAGTTTTTTAATGCTTATTTACTTGATGAAAACTTAGAATACTAACCTCAGCTAAATAGTAGAAATAGTAATGCTGTACATTTGAAATCCAAGATTCCTGCATTTCTAAGTTGTATATCTTGTGTGTGCGCAGGCGCCAGGAGTTGCGGGAGCTGCGTCTCATGCAGAAGGAAGAACAGCGTGCCCAGGCCATGCTCAACTCTAAGCTGGCCTTGCAGAGGGAGCAGATGCAGCGCCACTTTGACCAGGAGATGCATGTGAGTCTCTGCTTGCTTCCCATTTCCCCTGGGGGCCTTAACTGAACAGAAGATCATCTCTTATCGTCCCCAACTTATCCCTCCAAGAAGCTTTTTCCACTTACGGCGTGGTAGGAATGACACACATCATCAGATATCACTTGGCTCCAGTTCCTCTCACATGTTTCTGGAGGGTGTTCCAATTTACTAAAATGCAGCATAAGGTGATTTTTCCAATAGGAATGGAGATCTGATTTACACAATTCTTCATTTTGCATTCCCAGGCTAAGAAGAAGTACTATGAAACGGAGCTGGAGAACCTGGAGAAGCTCCAGAAGCAGACCATTGAGAAGATGGAAGCTGACCATACAGTGCGTCTGCGGGACGAGAGCAAGCGCATCCGTGCCGAACAGGAGAAGGAGCTCAACAAATTCCAAGAGCAAATAAAGCAAAGGAAGAAGGAGGTGGGGCTATGAAAATGGGTGGGGCTTATACAGTTTGGGGCAAAGCCTGTATTTGCATAGCAAGAGTTTTGTGTAAATGTTGTGATAACTGAAACACTTCTGTAAGATGTTGGAAAGAACATGTCCATAACCTATTTGGGGAAAAAAAATTTACAGTTAAAGCACGAGGTGGAGAAACTGCCCAGAAGCCACCGAAAAGAATCTATGAAGCAGAAAATGAATTCATTCCAAGACATGAAGGAAAGGGAGGTGGGTGTGTGTGTTGTATGTCGCACACCTGACTGTGTGATATGCTTAAAAGCTGCCCTTAGTTTTTGTTTCTTCCTGGTCTGGCCTAGAGGTTTTTACTCATCTGGTGTTACAGTTGGGTTTTGTTCATCTCGGTTCTTAGGAGCAGAAGTTCTTGGAGAAGCAGAAGTACCATCTTGATGCCACGCAGTGGCAGATCATCAGCATGAACAAGCAGGAGACCTATGAAACTGAGACGCAGTGCCTCAACAAGAAGCAGAACCTCATCAGAGGTACGGGTGCAGGGTAAAACCCCGCCAAAGGGGGCAGAAGATGCTCAGATGGAAGAGAAGGTGCAAGTGAATATGCTGGAAACTGTATGGTGTAGAGGCATTGCTCGTTTTTAAGTTTGTCACATGAAATAAAAACCCTTACGAGAAGGTTCTAAGTTAGTGGGAATTGGTGTAAAGAGCAATAATTTGTTCAAATATCAACTGACGCACTGGCCGCACATAGTGAACAAGCAGCTGTTTTCAGTGCTGGTTTCCTAACTGGGCCCCACATCCAAGGTTCCAGATGGGTGTGTACAGTATCTGATGTTTCTACTGCCCACACAGACTCAGGTCGGTCTCTCTCTCTCTCTCTCTCTCTCTCTCTCTCTCTCTCTCTCTCTCTCTCTCTGCTGAGTCGAGAACGTCTCTGTGAGCCAAGGAGTTGCTCTGGANCCGTGGGCTCCACGTTACCTCCTGTTCCGCGCGTTCTACTCTTCTCCGGACCTCTCGCTCCTCCGCCGCCGCTTGCGCTTCATCCCGGCGGACTCGGGCAATGTTGTCCTTATTCCGAACGTGCCAGCTCTTCTTTGGCAAAATATTCATTTTCTAAACCCACGAGTCTAAAATTACTACTGTTGTCGAATCAATGTTGTCAGTAGGCCGCTGCAACTCTTAAAGGCGGAACATTTCAGCGCGGCGCCATTTTGAAAGTTTACCTGTAGTTTGTTTTTTTCATCGTCAGTTTCCGGGTAGCGGCTGCAACGTTTTTAATCCCCGCCCACATCCCTCAATATGATTGGACCAAATGGCGTCGTCAAAGCATGACCGGAAGTCGGTTCTCTCTCTCTCTCTCTCTCTCTCTCTCTCTCTCTCTCTCTCTCTCTCTCTCACACACACAGAGAGGGAGGCCACCTTCTGGGAACTGGAAGAGCGCAACCTACATGAGAGGCATCAGCTACTCAAGCAGCAGCTTAAAGACCAGTACTTCCTGCAGAGGCATCAACTCCTCAAGAAGCATGAGAAGGTGACCAAAATGGCCTTGAGTGTTCGAGTGGCTCAACTGTAAAATGTGTCCTTATCACTGACACAAAATTTAGAAATTGTTCATATAGAATGCGTTTTCAAGCAATAGCTAGTCCTGAAGCTTGTATGAAAGTATCTGCATGACTTTGTGTGCTTTGTTGCTCAGCTTTTGTGAGTTGACTCTTTAAACAAATGAACCAGTTTGCCACAGGCAGACATGGTTTACTGTGGACCATTATGAGGAGTCACCTTTGAACATGGAGACCCTGACCCCCGTTCCCCATTTCTTGTCTCTTTCAGGAGAAGGAGCAGATGCAGTGCTACAACCAGCGCATGACTGAGTTGCTCAAGGTCCGACAACAGCAGGAGAAGGCCCGTCTGCCCAAGATTCAGCGGAGCGAAGGAAAGACACGCATGACCATGTTCAAGAAGAGTCTGCGCATCAATTCCAGCGGGAGTGCGGCCGAGGACCGTGAGAGAGTCAAACAGGTGTCTGACGTACATCAGCTTGTCATGAGATGCAAGGCCTCTTGCTGGTCTGGATGCTTCTGTTGGTTCAGTTCTGCCCTTGACACAACTGATGCTACGAGTGAAGTCACGAGGCTGCCAACTAAACCAATGTCAGCGTTTGGGGCAGCAGGTGCAGTCTTGGTCAGGGCTATTGTCAGACTCAGAGGACCCACAAAAATGAATGTAACAGTTAAATTATTTTATCGTAATTTTAAAGATTTTTCTACCATGTTTAGATGTTAAGACTAACAAATGTTTACCTGCTTTATAGTAGCAACATCTACGGTTTAGCTCTACTGAAACGTGGTTCAGCTTTACTGTTGCCATGGCAGCATTGTTGCGCTGTGGGAAGTTTTGCCAGTCTGTGATGGTGGTGTCAGGCACACAGATAGCATGTCAGTCTGTGTTGCTGTAACCGCTGCCTCTGTCCATCTCCCAGTTCTCCCTACAGGAGGAGAAGAGGCAGAAGGCTGAGCGACTTCACCAGCAGCAGAAGCACGAGAATCAGATGCGGGAGATGTTGGGCCAGTGCGAGAGCAACATGAGGGAGCTGCAGCAACTCCAGGTTGGGGGAGCACTCACAGACCCACACACAAACATACACCCACAAACCCAGAGGGGTAAAGCAAACTGTTTTGTTTGATGGTAGAATGAGAAATGCCACCTGCTGGTTGAGAACGAGACCCAGAAGCTGAAGGCCCTTGATGAGGAGCACAACCGTCAACTGAAGGTGTGGAGGGAGCATCTCAAGCCTAGGAAGAAGGTAAGAGCCCAGCCCTTGTACACACCCATGTCACCTCACTTACTGCCTTTATTTGAAAATAGCACCCCCCCCCCCCCCCCCCAGGCCTTGGCTGTCCTTTTGGTTTTCCTTCAATGTTCACTGTCTGAAATGGCCAGGACCACAGTGATAATTTTAATGTGTTTTTTCAGCCCAATTGGGCAGGGTTGGGGTGGTGCATGACATTCCCACCAAACGCTGAATGGTGTCGGGGTCACCAAATGTTCCTCTCATATGTGGTGTTCCTTGTGCTTCTTGCAGGCATTGGAAGATGATTTGAACCAAAAGAAGAAGGAACAGGAACTGTTTTTCAGGATGAGCGAGGATATAGAGTACAAGAATCCCAGCTCTTCAAACAAAGTCACCAAATTCGTACCGTATTCAGAGTCATCTACTACGTAACTGCGTGGAAGCTGCTCGCCCCAAAACTCAGGACCAAAGTTTGTTTGTTTTTTTTTTTTTTTTTTTTTTTTTTTTGGGGGGGGTGGGGGGGACCTCCACTATGAAAAGTAGAAACCAGCCAGTAATCATTTTATTATTATTATTATTTTGGTAGAAGTATTTATATTTGTAAATCATGTTTAAGTATTTTAATTTGAGATCAAATAAGTGAAGCTAGGTGGGATGTGTGTAGAAAACAGCCCACTTGTCTCTAGCCCATAAATACCAAGACGATCAGAAACAGAGGAGCTAAAGCTGTGTTTTGAG
Organism: Heterotis niloticus; assembly: GCA_018136845.1. NCBI lineage: Eukaryota > Metazoa > Chordata > Actinopteri > Osteoglossiformes > Osteoglossidae > Heterotis > Heterotis niloticus. The sequence goes on from CM030888.1 coordinate 20,696,460, forward strand.
TTTTGCGGTGCTTTTTACTGTAGTTAGGCACAGATTTAAAAAAAAAAAAAAAAGTAGATGTATTAAAAAATCAGTTGCATATCACCTCTGCATTTTATGTACATGATTTACCAAAGCTGTATTTTGTTTTTCCCACTGCACTCCGTCAAATCGGTTCACAGAAGGAGAGACCGGAAGAGACTGTGCAGATTCATGAGGGGAAGAGTTGGTTTCTTTTCTGCCCTTTGAGAATCCGTCATGCAGACTGGATGCTTGCTCTATGGCTACAAAAAGCCTCTTTGGTTTGACCAAAAACCAGTTTTGCAGTCACAGCACCTTATTGTTTTGTTTACAGTTGAGTACCTTCATTCTGAAGTCTCCTGTGATGTTCTTCTGCCTCCATGCCAAGTACAGAATTGTGCTTTGTTTTTTAATATTAATGGATGCAGTTTTATTTGAATGAGCAGCTTATCCAAAGTAAACTTCCTATTTAAAATGCATTATTTCACTGATTAAATAGCACTGTAAATTGTTTAAAATTCAGTGTTTCATTTTTCTAGTTTTTATGAAGCCCTCTTCCATTATTTGCTCAGCTCTTTAAAAAAAAAAAAATGCACATAAAGTAAGCTTGAATCTTTTTTTTTTTTATAATTTTTTTTTTATTAAATAAAAACCAACACCCCCCCCCCCCCCCGGCAATCATTAGAGCAATGAATTTTTTTTTTTTTTTTTTTTTTTGTGCCTGTGTTTCGTCTCGGATGTTCGGTTGAAATGTGCGCTCTGTTGCCATGACAGCAGCATCATTACTGTATCGGGGACACTGGATGAGGAACTGCTGTTAAACCTCACGTTCAAACCCACAAGAGCTGAAGTGTAATACTGTTTTCTTTCCCTTTAAGTTTATTTAACAGCTGTCCAGATAGGATTATATTCTGAGTTGTATTTTATTTGAATGTCTATTTTGTGATGTTGCACTGCCAAATAACCAAAGTGCAATACATATATATAATATATATATATTTTTTTCCCCAGCTTAGTCTTTCATCTGGTTACATGTGCGCTGCTTTCTTTTGAAAGTATGTGCCAACTTTTTAACTGTATTTTTATTTTACTCAAATTAAAGTCATTTCCTTCTCTAACAACATCTGGACTTGATTTCCTTGCTGTGCAAGGCTTCCGTCACCTTTTTTGTTCTCAGGTGTCCTTACAAGTGCTGTAAAAATGTGATGTAGACGTTCTGCTGACCGCCAATATTCCCGAGCATCGCCGGAGCCGGCGTCTTTCCGCACAAGCAGGGTCTTGTATTTTCAACTGAACACAGGGATGCACAAAGTGTTGAGCTATTTCAAATGTTTATTAACTCAGTATAAAAGAAAATCCAAAGGCTTGAGTGAAGTGTAAAATGTCCACAAGCAAGGAAAAGAGCTGGGTACAGTACTTGTGATGGAAGGAGGGACGCAGTACCGCCACTTACGGTCCTGTCAAATGGGCTCTTGTGTGCAAACGTAACCCTAATGTACGACACAGGCCAGGGCGGCGTGAGTTGCTTTGGTCTTTCACAATCCTCAAAGTGAAGCTTTCCTTGCTCTGAGGAATCGTTTGAGCACCACGAGGGTGTACTGGTTAAGACCACCTCTGCCCGCTAAGCTGAAGTTCCCCAGTTTGAATCTCACCTCTACCTGTCGTACCCTTCAGCAAGGTACGCACCTTCGGTTGCTCCCTCATAAAAACACCCCTGCTGTACAAATGGGGAAAATGAATGTAAGCTGCTTGCCCAACAGGGTGAGTAACCATGGACCAAGGTGTGAGCCAACTGAACATTAAAAAGCAAAATATCTCCACCTACGGTTGAGTAGAGACTGACATGGTGGAAGCTCGCCCTACCTGCTGGAGCCCGACTACAGTCTGTCACCCATAACGTTTGCCTCATTTCAGGTCCCAAGGTGCTGCTGTAGAAAAACACAACTTTTAAGTTCAGGACGGACGGAACCGGTACATTCCAGACCCGGTTAAGCAAGCCCGACCTCCCGAGTGTCGCCTGCAGCTCGCAGCAGGAGTCAGAAAGACGCGCTCAGCCCGACTGACAATAGCGAGGCACGGGCTCGTGTGCTGGAATCTCAGCTTCTCGCAACAAGTTAGAAAAAAGGACAGGACGGCGCTCAAACTTTGAATCTACAAACAATTTAATGAGTTGAAAACGCGTCGGCATTTTGACTAAGTGCCTTCTTCAGCCCGCAAGTGCGTCAACTTCAGAGACAAACGCACGCACTGACATACAACTGGTTTGGGCGCCATTGCTCGCACGACAGTTGGCTGAACGCAGTAACCGAATGGTAGACCGATCACAGGAAATAAGGACGGAAAAACGTGCTGATGGACAAGAACAAAAACAGCCAACAGAGGACTCGAGCACCATCGTACAATTCTATAAAACCACTGACAACTTGACGCTTGAAACCAGTCAAGCAGTAAGTATAAATGTTTAAGCACCCGCTTGTACTTCAGCCGACATGCATCTGGATTTCCTACAAATTAAATTATTTCCTCGCAAAGGTTGAGGGTGCTGTCCCAAAAGTAGCAAATTACAATCATAAGTCAAAAATGCAGTCGGAGAGAAGGAAGAAAATCTGTCTCGCGCAGCTCATCTGAACTTAACACGGCTAAAAACTGCACCGGGCTCCACGTTAAAAGAATGACCGTAGGACTTGGATGGGAAAAAAGCGCAATGAAATGCGAAACATCTCCATTGCAACTAAGAGAGCTTAATGAGAAGAACTTAAAAACCTTTCGCCACAAATGAGCTAATGTCACTCCTAGTGTTGTCACACCTCGCTCTACCACCGAGCCTCCGGCCATTGTCCAAATTGTAACCCCCGACTGACATGGCGTGGTCCAACGTGAGGTAACGAAAAACAAACGCTAAATAAAACTGCCTACGTTTCAAAATTATACAAAACCACGGACGATTCCGAGCTTGAAACCAGTCAAGCGGTAGTTACAAATGTTTATTCGAGCACCTTTTTGAGATTCAGTGTATGCAACAATTTGCCCCCCCCCCCATTTTAACACCTCACATTGGCTGTACGCGGTCTACGAGGTAATAAAGCAGCCGCCGCCACAGTGAAGCCGTGGCCGAGGCTCGCGTAGCGAATCGAAAGCAAAGGGGTCAAAGGTCGGCGATGCGTCAAACCAGGGACGTCCTGTCTCCTCGTCCCCGTAAACATTTAAACATTTATTTGCAGCCATCCGGTCGCCTAAGGTGTCAGTTGTACGCAGTGTGCTTCTCACAAGCCCACTTCACATCTTAAAAATAAAAAAAAAATTAAAAATCAACAAGAAAAAGGCCACAGTGCAAGAACCCGAACTGGTGAAAAAGCGCACATCCGTTGCTAGGACATGAATGGCGACGACAGACTGAACGTCTAGAAATGAACCAAAAAAAAAAAGGAACGTGACAAAACTTAGTAAGATTAACACTACCGGCACATTAAAATGCTCGTCCGAGTCCACCTGTTTGCGCGGTTCCAGGTGGGGGACTTTTCTGAGGTGTCCCTACATTTGGCCCAGCTGTAGCCTAATCTGCCAAAACTGTACATCATCCTCCATCCTTCGCTCAGGTTTTCATTCCATTGCACTGTTAAAACATCTACTTGTCGCACTCCTCTTACAACAATATATAGTGAATACAGTTACGCTTTGAACACTTGCATATTATAATGAGGCACAATATCATAGAAGGCAGGAAAGACATAGATATTCCACTTGGTTAATACAGCTCTCGTGATACATACTATAAAGTGACAGGCTTGAGTAACATGGATCATACGCTGAGGAGCAAGAACTAAATGGTTGGTTCCAGATGAAACAGTGCATTTTATTGCAGTGACTAGTTTCTTCACTCATGAAGAACACTTTTAAAGAAAATAAGTACAATAATGCTTAGTCGAAAAGGATTGCTCCTTGAACTTGAAATGAATGGAATGTAATAAAATGCTACTATTAAGGTACCAGCTATAAATAAAAAAGCTCATTAAATATATTGTTTAAAAAAAAAAAAAAAAGCCAGATAAAATGTAACTATGGCTTCTTGGTCAGGTAATTCGAGGGGATCCAGCCCTCTCTCATCGCACCACCACTCACATTTTTACAAAACCACCAGCCGCTGGTGTTCTTCTCCAGCACTTCAAACAATGTCCCTTCCTTAAAGCCTGCGGTCTGTTCGTCTCCGTCAAAATCCGCCACGGCCATGAAGAGCTCCTCTTTGGTCGCGTCTTTAATAAGAGGTGGGAGCTTCTCCTTTGGCGGCTCGGGTTTCTCACTTTTGCTGAACTGCCTTGGACCTGGGGGTGCTTTGACTTTGGAATTCTCCTTGTCCTTAGGAGGCGTCACCCCAAAGGCTTTCGGTTTAGGAGGCGGAGGCCTGTTTTGGGGGGTGATGACCTTAGGCTCCGGAAAGTCCTTTGTGGGGGCTTTGATTTCAGTGGGGCTTGATGGCTCCGAGACCTTTTTGGGAGGTGGGGGTCTTCTGGGTGCCACCGCAGGCCTCTGGGGGGACTCCTTCTGAATGGGAGGAGCTGGTTTGGGGGCTTCTGGCACATCCTGGCTGTGCCCATTCTGTTGCTTGGGTGGGCACTTTAGTTCCTCGGAGCCTTTCCCATTGTTGAGGCCACTGCCATCCTGCTGGGAGCCCTCAGCACTCACCCCTGCCTCGGATGGTTTAGGAGGGCGCAGCCTTGCCCTCAAGTTGGTAATGTTCACCTTGTTTTCAGGTGGAGCATCTGGCCTAGCCACTGGGGCAGGTTTTGGCCTGAGAGTGGGTTTGGGCTTCATAAATGGTGCTGGTTCAACTTTCTCCTCTGGCGGCTCAGGCTTAGCCTTGGTTGGCTTGGCTACAGGTTTTAGGTTGAACTTCTTGACTTCCTTTGCCGACACGTTGTGACCACACTCAAGTCCCATTTCATTCCGGAGGTGCAACTGTTTGTTCTTGTCTTCTTTTTTGGGCTCCTGTGGTTTATCAGGCTTGAACGGAGCTGCCTTGGGTGGGCCGAGGGGCACGATGACCCCCGGGGCAGGGGGCTTTGGGGGCAGGGCCTTGGACAGGTCCAGTTTTGGTTTCTCAGGGACTTCCCCATCCAAGCTTTTATTTATGGATTCCCTCCGTGGCGGAAGTGCAGGTTTCTCTTCTGCAGGTGGTGTGGCTGGAGCAGGCGGTAGCGGTCCTGAGAAGGGACTTGAGGAGTTGTTCTTTGCGGCGCCCGATTTCCAATCTCTCAACTTGGGACGGGCTGCTGAGTCACTGCTGGTGGATGGCTCATCGGGAAGTGGCTTGGACCAGCTGTCATCTGCACTCAGGTTACTCGTAGAAACATCTTCCAGCTTCATCTGGGCTATTTCACCGGGCAGAGGAGCCAAGAAGTTTGGCCGGGAGGCGCTGCTGGTTTTCTTGTACTTGTCTATGAAAGTGACGGGTGCCCAGCCTTCACTGTCATCAATTTGAATGTACCACCAGCCGCTAGAATTCTTCTCGATAACCTAACAAACAAATGAACAGGCCATTAAAACTGGCACAAGAAGAAAAGCTTAATCTAAAACACGTAAAAAAAAAATCACTAGGATCACTAGAGTATATTCATGTCTAACTGATACCAGCCACCCTGCTCTGTCATTTACGGCCTTCAGTATCAGAAGTGACTCACATTAAAGGTGTTGGTCGAGGGGAAAGGATCCCTGAAAGAGAAACTGATAGAAAATCTCAAACCTTGATGAGAGGTCATATTCTATGTATACTGTACCTGTGCAAATATTGAACGTGGAAGACTTCCTACTGATGTTCTGTAAATGATTATCTAAAAAAGCACATAGTATTTGGCCAGAGGAATGGCAAATACTTTTAACCATTTAACAAAAAAAACTAAAATTCTATAAGTTGCAGGTATAAAAATAGAACATAACATGTATATTCCCAATGTGATGAACAAAAAAAAAAAAAAAAAAAACTCATTACAATTTGTAGAACAGGCTCACAAATCCCATGACTGGAGTGATGACTCCTTATAATAATCCATTCCATTCGCTAGTCATACCCTGTCCTGTAATCCCTGGGCGCACAGTGAAACTACAGCGGTTTATCACATTATGTACACACAATTAAACTGAACAGTGGGAGGAAACCAGAGCACCCACACAAGCACAAGGAAAACATGTAAACTCCACACAGACTGAGCTGGATTTGTAACAAATGCCTCAACAGTCCAGGCACTGCCATGCCACCCTCCTTGTAATAATAACTGGTTGCTGTGTGTTGTTGGTTTGGCTGCTGTTGTTTGGTTCCGTTTCTGTTGGTTTTCTTCTCTGCTACTACCTGTTCTGTCTGCCATCCCTGCTTACTAACCTCTATGTATATTTTCATATCTTATTTCTTATTTACTTATCCTCCTTATTTATTTATTGTCCTTTTTCTTAATTTCAGTATTTATTATTTAATTTTCTATACCTACTTACACATTTATTTATTTATTGAGGATGCCTGGAAACAAAAACTTTTCATGGTGACAACACTGCTATGCTGTGTTAGTTCATCCATGACAAATAAACCTTGAACCTTGAACTGCTTTTTTAATCATTACTGCCATCATTATAGTTTCTTAAAAACATGGCACAATGACAAAAAATATTATAACTCTTTTATAAAAGTCCAGTTATATCACAAAATGTACAACGATACAGAGCCACGCCTTCAGAGAATATATCTAATTATATAAATAAAGGAAGTAGAAGTAATTACAGAATATAGGTACAGAATATAGGTTAAAAAAATGTCTCCTTCCTCAGTCCAGCACACCTCATGACAAGAAGATGAAAACTCAATTTGAAAATCCCATTCAGCGCCCTCTCAAGGATGTAATTACAACCTATTTGGAGTGCAGGCCCTCAAACGTTCCCCCAGATATGGATCTAACCAACAGCTCCGTGACGAAGGCATGATATACAATCTATGGTTAAGAATCGATAACAGCGTTGCTTGGAATACCTAATTCCGCATTCAAGTGTGTTGCGTCGCTGTGTGTGTGTTTGTGTGTGTGTGTGTGTCTGGGCAATTTCAGATCCTTTTGAAAAGGGAATGGCTTTGCACTTATTGAGTAGCCATATCTCACCTCTACTTTGACTCCAGCCTGGAAGCTGATTCCATCTGGGATGGTGGTTTGGAAGTCAGCAATAGTGTAGTACTCCTCCTCCACCTGGGGTGGGGTGGGGGGCTTGGGCAGGTTCACACCTCGTGGCTGATGACAAGAAACGGATGTAAAAAAAGAAAGAAAGAAAAAAAACAGTTGACTAAGCAGGACCTAATGGCTCAGCGGCAGTCATAAAAATATTGAGAAGTATCAACTTTGAAATGAAGGACAGGAAGCCTCTCGGTGGTACAGGAAGCGCTCCACTCACAATGGTGAGATCGCGACGTGGTGGCGGCCTTTGTCTGGCTCCTGCTTCTGTGGGGGAAGAGTGTGGAGAAAGTGTCATACCATGGCACTCTTTTTAGATTTTCACACTTTGCGAGACTAACAGCACAGCTGAAGTTAAGTACAGACAGGTCAAAAATAACCCTGGTTATTTCAACTGTGTGAATGCTTCAAACTGAGTAAGGACAGATATTCTCCACCTTCCAAGAACACTTTCAAAAGCAGATTAATTACATTCCATAAACTTTAGACCGATATACTAGAACGTACTCTATTTTATGGATAACAAAAATAAACATTTTCAAATTACAGTGATAAATTACTCAAAAGGCAAAAATAAAAGAGGACTATCAGAACTCATTGCTATGGGAGGTATTACTATATACTTAAACTGCAATATGCACTTCAGCTTTGTTGCCTGCAGTATTTTGGACACAGCTAAAGGGTGATTGTGAAAAGGTCCAACCAAATCAAACTATACAGTGCCTATAAAAAGAATTCACACCCCCTGGACTTCTTCATGTTTTATTCTTTTAGAGCATTGCATCACGGTGGATTTAACTGGCCTTTTCCCCTGATCACCAGAAAAAGATCCTTAAATGTCAAAGTGAAAACAAATATCTACAAACTGATCTAACATTATTATAGTTATTAAACACAAAATAATTGATTGCCAAAGTATTCACCCCCTTAACTTTGACACACCTAAATCATCACTGGTGCAGCCAAGGCACATATTAAGATAAATGCACATCATGTGTCAAGTGAGTGTGGTATAAATATGCCTGTGTCTGGAAAATCCAACTCGTGGTGACAATGTCAGTTTCCTGTCAAAAACTAGAGCATGATTACAGCAAAACAACTCTGTGACAAGGTTATTATGAAGCAGCAGTGAGTTATAAGAAAATTTCCAAGTCGCTGAATATCCTTTAAGTAAACTTAAGTCAATCATCAAAAAATGTAAGGAACGTGGCAGAGCTGTAGATTTGCCTCAAGAACTGAATGACTGCACTAGGAGGACACTAGTAAAGGAGGCCATCAAGAGACCTATGACAGCTCTGAAGGAGTTATAGGCTGCTGTGAAAGACTGTTCAGTCAACAACTGTTGCCCAAGTGTTTCACCAGTTGTAGCTTTATGGGAGAGTGACAAATAGAAGCCCCTGCTGAAAAATTTTTGTATCTCAGCTAGAGTTTGCCGGAAGGTATGTGGGAGACACAAGTGGAAGACGTTTCTGTGCTCTGATGAGACCAAAATCAAGTTTTTTGGTCATCATAGTAAATGCTATTTTTGGTGTAAACCAAACACTACATGTTAACAGCACATCATCCCCGCAGTCAACCATGGTGGTGGCACCATCATCTTATCGGGATGCTTCTCTGCAGCAGCCCTGGAAAGACTCTGAAGGTTGAGGAGAAAAAGAAAACAGCGAAACACAAGGAAATCCTTGAGGGAAACCTGCTCCAGTTACTTGGGAGGAGGTTTATCTTCCAGCAAGACAGTGATCTCAAACATAAAGCTAAAGAATGGCTTCAAATATTGTTCTAGTGTGGTCAAGTTAGAGTCCAGACCTCAATTCAACTGAGAATTTGCAAATGCACGTGAAAGTAGCTGTTCATTCATGCCCCATGCAACTTGAGCAGTTCTGCAAAGAAGAATGGGGAAAAACTGCAGTGTCCAGCTGCGCAAAGCTGATGGAGACCCATCTACACAGACTCAAGGCTGGAATTGCTGCCAAAGATGACTCTACTAAATACTGACTTGAAGGAGGTGAATACTCAGGTTATCAATTATTTTGTGTTTAATAACTGTAATAACATTAAACAAATACAGAGATTTGTTTTCACCTTGAAATTTTTCTGATGAACAGTATTAAACCGACTTTCGGCTGCTCCCGTTAGGGGTAGCCACAGCGGATCGGCTCATTCGCATGTTTGGTTTGGCAGATTTTTACGCCGGATGCCCTTCCTGACGCAACCATCCATTTTGTCCGGGCTTAGGACCGGCACAGAGGTGCACCCCCTTGTGGCTGGATTTCTACAGTGATAAGATACGGCGAAATAATAAAACATGAAGGGACCGTATGTTGACGTGTACTATTAATGTAATTTGGACCACTGATGTTTCAGTTTTTACAATTTTAAATGTTTTAAATAGTACTTACAAAATCAGATGCGATGTCAAAAGAGGACATGTCATGCGTCTCAAATAAGCATTTGCAGTTACACTGTGCTGTTTATATTGCATACAACCGTTCTATGTGAATCCCCGCAATCCACATATCCAGTGTAACTCACTGCGTTTGCTGTCGGACAGTGGCGGGAACCGCTGGTTGTCTCGGTTATCCTTGGTGGCATTGTGCTGCTTGGAGAACCCGTCCAGGTCATTGGTGCTAGCATGTGCCGCGGCGCCGGCTGCCAGCTTCTGGCTCAGGAGGTCCGCCTTCTTTAGGTAGGAGGCAGGTGCCCATCCTTCCTGGCCCTGGTACCTGTGGGTTGGGTGAAGGTTCATTGCATCACAGCAAAAGTGGAAGAAGTGGATGCCACTAAGCAAGGCACACTGTTGAATCCTTACTAGGGTTCTAACAGTTTATGCCTCATATTGTACTGTTTAAAAACAACTGTATTTTATCATATTACAGAAAACCAAAGAGATATTTTATCTTGCACCACTGTGAGTGCATTTGTCTTGTGCATCATCGGATCTACAAAGGTTGACACTACTAATCCTGACCTGATCTTCCACCAGCCCTCGAGGTTCTTCTGCACAACCTCCACAGTCATACCTCTCTCCAGGTCAATCTCATCTTTATCTCGTGCATTATAAGAATAAATCACAGTGTACTTCTCTTCTGCCAAAATCAAAGAGAGAAAGGGAGAACTGTATTAGTTTGACACCTTTCTGAAGCAAAAACCACAGTGAAGTTACAACAAAAACAAAAGCAGAACTGAACATGTTAAATCCATAGTAGATCCCCAATTAATCAAAACAGGCAGTGCAAAAATTCATTTAGCAACAAACAAAATATTTCACAGTCCTTCAAGCATTCTGACTATTTCAGGCATCACTTCTTCCATAAGAGCAACAGCAGATGTGTATTTCCAAGAGGCTGAGGTGGTCTATCGTATAGTCGCTTACGTGGAGTCACACCGGCACTTCAATGACTGCTACTGCCACTAAGCGGGACCAGAGTCTCTGCGTTGCTGGGTGTTCTCTGCAAAGAATGACCTCCGTTTTCCAAACCCAGCAATGAGCCTCTTGGCCTTCAGTCATGACTGGGTATGAGGTCAGATATCAGTGTCCCCTATGTGTGTGTGTATGTGAGTGTGAGACAGCCCTTTTGCTGAGTCTGGGCAGAACTCCGCAGAGTGAGAGTGTGAAACACATGCAACACTTAGACTAACTTAACACCGTAAACAGACAAAACACTGTTAGACTTTTGTACAAAATGCAAACATGATTTTTAAACAGATTCAAATAACCAAGGATTATGCTTAATTTCTACAAAATTTTTATTTGACTATGACTACACAGCCCTATGTAATTGACGTTACAAACACTGCTAAACAACCATTTCACAAACAGGTCTGTCCACCGGACTATGATGTGACATACAGTGTGCACGAAAAGGACATAAAACACGAATAAAATCACATTCCACGATCAAATATTCAAATATTCACATTCCATGGTTAAAATCATGCATTAAGGTGAGAGACAGACAAAAAAAAAGCAGGGGACCCCCCCCACACCTCATCCCTGGTCATGCCACATGCATACAGTTTGCGAGCCAAACCCACATGCAGTGAGTCCTGCCATATAGAGCAGCGCATGGACACTCAGGACAGGATCAAGTAAGAGGAAAAAAGAGGTGTGCTCTCCACCTTGCCCAAAGCCTGTGCCGAAAAGATCCCCTAATGTTCGCCGACGACCCACGTGCCTCGGCAGTGACCAGTACCTGCGGGGCACTGACGGCACAGTGGGCAGCAGGAAGTAAGGGCAAACAAAAGTAAGTATTGTGACTTTTACCAGTGATGGAACAAACAAACAAAAAAAAAAAACTGCATAAAGAAACTGGAAAAATACAACTTGTCATTTCCAATCCATTTATGCAAAAACTGTAAATATATAACTTACTTTTACTGTAGGGTTGTGCTTCACCGTTAAAAGTGACCACATATGTTTAAGTTAGATCAGTTACTATCTCTGAACAGATGTTAAGGAGTGTTACCTTCCTCGCCTGGCAGGGAGAAATCATCTGGGTCATCCTGGGCTTCTAAGCAGGTGGCAGGAACCCAGCCCTGAGCATCCTCTGAGCTAACAAACCACCAGCCTACGGGAAGGACAAAACGCTCATCTTACAAAACACAATACTAAGCCGTCACACATTATAAACTCAATAGGACATTCTTAAAACCAAAGGAAAAAGTGGGTGTGTCTTTATATGCAAAGACAATCTGACAATAAACCTGATGGCACAGTTTCAAAAGTCAATGAGGAAAATGTGCACGACTGCTAGGGTTCATACCAGACTCGTTTTTCTCAATGACCTCCACCACCTGCCCCACATGCAGACTGATCTCGGAACTCTCCTGCTTCTCATAGTCAGTGACGGCCACATACTGGTCGAGCAGCAGTGGGTCCGCAGAGGTGGAGTCTCCTGTTGAGAGAGAGAGGAAGGCCCGACACCATCAAGCAGAGGACAGGGGTGAAACTGGGAGAGAAGGAAGGACAAAGCAGGGTTTGATTGAACAGAGGCCAAAGTGAAGAAGAAAGAGAAAAGACAGACCCTCCACAACACTAAAAACATTTAAAGAATACTACAGGACACAGGGAAGGGGGGGGCTCCCAATCAAACACGGCTAGACAGACGTGACAAGACAAAAGACTCGCCCACCGCCTGCCAAGCCCAACAACTAGCTCCATCTAAACCCACGTTTAACCAAACTGAGCCACGTAGTGATGCACTATTTTAATAGCAATACACCGCAGGCTACAATAGCCACTTCCCCTTCCTGTGCTCCATAACTTAATTATGTAGCACACAATACAGGGCCTACGCTCTCCACACCAGCCGATAAGTAATAACTCAATTCAGCAAGGGAACCTCTTTGGTAAAGTTCCCCCCCTTTACATGTTTTGATAACACCTGGAATCAATGGCACTCTGGATAAAATACTGGGTAATATTGCCTGCCTCGTTCAGCATCCGCTTAGTTGAGGAAGATGGTTTTCATGCATATAAGGCTGGATTCTGTTCAAGTTAAAATTTTAAAAAAACATTTTTCTAACTGAATCAAAGTTTTGATTTTTACTAGATGTCAGAAATGGCAATGGAAGCATATTAGAAGGGTGTGTCATGCAGAATCTGTCCATGTGAAAATGAATCCCAATACCAAAAGATTCTCAGTGATTTGGCAACAAACAGGGAATGTTGTCTGAATTCTCACACTGGAACACACTGCTGTCAAACAGCCATGCGTGAGGTCACATTACATGGAGAGCGAGCGGCAACCTTGCGTCGCCCTTCCCCATTTCCCCCATTCCCGAACCTCAAGCCCCATCTGAACTCTGGCTCACGTGAACCTTAGAAAGGCCTAGCAGTTAGCAACCCTGGGTCACACACAGAGCAGGGCCCAAGCAAGCATCTGTTACTACCTCTCTTTAGGAAAGTAGTCGCTCTCTCCACAAATCCTGATGAAGGAAAATGAGTGAAAGAAGGTATAAGGGAAGGGTAACACTGCTGGAAAAAAGATGGGCTTAGTCAGAAGGACAAACAGAGGTCAAAAGTGATCACCAGTACTCTTTACAATGTTTTTTTTTTCCTAGCAGAAAATAACAAGCTAAACAGTCACATGATACTAATAATACTATTATTATATTATCACTGATACTAATAATTGTAATGTGATACCCAACTTGACACCCAAAACAAATTCACACCCCATATATTTCTTTTTTTATTTTGCATCTATTACTTTTGCAGAAAACAGAATGTATGAGTAAATCATAAATGGATGTTCGCAAATATTGAAATTTTGCTCCCTATTAACACAATGGGACTTTTAATTAGAGGTAAAATATGATTAAATAAATAACATGGCATGAAACCTTAAAGGTACCGAAGTACAGAAAGAAGGCTAATGGTGCAGCTAGATGGCACTCAAGAGGTTCTCTTCAAGGCCCACGCTCAGCATTTCTGTACTGGTGGGGCAGAAACCTTCCGTTCATTGTTGCCAGTTATGACTTTTCAGTATGTGCCAATGGAGTGCCTACAGCCAAAACAGGGGGCTTTGTAACCTACAACTATGAAAAAAGCTCACGCAATACCAATCCCAAGGAAGTAAAAGAAAGCACCAGAGGTCATTTTCAACTTACCTTGAGTCATGTTATCATACGTAAGAAAATAAGATTCCTTACCTGACTTCTTCTTTCCAACTGGTTCCCTGTAAAAGACAAATAAAATAATGAATAGTTCCAGAAGTGACACCGGGTCTTGAATTTATAGTAGGGAAAATGGAACTTAGAGGTAAATTAATAAAAGACTTACATTTGATAAAAAATACCAGTAATAGGTGAAATTAAATTGCTTTATGGAAAAAGTTCTATGGCCTTGACATAAGGAAATTATTTTAAAGCATTCTTGAAATGGTTAAAATGAATGTCCTTTCCCACCTTATTAAGAAAGCAGACTGGGGGGGGTTTCGATGAGTTACTTCAAAGAAGCCAAACATGTCTGTATTCTTGTGTGCGCGCGCGCGTACGTGTACACACTGTTATGTTGGGGTAGTTAAGGCCTACTTTACAACCCTTCCCAGAATCGTGATTCAGACATCTAAAACTGAACAACACATGACAACCAAGGAAAGGCAATAATGAACATTCTATATAAATAAATGCCCAGTAAAATCGAAAATACAACGAACTGATGACTGGTTTCTACAAAGCTACAAGATGAGCCGTAACCATAAGAATAACCATTGTGTTTCTATGAAAGAATTGATATCAGTAAACCAAAATAGGCCACATGAGTTCTGATTAAGCTTTAGCTTTTATTGTTTTATTTTTTATTATTTACCTTAAATCAACCCAGGCAACATGGAGTTAAAAGAAGTATCTGAAACTAAGTGCATATGGACATGAAACAGCATCTGTACAGTCTGGTTTATCCATTTGCATCAGTGTTCAGTGGCCTAAGCTGATCCAATGCCCAGATGTCAAGGACGGAGTTGTGTGCGCGTGCATGTGTCTGAAACCATCCTACTATGCCACAGCATTCCCACCGATTTTTCCTTCTTGATTCCATGTGTCTCACTCCTTGAGGAAATGCGCACAGCCATAATCTCCTCCATTTTTTTCAGAGGGGTGTGACAAATTTAAGTTCATTAGCAGGCTTCTATAAAAAGGGCAGAGAGCCCAGGTTTGGGAATGGTTCCTCTGCATTTATAGTGCCAGCTATACTATGTTACTGAAGGTGTATAAACCCGAACGTCAAATCATGGACATTAGAGTTTTGAGTGCAGTGGATACTGTTACTTGAAAAGGAGAAAACACTCTACAAGAAGTCCTGAAGTGGCTCCCTTATGTAAAATAAAAAAAGAAGTTAAACGTAATCTCTACAAATTGAGATCCTATGTACCTTTTATTTACAGAAATACAGCAACACTTTACTACTGTGCTGTTGCAATACTGATCCTCACTTTTACCACAGCTATTACCTTTTTGCACTTTGAAAGTAGTTTTCCATGCAGATACCATAACAGAAGCCATTGGGCATTTATAAGGAATATCACCAAGAGGCACTGGGTACAAATAAATGGCTGCTTGAAGATCGGATAGAAGTTGCAGATAAATAAAAATGACTGAACTGTGGAAGCAAACAGGAGAGACAAAGGGTGAGTCCAGTAGAGGCCTATCTGGGAGGACTTCCCACTTGAAAAGAGCATCCTTTGACCATCCTCTGTCTGTGTGGTGTAGTTAGAACCACAGCATGGTCACCTGGCCATTGGTGGCGCATCTAGTAGGAGCTGTATGGGTGACATCTACCTGACTGCTTACTCTCCCAGTGTAGCAGGTCTGTCATATCTACATACACTATGCATTTATAGTTGGGTGCACTTATCCACTGTCATGACAAAATGGGGGCCTGGCGCAAAGTCAAATGAGAAAACTTGAATGAGGAGGAAGGTTTAATCCAATTTCTATAAAGGCAAACCAAGGTCCCTTCTACATCAATCTATTTCTGTATAGTGTCACTCTTGGTATATATTTATATATGGTAATAAAGAATGTATCCATGACAGCTGCAAGGTCTAAAGGTCCTTGTGACCTCCTCTGAGTGGGAGGGGACCCTGGAAAATGAATTCATAACATTCTTGAATGGCAACAGCAGCTTTCCGAGGACATTAAACACTTTCAGCAGCCTTCTATCTATCACCCAACTGGGGAGATTAGGGACTGTGCATAGATGACCCCTCTGCAGGCAGTCAGCATTCCTCCTGGCTTCTGAAACAGTGGGCTCTAGCAATACATTTGTCATAGCTTGTCCCACACCAGAGAAAAAGTGACAATAAGCCTTGTTTTTGTCAGAGCTTCTATATTAATTTATGTTGGGCAATATTGATGAAGAAGATGAAAAACCATTGGTTGACATCAAAAACTAACAATGGAACATGAAGATTCCTATTCCAGTTGCATTAAGGTTCTTTTGAACAACTTATTATACTGTCAAAGCTAAATTGAACTTTATACTGGAAATGTAAATACGTGTACAGTTCATTTTACACATAAATCTAGCATCAGTCCATCCATTGCCCAAATCTTCAGAAAGCACATCTCAATGTGACTGATAGACTAGGCAAGGTGACATGAGCTGACACCTGGTCACCTACTCCTCACCCATTACCATGAAAAGTGTGCAGCCTCTGCACACAGTTGTCAGCTTTGAGATATTCACACATTCTAAAAATTTTATATAATGAAAACCTCTGCTGTTAAAACCCAAACAGCCTCATTGTCATTATCACAAACCAAGAGACTGAAACCCTTCTAATCCGAAAATGAACCCTGCTCCTCATTTACATCCATCTACTCATTCTCAGCAAACACTCATCCAATGAAGGGCTGTGGGGTCCTGATTTACAACTTTGGCTAAATAACATCAAAATTACTGTCATGTACTGTACAGCCATTTTATCATGAATCAAGTCACTTAAACAAAATGAGTTGGATGAGATACCCAAAGCAGGACTTTTTTTTTTTTTAACCTTTGTGTCTTCCTTTTTAATCTTTACTCTTTATTCTGTCCTTTCCACGTATTGGAAATAAAGTGGGCTGTCCAATAGCAATTATTTTTTGTGATTTTAACTTGGTAATTCAAGCTAAAGTAGAAATCAAACAAAAGTTTTAGTAGATATTTGGTAATCACAAAAAATGGAAAATAACAGTAAGCAGCTAAATATACAGCAAATTGCTTTGGAGGAAGGCATTCGCCGAATTCATAAATGTAAATGTATTTAATGTTAAAACGTTACAAAGCACCATGACCATAAACATTATGGAATGCAACTGGTCAATAAGTTCCATGCGGTGTAAAACCATTGTTTTACAAATTAATAGTTTGTATTCTGGTTTTCCATTTTGAGACATTTTCATTGCTTTGAAGCGCTAAATGTGTTACTGTGACAGATTATATCCAAGTGAGATGGGCAGAAAGGTAGTGACAGTATAGACAGAGGTGCAGATGAGGCATTTTAGAAGCCATGAAAATCATGTTATTTTGTGCTTTAAAAATATCCTCCTAGCACTGCATTTATCGTGACAGAGACACAGACTTACTCTTTGGGTGGGTTGAGGTCTTCAGGCCGAGTCTCAAAGAAGACACGAACCTCCTCACACTGGGAAATATACACCGGCAATTGGATCAGGGCCTGGGGTTACAAAAAAAAGGATGGTTGAAGCCAAAAACACAAAAAATAGCTAAAAAAAAAAAAAAAAGTCAGGATGAGCAAAATCTGAAGTCAATCTAAAAAATTAGCAAACTGCAGCAACATTTGTATTATATTTCACAACTGTTAGAAGACGCTCTTACATTAGCTTTAAAGTTAAGGAGTGCAGCAATATCCTTCCTTTGTGAAAGGACTAGAACGTCCCTTTCAGAATGTTTTTTTGTACCTTTTTTAATGCAAAAATGTTCTGATTCTGCGTATCATTGAATAGGAGCACTGAAGAGCGGTGAAGTGGGCCGCTTCATCTGAGCTTCAAAAGCAACTGGTCATAGGGTTTCTATAGAATATAAACATCTCCCGAAGCACACACCAGTCACTGGCCCTTATAGTGAAGTGTGTACACAACACACTCATAGCTAACATGAATAATTCCTCATTGACGTTTATTACAGTACTCCATATTCTGCCTTTAATAAGGTTAAGTGCTTCTGCACTGTCCTTGCAGAGAGCTGAATCCTCCCCCTGGCTCCTGCAGCTAGATGAATAATATTATATGGTCTGACTGGCATAAGAAACGAACAACAGAGACCTGAAGGTGCCCTTGTCCAATGCAGACGTGTCTTGCTCTGTATTCTGCTGGCGCTCCTGATTGTTCAAACTAACAATGCGCGCTCTAGGGGACATGCCGAAAATGGCCAACCTCTATTAGCACGAGGCGGGGTGTCTGTGTACTTGGATGTGTAAATTTAAGCCTGACAGTGTGACCTGTACCTTTCGATTAGCGAGAATCTATAATGCCTAAAAATGTATATTTTCTCATGGATGTGACAGATGTGACAAAAATTGTGCTGGCAAAGGATGAAGAAATTGTATTGTCAACCCCACCCCCACCTGCTCAAGTCTCCACTCGTATTAATCTGCATTAAAGCACTGGAACTGAATCCCTGTCTGGAAAACGCTACCGTCCTCAGATTTACACTGCCCTAGGGGACATCAGTGACCTCTCCTCTCACTGGCATTCCCCTGAGAGGTAGAAGGCCTGGGAGCCACATTATGGCAAATTCACTGTACTGCTGTTCTTTACAGCATCCAGCATTGACCTAATCGTGTGGTTTTGTGCGTGTGAGATTGTGTTGCTCTAGGACAATTCATTAGAACACTGTTTAGATCTCAGTACAGCTGTCTCTGAGGAGAGCATCCTGAATTCTGCAAGTCTTGGTCACTGAGCAAGACTTTAGAAAAGGTCATTATATACTCACTGCATTAGACAGACCTAAATATTATGATCATGAAAAAAATGATCTCAGCTATTAAGGATGGTGAAGGAAATAGCAGTGATAGTGTTATTGCTTTCTTTGGGTGATATTTTTCTACTAATAAGGCAAAACCCCTCACAGCTGGCCCTACAAGCTTTCTTTCACCACATCCTCTGGCGTTCCAAGCCAAAAGCAAAGAAACAAAGCAAATAAGAGGTTCGAGGTTCAGTTTTCAGTGATTCATTAAGAAAATGTGATGGATGTCCACGGCAGACTGGCCCACTTAGAAAAGGTGTTCTTTTCAGTGTGGCAGCCCAAAATGCAAGAGATTTTTGCTAAGGCCTGTGAGATGACGGGTCTGGGCAGGGCTACGCAGCCACTTTTGATGATATCATAAAAACCCTCTTCCAAGAGTTCACACAGTCACCAAAGGGAGCCTGCACTATTGAGGGACCTCTCCTGCCACAAACCTAACATCAACCAGACACAGAGGTATGTGGATGTCTGTGTCGTGACTGGGGTTTATTTTAAAGATAAGTCGTGAAGTATACAATATCTGAAAAGATCGCACAACAGCTAAACCAACCATTTCCTGTGGTAAAGAGGGCTTTTTGTTTATCATCGGCAGAGCCCTGTTCATCCCACAACATTAGTCTCTCGAGAAGCCAAAACAGTCATCTTTGTTCAAAACAACAGCATTTGCAAAGATGAACATCCCGAGACCAGTTTTCACCCAGCCAAACATTCCACAACGTGACCAACAAAACAATAAGGCCAGCTATGTACATGGTTCTTATTAGCGAAGGAGCAGAAAAAATGAAGATCAGCCATTTTCAATGAACGCTGTAGCGAGGCCAGATCTCTATGAGATTTGCTCGGTTAAAAGATTTGTGACTCCGTCTGGAAATTCCTGCACCTCAACCAGGCTCCCCAGGGCCTCCTGGCTGCCGAGTCCTCCCCTCCCCCCACACAGCCACTCCGTCTTACTCAGCTCCCTTTCCAGCACAAGATAAACAAGAATTAGGAACGGAGAGAGCTGGGCTGGGCAAAAGGCCTGCAAACGCATTGTTTTTTTTTTCAAGATGGGAAGACCATTACAAGCCACTTCACAAATCTCCCAGAAACCAAACCAAAAAACAGGCTTTGGTTTAGGAAAGAGAGTGTTTGGTTGAACGAGCCATTTAAAGCAAAAACAGGGGCGTGCAATATGCTGACGCTGGCTGGCTCAGCAATCCTCGCAGCTCAACCCTTAGGAAAGGCTTGTGGACACAAGAAATGCAAAACTTTTATTGCTTTCATTCTACCAATGGGAGGGGCAGTGGAAGCTGCCTTTGGGTTTTGCTAAGGAGATTGGAGAAAAACTGTTCCTTGTGTCTCTTCGTGTGTTCAAACACAAAACAGTGATACCCAAACCATCTCCATGTATTACATTTGCTACCTTTCTGCTGTGGTTCCACAACAAGTAAAGAATGGTAACTGATATGCTAACAACTGCATTGCTGTGTCTGCCTCTGGCAGTAGGTCAACACTACATTTTGGAGACTATAAAGTGTATTTTAAATTTTAGCACCTCCATGGTACAAAATAAGGTTGTGGTTCTCTAAAAGAGGTTTGGCTTTCTGTGGGGGGTCAACTGCATCCATTGCTGCTCTCCATACCCACCCTGCAGTACTCATTTATGGGCCGCAAACGCTTCATCGCCACATCTCGAATGTGGCTTCTCCTGAACAGGATCTTTCCTGGAGACAAACAAAGAAAGCAAACATAGTTACAGTCATAACCAATATAAGCCTGTTACCAACACACACATCCGGTGTGCTGAAATGAAATAGAAAATTGTTGATGTTCATCAGTAAAAAATTGATATGAGAGTTACACTTTAAATAAGAGGAATAATGTCATTCAAATTATTAACAGTTGCTTATTAATGTTTCAAAATCTTGAATGACAAAGGAAATAATGTACTGAATTTTTAAAAAATGTAAATCCATTTGTAAATGCACAAAAAAAAAAAGTAGGAAACCAGTAAAATTACCAACATGCTCCCATCCGCTAATCTGCGTTTTAATGTCCAAGCTTTTGAAAGTGAAAGTCAACATATAAAATAATGGAAAAGAGCCAGTAATCAAACTGAAGGGTTTAGTAGGGTCACATAAACTACCAAAGTTATAGTCCTTTCCCCGAAAACATTATTAAAAAGATTACATAAATATTATAAAGTGTTTGTTGGGTATCTGTTGCAAATGACAATTAAAAGTCAGAGGGGATACAGAAACAAAAAGAGGAATAAAAAGTCTATCCATATCCACGTGATCTGTACTTATCATTCCAGCCTGAGTCACCAGAATTAAACTCTGCAGCGAACATGGTGAAGTCTCCAAAACCTCTCCAAAAGGTGTCACCTTTTCAAGGTCTTACAGAATTAATAAAAAGCTCATAATTTTTGGGGAAGGGGTACATAAAAGTACCTTGAAAGAATTTTGACTGTCAAGTTTCTGAACGAACGGTTTTAGCGACAGACATCCTGAGCTGGGCTGGGCTGGGTTGTTTTAATACACCCCCAAACCCAGATGTTTCGGAGCGAGTGGACCCTATGGCTTTTCCCTTTCCACTTTACAAGGCGGATCTCATTTCCTCCTCATCCTTTGACACAGGCTTTGCTGCTGACTGGGGTTAAACCTGGGTGGGGGATGGTTTAAATAGACCAGACTAGGACACAGCTTAAATGTTCTCCTGATGTGCTGAGATAACTACCAAATGATACCAGGAAGCCCAAAAAACATCAGATGGTTAACATCTATGACTGCTTCCCAAACAGAAGATGCTGGTGAGAGCTTCTGAGAACAGTGTCAAACCTTAAAACTGCTGAAACTGAGCTGCAGCTATTAATATAGAGGGGTTTTTTTTTTCCATAAACTACAGGAAACCAGCTGGACTGAAAGGAACTGAGTATGGGTTTGACCCACAGCGGTTGTGTAGGGCAGGCTCTAGTGATTCAAGCACTACAGAAATCTGAGCTGACCATACAATGTGAAGATCAGTCAGTTCACACATCCTTCTAAGCCTACCCCCTCCACCCAACACTTTTATGGGTTAACTGATTTGATATACATTTCTCCCACATTTGTTCTTAAATACATCAGTGAAAAAAAATAATGGTACATCTCACTGATTCCACATTTTAGGGGATTAAAACAAAATAGTAATTTAATTCCTCCATATTTAGTTTTTTTTTATAAAAACAAACTTTTGTTCTGGGAATGTGTAATTCCAATAAGTCTAACCAAAAAGATCTTCATCTTCTGGGAACACCAACATTTTCAAGAAAATGTTTCCAATTCTACATTTCCAATGAAACAGAATTCACAGTTTTTTGTAAATCGGATCTTCAAACTGTGTACAGTATCTGAGTCCATTACTCAACCTTGGTCAAATGACGCTGCAAGTCAAATGAGAAAAAGGAAGCCATTTACCGAATATGCATGTTACATAAATCTCCAAAAATCCACTGGGTGAGTCCTGGCTCATTTGGTTCTGAGTACGATGACACACAGAAGCTATTAAAGGACATAAAATGTTTTGACACAACTTTCGAGATTAGTCAGTATTCTTTGTCCTTTTTTGACCTCATCAGTAATTGTCCCAATCCCCTTATCAGTGAATGTCCCAATTCTTGGCACTGGTGTGGTACACAAACACAGTACATACGAAACATTTTTATTCATAATAACTAACGGCACCGAAAGTCAGTTTCGGCAAAATGTTTGAGGGGCAGCAGGTTCCTAAATGTTGTCTTTCTTTCTTCGTAATATCTTTTTATGCCAAAACATTGGTAGTGAAAACAACAAAAATAAGAGGGTCACATTAGTGCTATGCACATATAGTACTGTGTACAGTATGTGTTCAGCTGTTGAAGAACAAAAGTATAAAATGTATATTAACACAATGTTTGAATATGTATACAGATGGTCCCCAACTTACGATGGGGTTACATTCTGATAAACCCATCATAAGCCAAAAATATCATAAGTTGAAAATGCGTTTAATACACTTAACCTACTGTCATGCCAGTAGCTGTTTCAGCAACGGAATGTAGGCGGTCTTTCTGCCTTCAGACTGAATAACTGCTTGGCGTAGGAACTAACCAATCGTGAATGGGACTTAGTTCCCACCCGGACTTCCTGTCAGTGCTCAGTTTCCGCTGGCCCTTGTGAACTCTCCTTTAACCACTGTCTTGCTAAGACCTTGTATTTAGTTTATTTTGAATTGTGGCAATTGTGTGCTGTTTTTGTTTACTGCCAATCACTAATGTTTAGCGCTAGCACCCAACTAATGGCAACACTTTTTGTGAAAAGGAATTTAAACTTATTGCCATGGTGTCTTGCAACTGCTTCCACCAACCCACACCATAACACCTACCGAACATCATAGCCTAGCTTAACATACCTTAAAACTCATTACAGGTTTCCTGCTTTCAGACGACACAGACACAGATGGGTATTTCGTAGACATGATGGATGCACAAAACACAACGTAGATACAGGGAGGCAATCCAAAAAAATGTTGGCAACACAGAATGCTGTAGAGTATTGATTGTATACACTAGTGAATGGGAGGTGCGCATCTCTGCCGCTGCCCGGCATCAGTACCGCATTTCGCATGCCAAGGGGAAAAAAGAAAAATCGAAATTCGAAGTACGGTTTCTACTGAATGCATATCACTACCACGCCATCATAAAGTCAAAAAATCATAAGTCGGACCATTGTAACTTGGGGACCATCTGTATATTGTACATATGGATATACTGTATATGAAAATTAAACTCTTGGGGAAGCAAGGTGGCTTAGCAAGTAGTTTTCACAATGCCTAAAATAATTGGCCATGGGTTCATATCCCTCTCAGTGGGTATGTAATGAGCATGTTCTCCATGTGCCTGTATTTTTCTTTCCACAGTCCAAAGACATGTATTTCAGGGTAATTGATCACCCAGTTGTGTGGCTACAACTGTAACTGGTGTCCCATCCAAGGTGTTGCTTCATAGCCTAATGTCAAACTGGACAAATAAATTATACACCTATACTAAACAGGACACTAGACAGAGCAATTAAATACTTACAACCATGAAATTTTACTTCTAATGGTATCAAAACAAGCATTTTTGATAACAGGGATGTCATGGGAGGAAAAAGGATGTTTAGAAAGCACTTTGCACTTCTCCAAATCTCACAGCTTAAGGAAGACACCAGTAAGAACTTGGAGCAAAAGAAAATTATTATATCAAGAAAATGTCACCCATTTGTCAAGGTTTTTGGTTCAGTGCAGGCATCTGGGTGACAATACCCACTGGATGCTAAAAATATCTCCTAGAGGCATCACTCCTTAGTGAATAAGGACAACAACAGAGCGGAAACCTCAGCACTATGTCATGCTGTGCCTTTACTGAAAGCTGGTCTTAGTCATATGGTCACAGCTGCACTTGTTTTCTCAGCAGGATGTTTGGTAATAATGTTTATTTCCCGAAAGAATCTTGTGCTTAGTGCAGAAAGGAGTATCAAACACGCACAAATCAGTACATGAATATTATCAATGAACTGTAGTCAGATTTATATATAATCAGTAAATTTGGTTTTAAATCTAAACAAACAGTTGCTACAACTGGCAAATACCATCACTGTACAAGCTACTAAAAGATCATATTAAAAATGATGTACTCCATTTCAGAAATGTTTTAAATACTAGGTATCATTATTCCAGATATTCATTAGTGTAACGTAAATTATTTTGCATGGGAGGACAAAACCAGCGGTATAAAAGCCCACAAACTGCTGTGCTTGGTACCAGACAACCAAACCTTCACAATGCAAACTCCATCATGGCAAAATGTTCCATCAAATTCCTCCCTAACCAGGCTGTCAACGAAAAAATTGGTACTACTGTCAGAAGTGGGACTAGCTCTTCCTTTACTAAGCTGGAGTTGTACCGTTACTAAAAGGTCACCGCTTGTGTACCGCTCGTGTTTAGTTCACAACCCCTTACTGATGAAATTACACATGGATTACAGTTAACTTCACGATTAAAATATACGCAAATTCACAAAATGCTCACGTTTTGATTGATAATGCTGAAATTTAAGACTACCTTTTATAAATGAATAAAATCAAAAAGTAAAAACATTTATTTATGCAGTCTTTTTTTCAGAATAGGGCTAATATATAAACATATAGTCGACAAACATACTTGTCCATCTACAACACCTGGGCTATGGAAAGTGCACGAGGACTATTGAGTTTGTAATGCTGCAAGCTAACAATTTGTCCTCAGCTGAGTCACACAGCAATGATGTTATGCAGAAGACATATAAAACAGAGCTACCATTGCTATTTGAGCAGAAGGTGAGACTAAAGTATGGTGTGGATGAAAGAAGACAACAAAGGAAAAAAAAATGCACATCACTTTCTGTCTAATGAGGCTAATACTGTCTATATAATATGTCTTTCACCCAAACAGATCTGTTCTCTTTTATTAAGCATACTATCTGCCATTATACAGTATAACATAGCAGACAGTTTACAGAGTTAAGCTAATAAATTTAGTTCTGAATGAGAGCACTAGAAGAAGTAAGAAGGCTCCATTGACCTAATGACAAGGTTTCAACTCACTTTGCTGTCTGGCTACTGACACATCAAGTTAAGGTCACTTTTTAAAATGGTTATAAAAAGCACAAGGTATGTCCTAAGCACATAATGAAAACAGATTGCTTTTAACGGACTAAGGGAAATTACTACATTTGACTAAAATTATAGTGCTGAACAAAACTTCAGGAGATCATGAAGGACTGTAGAAAGTGCATAATGGTTGCACAAACTAGCAATATTCAATCTCTGGATGGCGTACACACAATCTCTTGCAGGTCTGGATGGCACAATATAATAAGTCATTACCTCTGAGCACCTGAATCATGCTGTCTGGACTGAGGTTCTGTGTGATTACAGTAAGTCACTGAAGAAAGCAGCAGCTCCATCCACTATTAAGTAGAATGAAATAGAGGGAATGTGACTGGGGTTTAAAATTGCTTAATGCAGACTGCAGATGGATGTGACCTCACCTCAGCTGTATCTCTACATTAGGGAGTTTGCTTTTTATTACGGAAGCTGTATGCTGGTGGGGGCTGAAACCACTGCATGGGGTGAGGATGACCTTGATGGACACTGCCAGCCCATGCTAACTCAGCCCAAGGGAGTGAGAGCTCAAGAAGGACACAGACAACTGAGGAGAAGTTAGATGGAGCTGTCCTGTTCTGCACTAGGTCAGGATGCCTTCTGTTGGACTCTTGTACTTTTTTGGCCACTTGGTGGTGCAGCGGGTGGTGCCGGTGCTACACAGAACATCAGTTTTGGGTTTGATGTGGACTTGAATCCAGCTCAGTTCGCATGTGGTTGTATGTAGTCACCCCATTTTTGTAGGTTACCTTTGGGTGCTCTGATTTTTTCCTACAATCCAAAAACATTTATTTCAGGTGCCCTTGGGGTGTGTAAGTATGAACAAATGAATGTGTATGATCGCCCTGGTGTTCCATCTAAGGTGCACCCTGCCTGGCACCCTGTGCTTCTGGAATAGCCTCTGGAAAATCTTGACTCTCCATTTTAAAAGCAATTAATACATATGGAGTAATACTACTATTAGTAATAGTTCTGCTTGGAAGACCTG
Source organism: Heterotis niloticus (assembly GCA_018136845.1). Lineage (NCBI taxonomy): Eukaryota > Metazoa > Chordata > Actinopteri > Osteoglossiformes > Osteoglossidae > Heterotis > Heterotis niloticus. The sequence continues at coordinate 20,722,803 of CM030888.1, forward strand.
GTACCCGGAGTTTCTGCTCTGTCTGTGTATCCACCTCAATTCAATTATTCACAACATTATACAGTACATTTCAAAATCTTGTTAAAATCATAAAAAAAGAGACCACTTCCAAAGATGGCAACCTGATGTTTAACACCTAGATATAAAAATACTTTTTTTAAAATCTATGTCATAAACAAACCGATGGCTTCATTGACAGGAAACTGCCATTTAGAAGCAGCAACACAGCCTCAAGAGATTACAATTTTTTTTTTTTTTTTAAATCTTTAGGTCAGTTACAAAAAATAAGAAAAGGACAAAAATGCCCAAAATGTTTGTCAGTATAGGAAAGAGGTCAAGTTAAATTTTTCAACAGTGAATCTAAAATGGAATTCTACAATTCTAGTACAAAGGGTCAAAACAAACTGAGAGGAATGAAGCAGAATTTATGGAATTGGTGTCTGTTATCACTGTGACCGATTATCAAACTAAATCCTACTGTGGGGATGGAATTCTCCTCCCACGCTCACACACACTCACAAATACTACCATTACCATAGGGAGAGAGACTATCCTTCTCTTTAAGCCTCTAAAATTGATTACAGTCCATAGTGAGGGAAAACGCTAAAATGAAAATGGCTTTCAAAATAATCAATTTCCTTTTGAAGGTAAAAACCTAATGGCTGTGCGCATTTGGTGGATTCTGTTTCAAACGAAGGTGGAAATGACACATCCCCCCCCTTTCCATTTTCTGGGAGGAATCCTGCGCGAAGCCAGAACCTGGCTGAGATCCGACACTGGAGCCTGTGGAGCTGGAAATGGTGAGGTCATGGCGTCAGAGGACTCCAGCAGTAAGTTTGCTTGATTTACACGGAGAAGGGTCATTGGTGACCTCTTGACTCACAGCTCTTGTCCAATAACCACACTGTGAGGTTCATAATGGCCATTGTTAATTTGTTTTAATCCCACCCTACCTGGGAGAAATGGGATTATCCTGCGCTTTGGGTCCTTCTGTCCTCCCTCCACAGGGAACTTATCCAGAAGCTCCATCTGAAAACACAAAGAGAACACAGACCGGTCAAGTCACAGATATACGATCAAATGCCTAGGGGCCATTTACATGACATATATTCCATCTCACTAATACCAACTGCTTTACCCAGAAATTTTGTTACAAATAATCCTTTTCTTTAAATCTACATTACAGATGGATTTTGAGGACACTGGCTGACATAGTGGCACATTTAGCTTCTGCAGTCCGGTCTGCAGCAATCCCACAGCACTATAGATTATTTTCCTAAAATCGGGCCAATTTCGAGATCTTTTATTAATTTCCATCCCAGGAACCAGTGGCAGCCATGGCTGCAACTATGTATTAGTGAATAGACGTCAAAGAACTGGCATAAAGCCCTTAGATTAATATAGACTCCAACCCGAAGCAGGCACATACAGTATAAAAATGCCCCGTTCATGTTCAAGCTCAGCACACAAGACTGTTTGCATTTCTTCAACAACACAGTATAGCAGCGCTAATTCCCATCCCCCCATTAAAGCATAATAATAATAATAATAATAATAATAATAATAATAATAATAAAGAATGAAGCATTTTATATTACAGTCTGTCCATTTAAAACCTTGAAGAGACAATTTGCAGGTATAAGTATACTTTTAACAATGTAAACCCAATGCTCAACATTTACTTAACATGTCCATCAAGGACCATCATTGGCTGACGTTGCAATAAAGCAAATATTGAAATATTTTGTAACTTTTACTATTGCAGGTGGCACAGTACATAGTAAGGGTGTCTCACAGTCCCTGCAGTGTGCAATCAAATGTAGATTCAAAGCCCATTTGTCTGCACAGCTTTTTCATGTTTCCCCATGTTCACATGGACTTCCTCGCTCTGTCAAAAGGTTCTGTACATGCCCAAGGTGGATTGGTGACTCAAAACTGCCCATACTGTGTGAATGTGTGTAATTGTGGTTTCCCAGAGATGGACCAAGATTCTGTCCATAGTGCACTGTGCCTCATGTCCTATGTTTCTGGGATGGGCTCTGGACCACAAACAAGCAGTTGGACAAGACGTTATTGCTGGTGGATAAATGAAGACAATTGTTGTTATTTATGGTGGAAACATTTTACGCAGCAATTTAAAAGCAGCGTTCTTTGGTACATTGAGCAAATTGGTTTCTTTTCAGGTAAGGAATTCTCATTTATACAATGACTGAACTGAATGAACTGATTTCAGAAAATGCCAGAAAGCCCCCTTGCAATTTGCAGTGTTGAATTGAAAGGGCTTATGTCAGAGCGCAATAGCGGAATAAACCTGGAATTAAAGGTGTAATGAAATCCTGTTTGTTTCCGTGCACACAGAGACTGTGTCCTCTACTTGTAAACAACGGAACGTCAGAGTCACTATGAAGGGATTTTCATAACAGACCCAAATTACTAACATATTTAAACCAAGGAAAACAGATACCACCACAGAATGTCTTTGTTTGAACTTCTGAGGAGAAATTGCTGACTTAAGAACTGAAAGATTTATGAATCTGTTGTATGGTTTGAGATTACATCTGAGGACTTCCTCATACCCTGTAGGGAGGGGTGGTGGGTCAGGGTTTGCCGCAGGGTGGTGATGTGGGACCTCAGATCTACTGAATTGATGGACAGAGTACATTATGGGGCAAAGCTTTGACAGCAGTCAAAGAATCGAAGCCTGCAGAGTTGTGGAACAGTGCCAAAGGCTGAAGGAAGCCAAATGAAAGAACTGCACATTCTTAGTGTAATTGACAAGCTCAGATCTGAGTTCTCTTTGCTTCCAAAAGTAATTCTCTCAGGCTGAATCAGTCTGTTACCCAACGTAATGACAAAGGAGACTGTAAGGCACACCCAAAGAATAACAGTGGCAGACGATGTGACACAAGGAGACCAAGCCAACAAGAGGAAGCTACCACTGGCCTGGAGTAACCTCATCTAAGCCATTAAAAAGTTCCTACTGCTAAGTGACGTGCATCAACAATGAGGTGTTCATCGATGTCTTTGTTGCTCTGGCTACAAAACTATATAAACACAAATTTCAGCCCCTAATTTTTTGGCGCTGCTCTCTTTCGATCTCAGTCCACTAACCCTTAACTACCACTCATAGCCATACAGCTGTAACTCATATTAGCAAAAGGCATGGCTGCCAAGGTTTTAGTATTGCAAACAGCAAGTGGAAGCATCAAAATAAAACAAAAGATATATCAGTCATATGGTTACTTTCATTTTGCTGTTGTCAGAAATCAGAGATTAACTTCTTTAGTACATCTTTTTTGAGTTAGGTGGCAATACACCTTGAAGGCTGTCAAATTTTCACTTTACCAGTAACTCACTCTACATCCTATCTCACAAGTCCTCTCCTTTGTGTCTCTATACAGCACATCATGGACATGTTTTTCCCATCAAACTATGGTCAGAAAGTAACAGCGCCTTCCTTACTGTCTTACTTGTCGCAACTGCTTTTGCTAAGCAAGCATTTTCTTAACATGAACAACTTAAGCTCAACACACAACACATGTGGCTGCAGTACAAGTTTGCTGTATTACATTAAATAAAGCTTCTTACAAGAAGGATTTTCCTACTTAATGAAGAGCTTTTAAGTGACTTGTACAAACACAGAAATTCACACCACAAGGAACATTCCATCCATCCTCCTTAACTGCTTGTCCTCATGAAAGTCTGTAGCCTGTCAGTGTCACTAGGTGCTAAGCTAGAAGACTACACACATGCCTACACATGTCATGGGTAATTTTGCAGCGACCAATTAACCTGAAACCCTTACCTTTGGACTGCGGGAGAAAACCGCAGCACCAAAATGAAACCCACACGCTGACCTGAATTTACTCTACCACTGTTATGCAAGGTACAGTATATTTAAGACATGCTCTTTTGCAATGTGCTCTACATTAACTCATTATTAAAGTTTACCAATGTTTTAGCAACTTTTTACCTTTTAAAAATACGATTTAAGATAAATTATTGTCCTCTTCATGACAATTATGTGGCAAACTAAGGTTCATAGTTTCATTTAAGTTCCTGTGGTTTGGGGTTTTGGAATACCAGCAAAAATATATGCCACACCCAGTACCTGCATTCTTTTTAAAGGCTAGCAACCTTGTGTCTCTTCTACCTTTATTAACATTTGGATTACCTATGGTATCTAGATAAGTGAAATGGTAATTCTTATGAATCTTTTCTTAAAATTTTTATTAAATGTTATTAAGTAATGAATCTATAACAGTAAAACATAACAAAGCATCGAGTATACTGTATGCAAAAAGTGATCAGAAAAAAAAATATGATTTCCCATTTAGCACGTAACTTCCTCTTGGTTGTCGCTTGTAAGAATTTTTATAATTTCCCCAATATGTCACTGTTTCGCCATTTTTTTTCGGTGAACAGTGATTAGCCTGTATTGTATTTAGGGACACAACAGCACGAAAGAACCTAAAAGGTTGAAGAGCAGAGGCTGGTACAAGTTGATGAGCTTACATCAATATAAAGGCCTGTTCAAAGCAGGGCACTCATATTCCTAACACGCTAGTGTTGCAATTTTTAAAAAAACAACCTGAAAAAAAGATTTCTGTACTGAACTGCTTTTAGTACTACATGACTTATGCAGAAAACATCAAACTGATCTGCATCCAAAAAGAATTTGAAGTGTTCCTTCGCAATGTTCCTGTCGCAGTTGGGCAGGACAAAGGAAATGGCATAAGATCCTTGGGGGGTATTCACAGGCCCTACAACATTGATTCAACAGAGCAGAAAGTCACAGTGAAAATGCAGTGATTAATTGACAGCACTTTAGTTGGGGCAGAGCCAGAGGACAGCGATCTGTCTAGTCTATATCCTCTTGGGTCAGTCTGGAGAACAAGCTCCACAAAGGCTCTTTGCCTGGGATTCCTGGACAGTCACTATGTGAGCAGTGTAAAAATGGGAAAGGCCAAGGAGCTAACAATGACTTCTTCTATCTCAGCCTCACATTTCAGCCAATTATAACCATAGGTCAAATATGCCTCCACTACTCCCCTTCTAAAACAAAACCATCCTGTGAATGTTTTTCCTTAATTTAAGACATACGAACAGGTAGCCCACCAATCTCCCCCCATGGACATTCTGGGAGGACACAGAGCTCCCATGGTGGGACAAGAGCATACTGTAGATAGTATTCCAGGGAGGGTCAATACACAAATCATCTGTCTGCCAACTTTGCTTCCATGACTCATAGTGAACCTCAACACAAACCACCACCACAGCAACCCCATGGCATTTCTTTAAATTGTGAGGAATGGCTCAATGTTCTAACGTTTTTTGTCTCCCATTATGTTGCCCAGCCATCAGACAAGAGACAAACACTGAATGAGGTTATAAATGCTAGCCCTACAAACCATTACTAAAAGGGAACAAAAGTACAAGAAGAAACATGTTTTAGGAAAGAACTTCCTGCCAATGTGATTTTTTCCTTGTGCAATGTGCTTGGTCAGCACAAGGCTTTCAAATGTCTAATTTGTACATGAAAAAGGTTGGGGGGGGGGGTGTGACTAGCAAAACAAAATTTGTGTATTTCAGCATTGGCATTGCAAGTAGCTGAACCCTGCCTAGAAGCCACTTCCAATGACATTAAAGAATGTCAGAAAACATGGGGTGGCTGGAGCAGAGCAAAGCAGAGCAGGAAAAAAAAATTGGGAGGAATCAGGCCCTGTGCCAACAAAATCCATACAAAACTCTTAAATTCTCTGTCCCAAACATTATAGTTCTGAAGATGCCTCAAAGATACTGACATGTAGATTTTAGTGAGACTGGTTATACAATCTACTTGCTGGTGTCTGAACTGAGAATGGCGAACAAACAGTTGCGGCGACAGATTAGCTTTACTCAGCTCCACTCGAGTGTTAGGACATTCTCACAAATGTGGGACCAAACTTTGCATTGTCCTTACCAACACTCTGCTCTGGAGTTTAGTTCAGAGCAAATCTACAAATGTTTCAAGCACATTTTCCTTCTAGTGCGCTCGGCATTTATTTATAGGCAGATATTTCCATAAGCTCAAGTGGTAGCATATGCTGCATCTAATTGTTTGCAGACTGAAAGCAGGCAGCTGAATAGGATGCAGCTCACAGTGTGGCTTTCAGCTGGAGACTTCTGCCCCACTACACGATGGCAACAGGCAGCAAAGCCGTGCACCGCTAGGCTAGCAAGTCAGCATCCTTCCTTCTTTTTAGGGTTTGGCTGCTTGATTACTGACTGTGGAAAATATGTAGCTGGGCATTTTGAAGCAAAAAATAAAAAATAAAAAAAAATAAATACACACACACACACACAGGCTGGCATTTCTGTTTCCATTAGTACATCAAAATAAATGATTTCTTGGGACTGGCCTCTATTTCAACGTGGTTAAGGACACATAACAACGATCGGGCATATTAAGGCTATGACGGAAATATTACTAGCATGGAAAAATGCATTATTTCATAAATTAGAACAGAGCAAAAAGTCTGCTTTTCATAACCGGCTGTTTAATATTTCATTAAAACACTGACGTTTTTATACAGCACTATTTACATAGACATTTATATATTTTACATACATATTTGTATCTATAATTTTTAAATTATTGGCCTTTATTTGCTTGCTGGTAACATTTCCATACCAGCCTTAAGACACACACGCGTGTGTATGTGTGTGTATTTTATATAAAAAAAAAAGAGTAATAATAATGGCCCAATATCTAAAATTTGAATTAATGCTCATTATGCACTCGGCATCTATACTATGTAGAGGAATATGGCGAAAGTGCTGGAGAACACAATGTGACGTTATGGCACTGTGATAGCCACTCCAGCAGCCACACAGATAAGTATACAGTTTACACACATACACTTTCTGTTTATTTATATTAATTTGCTTTAGAGAGTTCAAATAATGAGATGTTTAGTTTGAATTTACTATTTAAGTTTTGACTAAAAATTAATGTTTTTTGAGTTACTAGTTTAGCTGGTGGCTTCTGGGGGATGGACCCATCCAAATGCCCATCCAGACAAAAGATTGGAAGAAGGAAACCAGGCCATATGAAGCAGGGAGTGGATCCAAGGCTCAGATAAACCTTTGCTACAGTATGGGGGAGGGATATTGGTGTAAAAGTTTAGTTGGTTTAATCTTCTGACTTATGTTCTTACTAATAATATTTTGATTCAATTTGATTTTGTTATGTATATGACTTAGCTAACTGTGCGTTGTATTTTGTTGTTAATATGTGTTTGTATAGTCCTTGTGTTCCCCTACTGTATGTAGTTGCATGTAAATGGTCCGATCAGCCATTATTTAAGCCCTATTGTTGGAGTGTTTGTTAGGTCAGTTCGTGTTCAGTTGATTTGAGTTGCGCACGGTGGGCTTGTAGTTATGTTCTGTTGACCTTTTTATGGGCCCAATCTTATCCTTTGTTTGATATTAAAATGGTGTTATTTTTGGAACAAATAATTTTTGTTAACAATTAACCTGTGATTCCTCGTGCCTGCCAGCTCTGTCCCTTATAGCCACAAAACTAGTTATGTCACTGTGTAAATAAAAGTGTAAAAGTCTGCATCTGGGCAGTATTATGAATGTAGTCATTTCCTTCATATGGTTCCACATGAGAGGGGTTGCCATGAACGTGATGGGTTGCATCATTTCCTTTGCTTTTTGGGAAGGAAGGAACACATTGTGGAGCCATGACCAGGCAAATTAACAGTCCTAACTCTCTGCTGCACCCCATGACAAAACCCCTTATAATTAGATAACCTCTGTAAAGGATGATGGGTGTTTCTTGGGATATTCTAACACCAAAATAAGGAAAAACAATGTAACCTCATATATTTAAGTGGCACTGAAAACACACATCCATTTGGAAACAATCAGCTGATCGGTGTACTGGTTAAATAAATGGACTGTAATGCCTAAAGGCTAAGAACTCAGTAATTCTCTGTCACACCCTTTATCATTAATGAATAAGGTGCGGTCAACAGCTGAGTTGCCTACACACATTCATGTGGCCTTTACTGATTCTGTTAACCACTGTAACACTATAGCAAGCCAAGCTGCATTTATCCTTCATTCTTGATGTCATTTAGTTCATATAAACCTGCTCATAAATGTAAATCACAGATTTTTATCCACAGAACGCAAGAACGAGCGGGCTTTGTTCTCAGAGATTGAGGCAAGGTCCAACATGGACTCCTACAGCAAATCTAAGTCCTTTTGCAGAGAAAACTGGGAAGACTGCCCCTTGACTTACAAGGCCTTGGGCCACCGTCCACAAACAGAGTCCAGGAAGGTGATGAATCTCTCTCACTATGTCAGATCATCCAGAAGGTGCATCCGGATGGGTCAGGATGTGCAGTGCACTGCATTACACAACTCCCTGCCTTGTAATCCTGTCCTGTTTTTATAGGCGTCAAATCTCATAACAGAACCAGAGGTGTCTCTAGCTTGCTGGCTAGTTTCTGTCTAATGTGGCAAAATAATATGAAAGCATCTGTGTCACTGGAAGGGTCTTCCAGCCAATTTACCCTCTTAAATCATTTCAGGAAAACTGCACATCAGGAGAGGAGTTACAGTATGTACCTGAGCCAGACCAGTTAGCCAACCACACAATCCAAGCCATCTTCAGAGACAACGGATGGCTAATCTTAATTTCCCATAGAAGCACAGGAATGTTTTCACTGAAGCTCGCCTAACACATAACTGTGACCATATGTTAGGTAGTAATTATGTGCATTTCTGGAAAAAACTGTACATTTCAGAAGTAATTTTTGGCATTTCTAAATTTTATTTTCACTTGAGCACATTTGTAAAAGAAAAACATTTTCTGTATTATTTTACCGTTTTCTTGTTAGTTTTTAATACACTTTAACATTTCTCATTCCTAATGTAATCATGTTGGTACTTGATCAAAGTACCAAACCTGAAAGACTTACCTGAAAGACTTTCTAAAAAATTACTCGGTTATTTAAACGGATAAATTACCGTAAGTACTGTGACTTAATATAAAAGACAGAAATCATACAGAGTTAAAAAATTAGTCCTTTATTTACTTTACTGTCTATGGGGCAGTATCTCCTGGTTTGTGCAGTAGACGTTCTGCTGCAACATAGAGCCATAATTCACCTGGCAGAAATTCGTCCATAAGAAATCAAGACATTCAAAGTTTCCGCGTCCTACAAGCAGCTTGTTCCTGTACCACACTGCCTTGTGAAGTAATATTGTTCAGTATGGCAACCTGTAAGGGACATACTTTGCTAATATCCTTAGAGAGTCATGTCTCATATTCCTCTTGTTATCTACACATTTGTGAGGTATCTACATTTTAATCTTAAAAAGTGGCGTGATGCTGAGCTGTGCATCATGATACCCTGCGTGTGTGCTATGCTGCGTGATTCCCTATGTGCATGCTGTGCATGGAAACTGAATTCTCAAACACACAGCTTGTTTCCCAAAAGTGCGAAAAAATCAGCCTCATATTTAGTCATAACTCAGAAAAGGGTATTAAGCAATTTCACATACAAGAAATAAACTAACTCAAAGACTCATGTCTGAAGGGATACCTCTACTTTTGCTGAACTGTTTCTTCAACATAATTCTACTTGAGTGTTATTTTTGACTTTGTCCACCTTGTACTGTGATACTGATTCCTGACTAATGATTAACTAGTGCTTTTATTTTTCCAAAAAAGGAACAGGGCACAAATCAAACTGAGATGAACCATGACAAAATAAACAATTGGATGACTGGAGTAACTCCATATTTATACGGATTTCTAAAGAATTATAGACTAGAACACAAAGTCACAGCAAGGAACTGAAGGCTTCATAATTTTATTAAATAACATTAGCTGAATAGAAAGACCGATGTTTTCTGCTTTCCCACAATGTTAAAGAATCACAGTTAAACAAATAGTTAAGCTATGTAAACAATATAAATGAGCAATATAAATTAATTCCTGCTCACAGGGATTCCAACATGTTTAAGGAAAGTGATACCATAATGTCTACCCTTAAAACTCAACAGCACACTAACTCATACAACCAACTCTAACCCACAGCTTTCCTGTAACAATGGAATGACAAAGGTCTACATTTATAAAAATGTACAAATACATGAAGTCATTAAACACCATGTACAGAGCCAACCGTTTGATCCTGGTCAGGGTCACTGCAGTCTAGAGACTATTCTAGAATCACTGGGCGCCAGGCTATGAAACTGCACCACGAGTGGGGTGCCAGTCTCTCACACTGTGGCCACCTATACACAAATGCACGCACTGCGGGCAATTTAGAGTGACCGGTAAACCAGAAATACATCTCTTTGGACTGTGGATGGAAGTCAGTTGCCAGGAAGAAACGCATGCAGACACAGGCAGAACATGCAAAGTCCACATAAACTTAGCTGGAATCAAACCCACACCCAAACAGCACAAGTACCACATCGTGCATCTATAACAGTCAATGTAAACATTACTGAAACATGTTAAAGTAACCCTATGGCCATAGTAACTTGGTATTGATCTCACTAAAGTGTAGTCACCAATAACCTTAAAAAATAATACCTTTCAGTGTACTCTCTTAGATTAAAAGGAGCTTTCAATAAAGGCTAATGACAATTAATAATGCTATCACTTGGAATTGTATGAAGTGTGGACGAGTAACAGATTTTTATCAGCTGTGTTTTTTCAAGCATTCTTTATAACTTTTATATCAATTAACAAAAAATACATTTAAACAAAGTTAAATATTATATAGTCAAGAACATTTTAATCTGTGACAATATGTTTTCCTTGTGCATAGTTTCTTCACATGCAAAAGAGCTGTAAATCTTCATGAAAGATTCACTGTACGATGATAGGAAACTCACCTGTAAATCAAAAAATTTGCTGTATCGCCGAAAGATAACTTCCGTGGAGCCATCGGACCAGGATACCTTAATGACATAAACCTGCAAGAGTCGGGGAAGAAATACAAAACTGTAATGACTTTTAACAAAGGGGAGAAGGCACAAGATGCAATATTGTTTAAATGGAGGTGCACATATGGCTTATGCATTTCAGAGGTCAATGATTTACGCCTTGCAAGACGTGGTCTACAACATAATATGAACTGATGGTGATTATAATACAAAAGCGGTCTTGTAAATTTCCACATAAAATTTACACCTACAACAGAAAATACTTTATTTCCCAGAATAGCTCATTTTCTTTGGACACTGACACACCTATCATTGGCAACACTGCTGTTGAAATGGAGCAGTGATCCATAAAGGTGAGAGCAACAGAAACTTGGCACCTTCTTGCAATCCATCACAAACTTTAAAGCTGACATTGCAACCTGCCACAACATCTGTAAAATGTTTCCCTTTGTTCATAGCTCTGCCATACAGCTGAGGCACAGAGGTGTTGGGAATTAAGTGGGTTTCAGCTGTGCCCAAGGAATATAACACACCATGTTACATGAATGGTAACAAAAAACATATACACCATTTAATTGTAAATTTTAGTTTTCAGATGTGAAAATGTAACATGGAAAAATGACATTAAACTTTCTGTCATAATAATGACTGATGTTATTTAACCAAATGACTGAACCATTCTTTGGTGTAAATGCATTGCAAAATGTTCCTGAGTGAATTCCTGCACTTTTCCATGGGTATCTGCAACCCGTTTTGTCTCCTTCTAGGCCAAAGAAGCAAAACTTGAAATGATACACTAAACTAGGAGCAGTCAAATCATCTCTATACTGAATAGACGTGACATGTAACTCACAGGCATCCCCACAGGTCATACAAGAGAATTTGAAGAAGCAAACCCAGAATCTGGACTCTCGCTGTGAATGTTCTTTGAATGTGTGGAAATACACTTGTTTGTATGTTTGCAACTACTCGACGTCAAAAAACAAAAAGGTCCACTTTGGCCATTACAGTGTAAATGAAAACTTTGTCCATTGCGATAGTGAATAATATGTACTAACAACAGAGAATTGGAAAATTCATTCATAAATGAACACTGTGAAAAACAAAGCACCGAGTGATTACCTAACAGTTGTTTTTATCATATTTGATTTACTTTAAGGAACAAAGGAAAAGGAAAAAAAAAGTAGTTCTAGAGAGAAATGAAAACAAGGAAACCACATCTTCATGATTTCGTAGGTTGCGAAATCCTGACAGATACCCAGCAACAAGTCAGGCTCATGTGATGCACTCTGGCACTGTCGCTGCCGCCGTCCTCTAGAGACACCTTCTCTGCCCAGCTTCAGAGATGGCTGACAGGGTTTTACTCATTTCCTCCACAGACTCACAGCCAGACAAGATGGACATCCTTTGGTCTCATGTCTAAGGACAGAGTGTATTTACCATGGCAGCCAGCAGGGCAGCAGGCAGCCAGACCTCACAGACCACCAGGAAGGCTGCGGGTCTCCTCTGTAGCACGTGTCAAATGAGGAGGGAGGATCACGAGTGTGGGATAGAAAGATGGCTGCTTGCGACTACAAGAGGTCTGCGTACACATGTGCAACTGTCTGTGCTCCACTTTGACTGCTTCTCACTTAACTGTACATTTAAAAGAGTGCTGCACATGTATTCCTATAGTGACATAACACTGCCAGGATGTGCCACACTCATTTTAACACAGGAGGAAGAATTACAGTCGAGAACCCTCCGCCAAATTGCAGGCAATGACTGCTAAAATCGCAGACAGCTGCTCTTTTTAAGTCGGAGTGACACATCACATCTCTGAGACAATTTACAGGGAACCATCGGTGACATCTGAAAACCGTGACGTCATGTGTTAACAGCCAAGAGAGTCATCACCTCTAGGCTAATATTTTAGAAACCCATTTCCCTCCCCAATGTGCCAGCAATTTACATTACTGCACTGAGTAACACAGCATGCTCATGTACTTATTTGTAATTCTTCGAAATATAAACACTATATTAAATTCTTCTGCATGGCTATGCATTTACTGTTTTCATACAAACAAATAAATAAAACCTCTAATCTACTGTACTTTCATACACACCTTTATCCAGTACCTTACTCGCATCCTGAATGTCAAGCTGAACAATGGGTGGTTTAATTTTCTGCGGCCCAGTCGTCCATATTGCTTTGTGAAGACTTTCATTGGAACTGACCGACTCATCAGCTCTCCTTAAGCAAAATTATGGCTTGCTGCCTGGACTACAAGCACAATAGTCGGTTTCTTTCAGAATGGAAGAGAAGGAAAGCTGGGAGCTGATCAGAAAATGCACAATGGTTGCGTCTGGCCTAGTGCTGCTGCTGGCATGCGTCCCAGGGCCAAACCGAAGAGTGCAGGGATGATGAATCCACAGAAGGTGCCTTTGAGAGGATGAGCACATCCAAAAAGACTTCCCTATACAAATACTTTCCTCGGCGTTAAGACGGGAGCTGTGCATAAAGGGCATCAGTTGCACGCAAAAAAATATTACTAATAATTCAACTTTCCGTAACTGGAGCCGCTTACAAAATCACAGTTGCAGTGAACAATGACAAAAAAATTTGGAAAACATTTCAGTTTTTTTCATTTTTGTGTAGACCATGAAGTCTTACCATATTGGGAAGAATATGAAGTTTAAAACAAAACCTGGCTTAAAAAAAAAAAACGGATAAGCAATTACTGTATTCAATGTTGTGTTGACTGCCTCACACCACCAATTTTCCTCTCGGTTTAGGAAATTATAAGTAAATAAGCATAAACTGAAGCAAAACAAGACTAGGGCTGATGGTCTAGTAATACACATAATAACCTAATACCAATAATGAGAAGTCCCTGACAACCGCTAGCCAATTCCAGATTTATTTATTCCATTTTAGAATAAAGTCAAATGAGATGACACAAGGCAATAAAATAAAGCACTGCAGAGAGTGCCTGCTTGGGAAGCATACAAAGTACTGCTGATAAATTAGAGGCTGGCCTGAGGAACACCGCTCATTCGGACAACCCTCGAGGACCGTGCAGTCTGCACACCTAATGAAATAAAGCTTCATGGGGGCTCTGCCTGGAAAGTCACCGACAGCCAGGCTGGGGGGAGGGTGGAGCGTCTGTCCCAGACGGCAAAAAAAGACTCAGGGCCACGCGTCGCGCCACAAAGTCAAGCAACGGGGAGGCAAGAACAACAGCAAGGTTCACGAGAAATACGAACGGAAGAAGTTTCGTAAACAGCGCCATAATAGCGTCAATTATCGCCGACAGCTTTTGACACAAATAGAAGTAAACAGCACATCTGTTTACTGTCTACAAAATCATCAGCACGGGCCTTCCAGCCAAGATACAGCTCTGTGGTAATGCAGATATAAATATACATTTTTTTTTTTTTTTTAAAAAAAAAAAAAAGGGAAAAAAAGGATTTTTGCAAGGGCTTGAGCAAATGGGAGCGGCGTACACAGTAAGCCCGAGATGAATTGTCAAAACCGCTAATTTCACGGTACAACAACATGGAGAAATGCTCCACGGGGCTAAAAACGTTTCATCACTATAAAGCAAAATTTGCAGCAAATTGGCGGTGAAAGGTGATAAACGCATCGGTAACCCAGCTGAGTCTGGGGCAGATAAATGACCCTGCCACACCAGCAGTGGGTTCTGAAGCTATATCATACTGGCTACACTACACAATGGGTTGCATGGTTGTTGTCATCTTGTGAAAGATAAATATCTTGTTACAAAAAAGTTTAAAAACATCACAAGTAATAATATGCATACTAAATCCATGCGAGCCAACTGAATGTAGATGTTACAGTAATCTGCACCTACTCAACTCTGAAGAGTTTCACAATGATTTATCGCCACCGATACTTTGTCGGGCATTACAAAAAAGTTTAGTATATTTCAAGATAATCTCAACCATGCGTTTCTTAATAGAACCTCATGCAGCTCTACAGCACGATTTCTGCATAATTTTAGAAAGACCCATACTAAAACTATGCAAAAACCATAAAACAATAAATCCGATAGGTATGTTTTAACAGAATCTGAATCGTAAAGAATTTTCTCCATGACCTCAGGTAATGGTCGCTGTGCTATGCCATTTTTCTGAGAGGCAGTAACTGCTAGTAGTTTGTTCTCTGGTTTTTACTTTGATACCTCCCATCACTCAAATAAATTCATACCAGAAGCGTTCTTAAGTGCCAAAAATATTGAGTCATTTAGTATTTCACCCTTTCATATTTGCATGAAATCATTCTTTTATCACACAAATAGACAAAGAACTCTTTTAAACTGAAGTTTAGTTGGAAGAAATTCAACACTGACTTTGAAGGCTGAATTTGGATCTGGAGTTAAGTTGAAGAATTCTGGACCCCCCACAACCTTAACACCATCACTTAAGTCCAACTGAAGGATATTCCCTCTAGTGTACCGTGGATTTTAGCGTCCAAATTTGGGTATTGTTTAAAAAAATATATGTTTATGCATAATATTCACGTCATAGGCAGGGTTCTTCCTCATTTTTACGTGAAATATTTCACTGAGCCATATCGTCCATGACGCCGCGGTCTTTAGTACTCAAATCTCTGCATCAACTTCCCCCAAAGCTCAGTCTGGAGCAGACAAATTTCACTACTGAGCAGCACGATTTTTTAGAACGAATTCATACATTTCATCCCCAGTTATATTTAATATTTAATGCATGAATTCCTCTCAGACCAGTACTGTATTATTTCGGACTCACTGCAACTGTTCAACGCTCCGTCGAGGAGGCGGCAAGTGAACGTTAACTTAAATGGACTGAATTTTCAAGTGAGGTGAACAAACTTTCAAAAATATATTCTAGCGGAGACCAGAGGAACGGTAGGTGAGCGATTTTTATTTAAAAAAAAAAAAAAAAAAAAAAAAAAAAAAAAAAAAAAGCGTGTGTGCGAGTGTGTGTGTCCAGGCCAACCTCGCGTCCCGCCCGGACAAAGGAGGCCGTGAAGCCGTCCTGAACCACGAGCGCTCCGCCAAGTTCCTCCAGAAAGCGACGTTTTCACGCAGAAGTCACGCTTTGATGCTGGCCCCACACGCACGGCATTACGACCCTTTCTACGGGCTCCTCGCTTTCTTTGTGCTCGTCTGTGTATTTTGCAGCAGTACCCGAACAACGTGACAGCATTTGTTTCGCTTCAAAAGTTCAACTATGCCGCAATCTCGCCTCAACTGTGTAAACAAGTTGACAGAAAGATTTTTTCTTTTTTTTTAAGAAATAAAATAAAAGGTGTCGGTAGGTGTGAGGTTGCTCTTGGACCCTGCCCTTACATAGTGCTTGCTGGGGGTTCTTCTCTTCTGAACATCTTGGACAGTAACTTCCTGCACGGTCCTCCTGGGCATGGTGTGTGTGAGAGAGTATCAGCTTGCGTTAAATCCTCCGCACTTTTCACTGGCGACAAAAACAGCAATAATCCAGAATAATGCGCGATGTCACAGCAGAGACCGCCGAAGTTTCCACCGCATCCAGCCTAAACCCCGAGCCTCCCGTCCGACCTCCAATCTCTCTCTCTCTCTCTCCCGCTCTTTCTTTCTTTCTCTCTCTCTTTCTCTCTCTCTCTCACGCACGCAGGACCGAAAGCTGGCAGCAACGGCACGCATGAAAGCGATCCCCTGTCCTGCCGCTCGGTCCGCGGCCCGGCCCGGCTCGGCCTGCCCCCGTTCCTGCCCCGAACCCGAACTCCCAGCCTATCCCAGCGTTCCGAGCACAGCTCGGCCCCGCGAGCCCTTAAAGGGCCAGGCAGCCGCGGCGATGGCCATTGCGAAGCTAACAGTGCTACTCTCTGCTCTGAGTGTCACATAATGTACACTGTACTGCAGTTTGGTGTTTATAATAATAATAATAATAATCATCATCATCATCATCATGACCAGGAGTTTGATTCCACTTGTAATGGAGAAGGCAACAGCCACATGAGGCCAAACGCTCATCTTCTGCAACCGGCAGTGCTTGGCCCTTCCGAGCTTAGGCACCATCTGAGCCTGGGTGGCAAACTGATATCCTCATGGAAATCACAGCTGAAGTGCAGAATAAAAAGCATACAAAAACAATAAATCCAAAAAAAAATTCCCTATGACCACAGGTATGTGGTCTTATACAATGCATGAAACTGCTGCTAGTCTGTATTTTACTTTTATACCGCCCCTTACTCAAATAAATTCACACCAGAAGTGTTCTTAAGTGCCAAAAATATTTAGTCATTTAGTATTGTACCCTTTCATGTTTACATGAAATTGTTATTTTATCACAGAAACACAAGACAAGGAAGTCTTTCAAATGGCAGTTTGGTTGAAAGAAAGTCAATGGCAACTTCGAAGGCAAAAGTTGGAACTAGAATTGAGTCAAAGAGTTCTGGACCCCCTACAACCTTAACCCCATCCCTTAAGTCCAACTGAAGCATTTTTCTAGTCTACAGTAGGTTTTAGCATCTAAATTTAGATATTGTTTAAAAAATTATATTTATGCATAATATTCATTTTATCGGTAGCGCTCGTCCTAATTTTTAAGTAAGATATTTCACTGATATTCCACTTCTCTGAGCCATGTCGATGAAATAATATCCTGCCCATGAACATCACAAACTGATGTACAGACAAAGCACAGCCCTGGTGCAGCTTCGTGTCTGCATTGAAAGGATTGAACTTCAAATCCGAGAATACAGCCATGCCTCACGCTGTGTTCATGCAAGGTTTGGATAGCATGCATCAATGGTCCTGCTTACCCAGATTCCTCCAGTTCCTCCCACCGTATTTAGTAAAGCATATGATCAAACATCTTCTACCATGTTCCTTCAGATTTTGCCAAGGGAAAGAACGGGTCGTTTTTTTCAGGACTAGGACAGAAATCACATTTTTCCTCTTGAGTCTGAGGCTCAGCTATTAAGCAGAGGCTCTGTTCCAGGACCCTGGCATTTTGTTTGCCAGGGAGGCTATGGAGTATGATCCCCCTATCTGGAAGCTATCCTCTGGTGCCCTTGCTTAAACAAGGATCATCCCCCCAGTTTGCCAGTCCAGAGATACTGTACCTTATTTGCCTTCCAGGTGACACTGAAGCAGGGTGTAAGCAGTGCTACCCCCAGGTTTCTTAAAAGTTCACCTCCTTGAACTACTCAGAATTGTCAAAATTTAAGTTTTTAAACAATTATTCAAGCAAAGCAATTTTAAAAAAGTTTTAAAAGAAAGTTTGCTGCTTTCAAAACAAAGCCATTCATGAAGAACAGATAAATAAACAGAGATGGCACTGAATTGCTCCTGAGATGTTTGCTGCACACATAAAAAGTTTTTAAGTTCAAATCTGGCAAAAGTTCTGTTTAACAGGAGTCTATGTTCAGTCGGCTTTTTGAAATGTTTCTCTAGATGCTCTGGAATCATCAGGTCTGACCTACACTTAGTATCCAACTGAATGTCTGTGATCTTCTGCACTGACCCTGTACACCCATCATGTTGCATCTGCAGCAGCAGTAGCTGGACTGGTGGTCATTTGAAATGTACAGACATCAAAAACTGGATTAGACTTCATGAAAAAGCTGTAAATTATGAGACAGGTTTACAAATGTAGCAACAGTCCATGCTTTATTTTCTGAAGGCCAGAAAAGCTGTCAAAAATCAAAGCCAGCAACTAGCTGTGGAAGGTTAAGAACACAGTACAGACAGCTGAAAGCTGCTTGTTCGCGACCCGTTCTTGGCTATTAGTATAATATTCGCTCACTGTAAAACACAGTTACAAAAATGGCTGAAATGCTAAGCTGCCACGGATTAAAGAATGAACTAAGTGCTTATTTAATAATGGTGTGCTATTAGTTTAATAGAGCCAAGTTCTGTTGGTGAAGAAAACAAAGTGATAATTTGATGTTTCAGCAGAACACACAAAGCATTAAAACAGTATTAACCCTGGAACGCTCTTTCAATTAAAAAAGAATCGTGTTCCCTGTTAAGAGTTTGAATATCTCCATCTTGTGGGACATGGCAGGCTGTATTTTCCAGAAACAGCACTATTTTCACGTAGTGACCTCTGTTGGTTCACGCAGGAGCTGCAAGTCTCAGTACTGTAGTTACGGCACCGAAACTCATGGCCATAAGTGCAGCAGAAGCCAGAGGGGATGGCCTCAACATTTTTTAGAGAATAATATTGAACAGCCAGATCTGGAAAGGCCCAATGCCTTCTGAGCTTCTCATTCCTTCCGAGTGAGAAAATCAAAACAGTGCTGACTTGGCCACGGTTATCTGTGCAAAAGACAGGCAAATCCTTTCTATTCAAAGAATCGCTTCGGTTATTGCATTGAGGTGAAAAGAAAGAAGAAAAAAGAAACGAAGGCCGGTTGAACTTGAGACCCTTTTAGAACAGGATTAGGGTTTTCCACCAAATCTTGGAGTACATTAGTTTGTGCAAGCTATGAATTACACAGAGTTGTGTCATGGGGTAAAGTGGACGTTGAGATATATATTTCTATGAAGAGTGTCAGTTAAAGCACTGACATGTCATGCGGGGGTCAAATATATGGAGAAGGGTTGGAATGGTCACACATCTGCAGCTTCAGGTGAGAGGTGATTCCAGAGAATCTTTCCTGTAGTGGCAGTAGGTAGCCCAGCGCCTCCCCCTTAGAGATGGGACCCTTGTAGCGGTACGGCCGAACGTTGAAGATCTTCACACAGTATTCTTTCAATGAAAAATACAGACGCATGCAGTAATAGTTTTTCTTTGTCATATGAACATTTAACTTTGTCAGCTTCAGTTTATACAAAATTGCAGTATGGCTGAAATAAACAGAGCTAAATCACAAACTCGCCAGCAGTGGTTTGAATGTGAACACATGGAAAATGAGGCAAAACCCCACCATGATGCTTAAGAGGTTTTCAAAAAATTCAATCGCGTAAAATGCTTTGTGACACATGAATGATATTTAGCCGCCATCTCAGTACATTCTGTGCCACACTAGGGGTTGTGGGTAATGAAGTCTTTCATACGCATCATGCGCTTATGCCACTTCTGCTTCACAACTGCACAAAAATTAGACATCAAAAGCCGAAAGCTATTATGCTGAAATTTCGACAAAAGAGTGTTGCGGTGGGTCCTAAATTGAGGGATCCCCACGTTTTTCAGATGGCCTGGTTAAACCAACTTTTGGCTGCTCCCATCAGATCAGCTTGTCTGCATATTTGGTTTTGGCAGAGTTTTATGCCAGATGCCCTTCCTGACACAACCCTCCATTTTGCCCAGGCCTGGAACCACATGACAAGAGGTGCACCCCCTTGCAGCTGGATTTGCAGCAATGCCCAATGTTGGGCTCAAACCCACGACCCTGAGATTATGAGTCACATGCTCGACCGACTGAGCTAGCCAGGTAGGGACTTGGATGGCCTGGTGCTGTGTCAAAATAAAAAAGAAAAACAATATATTTATTTATTTGCATGTAGAAAATATTACATAGAAAATGCTCTCATGTCAAATATAATATATTCTACAAAAAAGTGATGCTGCATTGACTTGTTTTGACTGTGCTGTCGATAACATACAGACTGTATCCAGAACAAGCCTTTTTTTCTCCGCAGCATGTCTGACCACCACCATTCGTAGAGGACAACAACATATCTGCCCTAAGGCTCTTGAGAGCCGGAATTGCCGAGAGGCTCAACAATCTCACTGCAACTCCCCTCAATGGTTAGGCTCACCTACTTACAAACATAGATGATACTTAATAGTAGAACATCTACTCACCAGTATGTTCTCCTCAGAAAATCCTGTACATTCTTCACTGGCAAAACACATCATTTCAAGTACCAATCAAAGTTTGAAGCATTAACTTGTGTTCAGGTGAAGCAGAACAACTTGGGCACAAAGTCTTCTGTGTTCCCTGAATGCCTTGCAATTGCAGGCAGGCTGATGTGACCTGCTGGTGCCTTTTTGGTTTGTGCTCATCCATAGCAGAGGTTAATGAAGATATGTGGCAGTCCCCTTACTGACATTCACTTCTGAAAGATG
The DNA here is from genome assembly GCA_018136845.1 of Heterotis niloticus. Taxonomy (NCBI): domain Eukaryota; kingdom Metazoa; phylum Chordata; class Actinopteri; order Osteoglossiformes; family Osteoglossidae; genus Heterotis; species Heterotis niloticus. The sequence continues at coordinate 20,743,803 of CM030888.1, forward strand.
TTTGTGTTTTTTTGCTGCCTGTGACTAGATTTCAAAAGCCATTAGGTCCCCGTATCACTGACGGAGTTCAGCAAGTTGTCTGTGATCTCTGCAGTGTCCCATAATCCCACAGACGGACATAAATCGTCTCCTTTGTCACCGTCACCAAAAATTACATTTTGACATGCAGAACAAAGTATTATGTAGAGTCTATTGGATGGGTTCAACCATAATGATAGTTTAGTGTCAAAATCTGTTGGTCTGATGTCACGAGTATGACAGGGTACTAACCCGAACTGAAGAGCTTAACCCCATCAAACTGCATGCCGTCTCTTGTCTTGTGATGGACCGGACCAGCCAAGGTGCCCGAAAAAGGCGCTTTGATGACAGAGTAGTCATCACACACCACGTCCACTGCTCTGTGGGGTCTTTCACCTCTAGGATAAACAGAAGCGGGCATCATGGCACTCGGCTCATGAGACAGCACGCTGAGAATTCAGGAGAATCTCAAGCTCTGCTTCTCTGCGTCATGATGCAGCAGTATACAGCGGCAGTTACGGGACATCGGATTACACAGGCTTTTCATTTTTTAACGCTGGAATTATTCTCTGTTTATCTGTCACAAAAATTTTATTAAAAATAAACATAACAGCCAGCAAGAGGAAAAGGTCTAAAACATCTGTTCCACAGTTCATACCATAATTTATAGTGAACAGAAACTGTACGTAATTCATGACTTGTCTTCAAGAACTGTGTACTTATTTAATGTATTTATTAAGCTTGGGTGTAATACCAATATGCCAGTGATCTGAAAAGCGTTTCGGCTTCTGTGTCTGAACCTTCATGAAAATCGCTTGTTTTGTAGCTTTCTTCTGAAAATGGTAAGTAACAGAACAAACAATTATGTCATATTGATCTGGTAGCGAGTAATAGAATGGCACAATGAGTAGTGCTGCTGCTTTAGATTTTCTTGGCTGTTTGGTTTTGGATTTGAATGTGTAGAGTTTGTACATTCTGCAAGGGTTTGCTCCCATAGTGCAAAGATGTGCTTTTCAAGTTCATTGGTCGCTCTAAATTCCCAGTAGTGAGTGTGTATGTATGTATGTGTGTGTGGCTGCCCTCTGATCCACTGGTGTTTTATTCAAGGTTGTGGTTTCTTATCCCAGCACTTAGCGATTCCAGGATAGGCTCTGGACTCCCGTGACTCTGACCAGGATAGGGAGTTAAGGAAGGTTTGTCGTACTACTGACATGCTGTTACTGTTGCACTTTGACAGTCTGTTCTGACTTCCAGGGGCGTATGTATTCTTCCAGTAAACTGACAACAACAACAACAATAATAATAATAATAATAATAATAATAATAATAATAATAATAATAATAGTTATGGCATGGTGGTACACCAAGTAATGCTGGGATCAAACCAGCTTGCACTTTATGGTGTTTACAAGTTCTCCCCATGTTTGGGTCGGTTTCCGCTGGCTGCTCCTGTTTCCTCTCATAGTTCAAAAGCATTGTTGATTCGTTCCTGGTTACATTGGTTACTGAAAATGTTCCCAATGTGAGTCAATGCATATGTGTGGCTGCATATGTTACCACCCTGTGATGGACTGAAGTCCTAGGGTGAGGATTCATAGTCCAAAGCCCAGTGATTCCAGGATAGGCTGCAAAATATGTAAAAGCTGACCAGGATGCACAGTTTAATGATAATTAATGGATGAATGATAATAATCCATCCATTATAATCAATATTGTTAATCGCTTAATCTTGAGTTGGATTGCAGCAATCTGGACCCTTTTTCCCAGAATCTTATGGTGTCAGACTACAATCAATTAATCAATTAATCAACCAATCAATCAATTAACTAACTAACTAACTAACTAACTAACTAACTAACCCCTGGGACCTGCTTCTTACCTTTTATAGCAGCTTTTATGGCTGTTTGGGAAATTGAAATTGGGGCAGGGTACCTGTTAGAGTTGAAGGCTCCGCAGCCAAACTTGTCACACCCTCTCACTCTGTTCTTGTTGTGACCAGAACACAAGGTGTCCCACGCACCAGAATCTGGGGACACAGACAGAAAGACATAAAAATAACAGCTTGCTATGGCAGAAGCCTGCAAAACTGTTCTGAGTTACATCCCAGAGCTTTTTGGAATTGGAGGACTCCATACAGAAGACAAAATGGAATTTGTATTGATATGAAGGGTTATTCCAAACTTTCTCACCTGGCATGCACTCTCTGAGTCCTCTGCACTTATCCCTCACGCACAGGGCTTGCCCACCATATGTTAAGCACTGGCAGACCCCATCCATAATGATGCAAATGACATCACGGGGTTGCCTCATCCCTCTGGCATCATTTTCATTTCTTGCCTCTGTGCTGTTGCTACCCTTGGTCACCTCTTGGTCCATGGTAACCTTCCATTTTCCTTTCTCCTTATATGTCTTCTTTTCATGGCTTCTCTTCCATTTCCTGTCAGCAGCAAGACCTGCAGCAGCAGAGAGACCATGAAGTCTGGAAACTCATTCACATTTACCTGAAACATGGGCCAACCATAATAATATCCACACAGGGTGGTTTGCTAGGACTCCACAACTTCAGCCAAATTTCTGTGAACAAAGTGATCTACAAGTATATATTTTTTATATGTTTCAACTGAGCGAGATACGGCATTCACACTCTGGACCTACACAGACTACACCACTGTTTTTAAAGGACATGGAAGACAACAGGTAATGTAGTGGTTACAGTGTAGAATGGCAAATCATTTTAAAGTCCCTGGGCTTGAAGGACAGTGAGAAGATGCTTAAAATGAATGCCTCAGTATCCATTAATATGAAGGCACAAAAGTGAATAAGCGTAGCAATAATAACAATAATAAAAACAGAACACACAGAACAATAAAACTGCTTATGTCAGAATCACCCTCACACTGTTGGTGCTATTTCTTAAAAGAGAAGATGAGACTGGATTGATAAAGAGCACCTTGTCGCAGCTTTCAGTGTAAATCTTGGTGCGTGAGCCTCAGTAACCCCCTTACCTTCTCCGTCCAATCTTGAATTTCAGTCACACTGCCTGCACGCTCCGAGCTTGAAATTTTAATTAAAATGAGTTGGGTATCACTGTGGATTAAACTTGTCTCATGGTCAGCAGCCTGCATCTGGCATTGCCTTGACAACCGAAAAAAAAAGATAAATGTGTGTTCTGGGGTTCGCAGTTAATTATCTCAACGTGGAAACGCTCAACAAATGCTGGAGATCCCCTCTAATTTTTGGTGTGATAAGTTATTCCAATTCTGAGTTATTCCAAGTTATTCAACCTGGGCTGTGGGTTCAGGTTCAGATGAGTGTTTGAATCTATCTTAGTTTGTAAGCCGCACAGACAAAACATGTATTTTATGTGAAATGGTGACTAAACTGCCCAAACAGTGTGAGTGTATGAGTGTGTGTGATGCCCTGCAATGGACTGGTGTCCCATCCAGGCTGTACCCTGCCTCACACCCTATGCTTCCAGGATAGGCTCTAGACAACTGTTACCCTAGGCAAGACAAGCAATTACAAACAATGTATGGATGGATGGACTTGCGATATATGTAATGATGGACGTGCTTTCCCCACTCACATATTTATCCAAATACAGGTATACATTGGTTAGATTGTCTACCATTCTGTTTAAAATTCAGGGTAAAGTTTCAAGAAAATATGAGTGCAGATGTTATGGGAATGTCTGTTTGGAGAGTTAAGCTGACTTGGAAAACATAGTTAGGAGAATAATGAATAATGTTAAGTTTACTTACAGCTGGTAAAAATGATTAAAATCACAAGTGTCTTCAGGAGCATTTCTTCCGCCTTGAGAACTTTACCTGCACAATGAAAAGCAACCATGAAAGCGAACATACTTTCAGGAAATGATAACATCACATGCCATTTTTCTAGAGACTTCACATAGTTTTCCCTACAGGCTGGGAAAGTCTTTTCATTTCAAGGTTTCTGAATAATTAATTTACCAAGCTATGAATTTTATTTCCTGGAGTGTTATGGAATTATTGGTCACAGCATATTATCAGAGCCTTTGTCAGGCAGCACAATTTACTTACCGGAGCAGTGGAGCCGTGAGGTCTGAACCTGGGAGCAGCACAAAGGGAGTGCTGTTGGGATCCAACCCCAGCACCCAGCTCATGCTGGACTCTTGCTCACTTCTGGCCGCAGGATATTCCTCCCAAGTCAATATTGAGATTAGTGCTTGAAAACAAACTGCCTGGCTTCCTCTTGAAAGACTCCTTTTGAGAAGGAATTGGTACAGAGAGAGAGAAAAAAAAAAAACTACTTGGGTGCTGTGGGCCATATTCAAATATTAAAATGTAGAAACATACACATCTGGGCACAGTGCGTTACATATAGTACATTGCAGTGCATTAGCAACATGTTAGGTTTGGGGGAAATGAAAAAAATATTAGGAATATTAAACAATGAAGTTATCCACAGGCCCGCTTTGACTACTGGGGGAGGAATCACATCCCTGGTTGTTATACCTGTGGGGCATTAATACACACTCAGGTGGGCATATGAACAAAAATGGTCACAGCCTATGTTTGCATACTTTGACAAAGGGTATTCAGTGCCTCTCCAGTGTGGTCCTCTTAGAGAAGTTGATATTAAACACAGACTAAATCAGAGAACACACACACACACACACACACACACACACACACACACACACACACACACACACACAAGAACAGACAAAGTTAGGTATGAATTAGGGTTGTTGCTAGAGGATCGCATTTCAGTTACAATGGCAGCAATGCTAACTGTTACTGCACGGAAGAAAAGGTTGGCAATGTACTTCTGTATCTTGCCATGAAAACTCTATGGATAGCAAAACTATTGTGAATGATGTAATAGTGCTGGAAGATGAGACTCTCAAGTTGAAAGGCACTCAAAAATCTACTGGGGAAGAGCCGAAGACTCCTCAGAGTGAAGCTACTGTGTATGATGCGGTTAGATCAAACCCCTTGGGAAGTCTAACTGCTGATGTTGCCATGCTTGAAATGAGAGTTCAAAGCTGCGAAGAAGCTCTGAACATTGGACAGATTGGTGAAGACTGGATACATTTTAGGTCAGCGATCCATAGAGTTGCCATGAGTTGACATCGACTCAACGGCACTCAACAACAACAACAACAACAAAACTGAAAGAGATGGGGTCGTCTATATACAAGAATTAGCCCTATAAACATCATGTACTGTATAAGACCGGTAGATGGCATCACTTATCTAGTGGCATCAATTATCCACAGAAATGATGAATTGAAGCTTGTGAGTGTAAAAGACAGTGAAACCTTGAGATGGTCTGGAAAATAAAAAGCTCAAAGTAAGTCCAGATTAACTATAGACTGAAGAGGAGTTATGATGCCAATCTGGTGTCAAGCAACTCTCAAGCAGCCAAGAAATATAAAGTAGCAGCAAGGTGCATTCCAAAATCATATTAAAAAGACAATTACGGTAAATACAAATGTGGTTTTTCCTTCTAAAGATAAGGTACAATGTTCCAAATACCTTTTTCCAAATGTTGAAAAAGAGGGGGTTGTGTTATAATCAGTATTGCCCTATATTCAGGGGAATATTCTGTATCATCTCCACACTCTCATACTGCATCCTGACTGATCATATAAGCATCTCCAGCATTTAACTGCTTACATCAGATGTATTTATGTGGCTCCTTTCTCCAAAGTGACATTTACAGTAGCAGAGTGCATCAAAGGAAGTAGTTCTGAGACAACAATAAACACATCTCACTGATGCAAAAAACACACTTCTATACCAGAAAAATTACATGCAGTACAGTGTGCTGTACAAAAACACACATTCATAACCATTTAAGGCAAGAATTTTTAAACAAAAACATAAAACACACACATGCTTTTGTATTTATTTGGAGTAAAAATGTATCGTACTGTGAGTACATTTCATTTTACTTTATTTGTAATACATACATATGCTATATAGAATTGTACAAAGGAAAAACTATACGGGCACTGTGGGCCATATCTAAGTCTTAAAGTGTATAAGCACACACGTTTGGATACAGTACATTATAATGCATTAGGGTTTTGGGGGGAATGAAAAAATACTAAGAATATTAAAAAAAATCAAGTTATCCACAGGCTTAATATATAGTCATTTGGTATCTACTGAAAAGCTTTTGTTATATCTGTAGGGTGAAAGTGTCTTATAGTAAGATGCAGTCACAAATATATAGTGAAAAATGTGCGTAAAAATGGCATATAGCAGGCATTATTGGTATCATGTGAGTTATCAGTTGCTGCCATGCAAACAGCCTAATCCAATCTGATATGCCAGGAATTACAAGTGAAAAAATACAGGGAGCTGAGGGGCGGTAGGTAGGGGTGAGGGTGTGTGTTCTTTTGTCAAAGGGCCCCAGGAGTTCAGACAGACCAGCAGAGCTGCAGTGGTAACAGGCTGTCCTCTGAATGTTAATGTTGAGCGGAGCAGTTTTGCAACCCCTCAGCTTCAGCTAACAAACATCTTTGCAAGGGATTAAGGTTTCTGATCTGATAGACCATATGGCAAAGGAATTATAAATAAAGAAGAAACAAACGCACACGCACACAAACACACACACACACACTTTTCTGCCAGAAAAATAAATCCTGTCCTTCAGCAGCACAGGTGCAGACATCCTTCTGTTGCCCATTCCCACATGCGGCGATCCCATTCCAAGAGGTCCTCTTGGGAATTTGGTGACATTTCACTTCTGTTCTGCTTTTTATATATATATATATATATATATATATATATATATATATATATATATATATATATATATATAAAGCAGAAAGCAAGATATATATATATCTTGCTTTGGCATTTCAAGGAGACTAACAGAGCAGAGGAAAGCATGGTGGGGGGGGCAGATGCCACAAGTGTTTCCTAGCAACAGTGGGGGCCTTCAGTCTCCTCCTTTACTGCAGCAATGCACCACTTACCACAGAGACCTGGAACACATTCTAATTCTTGCCACCCCCCCCCCCCCCCCCCCCCCCCCCCCCGCCTTCTCCGATCTGCCTGGCCGCCATCAACTGACATTCAAGCCTCACTATTTTCAAAGGCCAGCGGGAGAGACAGAAAAAGGGAACTCTGTGTAAAGGTGAAGTAGAACAATTCAAAAGGAACCGCTTGCAGTTCCACATGAAAAAAAGAACCCCGGTGGCATTTCTCCACTTTGCAAGCGGTGCGTGGTGTTCGGGAAGCTTGACTTCTCCCGGCACTCGAAGAAGGTGTGCCTTACAGGCTGTCGGAAACAGCTGAATTTGGGACAGACTGAAGGTACGCTTTGTGCAAAATATGTCCCTCTCTAATGTGCACCTACTTGGCCGAGTTTATTCGTAAACATCTTTTGGGAGCCATGTGAAGGGATTTGTCAGGCTGCTGCAGGGCCCGGGTGATGGACGTACGCTCGTGGCAAACGGCAGGGGGCAGCATTGCACAAGGCTTGCATTCCGCTACGAAGGCTGCCTTTGGCACGCAAACACAGAGAAGAGCCTCCTGGGATGGCGGTGGAAAGTACTGCAGTCCTGTCACTGTCCTGTGCCGACTATAACCTGCAGCAAAGCATCTGGTACAGCCACTCGCACACGCGCGTTAAATAGAAACGCACACCATGCACGCAGATTCGGAAGGGGTCACCAGGCCAGACAAGTCATTTACAAACCATTTGTCAAAGCCTGTTTAGAAGAGTGGGCCCGAGCAGTGAAGCAACACACCAGGAACCTCTGTAAAAGCATCACACCAGTCTATGTAATTTAATGAGATCACATTTTTGACCCGTTGTAGCTTTGTGCACAAACACGATCGTATCGGCCGTCGACAAAATAGCGTACGTTAAAGAGATCCGTGGCGTGAGCTTAAGGTTGACACAAAGGCAGAATTACGTTTAAGCTTAAAAATGCAGTCACAAATACAACAAGGCCCTGGCACAGCGCAAAAGGTTTGCTGAGCAAATGATCTGCTTTAAAAGGGCTTCTTCGGGATTTGCGATTTGACTCGGATTTGTTCTGCCAGGAAGCGCGTTCATTGTTTGCCCAAGATGTTATGGTAATGGTAATTGTTAACTACCGTTCTGTTTTAATGTGGGAGTTAAGTGCAGCTGGCAAGGAAGTCTCAAGTGAATTTGTCTGTCTCGGCCCGCGTAGCCGCTCTTCCGACGCTCCACGTGCATCGTGACGCTTACCTTCAAATGGTGCAGGACAACATGCTGCTGCGACGTCTTAAAGAAGATGGAGAGTAAGGATGCGCTTGGGGGGTCTGACTAGGTCCCAGACCTGCTACGTGCTGGTGTTTGCACGGCTCAGGTAGGAGAGCGGAACACCAGGTGTGTCACAAATGTCTGGAAATATCAAACAGCGCAGGTGAAGGGCCTTACGCGATGGCAGATTCGTCGGAGCCTCTCTTGGTGGCGGAGGAACAGCGCTCCCAACAGGCATAGAGCGACAGGGCACAGCAAGGGGTGGGGTACATGGTGACCTACGTAGAACCGCCGCAGTGGGAACCCAGAGACCCGTGTGCGTGTGCACCGTCATCCACATTTAGGAAGCGAATACTTTTATAGATTTACTTTCCAGTCTACAGATCATCATCAGCGTAAGGGTCGGTTACCAGCTGCTGTACCTTAGAATCCAGTTAAAATGCCAATAGGACATAGGAGCAGATAAGAACGCTATTCTAGGTAATGCTGGGATAAAACCACCTCTTTAGGAATAGCACGCACCTTCATCTTTCTAATGCCATGGCGGATGAAGACAAGCACCTCTCAAATTACAGCAGCGTCCATTACAGTAAAGCTAATTACACATTTATCTGTGCCTGGGCTGCTCTCACTCCCAAGTAATCTGATAAAACCTATTCAGCACGGACCGTCGGCTCCGGGACCGAAACCCGGACAGCGGCGACGCTCCCCGTCTCTAGATGGCAGGCTGGTTGCAGCGGAAACCGCTGTCGGCAACGTGACTGCAAGACTCGGCGCGGAGGATAATGAAACGGACTCTCACACAAGGGAGCACGGTTATTTGAATTTGCTTGTAAAGAAAAGATGCGGTTATTAATATTCATGTTTTTTCTTAATGTTCCGTCTTTTTCGCTCGCATCTTTTAAAAATTGAATTTTAGCCCAGGCAGTGACAAACAAGGCCCGATGATCATGACTCGAATGAAATCTTAATGCCTCCTTTCACCGAGATAACCGACGCACTGCTCCTCAAAGCGGAGCGAAAGAGCACAGAGGGAAATATTCGTGACTCTCGTCTAAAGTTTCTGACCTCTCCAAACTTGAGACCGACATTTCCGTTAGAGCACCGCTTGCGGAGCAGGTGGGGTTATTTAAAAAGGAGACTCCGTCTTTTTGCTTATTGTGGCAGAATGTTAGTTTGGATGCAACGGATGCCAGCCGGCACCCGTTGTGCTTAGGCTGAGGGACAGCGTGTGAGTCTTTTTATTTTTACATGATGTTTCTTTTGACATTTATTAAGCATTATCTAGCTAATGCTGTCTTCCAAAACAACTTAACACAAGATTCAAATACTAAGCTTCTCACGGGGATTTATTCTATTATACATCAGAGTGACGACTGCTATGTGAGCTCAGCGTATGTGCTTTCAGCATGTATACTACCATGGGGGTGGGATTCAAACCTACGGCCACAGAGTGTGGGCATCCCCATTTAGCGCAACGTTCAGGGACACTTGCACAACATTAAGGACCTGCATGGTACCTTAGCTTTGGAGGTGCAGAAAGCAAAGCAAGTAAGAGATTTAAATGCTTGTTCATTTCCCTCTCTTTTAATACAAATGGGTACATGTGTAAGAACATCACAAAAATGAGCTGTGCCTCCGTTCTGAGTCTCTTTTAGCTTTTTATGGACAATTAGCAGTCCAACCACACGATATGAAATTTGGGTACTGGAAGTGTATGGTTAGCTGTGGGAAAATAATGGGACAGTTATTCTTAAATAGAACTTCCTTTTGAATTATATTTAGAATTATGCTATATTTAGAACTAAAAAGAAGGCAGTAATGACTCCTGTGAGGAAGTCTCACCTCCACCAACGTGGACCACCAGTGCATGGGCTCTGAGAACTAGAAGTGAGGTTGCCGAACACCTCGCACCCTATCCTGTGTCAAGCCCAGAAACTGCATTTACCGCAGAGTCGACACCGGAGGACCAAAATGGAGGGCTGCACTTTGTTTTATAGTGCAGGACAGGTGTTTTATTGCCAATATGCTGGGGTGTTTACCACATGCCGTGCGTATCTCAGCTGCTCACCTTGGCTGTGTGTGGATTACCATTGTAAATCCTATCTTATCACAGAACTCTAGTGTGTCAAGATTCCTGGCTTTGGGAGTCTGCCAAAATAAAACAAGACTGTAATTTTGGGGGACCCCCCTTCATAGTTTCCTGTTCACCCTCTTTGTACATCCGCCATGTCTAACTACGACATCCAAAAGTTCTCAGACCACATGATCCCACAATATAACCTTTTTGGGAAACTTAATGCACAAATTGCATTCTTTCTACGAATGTTGTAGAGCCTCTCCTCACTACCAAATCTGTTTCCAGGGGGCTTAAACTATTCACTTTCACAAGGGACAATGAATACATTTCTGGCTGCACATATGATAGCAATATTCCACCCCAAAAAGCCAAAAACTTGCATATATTATTTTTATTTTTATTTTTATTTTAATTTTTATTTTTATTATAATATAAGTCTGTCACAAATATTTTAGTAAGTAATATAATATCAAAACTGGAGAAATAATTATATAAATGTGTCAAATATCCATTTATGCTTTTACATCATTTACTCTGCTGCCTGTACCTGTACATCAATTTGTATTGGCTGCTAGGGTCTGAAAAAATGTATGCAGAAGTACAATCTTTCTTGTTGTAACTACTGGCACTATTTTCATGGGTGGGATGCCCAAGACGTGTGGCCAGCTGCTGTTTTTCTCCTGCACCTTTTGGTAGGGATTTTTTGTTTGTTTTGTTTTCCTCTCCTCAGTTGCCAGCAGGCTTACTTTATGACCGTTGTAGCCAGTGTATGTCCTCCTATTATTGCACGTGTAGGTAATATTTTAGCTGTAGACTTACTTTATATGTGTCGTACCTATTCTATTTTTCTATTTGTTAACCAGAGCTTTGGGTCACTGTGTGAGAAGAACTACATAAAAATAAATAAAATAAAGTATAAAATATATAAAAATAAACTGAGTTGAACATATTACTGAAATACTGTGCATGGTCACAGTGTGTTTCAGTGTTAAACAAGTCTGACTTCATTTCAAAAGTAGTCCTTTAGTCCACACACACAGGAAGCCACATATTTACAACAGAACTTAGGACTCAGTGTACAGAATCCTGTGACAGACAGACAAGGGGACAGACAGACACATCCATGCATGCGCGCATGCACGCACGTGCTGACTCAGTCCGTGCTCAAGCTGAAACGGTAGTGCCTTGACCTCATTTGGTGTGTTACACAGGTAACCTCACCTCCCACACTTTAAAACCAGAGCACTGAAGAGTGCGATACGAAACACCGAGACAGGCTGTAGGGTGGAGGTGGGGGCCCAAACCTCAAGAGAACCCGAGTGTGCCAGAGACAAGAATGCTGACAGCAGTGATGTGGACTTCTGACTTTGCGCAGATTCGGATGGAATCGGAATCTGACAGGAGTGGGGCGAGTCAGACTCCACGCATGAGATGTGAGGAGAATTGCTTTGCATCCAGTCACAGTGGAGAGCCAACTGGGCTTATATGTTTGGTGAGTGGCATCACATGGGACATCCTGCCTGCAGGAGCAGCCCACGGGGGGCGCAGTCGCACAGTCCCTCTTGTGATTAATAGTCGTGTCATGGATGACGAATGAACAGCCCTGCATGTGAACTACTTTAACACACACACACACACACACACACACACACACACACACACACACACACCTAAAACACCTCACTCTCCCAGTTTGCTCAGGATCGGCCTACTTCCTGGCCCAGTCCTGGGGCTGCAGTGACCTAGCCAGGCTGCCACGACTCTCTCCAGCTCCTGGGGGGACTGAAGAAAGGCTCCAGGATGTGTGACATCTATCCCAGTGGGAGGCTTTGCTCTTACCTGGCACTCAGATGCACAGCCTCCCATCTCCATCTGCCGCTACCGGATCACTTTAGGTTCCAAATGTCAATTCCAGTGAGCAAATATTTCCCGACCGTTTCTGTTTAGAAACACAGCTATAGATGCAAACGCATCTCAAACTGTAAATCCAAATGTTTCTCGCCTTAGGCTTAGCAGAGATGGCAGTACAACAAATTTCACTTGATTTAATGACAGATTTCTTTTAAATGTGCATTCAGCGGTCACTTGGATCATAAAACAATTGACTGCGCAGTATATCTACGAAGTATAATACTAAAAATCTAAAACAACCAAACTAAAATAATAAAAAGCCTCACAGAGCTGAAATCAGCTGAAAAGAGTAATATGTTCATATTACATCCCTAAACCAAACATTATTTATATTTATATACTTTGTGAAAGTATTATGCACTGCTTTTGTAATAGTCTTATATAGGGAACGTCAAAAGAAAATGCTGCCTTACAATTAATGCTTGTTCATTTAAACATTTGTAATGGAATATAGGCCTCTGACAAAGTGTAAGTTTATTATTTTATAAAGGAATTAAAGGTTGTTTCTGAACATATTAGGTAACCTCCTTTTATCTGAACTGTTACCTTCACAGTAGCCGAAAAGTCACAGATTTTTTTCACTCATTTTCCCTGCCTGTGCTGAGGAGGCTAATTTGCTTCCAGGAGACAGATATGTCACAGCTGTACATAGTATAAGCTAGGGGACTCAGCTGGAACAGAATTTCGCACACATTACGTGCCAACATTTATAGAGTTTCGGAGAAAAAAAATAAAGTCCTTGCCAGAAAAATAAAATGTTGGGCATGCAGTGCTCAAGTGATATAAGTTATGCTGAAACTTTGCAGCGAATTCTTCGTGGCACAGTTTAATCTATGTAGAAATTAAAGGGCAGCTTTAAAAAATGACCTGCTTAGCTATTTTCAAAAATGCAAGTTTCCGAATTAAAAAAAGGCAGCTAATGTAAAAAAAAAAATGCAGTCATATTTTACCATATTGGGCTATGAGTAAACTATTAGTGCGTTTTGTCCAAAGAGCAACTTTATTCATTTTTAATTCCTGTAAGCTCTGTATTTTGGGTATTTCCTGGCCCAACCTGCAACCATCTTTTCCCTCTTGCTGTTGTGGCAGCCTTAATCTCATTTGGAGTTCAGGTGCAACGCAAAGCGGCAGCTAAACCGTCATCGTAGCAGAGGATTAGTCATATTTTTGAGGCAACAGTTTTTAGGATAGATGGCCATTCTGCTCTTTGACTTGTCAGTCTTAGGTGAAGCTCAAAATGTCTACCGGTGTCACTTTTTTTATACCCCCTTGTCTTGGAATTTTATTATTGCGCAAGGGAATCTTCTATCCTAAACTCTACAAGGCTTTTAAAACGCAACTACAGTATTACAGTCTCCTGTCAGAATAACCATTATTTCGTAAAAATGTGACACAGTAATTATATTTAAAGTAATATCATTATTCAATTTCTTTTCTTTATCAACTAGGCCGTCATATCCACTCATTTGGATATGAACTTTAAACACTGCACAGCAAACAAGAATGTTAAGCAGTTACATCGAAATTTAGTATTTGCTCCTGCTATTCAGACCAACAGACCTGAAATGAGACTCCTGCTGCTCCGAGGGCTCACCTGCTCTCCATCACCCATTGCCAGCTCATAATCCCGGATGACATTTCCAGGCTCCTGGGCCAGAAAGAAATTTTTGGACGGGCAGCATCATGCCTCCCTTCCACATGGATGCGCACACCTCTTGGGCTTGTCAGAGAAGCTCCGCTCAAAACTCACTCTACAGCAAAACGTTTGCCGGGGGGTCTGCCCGATAACCTGGTCCAGGAGCTTGCCGTTCACCTGGGCAATGTTGAGGCATGCAGCGCTTCCCTTGAGCCATTCCACCAGATAAGGGCACTGGGAAACACTTTCAGACTGTACAGAAGCATTAAAAACTTTCAGGCTGCAGATAAAACTTGGCAAATTAGTGACCTTCGCTTTGTGGATTGAACCATGGTGCATTGTTTATAACTTTCAGATTGCTTGGTGATAAAAAACATGGCGCTTTAATGTTTTTCACATCTTACAGAATGGGAACTAAACAGAAGTGTGGACAAACACATTACCCTAAAAACAGCGACCTGAGGAAATCTCTTATCTTCGCTACATTATTTATTTGCTTTAAAAAGCAAAATGCCTGGATCAAAACTCCCAGTTTAGCCATTGTATTGCTTCGTAGGGGACGAACATTACGTTGTTTTGTTTCTTCGCGCAAAGAAAGAATCCATTTCGGTGAAATTAAAAATGATGCAAAAAAAAATCTGCCGGGGACAGACATCCTAAAGAGACAGACGGGATGGTTACTATAGGACCTCCATAAAAAGAAAAAGGAATGAAATGAAATGATGATGGTGGACTGCAAAAATTATGTCATTAAATCCACAAAAATGAACAGACAGGCAACGGTACTCTGTACAGACTAAAAAATCCGTCTATGTATTTTCCTTAACTGTTTGTTCAGGTCAGTGTAGCGGTGGTATGGAGCAGTCCCATACATTCTGCTTGGGATGTCAATTCATCACAAGGTAGCAATAAACACATTCCCATGCTACAGGCAGTTTACGATGACCAGTTAACTTGAAATGCGTCTCTTTGGACTGTGGGAAGAAACCAGAGCAACTGGAGGAAACCCACACAGCCATGGGGAGAACATGCAACCTCCACACAGACTGAACTGGAGTGCAGTCTCCATGTCCCGACCGTCTGCATGCTGTGAGGTGGCAAAATTGTTCACTGCGTCACCGCGCTGCCCCACGTACAACAGATAAAAGAAAAAATAATGCAAACGCATGACTGGCCATAAGGTTTTTCAAAAGGCGTTTAGCTTCTTGAATAATAACAATATGATTTCAAATAGT
This sequence comes from Heterotis niloticus, assembly GCA_018136845.1. Lineage (NCBI taxonomy): Eukaryota > Metazoa > Chordata > Actinopteri > Osteoglossiformes > Osteoglossidae > Heterotis > Heterotis niloticus. Next base: position 20,758,915 of record CM030888.1, read on the forward strand.
CAGGTACATTATTCCATACACGGGGCTTTAGAATAGATATTAGACTTGTGTCCCGGTTACATTTATGAGACAAAGGTACAACTGCACTTTTTGGAGCAACACTGTTCAGCTCTTTGTACATCTTGTACCCCAATCATATTTCTCAGGTTAAATTTAGCATTATTAGCAAGTTATATTATTGTGTAAAAACCCATTTATATGTGGATTAGAAATGATTTTGACTGAGATAAAACTCTCATCCTGGCTGGCTGCTCAAGTGCCAGGGGCACTTTTAACAGATAAGTGCAACAGCGCTGCTCAGCATGTCCCCACATTCACAGTTGGTGAAGTTCTCTGCCGCGGTTGCCATTACATTCGCACTTGTGCCTGAACCCTGTGACATCCTAGCATGAAACACAAAATGTATGTGAGATCTTATGTGCTTGTATATCACAGCGGTCAGCACACAGGAGACGCTCAGCCTGCACATTTCCTTCCACGGAGGGGGTGCGGTAATGATGGACGTGTTCCTGCCCACTGGCATGACGGAGAAGAGAGAAACAACAACCCTGTGTGACTCGCCCCATCTCCAGACGAGACACAGCGACACGACAAGTCCATTTGCGTGATCGCTGTGGGATTTCCACCTTCTTACATAGCGGTAGACACAACGTGAAGAAGTCTTGCCCCGATGTGTAGAAGCCACTTTTGTCACCCTGTCCATTACATCTGAGGCTGAGCCGTTATCTATAGCAATTCGGCACTAAGGATGTCAAACAAGGTCAAAATGATGGAGATTGATAATGGATATTTTAACTTATTGTAGCTGTTTCTGTTAATTTAACAGAAACTACCAAGCAAATAAATTCATATGCACATCTATTATTACACTTTTTGGACTGGAAACTGAAAATGATCAGATACTGACAAATGTGTCTTCACGGCCAGTTTCGTCGAAGTTTTCCACGAGACGTGCAGTTGACATTTAAGGAAAAACACTTTTTTAAATGTCCAAACAATCCTCCATTACGACTCCTCTGTTTAATTCTACCGCCACATTTTTAATGCGGTCGTACCTTTCCTTTATCGGATCCGTTTTACAGAACCTAACCTGCAAATGAGGCCCATTTCACAAAGCGGTTATAGATAAAGGATTCTGAGATTGAACAGGACGAGAAGTAAAATCACCGTTTCAAGCAGTCCTATCATTTATAATCATTGAAAACAGACTTTATCCATTTAGGTTAAGATTCCGTGTTGTTAAAATAAACAGGAATCTTAAAATAAAAAGTATGGTTTTCAGAATTGTTTCAAGCACAGTATGCAAATATTCCTATAAAGCAAGGACAATGAGACCACTGAAGCAAAGTAGCTTCCTCAAAGGCAAAGCTTTGCTTGTAAAAACCCAAGCAAATCCAGCATTCAGTTCCACACTCTCGATTTTTCTCCATGAAAAACCAACTAGGCAAAGGAGAACCACAGTGACTTCCTGAACCACATGTTTTTTTCCTGAAGCAACAGGGTGTAAGATTTGTCTTCAGTCTTCAGGCAAACATACCGGCACCATCTGGCAGGCGCAGGGAATAATTTTGCCTCTGAGATGAAAACACGACTTGAAAACCTGATGCTGACTGATATTGCCTACTGTTTGGCCAAGAAGAGGAACCCAGTTTATGTTTGGTTTGCACAAGCAACATTTCTGCTGATCAGAAAAACTGACTTTGCATTAACAGATTATTGTGTCTATCCGGGCAAGATCAATGACGGCACCAAATCTATTAAACTAGAGCCTTTAAACAAGAGTCAACATGTAATAGCTGCCTCAATTGTATGCATGTCCTGTATAAGCTCCTTGTATCTCCTATCCACTTTTAATTTTAAAAGAATACATGTAAATTTGATAGCAAAATTATGTTCTGTGTCTTGCACCTTTTTCAATGAAATATTTGCTATTCATCTTTTTATAACTTGCCACTACACAACATGCGATCAGTTTCAAAGAAACTTTACAGTCCTGGTGTTTCTTCATGGAAATAAGGTGTTTTATTTGTACACAAAGATAACTGCTGTATTTTCTGGACTAAAGGTCAGAGTTTTTTTTCTTACCTAATGGGCTGGTGTGACTTATATGCTGGTGTCTGGTATATAATATAAAAAAATTTAAAAAAATAAGAAAAAAAATCTGTCAAATATTTTATTTATCTACTAGTAATGTGAAGGCCTGGATTCTGCTGTTACTGTTTCAGTGGTATGCCAGTAATGTCTGATATTTAATGAAAACATTATAAGCCATAGCGCAATAAAGCTACACATCTGTCTGAGTGTACCTTACACAACTGAATATGAATGTATGCATGGCCTGGGAAATCCTTTCAGCGCACTGTGTTCCTACTGGTGAAACACCTGACTTTGTGACTTATCTGCTGAGTTTTCCATCAAACTTATAGTTCGCTAAACATCTAAAAGGCTGTATTATGTGTTAACAAGGTGGAAAATCACTGTAGCAGAGGGTACGATCATATCTATCATCACAATCCTGTATCAGACACACCTAATGCCGCCACAGCCTACATTAACTCTCCAAGGGTTGTTCTGTCAGAAATAAAATGAGTATTAATGTATTCAGCAGCAAATTGAACACAAGTATTGATGTAATAGTGCAGATATGGATTCCATAAAAAGCAACCGTGGTAATAATTCAATCGGTGCACTTTGTTATTACCGCGCCGAGGCTGCTAAAGTTCTTTTTTTAACTGCACAACAAAGTGTTGTTCCTTTTTGCATAGAAAACATTCATTATTCAAGTTGAGTTGGGTAACAGCATCAATAAAAATGTTCAGCCCTCGGATGGTGAAATTATTGATTCCTGCTGCTTTACAATCTTCCTGCATTATACTTTGCAGCAAGCAGCTGAAAGCAAGAGTGATTGAATGTCCTATTATGCTTTCCATTGCAATTAGATTTATCCGGCTTTTTCCGACTTAGTCGTTTAAGACGTCTGACAGAATCTTTGGGAAAGAAAAAGGTATTTTACTCGGTAAATAACCACAGCCCACTTGACTGCAGTCAGAGAATTTCCTTAATGTTGTTATATGACCAGTTACAGAATGTCTACCATCCATAAAGCTGATGTCTCTACCCACCTTTAAGTCTTTAAGTCAGAAGACAAATATTTCAAAGTACTGAACATACCTTGGGCATGGAAATGTAAAAAAAAAAAAAAAAACAAGATTCCACTCCAAATCCATAAAATAAGACTAACAGGGTAGAAAGAGGATTCAAAATTTTCTGTTTGCAACACCACCGTAGTCACCCATTGCACGGGAAACAATGGTAACCCTTCCTTTTACAGTCCCCTAATACTATTAAGTATTTAGCCGAAAAATATTGTGATATTGGAAGTGATAAAAAAAAAATTATGTCAAAGCCAAGTCAGAAGTTAACTGTTCGCTGTAGCCAATGGCGGCTGGTGATCTTTCAAACCGGGGAAGCACGTTTTAATTGTAATTTTCATAAGGAAGACTATAAAATGGCTTCAACAATATTAGCATTATGTTTGCCATTATGCACAGCTAGCTAGATGGCTGGCTAGTCCCCCACCACCTGCGAACTAGTTTGAAATAAATGAACAAACTTTACTAAACTGAAACAAGGAGCAAACTCAAGAACGCTATATTTATGTTTTTATTTACAGTAGGATATGTACAAGTGAAAATAGTAGGTTATATACAGTATATAAGTCCCTATGCAGGAAAAACCCGGTAAGATTTAATATGTCCAAGTTAGTTAACTATGATAAGTTTAATATGACCAAGTCGATTAACTATGAGATGATATAGGCAGCATGGTGGTGCAGCGGTAAGGACCTACCTGGGTTCATGCGCAGCTCTTGCCTGATCTGAGAGTATGGTTGTCGGCCCCAGGGAGCAGCATATTGAGCTGCTTGTTCAGGGATTGGTTCACGTGTGTCTCTGTGAGGTTCTGTGTTGTACATACAGCAACCTAGCATTGTGCCAGAATTACATTCAGGGGCTTGAGTTGTTGTGTCGCGAAACAACTCCTTCTTACTGTTGATTCGCAGGTTTGCGTGGCTACAAAGCTTAGCAGCACAATCGAGGTCATGACTGACCACCAAAATGGAGGAAACAGGGGACCATGAGAAATAAATCTTTAAATATATAAGCATGGAATACATTTCTGTTTGCATCTTTTTTAGCTGTAGAAATTCAACTGAAAGCCACTGCTTCAACCATTCATTAGTTCCAGGAGGATTATAAATTACTAAAATAGGGAAACCGGCTTCTGAAAGAGGAGCGCGATTTTCTTAGGGAGAAAGATCTCAACCCAGTAAAGAACGGCTCCTCAACAACTTCACAAGGTTTGCGGACTGTGCTCCTCCCAAAACCAACATGGAAGGCTATTTTCACCCGAAATGACTATAAATTAGTTGCTTGTCATTTTACATATATTGATCAGATATCCCCACATCATGCAAACAAATAAGTATGCTACGAGAAGAGGATTCTTTCAAGTGCAATATCAGAAAAAGATCTATAAAGAAAACTGATTTATTTTATGGTTTTTGTTACTCTGTTTAAGGGTCCCACAAAAGGAGGCTTATGGATTTTTCAGATTCTTCAGCATCTCACTCTGAGTCAGAATCCTCCTTCGATGGAGAGAACAGGAAGAGGAAAAGAATGTGGACAGGAACACAATCGCGTTGACTGCTACCATTGCCAAAACCTCTGCAGAGAGTGAAAACTTTGGGCCATAGCCAATATTTGGTGAAGACACTGTAGGCAACTATGCAAAAACCTGCAAGGCCTTCTTAGAGGGCAACAAACCACTTGGGGAAAAAATTTAAAATGACTCAGAGCTGCTTCCCATAAAATATAAATTCAGAAAGTGAGGGGCCATACTACTGCACCGTAGTAGTAACTATAGTTTTTTCAGTGTTTTTGTTTTCTGTGCTAGGGTGTTGTCTCTTTGTACCCAGTTTTGCACTTTGCCTTTGTAGGACAGAAGAGTATCATATTTAAAACACATTTTGAAGGGTTCTGTGTTTCTTTGAACCCCGTTTCTATTAAGTGTTTATAACAGTTATACATTTACATGGTAACAAGTTTTTATTTATTTATTTTTTTACATTTAAGTTCTTTGTAATACCATGGGGCTAAAGATTGCTTCCTTTTACAGTACAGTTTCAGCTTACTGAGTAAATTGTCAAGTTTTACTTGGTAACGTTGCGGAACATACACGGTGCAAGTTTGTACTTATTTATTGCATGGAAAAAGGAGAATATGGTAAGAGTCTGGTAATACCATGGAAACAAACATCTCCAAGAATGTAAGCAGCATTTAAGATGCACCATGACAATAGAGGAAAACTGTTCCTGTGGGGGTTGTTACCAGGTAAGTATAAGGTAAAAGTTAATAAACCCTTTATAAATGGGTGTAGCTCAAGTAATTTATTGGAAAATACTACCTTCATTTCTAGATAGTAGATAATTAAACTTGGGCTGTTACTTACATAAACCTTGGATAACTGCAACTGTAACTTGAATTATTACCAACCTAAACCATTCACAACTACACTGTTCTTAGTTCAGTTAGTGGGTAATAGTGGAAATTTTTCTTAGTATTTCAGCAGTAGTTTCTTGGTATTTACCTACTTAAAAGGGAATACTTTCAACCAATTTATGGTCATTTTATATCCAGATTTTTATGCACCGCATCACAGATTTTAGCATTCTTCGGAGCATCCGTACATCTGCACTTCCTCCCTATTGACTCTCCGGCCACGTTGACGTGTCAGAAAATTCCGTCACACATCAGATTAATTTTTGTCACTTATCTTCTTTTGCGGCCGATATAACTCTGCCGCTAGGTGTCAAAAAAAAGCATCTAAGCAGCTACCAGTCATGCTCCTCTTACAACCACTGGTCATTAAAGCCTTTGATCAAATCTGGTGCACATTAAACCAGAAGTCTTCAAAGAAATGTGCCCCCATCACAGAGGAAAGAACCATCTAAGAAGCACAAATGTATCTCACGCTGAGAAATATTTCTGCTTGTGGGAAGGCTGCGTTTATTGACTATTTCAAAGCCCGTCAGCTTTTAAACTGGCTGTGGTTCTTTGGCTCCGTTAGACAGAAAAGTTTTGATAGCTCATTTGGCAAAGTAAATAAATCTCTGCCATCCACTGCGTTTTTCTTGCATCATGCATGGAGACAGCCTAGTTTTCCCAAATCCCAAGTGCGTCATTGTAGGGCAGGTGCATTGTCTTCAAACGCAGCAAGGACAAGGAATTAACTGCCGTCTAGCATGGTAATGTCGTGCACACCTTGAAAAAGAATGAACAGCAAGTGGTTGTGGTACTGAACGGAGAAACATTACACTGCTGACAAGGGACATCATCGTTGCTACAGTCTGGGTGACTTCTAAGATCTACGCAGCTGTAGAAGCTCCGTTGAACCCTTGATAAACGTCTCAAGTTGAATTGCTTCAAGAAGTAAAGTCTGAATGCAATAGCCAGATAAACAGCTCCGCGTGGAAGGGAATATTCACGTCCTCCTAATAGAAGCTTTTGGGAAAAGTCTGGTAGGTGGGAAAAGTGAAGTGGTGTGGAGAGAGGCAGGGGTTGGATCCATAAAATTTAAAGCAAGACAGATTATTTTTAGGTAAAGTTCATTTTCTTGTGTGGAACAGTTGGGTAAAGCAAAAATTTGGTTCCATGGTCATGCATTTCTGCACATTCTGACTACACACAATGACTTTGCTTTGAACAGCCAACGTGCAGATGAACTGGTTCTGCATATGTTCTGCACATAAAGCAATCTGCAAAGCTTTAGCTCAAGACCTGTGCCGCATTCATCATTTTGCTTCATTAATGTTGACAACATTCACTGTGGGCCTCTCTTTAACCTCATTTTTTAATACACCCGGTACTGCTTCGTCTCAGGTGAAGTTACGTGCAGTTTAACACCGCTAAGTAGAGTAAAAGAGGTCAGCTTTGTTCTGCGCATACATGCTTGAAGCAGTAGCGCCAGCATGTTCCCTCAGCAACACCTGAGCCTGCAGAAAGAGAGACCAGCTTCACATTTATGGGACATCTCTATGCTAAGTCTTGATGGCAAAAGTTCACTGGCAGGTGAGGGAAAAAGCAATTTGTCTTACTGTACCACTTTGGCCCAAAGTCCAAGAGATCTCTGTAATTGTGTGATGCTGCTGTGGGCTTTTACCTGAGATCTGGTTACTGGAGAGTGGTGACCTCAGTGCATGGAAGCATCTTCGCTAAATAGCCAGACCAATGGAAACACCCCTTGGAAACTGCATATTCAGATTCAGTGATGCTAGAAAAAATAATAAAAATGACGAGAGTTTATTCAGAGAAGATAAACATCCTTGCCCAGACCAAGAGGTAAAACCACAACAAAACTTTGAATCCAGCTATTCGAGATGTTCTGCATCTCCTGAAGTTGTAATTTATTCAGGGTAACAGTGGTTTACATAATGCACTGCCGATGACAATGGTAAATTGGAAGGCATGGTCCTAATCTTCTAAATGTAGTCCAGTGTCGCTGGTGCTTGTTCAGCTGAGGCGAATGATGATATTTGTTACGTGCGGATGTGCAGGCTTCTGATGATCATTGTCTGATCATTTGGAACTGGTGAACAGCAATGCCTCTAACCCCTCTCCATTTGTTTTTTCTCACTAAGATGAAAATGAAATTTTAATGTGCATTTCTTAATTGCACATCAGCTGAGCAAATATGTGATCTTTACAAATAACCAAATGCGGTTGCAAGACAAAATGCATGGCCAGAAAATTCAATAAACGCAGTTAAACTGCATGTTAGTTGCTTATGCCTGTTTATCTGGGCAAACTAAAAAATGTGTTGCAGTCCTAATGACCTGTGAGTAGACGCGAGAAATGCTTGCTAGTAGATAAAAAACAGCCGTAAGAATGCTTCGTCAGCAATAGGGGTTAAGCGTTAACTGTGGTGTTCAATGTTTCCAAGACTGATTTTTGGAAGTGGCTCATTTGCATCAAGATTATCTTTTAGGGGAAGGTCATGCTCTTTTAGGTGTCGTGACATCAAGAAAAGAACATCTTGGATGACGTCAGCTTCTTTTCGGTCCTCTGCTATCACAATGAGGTCACTTTTCAGGGTCATTAACATCAGGATGAGGCTATAGTTTTTTAGAGACTGTTACATTGTGTATCATTAGGTTCTGGGACATCAGAATGAGGTCACCTCCTGTGACATCAGGATGAGGTCGCCTTTTCAGTCCTGTGACATCAGGATGAGGTCATACTGTTATGCCATTAGTCCTTCATCTGGCCAATCATCATTATCAGTGACATCACAACAAACCTCCCAGCCCACTCAAATGAGGGTAGAATTTAAGGCAGCTGGTGCTGGACTGTGGAACTTTTTGTGCTGAACTTTTTCCTGCTTTTTCTGACCTTGGGGTTTGATCTAGTCTCTTGTGTTTGGTTTGCCTGATTGTGTTTATAACTAACTATGACTTGGGGGCGGGGGGTGAACAGGTAAGAATCAGAATTGAAATCAGAATCGAAATCAGAATCCGATCATCACATGACACCACACCTGTACACGTTGGTTTGTTTTGGATGCCTATACCACACCAGGCAAGGAGTGAGTGCCAACTGCGTATGTTTGTCTTTGGGTCATTAGTGTAGTATAATTGAGTTTTGCGTAGTTTGTGCATCAACTGAGACTGAAGAAGCTGTTCTGTTTGTGCTTGTTTTCTTAGCTAGGTTAGTCTTCTCTACCAGTTTTATTTGATTTTTATCTTCTTCTTTTATTTGTCACCACTCTTGTTCCTTTCCCCATGGGTCTTTGTACAGTATTTGTAATGTATAATATATATTTTTTCACTATCACTCCTCTCACCTGTGTATATAGTAAATCACTCTTGCACCAAAAATCCTCATTTTTTTCGGTCTTCATCCACACCACTGATATTCAGGCAGCTTAATGTTACTGCCCTGTACCCCTGGACACATCCTCCTGTAACATAAGGATGGGGTCATCTTTTAGGTCCCGTGACACTATGATCAGGTCATCTTTTTCTGTTCTATGACATAACAAGAGCCTACGAATATTTATGACATCTGCATAAAGTTAATTCCGAGTGTATATAACAGCATGTGAGCTGGTTCTTTGACACTGTAGTAAGGTCACCTCAGCCCAAGCTGGTGCACATGGCAGAGTCATGCAGTCTCCTCTAAACAGAAACTGGATGGTTTTGAGGTTAGGTGTAAGAATGTTAACATTTCATAACTGAACAACTTTTTAAAGTGTCTCCCAGTGTTAAATTAAAGAATTAATATAGGCCAAAATTGATTTTTTTAAAGTATAAAAATGAAGTTAACATTTTTGGGGGCATTAGCATTTAGTATAGAGGGTAGAACTACTGACTGGGATACAAAGGACCCAGGTTTAAATCCCATCTCGTGCTGTAGCTTCTCTCAGCAGCGCACTTACACAAAATCGCTCCATAAAAAATTTGTTATATAAATGGATGAATAATTTCAAGTTCATTTGGAGCAAAAGTCAATAACTTAACTTCCGCTGGATAAATGTTGCCACTTTGCAACCTCTGAAGTTTTAAGATGACAACATGCAATATTTTGCGCAAATGCAGCTTTTTGTCTTTCATTCCACAGAACTTTTGTAAGAAAGAAATGCTGAACCTTGTCCTCTGGCTGTTATTTTAACCGATGCAGAGCGGGAGCTCCATTTTAAAGTGAATATAGTCTTTGACATGCAATCTAACCAATGAAAAGGGCATTGGATGTGAGCATAATGTACACTGGCTGTTTGCGCCATGCTGACATTTGAGAATCTAATAGAAATGTGTTCAAAAAATTTCGCCCGAAATGTTTTGATTTCTGATGACATGTTGCTGACATTTTTGATCTCCTAGGAGAGATACGATAAACAAAGTTAAATAAAGAAATTAAACCAACTTTCTTCGGATAGAACTAAGACCATGTTTCCGGTTTCAATTCTCAAAAATAAAAGGTTTGCCCCCTGGAATGGATGGCTTTGTCTTCCTCCTCTGCTTTTATTGCAGTTAATTCCAGGTGAGCTTAAAAATGTCTACCACTGCCCCACCAAATACAAGGATAATGCTGTTAGCAGCAAGTTCAAAATCCCTCAGTGGATAAAAGAAGTGAGTTCTGAGCTGTCCACTCTTGCCATAGATGAAAGACATAGACTGAGCATTATTATTATTATTATTATTATTATTATTATTATTTCTCAAATGCTAGGCAGTAAGAATTAGCTCATGTAATTCTTTTGTTCACGGTCTGCAGCACTGCTGCCTCAGAACACCAGGGCTTCCTGAATCGGGCTCAGTCTGTGTGCTATTTGCATATTCTTCTCATTCCTTTGATGCTTTCATCCTACAGTCCAAAGATACATTTTTCAAGTCAACCAATGACTGAAAATTGCCAATTGTGTGTCCGTCCATGCAGGGGCATCGAAGTGGGGTTCCCTAAGGGGTGTATCCCTCCTGGCCTAGTAGCTCTGGGATAAAAATGGTTAAGGAAAGTGTTTGTGTTTGAAATAGAAGTAATTGGACGAACAGCCAACAATTCGTGGTACATCCCAGCAGTACAATTTTGCTTTTAACACGGAGAAGAAAATATATCAAGCAACACTCACTATATTCTTTTTTGCTTATTATAGTTTCCAGAAATGCTTTTTTTCTCATTGATTTCAGAAAGATCAACTTCACCTTCAACTTCAACATAAGATAATATCTGGTTCTACCTTTTGAAAATTAAAGGACTTTAAAGACTCCTTGCTTTGAAAATATCCCTCCGGGCCCTACCGTTGCACCACAAGAAGGAAACGCCAAATCTATCTGCCCGTTGCCATGGAGACCGAGTAGATTTGGGACATGTCTACACAGGTTTACAAAACAAGTGAATTAGGCCTGATTTAGCACAGCCAGGTGGGGTCGAGTAAAGGCATCAGTGATGACAGAGGTCAGGTAGGGTTGTTTGGGACAGACTACTACTTTCAGTCATTTCAGCACATTAGAGTGATGATCGTATGATATCGGCTGACAACCTAAGCTGGCCTTTTCCTCATGTGGGATCAAACTAAGCAGCACTCTGCATTGTGTGGCACTACTTTTGCATTTCAACCTCTTTCCAGCAATGCCTTAGGTGAAGGTTATGGTGAAGGTTGAAGCGTGACCTTCACGTTACCAACCAAGCGTCTTGCTTGACTGAACTAAAATGTTATCTGGCTAATTCGGTGTAAATAACCAGACTCCAAATTGAAACGTTGCTTCAGTCCTGGACACAAGTGTACTTTATCTGTCTTAAAATGACAAACCTTGGAACTTAAACGTCACAGTACGTGCATGGAATATTCAATGCGCCGAAATGATGTTCGGCCTGGCACATAAAAAGTTCAAAAGTGGCAAACGTGAAGGCTCGGTCCCACCGCGTCTTTTCGTTTCGACAGATGTATGATTATTGCTGACCGTTGCATCTTTTCATACTTTGAAACGTTGGCCCATTAACATGACAAACACCGAACAGCTTTCTTCTGCCATATTACCCCTTGCAGGCACTGTTTTCTTTGCACTCCTCGGTGTTTACTGTAGGACTCAAATTTTCAATAATCGCAAAGGCCTTGGTATAATTTTCCCTACAGTCTCCCCTGCCAGAAATAATCAGTTCTATAAATTTAGCTTTCAATAAGTCTGCACAGAAAACAGTTCAAGGGCACAATTATTGAAAATCATCCCGAAAATGCAATAATTCTGGAATGCTACAGCTTCTGCTCCTGCACACATCTTGAAATGTGTGATACATAAGAACTGTCTGAGGATGGCCAACAGGATTTGTTTCCTCTGTTTCTCCCTCAGAAACATTCCTTCAAATTTGGAAAATAAGTCAGTGTGATTAATCCGTTTTTTTAGCCGGCAGATATTTTCCCTTTATACGAACCTCCAATCCCTGTTTTTTGTTTTAACTGATGCAACTCTGAGCAATTGGATTACCGGGCTTATTTTGTCACTCGGATATTTTACCATGCAGCCTCTGTTCAAATATGCCTCTTATCATTTAATAGAAAATCTTTTGCGATCTGATTACCGCCAGTCCTCATTTTCCTTAGGTACATAAAGGTGAAAGTGTATAATGTAAGTCTCATTTAGATTTAGAAAAAATAGGTGTAGAAAAATAAACAGGGGAAAAATTGTCGCAGATGCAGAAAGGTGATAACTGAATTTTGTTTTTTTGTCATAGCATTTTGGAAATTCCTGTCCTTCAAAAACCGGATGAAAAGACACCATGGAATCAACAAATGCTTTAAATAAAAGTGTATGAAGTGATCAAAGGACAACATAGTTGGCAAAGGGAAGAGCACTGATGATTAAACCCCTGAATTCAGTCTATTGGAAGCCTTAACTGTAAGAACCATGTAGCTGGAAAGCAAGAAAAACTGACAAGAAACTTCTCTCATGCCAGTAATGGATCACGCAAGAGCAGCAATGCTGATACAATTGCCATCATTTCCATCAAAGAAATATGGTGGAGACTTTTCATCAATAATTCAAAGTCGCCATCCTCATGAACACGAAGCAATTATGAGAAACTACAAAGAAAGAGACAAGAAGTGGAGAAACAAGACCGAACACGTGACTCCTCAATGTGACATTCATAACTGGGAAAAAAAAAAGGAAAAAAAGATTCCCGCATCTGCAATCCATGATTACTTCATGAACAATCTGGAAGATATGAGGATAAAAGAGATTTTCGAGGTCATAAACTAAAATTACACTTTAAGCACAGCGAGTTTTTAAGAAGTTTTATTAGGTGTGCCCGAACTGGCCTAGACATGCAAACTGGAGGTGTGAAAGTGAACAAATTAAAAATTGCTGGCTTTATTGTTGTTCTGTTCAAAGTATGGGATTTAAACTAAAATGGACGCCGAGGCTAAAAATGGATCAGTTTATCTGCTCTGAAGATCCATCTGCTCGGATCCAGACCTAATTCCAGCTCTGTCGCTCACAAATGTGGCCAGAGCACCAAACCAAAAATGGGTACCCTGCCTCTTTCCAAACATTTGCATTCTGAACAGCGTCCAGAGACAGCAGAATTATAATATTCCAAACAGAGGACATTGTCTGCGCTTCCATATATCGACCCAATGCAGGAGAGTCAATGAAATGAACATTTCTGAATTATATTGTACTACACTATGTTATGTTATATTGCATTATATTGTACTGAGTTAACACTTTTTTTAGGTACACCTATCTAGCACCATGTTGAACTTGATTTGGCTTTCAGAACAGTATGAATGTAACTGGGAATGTGTTTCTCAAGATACTGGATGTGTTGTGAAGGAATGTGTTGTGTAGTTGCTACAAAAAGCCATTGCCACCTCATCCCAAAGATCTCAATAGGGTTGACATCCAGGGACTGTGCAGGACATTGAAACAATGAAAAGTTGGAGCTGTTTTCCTGGAACCATTTGGTGTCGATGCACATCTTTTGACAGCATGCATCGTCATTCTGGAAGTGTAGCCGTGAAGGGATGAGCTTGGGCAGCAACGATGTTCAAATGCACTGTGCCAATTGATGTTTTTCAGTGGGCATCAGGGACTCTAAAGTGCACCAGGAAAACATTCACCATACCATGACACTGCCACAACCAGTCGATACTGCTAACACCAAACAGAAAGATCCCATGGACTCATGCTGGTAGCAGCTGTAATCCTTCCATGAACATGATGCGAAAACAACCTGGATTCATCTAACCAGGTAGCTTTTTTAGACTTCTCAACAGTCCACTTTTGATCTTTCTATGCCGACTGCACATGCACGACAGCATCAGCAGGAGACATGTTGTACGGAACATCCTGAGGAAACCCTTGGGACCCTTGAAAGGGCCATGCTTGGAAAGCCAAGGATGACAGCCATTTAGGAGATACTAGAACCGACTAACCTAACACTAACTGTCATGCCATGTTCAGTCACTAAGTTTCCTGATATTTCCCATTCCAACATTCAGTTGAAGACTAGCTGATGATAGAAATGCTGGTCTGCCTGATTTATGCCACACGCTGTTGTAATGTGACATGGATTTTGGAATGTGCAGTTTCCGTGAAGATGCGGGTGTACCTTCTGAAAGAAGGCGAAAAGGGATAGGAAGCGAAACTCTTAAGGCTGGTGTGGGAAACAGGTCAGGTGTCTACCCTCCCCTGCTGAGAGAATACTGTTATGGAAAAATGTCACCATTGCGTGAGCATTTTATGAAGTGGTAGGGTAGTTACTTAGGTACCCACTGTCTGATCAGCAGCTCATTTTCAAAATTTCAGGTAGCAAAAAAGTGAGGTCTTGGAAGTGCCAAGCTACCAAAGGTACCAACATTCTTCCCAGGTTATCCAAGGAAGGAGAAGATGGGGTAAATAAATAAGCATGAAATGTTTAATCTCTGTAGGAGGAAGGGGGCAGAAAGGTGGGGTAAGCACGGCAAATTTTTATAACCGGTCTCTTTCAACTCATTTCTAAGTGGAAAAAGAAGATAGGCAGCTTGGCCTACAGCTGAGGACCGTGCTTTGACCTGCACGCAATCCCCTTGGCACCTACACATCCCCCTCACTGCCTAGTTGTCCCTGATTACTTTGCCAGTGCAAAGCAAAGTTTGCCCTACACGCCGTTGTCCTTCATTCTGCCCAAATGTCTGATCCATAGCTGCAGGTCACTGCCAATGTCAACAGCACAGACAGTGGCACCACTGGGTAGGCACACAGAAGGACAGACCAGGAGCTCATACAGTACTACTCGGTTGTGGAACACCGGTAACTAAAGGCTTCGCTGCCAACAGCTGAATTATTTATTCTAGGAACTAAAAGAAAGCCTCCATCATGTGACTGAAGGATGCATTTTCGCTTGTCCATAGTAATGAGGTCTGGTAAATAATTAAGAGCTAAACCTTTTAGAGGCTTGTAGATAAGTGGTAAGATGTGGACTTCTGTTCGAAACTTTACTGAAAGCCAGTCCAGGTGCCAAAGAGCTGGCATAATATGATCGTACTCTCTGGATCTTGTAAAAGTCCTGTCTCCTGAAGGCAAACTCATCGTCCAGCAGAAAGCGAGTGTTAGAGCACTGCAACTTTCTCTAGCTACGGGAAACACATCTTAGAAAGAGATTAGGCAAAATACATACGCTTTCAGTTATAACTGCAAAAGGTAAAGTCATCTGATAAATGGAAATGAATTGCATGCCTCTGTGTGAGCTTAGAATGAACAGCATTTAGAGAGAGAACAGCTTCGGTCCCGGTTTGTCGGCCTGTGGGACTCCTTTCTTAACTATACACAGTGTTTCAGTGAATTGCGACGCACAGATTACATATTAGGACGTCATCCAGGCTCGGGACCGGCTATGGCGGAGCTCACATGGGATCCCCAGGGGAAGAGGATTAGGGGCCGACCAAGAAACACCTGGTGCTTTGGCCTGGAGGCCGACATCAAGGGGGTGGGCTACACCTGGGGACAGCTTGAACATCTAGCAGAAGATTGCAAAGCCTGGAGAGCCCTTTTCAGCAGCCTATGCCCTGCTCAGGGCAGCAGGCTTTTGTGGTAGTAGTATATTTTCATGAATAATTTTTAATTAAAACAGATAAAAAATGATATCCAAATGAAAGATAGCCGAATATAGCTATAGTGACACAACTATATTTTGGTGTCAGTGGGTTAAATAGCAAGTCTCCTCTATGATCACAGGTATTATGAATTCAAGAAAATCGGCAGGATGTTAGGTTCTGCCAATGTAATATTTCTAACAGCCAAGAAGTTAAGAATAAAGAATCCTCTCAAGAAGGTCTATAAATTACAGTAAGCGTTAACCGTAACGTATCATCTCCGCTGCTCGGCATGCTTAGTGCTAGCCGGTGACTTTTGAATCGGTCCATTAATACTGAAATAAAGCTGCTCTTGCCAGCTTTATTTCAGTAGCTCCCCACAATAATACGTAATGGATCCAAGACCTTAACGTGCTTCCATCAGAAAATTTAGCACTCGGTCTATATCAAAACTCTATTGAATTTTGAAAGATTCGATCAAAAACTAGAAACTTAGGCAGTCCGACATGATCACGCTAGTTAATAAGATAAACTTCTGTGCGGCACTGTGTATCCATGTGCTGGCACCTCTGTTTATACAATTTGTCTCAAAGTTGTTGCGCTGTTTTGCTCCGTTTTTCTTCCAATATTAAAAAAAAATATATACACATGCTAGGACCCTATCATGCATTGACCTGCAAGCAATCTATAAAAGCAAGGTGAGGCTTCAACTAGCATCCAGTTTAGACATCTAATATAGATATGAGCAGGGAGAGATCAGATTTACGTACCATATCATTAACTAGCATCCTTACCAGAGACTGACACCTCAAAAAAGTGTTTGACTTCAAGAGGTAAATTCATAATTTAAATAACCAGGGATTATGAAGTTTGACGAACACAGCATCCACCGTGCGCACCTGTTGCTCGCTTTGTTAATGGGTTTTGCCTTTTATGAGACTTTTGTATAAATCTCCATTTAAACACAGCACATGTCAATGAATGCAATTACAAATGACTGCTTTCAGCCACGATCAGAGCGTTTCTATGTCGAAATTGCACCGCGAAAGCGTTTCCATTTTGCAATTCCGAGCAGACTGCTTTCAGTCGGACGTTAAAACAAGGCTCGCAATTTTAGTGGAAAAAAGGAAACACAGACAGCTTTGGCACAGCTCTTTCTAAATGAAGTGACTGAAATAAAAATATTGCTCTCCAGATGGATGCGCAAAAATCAAATCAATGCGGCAGAAGAAGGTCCTGGCCTTAGAATGAATGTGATTTTGGCAGGAGGAAAAGGAATGACAAAAGGGATCTATCTCAGTCTGCAGCAGAATGCTTTGTGCGTGATAACTTTGGATAAGTAAAGAAAGCGGAACGGTAGAGCTCCCGCAGCATCTGCTTTATTCCAAAGTTGAGAAGGTAGTTATGAGGAATGCTGGGAAATCAGCATGGGTAGGTTAGCCCGTTCTGTGACATGGGAGAGAGTCAAGGTGCTGAAGGTGCCTGATAGAAGCAGATGTTGACCTGAACTGTGCCAGAGGTTGCAAAGCTCAAGCCCCACGGTGCTGCAGCATGCGTGCCTTTCGACTTCTTTCATCGCCTTCTGGTGCTGTTTTTTTGCACAACTTTGAAAAGTGCCCCAGCGTCTCTGCAAAATGGGGAAAAAATAACGTGCTGGCACTGGACGTGTGCAGCAACTCACTGTAACTGTAACGCAATTCAAAGCATTTAAGATCAGATCTGCGGGTCTGGTGTACTGAGCTACGGAAAATACATCGGTACTGGACAGAGCAACTGCGCTTCATCAGTCGTGTTTCACCGTCCAAAGGTCTTTGTTGTGAAATGCAGTTTTGTTTGCTCTGATATGTACGGTATCGTGCTTTTGAGAAAAGTGCCGGAGAAATAAAGAAGTGTAAATGGTCACAGGTCCTAAACTATCAGCATGTCTGACTGTTTTATTCAAAAAGTAAAACATCTTTAAATATTGCAGTCATTTTATTATATTTGTCTTATGGGGAGCGGTTGTTTTGTTCTGCTATAATTCCCCTGTTTATTCATATGTCCCTGTCTACATTACAAAGACAGCTCTGTCTGAGGTAGTGGAATTCTTCTGAGCCAAACAGTCTGGCCATTTTGTAGTGCATTGCAGCGGAGTTCGCTTGCTGATGTGCAACTGTGCATCTTACTCATCTGTAGTAAAACAGCTTCTTCTTTTGCTTGGACCCTGGTCAGCTGAGTAACCTGTCAGCAAGAATACTGGAATCTGGCAGTGTCCCATGCCACAACAATTGGTCTTCTCTATCTCTGCCTCCATGTTCTCTAGGAGAATTACACCACATTCTGACCCCCTGGGCATTGCTATTATAGTATTATTACGCTGCAAAAAAGCGGTTAATTTGAAGAAGCTGGCAAACTGAATCATGTAGACCATTAGATGGTTTAAAAAGTGCAGTTGAGTCATGTCTGACTCCTAGATGACCACTCGTATGGCTTTCTTCTTTCGGCTGCTCCCATTAGGGGTCGCCACAGCGGATCAATTGTTTCCACTTCTTCCTGTCCTCTGCATCTTTCTCCGTCGCACCCACCACCTGCATGTCCTCCTTCACCACATCCATAAATCTCCTCTTAGGCCTTCCTCTCTTCCTCTTGCCTGGCAGCTCCATCCCTAGCATCCTTCTCCCGATATATCCAGAATCTCTCCTCTGCACATGTCCAAAAAAAAAAAAAATAATAATCAATTATGCCATATGAAATTAATCTAACTGGGAGTATTAAAAGATTTTCATTTGAAATGTTAAATTACACCAGTGAAACTGCATACTGAGTTCCATGTAGACATCTGAGTCGGCTTTCTTTTTCACAAAAATTGAACAAACACTGATCAGCCACAACATTAAAACCATTGACAGGTGAAGTGAATATCATTAAATATCTTGTTACAATGGCACCTGTGAAGGGGTGGGGGGTGTATTGGGCAGCAAGTGAACATTCAGTTGTTGAAGCTGATGTGACTTTGAGAAGAGCCAAATTGTAATGGCTAAATGACTGGGTCAGAGCATCTACAAACCGCCAGGTCTTGTGGGGTGTTCCTGGCATGCAGTGGTTAGTACCTACCAAAAGTGGTCCAAGGAAGGACAACTGGTGAACCTGCGACAGGGACATGGGTGCCCAAGGCTTATTGATGTGCGCTGGGCGCAAAGGCCAGCCCATGTGGTCCGATTCCACAGAATAGCTACTGTAACATAGAGTGCCCGTGCTGACTCCTGTCCACTGCCAAAAGCACTTACAATGGGCATGTGAGCATCAGAACTGGAGAACGGAGCAATGGAAGAAGCTGGCTTGGCCTGATAAATCACGTTTTCTTTTAGATCTTGTGGACAGCTGAGTGCGTGTGCGTTGTTTACCTACGGAAGTGATGGCAGCAGGATGCATTATGGGAAGAAGGCAGTGTTGATGGTCTGGGCAAAGTTCTGCTGGGAAATCTTGGGTCCTGGCATTCATGTGGATGTTACCACCTAGGTACCACCTACTTAAATATTGCAGACCACATACACCCCTTCATGGCAACAGTATTCCCAGATGGCAGTGGCCCTGCCACAGTGCAAAAATTGTTCAGGAATGGTTTGAGGAACCTGACAAAGTGTTCCAGCTGTTGTCTTGGCCTCCAAATTCCCCAGATATCAGTCTGATCAAGCATCTGTGGGATGGGCTGGAAAAACAATTTTAATCCGTCGAGACCTCACCTCACAACTTGCAGGACTTAAAGGATCTACCGCTAATGTTTTGGTGCCAGATACCATAGGTCACCTTCAGAGGTCTTGTGGAGTCCATGCCTCAATGGATCAGAGCTGTTTTGGCAGCATGAGGGGGGCCTACGCAATACTAGGCAGCTGGTTTTAATGTTGTGTCGGGTCAGTATATACTAAATGTTTGTTTACAGATGTTTTTAATGTGATAAAATGAAGTAGCGCCAAGGCTTCGGAATTTGTGAAAACTATATCTGAAAACAAAATTGCTCACCTTGTGTGTATTTTACAGGCTCCAGTGGTCTAAACAATGAAAACATCATAGGAAGGCAGAGAATCGTTGAGCTGAAAAATGGGCGCTGTTAAGATATCAGAATGCTCTGCTTTTATATATTTCAGTCACTCACATGCACTGCTGTCATAGCCAGCTTGTCTGACAAACCATGATGAAAAACTTGAGTCACGTAACAATTTCTTTCTATTGAAAGTCCAATTTAAATGCAAAGTAGACAGTTGATACTAAATGCTGGCCTAAAATAATTTTTTTCCCCTCGGTTTTTATGAAAAAACTGCAGAATTGACCAAATAGTGACTGCAGAACTGTATTTTGAAGAGCCACTAGGCCAGTTATATAAACAAACAAGCTCCCCTGGACCTAAATCTATAAAATCTTTAATAGTAAACAAGTACACTGAGTTGTGCCAGTGGATAAACACTGCTGTGTGTCACACTGGGTGAAGGAAGGAAAGTCATATTCACCTCGAGTGTTGACAAAGTTCCCCCACTTCAGTGCCAAGGACCTTGTTTTGAATTTTGCAAAAAATAACCCAGGAAATCAATCTTCCCTTAATCTTTAACAAAGAAAGGTTTGTTCCATTTCTCTCGCATCATCCCTCATTCCCTCAATCCCTTCAAAGCCTGCGGATGCGCTGCGGACACCCATTTCCTGGTGAGGAATTTTCCTTAGGGATGCAATGAGGAATGGCACGGGCACAAATCCAATTCCTTAACTACCGTTCGGCACCAAAGCGTTGTGTGTGATTTAATCGCAAAACTCTGGCCGCTGACATGAACATTTTGAACGGGAGAAAAATATATATTTACGCCATCTGATTTGATTCGGAGAGAATGATGTATTTAAAAGTTACTTTCGAAAGAGCCCTACAATGACAAATATGTCAGCCAGGCAAAAACTCGTAGCAAAATCTGTACGGCCGCAGATATCCTTGTATTCGGCGGTTTCTCATGGTTCTGGAGTTGCCTGGCAGATGCTAAACTCAGTTCCAACAAATTTGCTGAAAAGATACTGTACAATAACACTGCAGGGATTTCAATTTGTAGGCTCAGCCACTGTGCTGTAACTCTGCCCTGCTCTTCAGACGTCTTCAGAAGATTATTTGGGCCGGCAGGGAGGAGTAAAAAAAAAAATAACAAACCTTATATTCTATGTTTACACCTTCTATAAACATTTAAATGGAAAAATATATGACAACTCATTTGGCCCTTTTGATTTTGTCCACATGTGACTCATACACGAGTCAATGAAAGTATGTGGACATCCAAGCATCACCCCCATGTGCTTGTTGAACCTCCCATTCCAAACCCATGAGCTTTTAATATAGAGTTGTTCCTCCCCTTTGCTGCTATAACAGCCCCCACTCTTCTGGGAAGGTTTCCACCAGATTTTGGGAATTTGTGCACATTCAGCCACAAGAGCATCGGTGAGGTTGGGTGAGAAGGCCTGGTACATGGTCGGCGTTCTAGATCATTCCAAAGGTGTTCGCTGGGGTTGAGGTCAGGGCTCTGTGGAGGCCGCTCTAGTTCTTCCACACCAACCTGAGCAAACTATGTGTTTATGGAGCTCGCTTTGGAGGCACAGTCATGCTGGAGCAGGAAAGAAACTTCTTCCTCCAACTGTGGCCACCAAACTGAAAGCACACAGTTGTCCAGAATGTGTTTGTATGCTGTGCGAGTGTGACTGAAACAGCTCAGCTCAGTCATTAAAAGAGGGTTCACCTATGCTCACTCCATGCTGGCCCAGAGTTTGTTGCAAATCACAGCGCTGAGTGTGTCGCTGGTGTCTGCGCTCATGCTCAGAGCTGGCTGCTCTGTCAAACTTACACTCGAATGCAGTGACACAGATCCCCTGGCATTTAAACTAGCAGGATTACAGTTGATGGTCTTTAGTCATTTTGCTATTTTTTATTAAATATGTGGCATTTCCTGTAATGCACTAGATTATACTTACACAGAAAAAAATGTCCTTTTGAGGCCAAGTAGAAAAGCACAGCGGAAAAGCACAGAGGTGAGCGCAGCGGTTCAGAAGGTGGAAGGTATGACAGAGGCCTGCAGGACTGCTAGAGAAGCTGACATCAAAATGTTCCTCCTACTGCCAGCTGCTGTCAACAGCTTGAAACAACAATGTACCTGACACATACCTGCAGCATAAGAAGCAGTGGCCTGCAAGTGGACCTCTTGTCAAATGCTGTATAGAATTTAATTTTAATAATTTCTGAAAAGGCCACTCGGAAAATATAAAAAAGCAAATCAGCAATAAATATGTATATAAATAAAATCTCTGCAAGAAGAAATGAAAGCAAAATTATAAAGTTTCTATTTATACCACAGTGAAATAAAACAATAAATCTATGCAACAGAGAAAAAAAAAATGCTGGCAGCTGTACTGCACTCCACCAACACCCCACCCTTTGTTCGCGCTGTCAAGCTATAAGCCACCCATCACCACCCACTGACACATTCAACATCCTGTCATGACTTCAGATGTCAGCCAGGGCCACCAGCCTAGGAAGGTGTGAAAATTGCTGTTATTGATCCACAGCAGATACTAACCCTAAACTTCACACACCAGTGGAGTGATAATGATACTACATGAACTTCAATGTCCATGCTGATCCATGTCTGCCACTGAAAGCTCCTACAATGGGCACGTGAGCATCCAAACTGGATTGTGGAGCAATGGAAGAAGCTGGCTTGGCCTGATGAATCAAGTTTTCTTTAAGATCATGTGGACAGCTGGGTGCGTGTGCATTGTTTACCTGGTGAAGAGATAGCAGGAGGATGCACTATGGGAAGAAGGCAGTGTGAGGCTATGGGCAATGTTCTGCTGGGAAACCTTGGGTCCTGGTGTTCATGTGGTTGTTACTTTGACACCCACCACCTACTTAAACATTGCTGCAGACCACATACACCCCTTCATGGCCCTGCACACTACAAAAAGTGTTCAGGAATGGTTTGTGGAACACGACAGACTTCAAAGTGTTGTCTTGGCCTCCAAATTCCCCAGATCTCAGTCCAATCGAGCATCCGTCGGATGTGCTGGAGAAACAAGTCCGATCCATGGAGACCCCACCTCACAACTGACAGGACTTAAAGGATCTTTTGCTAACGTGTTGGTGCCAGATACTACAGGACATCTTCAGAGGTCTTTTGGAGTCCATGCCTCGGTGGGTCAGCGCTGTTTTGGCAGCACGAGGGGGACCAACACAAAGTTAAGCAGCTAGTTGTCATGTTGTGGCTGATCTGTGCATAGGACAATGGAGAAGTATGACTTTTGCTTTTAATGTAGGGAAGAAATGTGGACGATATACTGTACAATATAGTCAAAATATATATTTTTAGATACTGGCAGACTAGTTGTTGTGAGGCCTTCACAACTCAAAGAAAACCTGAACTCTTTGGTGGCCTCAGTGTTTTGTGGTTTCATAAACCTCGCAAGAATTTGCTGAATGTTGGACCAGAAGGTAACATGTGACTACACTGAAATTTTCACTATTGTTTAAAGAACATAAAAAATGAAAAAAATCTCCAGGCTTCTTATGGTTATCTGAAGGTGGCAAAACTTTCAAATTTTGTTTATAACCACCTAATAGAGACATCAGACAGTTGTTTGGGATTTTTTTTCTTTTTTACAGCAGGTGATTTTTTTTCATTGTTGCATAAATGTGAATTATTTTAAAGGTGTATCGTACTTTATAACAAACTCCAGTAAAATCTACAGCACTGCATCATTTCTCTTCATGCCAATAATACAAAAATATTGTAACTATGCATGCTTTACTTTTATTTTTTGTTCATTAATTTTAAGCACATTCATGTATTTATTGCATTAAGTGCCAATTGCCTGAGCCATGTCTTTTTTTAGCTTTAACTTTTAGCTTTGGTCTTGATTTATATTACATGTGCATGCACTGCATCATTCCCTGTGATGGGCTGCGGTACATGCACACTCCTCTTGGGACCGTTGTAGGTTTAGTGACATCTGCTAAGCTGTTTGCCGGTTACTAATCCCACGGCCTCCCGCTCAGGTGCACCTTCTGGGCCACCTCGCAGCAGAACACGCTGCTTGTTCCCACATCTGGTTGCATCTGCAACATCTGCTGCCACAACTGAATCTGCCCAGCGCTCGCTTGGCCTGGGACAGGCAGTGCTACATGCTCCTGTGCAAGTAAAATGTGAGCAGGACCTGTAGAGGTACAAACCTGGGAAGTATAGGCCCCATTTCCATGGCTCCTCTAGACTGGGCATCAAATAAATATCAGATAAATACATCTTGTGAGTTGCTTTGTCTAAAATGGAAACCTAGAGCTTCTGGCTTTTCTGCATTCAGAAAAGCCTGTTTTAAGCCATTTAAATTGCTTCAACAATTAATTTCAAACAATTGTAAGGATAGTTATTTGGATGTAAGGACATGCTGTGCCTCTCTCAGCAGGCAGTCTCTAGAACCGCCTTTCACAAGGATCTGTTGAAGAGGCATATGTCTAAGGTTATTTTGCCTTCTGCTTTCTTAGTGTGACCACCATGACACTTGGGTTAAGGGTGGTGGGAAGTGAGAAGAACTTACAAGGGTGATGGATTCTTGTTTTCTCAAAGCCGTCATCGCTTCAAGGTGGAGACGACCGAGTTACGTATAACAGAATGCTGTAAAGCGCTGACAATAACAGAGGCCACGAGGTGAGCCTTTGCCTACTAACCGTATACAGAATGTGAGAAATTTTTGAGTATTTTGGAATCTTTCTGTGCTGTACGGGGGAGACCCCAGCATCAACAAAGATAAATAAAGTATACTGAGCATTCACTCTGTCTCCGTTCATTTAGGCTTTTACCACAATGCATTGTGAGAATAAAAGAATTGCAATTACTTGCATGAATCTCAAAAAAACCCCAAAAACAGCGCAAAGAGAGAAATTCTTTACTCTTGGTTTGTCTCCTCCTGTGATGTCAGTGTCTAAAACTCAGAAGTGCTTATTTCTTAGTCACTTTGCAGGGCCACAGCATTAGTCAGTGTTGTCTAAAAGGTTGTCCATTCAGGTTAAAAGAGAAAATCTGCTGCTGAGGTGTGGCACAGCCTTAAGAGGAATGTTTACCTTTCCAAAGAGGTGGCGAAAAATTGGTGTGAGCTAAACATTTACGTCATAGATAAATTATTTGCAAATCAATGACATAAGCCTTATAAGAAACACAAGCAATGAGAAAATATTACTGGGGAAAAATTCTTCCAGTTTTTTGGGCCCTCACTGAAGTTCCTTAACAGTTTTCCAATTCAGAGTCATGGTGGTCCACAGAATATCCCAGAAACGTAGGGTGCAAGTTATTCAGGATGCTCTCTGGGTGAAATGCGAGTGAATTGCGGTTGGAAAATAACTACAACATAGGGCCACTCAGAAACAAACTGATCAGCGTATTTTTATTGAAACCTTTCATGCACTGAGAGCATTTGAAGAGCTGGGTGGAAACAATTCCAACTCTACGAGCCATGTACTGTGGTTCTGAGTGACAAAATCTCACAAAACCGGTCTTTTGAAAGGTCAGTCAGGGAAATATTCACATTTTACCTGTTGGATGGAGATTTCTCTGTGAAGTAATAAGTTATGTGGATGCCATTGTGATACAGCTCATACATCACGTTGCCAAGGTGTTTCTAAGGAAACAACTTTTGTGTGAACCTATGGAGAATGCTGGAGAAAAAGTGTGTCTGGAGTATACGTGATGAAGAAAACTGAGTCAGCAGATGGAGCTCAGTCTCGAGAGGGACCTGCATCTCCAGGACCAGCTGTTCATGTTTGCTGAAAGCCTCAGAACTGACCAGCTGCACTGTTTATTTATGTATAATGTCTTCAAAGAAGTCATCCATCCATTTTAAATATCTGCTTATTCAGTCTGAGTCACGGCAATCCAGGGTCTACCCCCGGAAGTAAAGGGTGGGATGCAGGCCCATCGCAAGACACATTTTGCTAACATCCATAGACCGTGAACAACTTTGTCCAACTGATACAAACAGTAAGACTTTAGATTTGAGGGGATAACCCATGTGAACAATATACCGGAACCCCAACTTAAAGGAGCTTCCTATAATTTTACATCCTACCTTTGGGCCATTCCTGCGTGGGCCAAACCTACTGAATTTTTGCCTTTTTTTAGCCTCCTTATTTTTCTCATGAGGAAAACGTACGCCACGGGTTTAAAGTTGACACAAAATGACAGCAGGTAAACGGCAATGTCATATGGATTCTGTTCGTATGTGGTTAGGTGATTTACCTTCCATTACCCATTAAACATCCTATTAAAGTCTCCCAAAGGAAGATGCATGTGCTAAAAATCAATATATTATTACAACCGTAATTCACCATTAAGTCTGGCACATATGACAAATAAAACCTGCATGATCTGTAAGACAATAGTGACTATTTTGTGTGAGGAAGACACTTATGAATCATTTTTGACAAAGCTATCTATAGGTAATTTCTGTTTAATTCTGAATATTGATAGGTCATAAAAGCAGAGTAGGAGGAAGAATTTTATTTACTTTAGGCTTCCAAAGGTGCTGGAATTGTTTGGAGAAAATTCAGTAAACTTACTGTGGTATTGATAAGGCTATGCGTTTTGCTGTTTGGAGAACTTTTTCTCAGCATAGAGTCAGGGGACAAGATCTTCACTTCAGTGTGAAGCACTTTCTTTCTAGCTTTGGTTTTATTTGACATCGCTTTCAAAGTTCAAGAATCATCGGCAACTTTGCTATTTTCCAGTTGGTTTCCATGGTAACATGTTCTTATTTTATAGTTAATTAGAACAGTCTTTGTGTTCACTGACAGTTTGGCATCCTAATGCAATATTTTGTTTTTTTCTTTTTTTAAAATTTCTGGCCTGCTTATTAAAAGGATAGCATTAGACAAAAATAATTTAAAAATAAATTCATACTTTACAAGCTGACTAACAGCGTAACAAATCCAAATTATTTGAGAGCAAAATAAAAGTTCAGGCAAGCATAATTCAAGTACCTGCTGTGTAATATGCATGCATGAAAGAAAATCCCTGTGCTCGAAGAAGGAAAGGAGAAAGAAGGAAGGAAGAATAAAGCAGTGACAAGTCCAACTGGCTGTGTGAATGGAGGACTGAGGTCAGGATGAGGGCCTCTACATTCTATGAACTTGATGCAAAGGAAAGGCTGTCACAAACTGATGGGGTTTAAAAACTTTCATAAAAACGATGTACTTTATTAACATTTCTGATGTCTGCATCTTCAGACACTGCTGCATGAATTCTAAAGAAAGTCACAATTTCATCTATTTTCGCCCCCCCCACTAACAGCTTCTGAATCTTGAGAAAAAGATTAAAACTTTGCAACTTTTCACTCCTAAAATGTTGAGGCCCCACTTGTTCAGCCCAAAATGCTGTACATGTACATACTCATGTGAATACAGATGGTAGTCGTGCTCTGTACTATCTTTAACACTTGTGTCACTTTAGACAAATGCATCTGCTAAAGAAAAAGAAAAATATGATGAAACAGTGTTAAAAATGAAAAAGGAAACACTATTTAACTGAATAAAAATACAAACTTTTACATGAAAAATTCATCTTTTATGGTTTCTATTTTGAGAGCCGTGTATCATTTTCAACCACAATATTATTACATCACAAGATTAAAACTCTGTGTTCTCATCCTTTTTCTTTTTGTCATGTCATTTACAAAATACAGCCAAGTCCTCTTAAAAAGATACCAGATAAGTGGATAATTCACTTAAGTGCATATTGTCTAGAGGGTACTGTTTTGGCCAAATTCACTTTAAAGGGACACAAGTTCAATAAGTGGATACCTGGTAAGAGGATAACATTTTCCAGTCCTGTAGCCCATATTCCTATGTCTCTGACACTGGTGAAGTAGATACACACTACATGTCCCTTTGGCAACTTCAAATCAGTTATAGTGGCACCACCACCACCTCCGTGACTTGTCGCTTCTCAGTTGGCAAACAGATGGCTGCGGTGGTCATGTCTTTACTGGCAGCCGTGATGCAAGCAGTGGACGCCCTGCATTTTTTTGGAGGCCAGCAGCTGCACCTCCTGTGAGAGTTTCTGCAGATTCAAAACAGGGAGGTTGAACTTTAATGCAAAAATGCTAGGCAGTGCTTTTTAAGCGGTCTATTTTGCAATGATATAATGAAATCTGAACACTTTTGAGGACCAGCACATGTGCATAAATAATAGAGTACTGTACATTAATAATAAATAATACTTCATACGACTGCACAAATCTGCAATGTTCTTGTTTTAGTTGCTAATTTCTGACATATATAATGCAGCTATGGTTAGGCAAATACTCTGCAAAACTGGATACCATAGGCTAGCCACTAAAGTGGGCTCGATTCTACTCCAGCAAAGAAACAGAAAGGGTTGATTCGCTTTATTATTCTTCACTGCAATGAAAAAAGCCACCAAAGTAAAACAAGCGTGGTATCATTTCTTCAGCTGAACCAACACACAAGTAGCCTGCCTTGCTTTTCATTAGCATTTCAAACATGACCTGAATTTGCTTTGCTGTTGGCACATGTTCTCAACTTCAAAGCAGATCCCAAGATGAGCTTGTTATAGAGTTTTGAAACTGGAAGCACATTGAACTGACGGGATGTGAGAAAATGGATAACATTAGCTGGCATATATTCCTGTTCCTGGCTAAATGTGACTTTCACTGTGCAGAGGAACTTTGACAATTGATTCATAATTTATGGAATATTTTTTACTTTGTTGTTTTTTTTTTTTTCTCCTTGTTACATGCTGGTTGGGGACAAGAGAAGTCGGAGACAGACAGTCTTTTTATTGGGGCTTTATTTGAAGTTTGACTCAGTGGCACTCTCAGGGTCTGGCTCATCATGTCTGAGCTGGGGAGGGGACTGGGTGTCTCAACTAGGACCCCACCGGAAGCGTCTGTTGTGGCCGCCTTCCCGATCTTTACTGCCTTTCACAGCTTTTGTAAATAAAAGAAAAGGGCAGTTATGTATGGGGGACATAGCAACTGGATGCAGTGTTGGTGGAGTGCACCTGTAGCAATGGCATGGAGAAAAAAGGTGGGGCGTTAACAGGACACTACTGTCATCCTGGCTCGTGTTACACACCTCAAAAGCTCCGTATGGAATACACAGATCTTTTGTGAACTTGAGCAAATTTAATCCCTAAGGCATGGTACATTAAAATAGTGTAAGAGTAGCCTTAGTCTTGATTTAACAATCTGACTTCCAGGAGGAAGATTAGAGCTAATGCAGGTCTAAGTGAAGGCTTAAATAAAACCCAGCCAGAGGCAGGTTTATCTTCAGATTAACAAATGTGGGTCTGTTTTCACCTTGACAGTAAATTACCTGGAATATTTTAATGAGCATGAAAGGCTTCCACCTAGACCAGACAAAGCCTGGTTAGATACGAGGAACCCGCTCAATTTTTGTGACCCTTTCTGTACATGTGAAGAAAATGCGACTGATATTATTAGTTGGTTTGTCCCTAAGGACTAGCCGTCCTTTTTTACAACTATTGATGACCTTGTGGTTTTTGTCAGGGAACATGAGATTTTTGCAGAAGAGCCCACAAAACCTACAACGTGAAGGTAAAGGCAAGTGAATCGAGTTCCCCAATGTTGTTATCCGGTCCTGCTAAAAGGTAGAGTTCTATAAAAATGGAAGTCATATTTCCATCAAGTATCCCTCTACGGTAGATGTGGATGAGATGAGATAAGGGCAGAAATGATAAAAACTGGTTTTCCGTAAATATGCAATGCATGTTCACTTCCACTGGAAATTTTATAGTACTGTTGCACACTGGAAAGGTTAAACTCATGACTCAAGGATTTTATGTATGGACAGTTTCAAGGTAAAATCATATGTGGCAACAGAGGGTATGCACAGACCAGCTTCTTGTTCACTGCCTATGTTTATCCGGTCAAACCTGATCAACAGTGGTTAAACTGAGCTCATATCCATGCCAGAAGTCTAGTGGAATACTTGTTTGGTATATGGAAAAGTCAATTCCAGTGTGTCCAAATGACACAGAAAGACACCGTAGATGCCGTACTGTCATTATTGCAACACCAATATTTAACAGTGTTCTCCTAACAAGATATCTACCCACATCTACATACTGAAGATGAGGACCACTCGCAGGTTGTTAAGACAGAGACGGAAGTGAACTGGCTTGCAGTGACACTTTTGCTTTACAACACACCTCCAGTGATTGAAGACAACGGGCAAAAACTGGTGACAAAAAGATTTTTTTTAGCTAGGCATAAAACTCTTGAAGAACTCTGAAGTGGTGTTGGTTTCAACAGCAAATTGGCACTGCTGCTACTTCAAGGTTCTCTCTTCCTCCTTCACAGCCAGCTCAGCCTGGAGGATTTTCATCTTCAAATCATGCCCTTTTAAACAGTTTAACTTGTGTTCATGAAATTTCATGGCCAGTTTCTTATGAATGGTCAGCCTCACTGTCCCTGCTGTGCAGCACTGGTTAGTAGTACCACCCTCCTTACTGACTGTTGCAGATGTGCTCATTCTGACTGGGTTGCTTCAGAATCTGGAGATTACCTGCTTCTAGAAAAGCACTAGAATTCTGCATTAGAAAGCGATGTCTCTTCCAGAGCAATTACAGAATTTCTTATATGGTAATGCAGGAGTTCAATTCAATGTTTTTTATAGCACATTCTTTTCACAGACTGATGAAGAATGCTGAACAAAAGACCAAAAGAGCTGGTATAACAGATTAAAAGCCAACAGATATAGGGTGTTATGCATTTAATGACTGCAAGAATTATACTAACTAGAAAAGCTATAAAGTAAGCAAGCTGGATGCTGAAGAGAGGACAAAAAAAACCCCAACCAGAAGGCAAGACAGAAAAAACCTTTGGGGGTTTCAAGTTGGAGTGGATGCCCACCCCTGCAGGGCATTGTAGGTAAAAAGAGAAGCAGTTGTTAGGGCTAACAGAAGAGAGATTTGACAAGTTATTACCCATTAGTTTAGTTTACTTTTGCTAATAACTTGATGTCCAGGTGCAGCAGGATCAACTACTGTATGCTGATCTCATCCACCAATACACCCAGTCATCAGTTCCCGCTAGCATGGAGCACTGGTGTCACAGCAAGTCTCATCTGAGGGATCAAAGGACTGCGTCACCAGTGGTTTCTGGGCCACCACATGGTACCGAAAAAACACAAGCAAAACAAGAGGGGGTTAGCAAATAAAGACACAAAGAGATGGGAGAATGACGGCTACCCTAAGGCAGAGAGTTAGTCTGAAACCTGAGACAGACGAGGCAATCCTGCTAGAGTATTCCAAGCTTAGGTGCTCTATTGTTAAAGGCACAGCCTCCAAACTGATATCTTATTAATCACAGATACTTTAATAGAACCTGAACTTAATGTTCAAAGGCAATGTTCTGGAACATGAGAAACAGTTATCTTACTAAACTAAGCTAGACCAAAGCCCATTACTGCCTTGTACATCAAGAGCAGGATTTTGCACAAAGCATAATTTTAGGCCATAAGCATTAGACTAAACCCCTGGTCATGGCCAGCCGTCTTGTCTACCTTCTGTTCCACTTAGCCCCTGGAGACACCCGCTCCCCCTGTCGGTGCCGTCCGCCTGCAACCCTTGCTGGGCAGAAATGCCAGTACAAGCAATGCATTACATCTTCCGTTTTTCCACCGCTATTGCCATTTTGATGGTAAAATTGCCATCACTTGTAGCTGACCTCTGGTTCCATTGCTGTTTCTGGTATTGTGCTTCCATTTTGTTCCTCATGTTTCCTCCCAGTACCTGCTAGTCACCTGCTGTACTCACCGGTGTACCATCTCCGTGTTTTTTGGCCATCGCGTGTTTGTGCAGATCCCGGGCCATGTTGTCTTCCGGTGGGTTTTGTTTTTTACTCCAGTTCCAGACAGCATTGTTTTTGCATTTTTAACTCCTGCCTCCTCTTTCTCGTTGCCTTCCACACACACAATCGGTGTAATACTCCTGAATGTACTCTAAACTAATCCAGAAGCCAATGCAAAGACTTAACAATCGGTATTATATACTGTACAGTATATCTGGTATGGACATCTTAATAGCAGACGATTACAGTTGTTTATCCTGCTTGAAACAAAGGCATGACCAAGCTTCTCAGCATCTTGTCTACATAAGAATCGCCTTAGTTTTCATTTCTCACCTCAGGGAAGCACTTCCTAACCAGTGCAAAACTGTGAGACAAATAACAGGTTTGTTTCCAGAAAAAAAAAAAAAAATCAGACAATTTCTGGAATAAATGTATTTACTAGGAATGTGCGTCTGGTACCAAATGGGGATTGGAACGATCTGTCCCAATGGTCATCACTGGAGATATCTCCTAAGGGTTGCTGACTATCAATGATCTTCGTCAAGACATCCTTCATCTCATCGGTCTCTGGTCTTCAAGGATGTTTTCAAACGCACCTTTCATCATTTGCATTTTTAAAGTTTATTATTTTTTTTATGTCTTCTCAGGACCTTTGAATGTCCGTGCAGTACATAAACCATACAAGTAATTCCGTATATATATTTGATTTTTGTCACAATAACACAGTGTAGTGTTCCATAAGAAAGCAAGCATTTCAAATTAAATGTGACTTAAAGAGTGGCCCAACAATAAATATTCTCACCTGAAATTCTTGTAGTGTCCTGCTAATTGCTTTTTCATTTGAGTTGAATTCACTGCATCACAAGTCTATGCATTACTCCTAATAGAAAGGTAATTTTACATGGTTTGAACAAAGATGTTCTACTCAAACCCACTCAAATTCTTTGAACTTTTTCTCTAATCTTTTGTCATTCTTCCACCGGGTCAGGCAGGATGAGTTTTCAAAGCATCCCCAGGTTGGTACTATGTGCAGATTAGCCGACAAAGCCTGCATAAAGTTAGGCTGAGATTCCCTAGTCTAGAACTACTGAATCTCAAGTTGTCGAGCCATTTTTTAAACCTAGATTAACTTTGGTGAATTTAGTCCTCACTTAATATTAACCTTGTGTGCAAAACCTTGCTTAAGCATTGCGTTTTGTAGCTCAGGAACATAGTCACGATGAACCAGATCAGCAACAACCATTCATGCAATAAAACATCTGTCTGTATAACCTCTTTAAACTCTCTAAACATTTCTTCAGTCTACAGCTGGACATTCGGTGAAGCAGCATTGATTTTACACCTTCCATTCATCGACCGACCACCAACCTTGTTTCACAGAACTTTTTTGCTTCCTTCCAACCCTTGGACAAATAAAATAATTCTGCTGGGTCTAGTTTATGGGTAATTTGCCCCATTAATCCACTTTGTGCAGATGTTTGTCATTTATTTTGCCCTGGTGGCCTTCTGTTGCAGCAGCTGTTGTAGGGACTATGCCAGCACTAGCTTTGCACATCGAGATGAGTAACGGGGAGGGGCGCTTGTATGGCAGTGCTCTTTGAACCAAGGGATGGCAATATTCAAGGTGCCCAGCAAGCAGGACTTAGGGGAAAGAGGCGAGATTTAAATGGCACCTCCTGCTGGTGTTCAGATTAAGCTTTCGGAGTCTTATGGACTGCTTTATTCTGAATATTTTTCAGCTAAGAACCACCAGCTGAAAGCAAATTATAACGGATAAAAGTCGCTTTTTAAACAAAATTGCACAGCTTTCCACAATTATGCTGTTTGCTATCCACGGTTGTCCAGAGAAGGCTGTTCAGATTAAATAAATAAAATCTATCTTGCAACATTGTGGAAAAAAAGAAGTAATGTGCAAAAGTATTTCAGTTATTTTGTGGAGTATAACTGTTGTAAACATTGAAAGTTTTCAGTTTTCTTTGTGTTACTAAATGTTGGCTCACTGAATGCCAGCTTATGAATCTAGAAGATGCACTGTTTCATTGGAAAACTTTCACTGAAAGCAAAACATTATGAAAGATTCGTGAAATTGCTCTCGGCTCCGAGCGCACTGGTGGATTTCTCAAGCGAGTGAAGGGGATTCTTCAAGGGGGAACGGAAGAACATTCCAGAACACACCTTGGAGCTCAATTAACTGTAAGAAACACGCAGTTAGAGATTTACACAATGGCACTAA
Source organism: Heterotis niloticus (assembly GCA_018136845.1). NCBI lineage: Eukaryota > Metazoa > Chordata > Actinopteri > Osteoglossiformes > Osteoglossidae > Heterotis > Heterotis niloticus. The sequence continues at coordinate 20,792,645 of CM030888.1, forward strand.
GAATGTCCGTATTAACCACGGCACGAAATATCCATGGCAACATCAGTATTTGACAGGCTGTGTCTCAACTGCGGCAACTTCTCAAGTTTCTGCGAATGACAATATTGATCTGAGCGTCGGCTCGGACCCCCTAATAAGCTGGTTAACAACAGGAGCTCAGAGAGGTTACCCTGAGCACTGAATAACAGAACAGGCTATACATAAGCAAGTAGATTCAATCTCATCAATCTGTATTAGGGTCAAGGGGAGAACAAATGAGTTCTGACAGCCTTGCAGAGTGATGCATGATGTGAATCCAAAGGCCTAAACAGAGCATCGGGAGTAATCATAATTTCTAGGTGAACTTGGGAGGAATTTGTCCAGGTATTTTGGGAATCGAATCACACCGAACTTTCGAAACTGGCAGATGCTGCAGAAGTTCAACAACCAGGGCAAAAGCAGTGTCAGCTAACAGCCAGCAAGGCGAGCAAGGCACCCTTTTCTGTCCACAATGAACCCATCACCCGTCTGATGTTGGATAACAGTACTGCAGAATGCATGGCGTTCTGTCTAAATGCAAGGCTGAACCACACAGCATTATGGAACCTTGGTTTGGGGTGCATTTTTAGGTCTGGGTTCAGATGCTATGATCGGTGGATGGCTTCCTGTGGCTTTCCACCCATCCAAACCATGTGGCATGCTTGCGTAGATACTGGGCAACAGTGAGGTGCAGGTGCATGATCCTCACGCACCAGGCTCCTGGACAGCAAGAACACTGCTTTGTTCACTTTGCATCAAGATCAGAGTCCATGTAGTAGTTTTGCTCACAGCTTCACACTTGAGCAGATTCTCTTGGTGCGCTTTCCAACATATTTCTAGAGCAATGTTCCTGCCTTGCTTCCACACTCAGACATGTGTACACAATAAGACAAACACAATACGACAACTTCATCTAGAAAAAAAATTACACAATACTATTTACACGGTGAAAAAAATCCTCTATAAACACAATATAAAATTATTTAGCAATAAAAAATAACTCACTGTCACTTTTTAACCGTTTGTCCTTGTTAGAGTTGCGGTGGTCTGGACCTCATCCCAGAATCACTGGATGCCAGGTCAGGAGGGGAGAACAATGGCCAGGATGTCAGCCCAATGCAGGGTAGTGGAAAAAATAATAATAATCTTACCTGAAAACCATCACAGTTTATTTCCAGTAATACTCAACAATCATTTCTAAACTTCTATTGGTTTATCTGTTGAAAGCTTAAAATCTGTGCCAGTTCAACGTACACAAAATTTGCCAGCCAAGTGAAAATGGAATAAAATGAATGTTTCTTTCTCCTGCAAAAAAACTGTAGGAACAAAATACTACAGAATTACAATGTAATTCCAAATTGGAAGTCAGTCAAAACCAATGTATTTTGCAGTGTGTAAATCCCACGTCCAGCTGCGTGTCAATGTTTAGTGGTGGCTGGTGAATAAGGAACCCGGGACAGAAATTTTCATTCAAGAGAACAGAAATACCACATCTTTTTTTGTTTTTTTTTTAAAAAACAGAGAATCACAGTAGTAGAAGAATAAATGTCAAACTTGTAATAACTTGTGGTGCTTTTAAAGTCGGTAGCCTTTTGGATAAAAGTTAAATAAAGAAGAATAAACAGCTTAACTGAGAACTATTAAATGTTAGAAATTTTTCAATAAAAATGTCTCATGACTGCAATAACTTGGAAAAATGTGGCCATTCAATACGGGTTGTACTTTTCCTGTACAGTTTTACTGTTCAGTCCAAGTGAACCTATGTACACTTCCCTATAAAAGTTTATTTGTATTTCAAACCTCTAAACCACCTTTACTATATTATTAATCCTTGAAATGTAAACACCTATATTGTAAGGCTCAGTTCATTTTACTGTATTACATTTGAACAGTATTTACAGGAGTTCTCAGCAGTATATAAACTAAATGGCCAAAAATATGTGAAAACCACTTATAATGACTGAGGTGAGCTGTTGCAGCAGCACCCATGCAGCATACAAACACATTCTAGACAACGATGTGCTTCCAGCTTTGCGGCCACAGTTTGGGGAAGAAGCTCCTTTCCTGCTCCAGCATGAATGTGGCCCTATGTGTATAGGGAGCTCCATAAGCACATGGTTTGCTCAGGTTGGTGTGGAAGAACCTGAGTGGTCTGCACAGATCCCTAACCTCAACCCCAGCAAACACCTTTGGAATGATCTAGAACGCCGACCACGTGCCAGGCCTTCTCACCCAACCTCACCGATGCTCTCGTGGCCGAATGGGCACAAACTCCCAAAATCTGGTGGAAAGCTAGAGTGGAGGCTGTTATAGCAGCAAAGGGGATCATCTCCATATTAAAAGCCCATGGGTTTGGAATGGGAGGTTCGATAAGCACGCGGGGGTGATGCTCAGGTGTCCACATACTTTTGACCGTATAGTGAATGTAAGGTAGAACCCCAAGTCCTCAACATTACACATTCGTGGTGCAAACCCCATACAAAACAATGACAAAACAGCAAAACATGTAGATCTCTGATGGAGGCTATTAAACATACTAAGCTGAAAAGCACCTCTAATATAATAATCATAAATAATAATGCAGTGGTACTGGGGGGACTAGTGCTGTGTGAAGCATTTAACTGCAGCAGCTTGACATAAAACACACAAAAGAGCTGAGAGCAAGTGGTACAGCGATTCTTTTTTGTAAAGAACATAACCATGTCTGGAGGGCAGGGGAGCGTTTGCTCACTGAACAGGCAAAAGATAATTTGTGCCGTTTAGCCAGACGTTTCAAAAATGTCCTTCAAATACAGTTCTATTGTCTGAAAAAGTACATTTTTATCAAAAAAATGTGCAATTTCAAACACCCTTCAGGGGAGAAAAAAGAAAAAAAAACATCTTAACAATCGCTCTCAAAAAGCCTTCTATAATAGAAAAAAACCCACTAGGAAATTGATCCTGAGAAGCTAGCAATAATGTCTAACAAAATTTTTGCCTTGTTAAAAGTCCTGAGTAAGAAAGAAATTGGCAAAAGTACTCAGCATAGTTCAAAAACCTCGAGCTGAGCGCATCTGTCATAAAGGTCATTTTCAGTGAAGTGGGAAATGTTATGACCCAGTTCCAGCATCTCAACATCACAAGGTTGGAATGAACACGTGGGTCAGGAAACTGTAATCTTCACCTACAGGGGACAGGATCATGTTGGCTTCCATCATGGAAGATGTGGCGTGACACATGAAGGGCTATGCTATTTGATGCTATTTGTAGTAATCCATAGGGAAGCGGAAAAATGGATCACAGATGCAGTTGGCGAGAGACATTTGATCTGAAATTCAACGCCATTTGCAAAAAGACTCTTCTAGAATGGTGCTTATTATAATAGCTATATATTTATTTTCCATTTCCGAGTTCATACATTTCCATGCAGTCGAACTGACCGGAAGTCATGTTATTAGAAGGGGCCTGAGGGTGTATTGCAAGTAAGCATAATAAAGTGTGGCGGGCATCTAGAATAACAAATGCAGATGTACTGTACAGACCTGGGTTGGGCTGTCAGGTTCAGTGGGATTGTAAGATGCTGTTTTTATTTCTAGCTCACTTCTGAACTTTGGCTGTGATTTTGACTGAATGCACTGAGCATTTTGTTTGAAAATAGATGAATAGGCTTCAAATTCTCTTGCCACAAGTCAGAGTCTTACAATAGCAAGAAAACTTGGTTGAGAACAGCGCAAATGCGGCATTTGGCGCATGCTCGATGGTCCCCTATGCCGCACGCTGAGGATGAAAGATGGCTGGAGAGGGGGCAGGTACAGAAATACCCTGCAGCAACCCCAGGACACCTGCTCTCCTCCTGCACAAAAACAGCAGACTCCTGGTGCCAAACCCGGTTTCCATCCCATTGGTTCACTCATGGGTCAGAGGCCTGCATTGGGAAGCCAGGCCGAGCACAGCGTCCTAGTTTCTGGGGAGAGGGCTGAGTCAGCGTGGCGGAAGGGCTTCCTGACAAGCCGGAGAGCGACGTTTGCTCCGGATCCAGGATGCGAAAATTACGGCTGACAATCAAAAGCTTTGGCCCACCAGGCTGATGCCGCCTCATTTGAACAGCTGTTGTTTGTCGATGGCTTTTATCCACTGTATGCTTCCAGCGGACATGCATGTCCATTTTATTCTGGGAAAGGAGACGCAAGAGATTACCGCACTATGCGAGGCAGCTGTGTTAAAATAGTAGCTAAATATTGGCTGGAAAAAGGTTTTCTCTGTTTGCTCGGTTTAGTTTAAAGCTCCATTATAGGCAATTAACGCTTAACATTTATTATTGCTTTTGGTGGTTTCTCGCTTCATTTCCGACACATCTTGAAAGGCACACATAAGCATATTGTGCATAGATACCCTTGGAAGAGAAGGCAGCGTAGCGGATAACGCAGCTGCCCTACATCCAAACGTCTCAACGCCGTAGCGCTGTCAAGCAGGGCGCTAAAATAAATTATAAATTAAATACATAAATAATACTATTAAAAGTAATAAATAAATTGCTGCGTTAAAAGTTACCTGGTTTTGCAAATGGAAAGTCAGTGTACAAGGGGTGGTCAAAAAATACTAAGAATGATTTCTTTTTTAAATCAGTTTTAAAGAAGAGCATCAGCTGAATAGCTAACTGGGAATTTTCTGCCTTACTTGGATAAGTGGGTTTAATATGGACAGATTAATTGTTCACTTATAGCATTTCGGCGCTTCTTCCATTTGGGGGGTCCATCTGTACAAATCCGTGCACTGCCATTGCCAAAGCCCATTCATTACCAGACCAGCTACAGATCTGTGAGTTTCAGGCCCATTGAGAATTGAATTACTCATCCCCTAGAACCAACCCCCGAGGTATCTGCTTTCCCTAAATATCACCAAAGGGCAACTTCAGATTTGCTTCTTAAACATATTTCTTTTTGTAAGGTGAGGGCCATTATACTCGGCTTTTAAATGTGCCCTGAGTCACAGCACACATTGCGAAAAGAGGTTATAGCAACGCAAGCCATGCAAAGGATGTCGTACAACTCCAGTTTCGCTGCTAAATACACACGTTTTATTCTATAACCCACTGATGAGCCTGCCATTTGGTCGTGGCAAAAAATTTGTAACGTTTATGGATTTACAGTACATTCATAAATGGTGTGATCAGTCCTATCTGCTCCAGATGTATAAGTGCAAACAGCACATACAGTACAAACTTTCTGTCTGACAGTTTAAAAGCTATAATGAATGACTTACATTTCTGAGAGTCTCAGTCTTTCCAAAAGTGTTGCATGTAGCTTTCAACTTTATACCATTTGACGTCTTGTGACCTGTGCTGCCAAGCTAATACTCTGAACGATGTGGCTGCGTTTTATGAATTGTAAGGAGCGCGTTTGAAATTTTTAGCCCCCAAATGAGACAACACGGTGCCATTTTTTTAAAGGTCTAACGTAAGATCATGGCTGCAATTCATGTGTGATATAACAACTTTAAACCGAAGGATGGTGCTTTACATATACAGTAAATGTTACAAAAGTGTTATGATAGATTAGAATGAGTTTGCAACCCAGCAAAAGGCCGCCCCTCAGAATTAAATGTATATTCTCCATCGTGGGAACCGAAATAGCTCCAGTGACTCATCTGGTAATTCATCGCAGATTAAACCAAACCTCTGTTCAGGCTTTGATGGCTCAGCTGGACAAATTTTGCACCGGGAGATCCAAGATGCAGGCAAAGAAACAGGGTATGATACTTAGCGTAGGAAGACGAATTCAAGGTAATCTAGTGGACTTTTTAAATGAGCCAGAGCACCGACCGAACTAAAGCTGGCTGCATCTTCTGAAATTAAATGAACAGAGCAAACAGGCAATAACAATAAGAATCGCGACCACCTGCATCTCTATCACCACCCCAGGACCGGTCATTTAAAACCCATTAAGCATCAGATGTGTCAGATTTAAAAAAAAAAAAAAAAAAATGTGGTATTGGGACTTGAAGGCTGTTTCCTCATTAAGCCGACTCAGCAGCAAACCGAAGGGCTCTTCAAGGTCGAAAAGTCTCATGGAAGGCGAACACAAACTGAAACGCAAATGCGTAATTGGAATTCAGTTCACAGGCAGCAGAGGCTTTGGGAAATAAGGCAGATACGGTTTTGTGCCGTGCCAGACTGCTACAAATTCCCTACACGGCTCAGCTGGCACATCCAGCACTGCAGCAAATTTGAGATTTTCCTTGGCCCTGAGCAAGAGAACAAATAGTCTGTGAATTAGCTTATTTTTGAGTGACCATCTATTAATAATTCATTTAGGTGACTTTGTCCTTTCAGCTGAAACCTTTAACACCTTCCACCTTTCCACTAGGCATACATGTATCTTCATAAGGAAGGTGCAAATATGACATGGTCCAGTTGTACAGTAGTTAACTGTAATTGTGTGTATAAACTTTCCATTCTTTGCCCCTGCTTTCATAGCCATTAAAAGTCACACAATAGTTAGCATGATAGAAGCAGCTATGATGAGACTATGCTGAGCTGCAAAACTAGTCACTCTCTCACAGAGAGATAGTGAGACAGACAGACAGGTAGGTGGGTAGGTATGGATGGATGCATAGATACAGAAAGAAAGACAGAACCAGTCAGTTAGTGAACCAATTAGAAGGCCTTTTGGCCTTGAGGTGGGGATGCAAAACTAGACCTCGAGATGTGTTGGAGGTCCGTTCCTTCATAGCCCTTTACGTGGTTATCGCTTCTTGGCCTTTTGGCAAAGATCAAAGTGTAATAACTGTTCTTATCAGCGGTCAAATTCAAGGCAGAGGCTGCTAAAATATGAAAATGCAGGCAAATTTTTCTCATACCCCATGGGATGGAGGCCCACTGCCATTGCCCTGAAGTAAAACATATGGGGAAATGTCCCCTTATTTGTAGGATGACCTACGGAACAGAGAAGGTCTGGTAGCTCAGAAGTCCACTTCAAAGAGTCCGACAAACATTTACTTCCGACCCAAAGCGATGTAAAACATGAACCCGCATCCGAGGCTATCCAGCGGCTTTCTTTGTAAACAATTTAAATGCCCCTCAGCACCTTCTCACTTGTAGTTAATAGACGGAAGGAAAGGAAATATTAGAGGATAAAATGAATTTTGGGACTCTGGGACCAGCATAGTAGAACAATACAGCAATAAATTAAAAAAAACAGCGTTGATTGGAAAGTTTTGTGATTGAAAATCTATACGGGTTGAGCCAAAGGTCGATTGGGTCTCGTAAGGTTAACTGCCCAGGCTTAGACTGGGGAAATTGCAGACACGGCCACTTAACATAGCCAAAATTGGGTTGTAGCCCTTACAACACGAGTTCGGATTAAAGCCCAATAGTGGTGAAAAAATAACAGCTTTTTCGGAACTTGTGGGGGGGGGGTTCTGACCTTGCGAAGCTTGTTTCACCCAAGTCTTGCTCAACGTGTGGTTCTCTGGTGCACTTTACTATGAGATTTTGTTAATACCGAGCTCTTGTAATTGCTCTAATTCACAAGAATTAATTTTAATAAGTGTATATTTTAAGAATATGCAAATCAAGACCATGAATCTCAATTTCCATGGTAAGGGCGATATCCTGTTTCTTATGGTTTAATGGCCCCTTTATCGCACATTAAGAGCAGGAGTTAATAGGGTAAAATATCTCGCTCACAGAAAGGAACTGGCAAAAGTGCCCGGAAGTGCAAAGTTCTGTCTGGATCAAAAGGTACTTTGTTTAAATCGAAATTTGTCATCAGCAGAATGGAGCTTTTTTCGGCCGCAGAGGTTTCAGAAGGTAATGACTGATGGAGTAGGGGTTGGGTTTCATAAAAGTTATTTACAGATGAGCAACCTCAGGTTGCAGCGCTCGCCACTCCTAAAAAATTCTCATTGAAGAGGATCCGGAGCGGCAGAAACATCTCGCAGCGCATAAGAGGAGCCGGAGAAAGATTTTCGTTCAGCGTTTGCAGGCTTGCATTGAGATTTCACAAAACTTCAAATGGCTGACCAGAGCTGCGTCAGGTGTCATTGTGCTGTGATGAGGTGTGAGGCTGAAAACATTGCCTGTGGATCTTATTTGCAGTAAAGAAATGGGAACAGAGTCAGCAGCAAGAATTGGATTTCATGTGTGCATGTTTAACATCTACAGCCGTACTTACTACACCATCCTTAATTGTTCTGTTAAAGCAGAATGGAACAAAAAAGTTATTGTTTAATGCTTGGATTTTTTTTTTTTTTATCATGGACCCGAGTGCCAGAGCTTAAATTATCTATAAATATGAGTAGATATAGATATGACAAAGCATCACTTGAAGTAAGTGACTTTCTAGCTCGCCGTGATGATTTGACGCTTCAGGGAAATTTTCTTCACATTTAGAAGTCTTGCCAAGAATTCTAGAAGGCATGAAAGAATGCTAGCTGGCAAATTTCTGAAGATAGCAGTTTACTGTGCAGAGTCAGAGGTGGCTTTCATGAGCAAAACGTTATGCCTATGAAGGGACAGCCAAGACAGTCAAGCTCACATAGCGGATGTCCACACATTGCTCTCTACATTTTCATGAAGGGCCTGAATTTATGGTTTGGGGGACCTCCTCAGTCCAGACTCCCACCCTCTTCTATACTTCTAGTCTAAACAATGAGGCCTAGTCATGAAAATATCCTTTCACCGGTCCCTAAACTGCTTAGAAGAGAATCTGCTACAAAGGCTCGGACTGTACTTTGCATGTATGCTCATCTGAGAAAATACTTATGCACTCAGTAATGCATGAAGTATACACAACACAACCTACTTCAAACTATTTCACATAATGGATTATTACAGAGCAGGTTAACAGTTGCCTGACCTTGGCCGTTCCTACCGACAAGAGACATGTAGTGAAATTGTTAAATTATGCACTGCACTACTGAATAGAATACAGTGTTTCACACCATTACGCTACGTGTTTGCAACCTTTGCTGTGCTGTAAGTTCTGTCTACAGCAGCGCAGGGTAGTCCTTTACACCCTGGACTAAAGGGAGGCCCACGGTGATGGCAGGCTACTGAAAAACAGTAACAGAAGTCAAAATATGAACCCAAACCCAACTTACTAGATGTAGCTAAGATGACACTGCTATTCCAACAGTAAGTGTAAAAAAGCAAGCCGACAACAGAGGAGCTAAAGTGTTCTCCATTGCAAATTAAAAGCCAAAGCAACACTTTGCTGCGTAACGCTCCTGACAAATGGACATCCACCTCCCGGCAGAACTGCAACCCATGCGCTGAAACTCGGTACTTAATTCGATCTGCCATCCAATGTCAAAAAGACTGACAGCCACAAAGAAACCCAGGAGTTCCTGATGCCGGGCGCCATTTTACTTAGCACTTTCTTGCATAACAGATGTTTGCTTCCACTGCATTTGCTCATATTAAAAAACTCTTGGTCGGAAATGAGTGTTTTATGGCCTAAATGTCACCGTCCCCTTTTTAAAAGCTTTCTAAAAGCCTCAGCATAATTTTCTTTTCTCTTTTCATTTGCGCAGCAGTCTCAGGCATCTTGCTCTGGAGAAAGAAATGGTGCTGGTGGTCTTCTTGAAAGCAAACAATGAGACAAACCAAGAGCAAGTGCTGACATTAACAAAATATGTTGCTCCTAGGTTTAAGTGTCTTCTCAAGCGCTCAGCCGTCAGCTTTGACATTTCACTTGCTCACAAGAAGAGTCACCGATTCTTACTCGGCACAAAGTCTAACTCGAGGGGATGGCGTGACCGCTCCTCTTGCGGACTCGTCTCTGCTTCCTGACGTCAGCTTGCAGTATTTGCAGAAATAACAAGTGGCACTGAAAACAAGCCAAGAGAAAAGTCTCAGACAGATGCTTAAAATTGTTTAGCATAGCAAAGCGGAGGCAAGTGAGAAAACTGCTTTGGAAGGACAGGTTTTAAGTATCTGTAAGCAGTCGCTTGAGCTTCAATAATATTTTTGAGCATAACTAACAGAGCAATACATCCTGTGCACAGTAACTTCTTGACCCGCTTTGGGTGGTGCTGGAACTTGGAAAAATAGCTCATTTGGTTCCGTCCACGAACGAGGAAAACACCAAAGCCAGTAGCAAAGGATGACTGTGCCATTGAAGGATGACTGTGAAACAGCAGGGTGATGCAAACCTGCAATTGACCTCTTCCTTTTGCTCTGCTGGTGTCCAAATGAGACTGAGCTCTGTGGCTTCTTGGCATCTCTGCAGATGGCCAGCTCTGGTTCTCCAGATACACCGTGGATGAGGAAATGAGAGCCAGTGCAAGTTTACTCAAATTTGCTAATCCCTTTTTTAGAACTTTGTGTTTTGATTAATAATAATAATAATAATAATAATAATAATAATAATAATAATAATAATGACATTGTAGAGACACCACTGAGTGGTCACATTTGGTCACAAGGCCAAAGCCAATTTCGGAGGCTTCTAGGATTCATGCACAAATCCACATTTTTCTTGAGTCACTGTGCTGTCTGCTAATGTGGCAAAGGGTATGCATTGCAGAATCTGTGAGCAATGCACGCCTGATTCCATGAGGCAGGCTGAGGCAGGGACTTGGCAAGGGACACTTTTTATTGTGGGATTTGGTGCTGTTTGGCACTGTTTGCTATTCAACACTGCAAACTATACTCGGCCAAGCAGGATGTTCAGCCCTGAGACAAGTTTCAAACGCAATTCACTAGCTATGTGCCAAAGAACTAAACTTGCACTGTGTTTAACTGCTATTTGACTTTTACCCTTACAGTTGATAACAGAATTCAGGATATCATCTGACAAGTGTTAAACTTCGAAGCGTAATGCGGTGAAAATGACGAAAGGCATCGAACGGTATATTCACGCTACCGAGCACGACTATGATATGCTAATTCGGTTTTAAAGCCTTCCATCGGACGAATACGAAAACGGATTCCGTGACTCCATGTGCACACAGAGAGATAAAAGCAAACAGCAACAAGACGGTTCCCCGCTAATTTGTGAAGGGATTTTATCTTTGTGTTGCCTGACGCCTGACAGTCCTTTGAGAACTCCGATCTTATGTAACCGCGCAGATTCAGCAGGCAAACGTTGACATCATAATCATGCCCTTCAGCTGTGCCATTCGGCACCTACATGCCAACGGACTAAAAATATGGCTTTTTTTCTTCAGATGCAAGGCATATTCTTAGGGTGTCAAGGAAGCTGGAAGGCAATGTAAAACCTTCCCCAACGAAGAGTCAAATTTAAAGGGCTTACACACTGAATACAACCAGCATTTTGAGAGGCTTGCAGCCTGTTTTTTTTTTTTTACATGAGTGACACACATGTCATTTATCGAGCGAATGCCTTTCCGTGACATTTCATGCTGAGAATTTGCATTTGCCTGTAACTTTTTAAAGTCAGGAGAACAAACAGGCTGGTTGTCAGCAAAGTAGCAGTTTTCTCACCCCCCGCCCACCGTTCCCACGTAACTCTGTTCATAATAATATTGTAAGGGAGTTGCTATGTGTTTATTTCAACTGCAGCGCAACCATCGCAACTGGCACCAGTCTGTGGGTGGCAACAAAACGCTGCGACGCGAAAAGCAAAAGATGTCATCTGTGCTCCTGGTGGAGTTCGAGCCTCTTGTCGCTGCGGCCGGGTCCCGTATTAATGACTGTCACCGGAAGTCACTGATTTCCAGCTCGGCATCTGGAAGCTTCCAAACACGTGCAATGCAAATGCATAAATCCGCTGGCTTTGTATGAATTGTGAGCTCTAATACATTCTCATGCACAGCTGCTCCCGTTCATACTTGTGCCTTTTGTCCAGATGGGCTCCTAAATAAACATTTCCATGGCCATGTTTTCTAGGTGCAGATGAAACCCCAAATGTTCTTTGACCTACGAAGAGCGCGCAGGCTGAATGTAAAAACAGTCACGTAACAAAACTCCACTGAGGCGGATTAAAGAATGTTACGGCCCGGCTTGTTGGCTAGGGGACCAGCAGTAAGGACCGTAGCACTTGAAGTAAAGAAAAAGAAAAATGTAGGTGATGGGAGAAAATCCCATTAGCAAAGCATCCCAGTATATGGCACAGCTTTCCAATTTTAACAGTGACAAAGTACAATTTATTTACAGTGAGGAGTGGTGAAACCAAATAAGGGATTTTATACAGAACACACACAGAAAACAAACAAATGAAGCAAGTACCCAACAGTTTGACATGAAATAGGCGGTTCCCACTCACAGAACAAAATAAAACAAAGCGGACATCCCGACCTGGGCCACCAAAAGAGAAAACAGAGAACAGGCTAAGGCCCTGTTGACCTCCACTATAGAACTCTCCAACCAATACAGGGGTGGGAGACTGTCACTTCACCTGGTGCTTCTAACGTATGTGTACAAGGATCGCGGAGTGTTGGCATGAGGCGCATCGAGGGGGTTGGACGCTTGCCGGTGCCAACACTTTGCAATAAGGGCAAACAGCAAAATCCCCACTATTTTCAACATCATAGAATGCACAACAAAAGCACAACCAAGACAAACCTGCTGCCGCTGCCTCCATGGCGGTCCGTGCAGATAAGCATCCGCCGGCGGTCCTATCGCGTACTGAGGTCTGACGGACCTGTCAAATGCCGAACCCCTATGGAGAGACTGCAAGAACAAGAGCAAGGATAACCGTAACCGTAAGAGCAACCCATAACCGTAACAAGAATGACATAGTGTTCTCACACAAGACTTAAGATTCATTTTTTAATATACGTGGCTTCACAGCCCTCAAATGTCGACTGTGATGGAGAACTGCCCGATTACTCATTGCATTTGCCACCTTTATAGCCATAGGCTCACGTGCACTACAGAAAGTTACGGGTCAGGCTGCAGAATGTGATGATCTGTTCCCGCGTCTGCAAAAATACTCAGTTTTGCTATAAGCGTTAAAAGTAATACGTATGTTTTTAGCAAAATTTGAACTGTACTATCTGCAGCATGAGGATCCAGTGTGTAAAGGTCATGAGAGAGGTTGTCGTCCTTGTTTTTTTTCTCAGCTTTCATCATTGCAGCTGTTCATATTCAGCACAAACATGCCAAAGACAAGTTTTGACTGTACCTATAATAAAAAAAGAGAGAATAAAATATGTGAAGCGACTGAAGTTTCATCATACATCATATATCTGCGGTAAATGATGGAACTGATATTTTTGTGGTCCTAATATCTGGAATTTTAAAAAGCACTGCACCAAACCGAAGGGTAAGGATGGAAAAATAAATAAATAAAACAAAGTTAACAATAAATGAATTTGCTTTGTCAGTAACAACAGCTCACTGAATAGCAGAACAATTGCTTCTGTCATAGTTTGATTCTGCCATCTTGCCATTCTTTTCTTTCTGCTGTACCAGGCCAACATCCACAACCTACACTTCTATAGTCAGAAGCACTCACAGGAGGAGACTCTTTTTCAAAACTAATTTATTATAACATAATAAATCAAATCCCCAAACTAAAAATGATCAAGGTCTGGACTGTAGTTGTTCGTAGTGTAGGTTTGGACTTGTTTATATTCTTTTATCGCTCAAATTTAGAAGCTCATTTTAGTTTTTCACCACCTGGCACTAATGTGACATGTAGTCATTCTACCTACCACCAAGAGTGATGGGCAATATATCAACATGATTCCATTACCCTTTTTCAGCTCAGTGACCTCCCAGTGACATTTTCCATCTTCCAAACAATGACTGTGGCATGAAAACAGGTCCACAACCAAGGGCAGAAGCAGCAGCAGCAGCTATAGCTGTTCTTCTCTGGCTAAAACTCCACTGGTTGCTATGTTCTCTTAGCACTTGTGATTTTGATCATAGCTGTCTGGCAAGCAGGCTAAAACAGACAGTGCTGTTTGTTATTGCAGGTCACATCGAAAGAAAAACCCAGGTGCAACAGTATTTGACCCAAATGGTATACTGGGAAATGGTACGCTAATTCCAAATGCAAAGACTTACTTCAGTTTCTCATAGTATAAACAGTAAGATCAGGACATGTACTATATGGCCAAAGGTATGTGGACACCTAAGCATTACACTCATATGTGCTTGTTGAACCTCCTGATCTAAACCCGTGGACATTAATATAGAGCCCCCCCCCCCCCGCTGCAATAACAGTCCCCACTCTTCTGGGAAGGCTTTCCACCAGATTTTTGGAATTTGTGGCCATTCGCTCACAAGAGCATCAATGAGGTTGAGTGAGAAGGCCTGCAGTTCCAGTTCAGCCCAAAGGTGTTCAGTGCGGTTGAGGTCAGGGCTCTGTGCAGCCACTCAAGTTTTTCCACACAAGCCTGGACAAACCATGCGTTTATGGAGCTCCCTTTATGCATAGGGCCACAGATATGCTGGAGTAGAAAAGGAGCTTCTTCCCCAAACTGTTGCCACAAAGCTGGAAGCACAAATTTGTCTAGAAAGTGTTTGTACGTTGCATGGGTGCTGCTGAAACAGCTCAGCTCAGTCAGTAGAAGAGTTTCCACATACAGTGAAATTTTTAACGTAATAGCCATACATTTGTTTGTCACATTTCCTTTAATATCTACTCTTTCAAAAATATACACAAACAGAATTATGTCAGGAAGAGGCCTCCTAACACAGAACATTTTATTAAACCATAATTTTTGAACCACTGGATCTTTGTTATACTTTTTACAAATGTCTGTTACAAATATTAGAATATGCAAACATGTATTTTATAAGCTAGGTCTTGATGTACAACTACTACTGGAAGTCTATAGGAAACACGATTTGTTATTTTTGTAACTTCACGTTTACCACTAACTAACCATCAAACAGCTTCATAACAAAGTTATCCCTTCATTTATTCACAGGTTAGGTTTCAGAAACACACATACGCACATGTCACGATAATTTTTGCGGATGTTTACAGAGAATTTAACACCGACTTTAAAATAAAAACACCAGTAAAGTTATTAGTGTAGGAGTTAGTCAAGTTACTGAGAACTGTAGCTCAGAAGTGTTTCTGAGCAGTTTTTCTTAATCCCTCACCTTCTTTTAAATAAAGACTCAACTGCTTGCTGTTCTAGCTGTTAAAAATTGGAAGTCAATTTAATGTCCATTCAATGGACAATTCAAGCAGCCACAGTATGCAGAGCAGAAGGAAACCCGAACATTAACTGAAGATGAACTGTCCAAGCAGAGAACAAATCTTTGTCTTCATCTGGGAATGCAGTCAAGTGGTGCACTTATATGAATACTTTTTTATCCACCGATTCAAAATGACTGTTTTCCTAATTTAATTACAGAAAAATAGTATTTGTTCCTATGGTAGAAAGAGTGAACAGCATGTTGTGCTGTGGCCCTCAATAGCCACGACTTTGCAACCAGAGACCAACCCTAGCAAGCGACTGCAAATACCTGCATTAGATTATTTTGTTATACTCTACCTAAATAATATAGCTAGCAGTGAATTTATATTATGTAAGATTTATTTCTTTTTTATTTGTTTTTCCATCTGACATCTTTGCCAAAGGTGACTTACAATGTCAGGACTGGACAGTACATTGGTGCATTGGTGCATGGGAGGAGATGGTAACAGTGAGCTGTGACTACAATAGGAGTGCCTGGATATATCAGGGGATGTCAAAGCCGTTGCCAGACATTGTGAGCCTCATAATTTGGGATGACATAGCAGAAGGAGTAGCCCGAGCAGCAGTTCATCAAAGGACGTGCCAAAAGCGAAGGACACGTTCAAACACTCTTTGCAGGACCAGCCCATACCAGCCCACAGACAAGGTGCAACGGCATCTGCATGGCTGTGATCCAAGGATCATTCAGGTTTGAGCCACTTCCTGTTGGGCAAACGTTCAGCTGAAACTATGAAGGAGCGTACCTGACATATTTTTATTTGTTTATTTCGGCTTAAATTTTGAGCAAAATAATGACTGCTCAACCAGTCACTTAAATATTGCAAGTGTCAAGGTGGGGTCTCCTGCTGGGCTCTTTTGCCAACTCGTCTTGCTTTAGTAAATATCCAGACAGGTAACAAATTACATTTTAAGTCATGAAAGTTACATTAGGTTAAAAAGACAGATACGTAAATGAATAACGCACAAAATGCTCGATTAGAAAAATGCCGATAGGCCTATTAATGTAAAGTCATGGAAAATGGGCATAAAATTACATTCACATAACTAAAGTGCTGTGCGAGTGGTCCATATGAGAACAAAGCTGAACAAATGCAGTATTCGGTGGCTGTGTCTGTTTGGAAAGACCACTTTGGTGAAAGAACACTGAAAAACACAGAAGTCACAGCCAGTCGGCAACTTGCCGGCTGTGTTGTCATTTAACTGCCTTTAAACCGTAAATTTGATTTTGTGGTCCATCTTTCTGCATCAAAGTCCACTGACAGCCTCAATGTCAGTTTCACGACTGCAGGATGCATCATTCAGATTTTGAATTTTTCCAAAGGTAAGCGGTTTTTAAAATTTCCTTGGAGGGAAAAAAAAAAATAATAAAAAAAACCCCTGCCAATTTTATTGGGAAAACTTTCCATGGGGCTGTGAAAGGCTGAGAAATCAATATTACCCATTTGTCAGCTATACATCACAGACCCATCCACACACATTCCAGATGATTTTTTTTTTGCAGTTAGAGCGCATCAGCTATCACACAGTTATACTCGCCCTTGATGTAATGAAGTTTTCAGCTTTTGTCATAATTTGGAATGAGTAATAAAAATGAATGGATGAGGGAACGAACAAAAAGCTTTTTGTCAGGGTCTTGCGGAGGATTAAAATAAGGGTGGAACAAGAACTTTAGGAGAGCAGGCAGGAGCTTTCGAATATCACCTCAGAGAAGCAGAAAAAAATGCATTTCATGAGCATTCCTTTTGGTGGAATGGAATGATTTTTTTAGTTTGATCTGAAATGAAGAATTTTCTCAGTCCTCTCAGTTTAAAATAGAGAAACCTGTGATGTACAGTATGTACTGTATTATACTGTACTTTGCATAAAATTAAATGAGCTGTAATATTGTTGTTTGTGAACCCCTCGGCATTATTTGGATTTTTACAAGGCTATCACTGAGTGATCTTGATTGTTTAATCCATTTTAACCAGTCAATAAACTGTGAAACATTTTAATCTATCCACAAGCCATTATTTGTTCTTATTTTTTATTATTTATGCTATGACCTAAGGTCTACATTTGTTTTTTTTTTTTTGTTTGTCTTAACACAACACGTCTCTGAAAATATACATTCATTTACAGCATACATCTTCTCATGAACAGGATATGATTACATTTTCATAAATATTCCTTTTCAGTAGATACATAATTGCTAATATATATTTTTACACACACACACACACACACACACACACACACACACACACACATCAATCATTCATTTTCCTAGAAATATCTAATAAATATTCACTCGCACATTTTACATTGTTTTAGATTTATGGAAAGCAAAAAAGATTATTATTATGCATGCACTGAAACATTTTTAAAACATGCAGAACAATAAGAAGTCAGTGTTTTACAAAAGTTTATTACTTTGTGGAATTAGTCACACCAAAGTTTCAAAGTGTTTTGAAACTTTGGTGTGACTAATTCCACAAAGTAATAAACTTTTGTAAAACACAATTTTGCAGGGAGATGGAGAACATATGGTAACAAGCAGAATTAAAAATACTAAACCGCACATGCAAGTGTACCGCTGAGAGTAGCGGCTCCAGTCATTGCTATGTATTCTCAGCTGGACACAGAATGGACAGGTTAAAGGATTAAAGGAAGACCAGCTGTTGTCCTTTAGGAGAAACATTTTGTGCTGCTACAGTAAAAGTTGTAGAAATAATCCAGAAGGAAGGAGCTGTATTTCCCTGCTGACAGGAATGGTGTTAAAGTGAAAATGGATGATTCACAGAGGTGAAGAAACAAGGGCCACTATGCTAAATTGTGTGGGAACGCAAGGGGTTGACAGGCATGGGCTTATTCATGCCTGCATGGAGCAGGAGTGTGTCTGCTGCATTCTGCAGCCAAACACAAAAATGCATCCCTGGAATCAATGGCCACCCAACATAAAAATGGCCCAGCTGTAGTAAACTTCAATCCCTCCTGGCTTGTCTGTCAAGGATGAGTAAAGCAGGAGCAGGTACTCTAATCTGCCATCCTCTCTTTACCTTTAAGCTTCAGTCTGCATGGTAGAGTTAAAATGCACATGCTGAGGCCTTAGGGATGGGATTTAGGAGCTGGGAGTGAGAGTGGTTGAAATGCAACTTTATTTAAGATATTTTGTCATATAAGCACTATAAAGGTTTCTGCTCTAATGTCTAAGTGCCAAGAAGCTAAATAAGTCATGTAATTGTCAAGCAACATCCATTAAATATTTGACCTGTACAGCAAACAGTTAGTTATGATCATGTCTTTCATTTAAAAAAAAAAAAAACTGAAAATTGGGCACATCACACTATATCCTATATACTATAATGCTTCTTACTTTGAAAGGTTACACCTTTGAAATAACAAAGAGTCCTATGTATGTATGGTGGAATGCACATCACAAATGTGCTGGGCATGCTTAAAAAACAGTTTATAAGACTGAGTTTATAATTCAGGTAGACACAATCAGATTATGTCATGTACTCATGCTGTACAAACAGTCCTCGACTTACGATGGGCTTACCTTCCCGATAACCCCCTCATAAGTCAAAAATGTCTTCTGAGGGGGTTATTGGGAAGATAAGTTTCCACTGGCCTCAACCATGAATTGGCCATAGTGAAGTCTCCTGCAACCACTGTTCTTGTATGTTGTTTATTTTGAATTGTGGCAATTGTGCTCCGTTTTTGTTTACTGCCAATCGCTAATGTGTAGCGTTAGCCCCCGGCTAACAACAATGCTCTTTGATGGAAACAACCCTTGGTAAAGAGTTTAACGGAACTTAAACTTAGTTACTGTGGTGTCTCACGACAGCTGCCACCAACCCATGCCGTAACACCTACCGAACATCATAGCCTAGCTTAACATACCTTAAAATTCATGACGGACTTGTTGCTTTCAGAAAACACAAACACAGATGTGCATTTTGTAGACATGATGAATGCACAAAACACGATATAGATACAGGGGGGCAATCCAAAAAAACTCACAGAATACTGTAGAGTATCGATTGTATACACTAATGACTTGGAGATGTGCATCGCTGCTGCTGCCCAGCATTGTGAGAGAGTATATCACATGACAGGGAAAAGAAAAAAAAATCAAAATTCAAAGTACAGTTTCTATTGAATGCGCATCACTACCGCACCATCGTAAAGTCAAAAAATCCTAAGTCGGACCATTGCAATTCGGGGACCATCTGTATATCCTGATCTCATTAACAGATTTTTTGTAAAACTCACCTTAATTTCCATATCATAAAAATAATGCTTGGCATCCTGGAGGTTTATTTAATGTTTGAAATTTGTACAATTTCTACTGCTTCACTTTCGCCTTTAATGTTCATTACAGTAAATGTGTGACGACCTTGGTCACAATAGAAAATGTGCGGGACAGAGCGATGTTTATTAAAACATTGGCCATTAAACACCTATTATGCTGCAGCACTTAAAGGTCAAACATTAAGAAAATCTTGCTTCTTGAATAAAGTACAGCGAGAGGTGTGGAGTTTGACTTTGCAACTCATCATGGTAGTCTCTTAGTCTCTTGTTTTCCACCGTACAGTGGGATTCTTCAGATCTGTAATATTAATAACAGTGCCTAACCCTAACCCTAATAGATTATTATTACTTGAATAACCATAAAATAATTTTAAATGTGATGAGTGGGATGTAAGTGGAAAACCCATCAAAGTTAGAGTATATAAGTACATTATGTAGACATAATTTCACTTTTCTGATTACTTAACAAAACATATAGAGTTGCTTAATTTTCCAAGGTTGCTGGCAGCCACTTCACATCATGGCCCAACACACTTTACCAATAACCAATAACCTTTTAACCCTTATGGCTTACATTTTGAGCATTTACTGCTCGACATGAGTAAACCTCTATCACATCCAGATCAGTTCACTTTATTTATGTGTAGCACAAATTCCAGCATTTGACCTGAGAGCACTTAGCATGGGACGTTGCGAGCAATGCAATGACAAGGAGTAGCAGCGTTGCCAAAAGGTAAGCCCTTGAGGAGAAAGAGGCAGCAGAGGCAGAAAGAAGGGAAGTGCTGTAATAGAAAGAAAAACCCAGCAGAGGTCAGAAGCCAAAGAAAAAAGGGAAATGGAAATGCTCTGCAAGCAGTCATGTAGTCCTCGGACTCACAACCTTCACCGCGGTAGGCAGTGTGTGCTCTTGCTTTGGCAGAGCACGGCAAGTTCATGCAGCTGCTGTACTTATTGACAGGCACATTATTAAGCCGAAAGCTGGGCCAGTGCCACCCCAGCTTCACGTAGGATATCCTGAAACATCTCTTACCCCAGCTGTTAATAGTGAAGCAAACATGGTGACACTGCCCACAGCACTCTTACACACTTTCATACAAATGGTAAAAATTAGCTGGATGAAAGCAGTGGATTTAAACCACTTCACACTGGCCAAAAAAAAGTTTTGTACAATGTTTTGCAAAGCAACAAACCTTTCCTTGCTTAATATTTCAGCTTTCTGAATACCTGGTCAGTAATTTCCAGAAATGCATTCTGTTCTCTCTATTTTTTGCCACCCTCTTTCAGGACAAATGAGCAGCTGTGCTCATTTTCGTTGAATTACCAACTTGCTGAGAAATGGCAACACGAAAGTCATCCGCGGTGCTATTTAAATCTAGTGAAATTTTGCAGGGTTATACCCTCAATCTAAAAGTGTTTTCAGCCTTTTTACATTTTTTTCTCCTTTTCCTGCCCTGTCACTTTCAGCCTGAGGGATTCGGGGAGTTCTGAGGAACAGATCACATTTCGATTACTCTTATTTCAAGGGAAGGCAGAGGGTAAGAGGTAATGCTGAGAAGCGTACAAAATGACAGAATTCCCAAGACTTACAGAAAAGTTATATTGCTTACATTCTATTTTTGCCTTTAACAAAGTAAAATTTGCTTTGAAACATCAGCTGAAACTTTTCAGTAAGAACGGGATTGTGAAAGGAACTTCTCAATGCGTTATTGTTATGTTTACAGTTGTCCTATAGCCTGTGGATGCTTCAAGGACAGCAATACACACTCATATACTTCATCCCTGTTGGCATGAACATTGAAAATTGCCACACACTTGGCTCTTGTTACCAAAAATGAGGCTCATATTTGATCATAGCATGGTAAAGGGTATTAAGTCATTTCACTTATATATGGAAAGGTGGAGGTGATGAAAGTCAGTTTTAAATGTGTCTCCATGCACAAACCAAGCTCCATGAAGACATAATTTACCAAAGCTGAGTGGCCTGCACAGAGCCCTGACCTCAACCCCACTAAACACCTTTAGGATGAACTGGAATGCTGACCACAGGCCAAGCCTTCTTGCCTGACCTCACTGATGTGGCCAAATGGGCACAAATTCCCAAAATCTGGTGCAAAGCCTTCCCAGAGGAATGGAGGCTGTTATAGTAGCAAAGGTGGGGATTAGCTCCATATTAAATGCCCATTGGTTTGGAATGGGAGTTTCAGCCAGCTTAGGTCTCCACAATCTTTTGGCCATACAGTATGCGTTTTCCTAGCAACATTCCTCACAGAAGGGTAGATTGTACTATGTTTTTATTTAATATGTAAATACTCAGCTGGTCTTACAGAAATGGCTGCAAAGACATCTGGTGACATCTGGACACTTGGCAAGGTACCTATGTGAGGTATTGGTTTCTCTGGTCATTCCAGCTTTGAACATTTATAGTAAGTTAAGGTACTAAAGTCTGCTAAGTCAAGAATCAAAAATCATTTATTGTCATACACATTTATGCAGCAGGTGTACACGGGAGCACGACATGCAGTTAGACTGCAAAAGTGATTCTTTTACTGCTTGCTTCTTTACTGTATTTTGTTATTCATTTGCACAGCAAAAACAAAAAGGCAGATTCAGACTATTATTCCTTGCTGTCAGATAACACGGAGACCTGAATTTCTTCCTCTGCTGGGTTTTCTGTTCCCTTCACAGACCAAACAGCGGGAGCCGTCACACAGCCCCTTCTCTGACAAACTCTCCAAAGTCGAGTGTTGCTAAGATGGCTGAGAGCTGTGTCTAGAAAAGTTCATGTGGTGGCAGCGGTCCTGTGGATGGCATAAACATGGGATGGAGATTAGGTGGGGGTCGGGGCACAGGATAGCAGGAAAAGTATTGTTCCTCACCTTCTGCATTCTGAGTTCACCCACGATGTGCCATTGAGGGAAACATCAGGGAAATGGACATGGATGGAATGACTGGAAATGCTGCTAACAGAATAATAAATAGCATTTTACCCCAATCTCCTGTCCTGTTTCTTCAACATTCGTGCTGGTTTTTTCACACTGTTAGCCACAAAAATCAAGGGAAGGTAAGAGCTTTCAGGTGGGAAATAATGGATAAAGCAAGCATATTGTATGATTGTGATCTTACGTGAGTCTTTTCATTTGTAGGGAAAAGTTAGAATGGTTGTGGGGGGCAACAGTTTTACATTGCAAACCAGTGCTGCACTCTAAAGTACCCCCAGTTAGCAAGTGTGTCAGTGGGAACTCCCTCCTCTTTTGATCCCAGCTCATGTTTATTTATTTGTCCTCCTCCGCAAAGCCTGATGACAGCCAAGGCGAAATCCATCACGGATCGCATGAGTTCAGCTGCTTGTGAAGTTTCTCTTTCAAATTAGCAACAACATTTTCATAACACATTATAGGTACGAAATTTAGAAGCAGGATGTGCGGCTCGGATCAATAGCGCATCAGAAGCCATGCGGAGCTGAAGACCCTGACACCCACCCGCCCTCTCCGAGTCATCTCTCCTGAGGACTGACGCATGCAGATCTGTGGAAATTCGCCATCACTGCAAAAGCCCTTGGAGTGCAGAGGGCTGGGAAGCTCCTGAGTGCAGATCAGGGGTGGAGAAAAAGTAGGAGGAGAGAGGAGCTAATGAACAAGTGTGGGTGTGAGGTCAGATGAGCATGGACTACAGCTTGGGAAGCTGGAAGGGAGACTTAGCTGGATGACAGACCAGCCCACATCTCACATGCTCAACATGGCCAACAGTCATTCTTCTCATTAACTTCCACCCGATTAAAACGCTGCTGTCAGTCCTGCAGAGTTGGTTTTTCAAGCCTGTTGGCTCACTTTGCGTTCAGAAACTTATACACCATCACTGTATTTATAGAATTTCTGGCTGGAAATTATGCTTGTAATGGACTTTGGCATACTTGTTGATACTCTGAAGTTAAGTCTATTGTTTGACTCTACAGAGAACATGCCTGAGTCTTTTAATCTTGGACCATATTGCCAGAAATGTTTGGAAAATTATGGTCATGATCTCCTTAAATGTGGTTTCATGGGGATTTTTTTTTATTAACAGAATTATCAGCCTGATAAACTTAATTCTCCAAAGCACACTATTGTTAATTTAAAAAAAAAAAGATGTTCTGTAGCTGAGATTTTTGTGAAAAGAGGACATTAGCTGTTCAATTTATGTGAATTTTTATTTTTACTAGAACAGCTCAGGATACTGAGTGTGATGGCAGTAAACAACAGCTTTACAGCAAATTGCTTTTGCTATTAATCTTTTTCAATATTCTGTATTCATTCTCTTCATGCTTTTTTTTTACATGCGGCAAGAATGCAAATATGGATGAAATATCATTTGAAATTTGGATAAAAACAAAAATAATATCTATTTTGTCATGTAAACCACATTTCTAAAGGTGCTTCTATTTCCCCTAGGCAAAAAAAAGTGGCAAATTGTCATTTAAATTTCAGATGGCTACACTTTTGGACACTCGCAGTAGAAACATTTTCTGGTGCATGAAATTTATGCAGCACAACCCACAATTCACAAATGGTCAAGAAAGGCAGTTTTAGATAACATTTAAAATGTAAAATGACTGTTACATGCTTTTGCCAGCTTTACAACTTTTAAAAATGAAAAAAAAAAAAAAAAAATAGAGGCAAGAGTTGCCAGTTTGTGTTGCCTAAATCTGAAACGTTTCTTACTTGCCTGATAATGTTCTTATCCAAATTCAAGCATAATTTCAGGTAAAGTTATTCATTTTTTTTGGAAAACACATTGAGAGAAAAGTGAATGCTATATTGTACTAGGAGGTACTTACTGGATCATTGGATTTAAATTAGTAAGAATTTTTGGAAGCATGTACACACCTACTCCTCGCTATCTGGAATCTCTATCTTCTCTATCTGAACATCCAGTTTTACTGTTCATGAAAATGTGTACCTAAATTTTATCACTGAAACTGAAAATCTGCTCCTCCGAATCTGCATGCAGTGCGTGATATTGAAAACAATTCAGTAAAAGTTGTATGTGAGCCCAGACAGGAGGATGTTCAATGTTAGCAATGTCAATGTTTTGCTTAAAAGAGTGAGGCATTATAGGGAGAGTGCAGCATTATGGGAAGTGAATGCAATCCCAGAAAGTGTCCATTGGCTATTTTGGGTGTGTTGCTCAATTGAACAAATGGAAGGCAGTAGAGTAATTTGTAGTAAAAGTAATGGAGTTTATGACCTTTATGCATTTGATAGAAAGTACACACTTCTAAAAATTATCACAGTAAACTGTGCAGTAGATCAAAGTGTGTAGTGGGCCTCTGCTTTGGTTCATTACTCACTGTGAGAGCAACTGACTCTAAAGTGGGAATTACCCCCAGTAACTTCAGATCTGGAGTTTTCAGCAAAAAAAAGCTTGACTTTAGACTTCCAGCGGTCAGAAGCAGGCCGAGAAAGGTAACATGAGCGCACTGCAGTCGTATCTCTGCTGTTCTCCCAGTAGAATTGGATCTCATGCTTGTCTTATTCAGACATGTTTTTCATTATTGCTATCATCTCCCCCACATTATTAAGTGAAAAGGTCTTCTAAGGAAGTGGAAAAGCTTGTGAAGACATCCTTGGTGAGTGCACCAATGAGAGTTATGTACAAGTCCCTTTGTATACAGTATGTGTTCAACAGTGTTTTAGAGGTCTTTCAAGGAATTGGTTTGGGGACTTGGGACATGGTAAATTCTCCACAACGTACACAAATGTAATAGAAGAATTTTATTAATTTGTTTATTTACAATGGGAGCAACATTAAAGTCGTAATTGGATTTTAAAACCCTGTACTGACATTTATTACACCTTGAATTACTTTCATTAATATCAAGTCATTAATCTGTACTGAAATAAGTTCATCGGCTGCAATTTGGAACATGGCATTTTGGTTAAGGGGAGTTCATCTTTGACTTTGCTTTTTTAAAATTCTTAGCATTTACAGATCGTATTCACCCCCAAGACTGTGTACAGGTCCAGGCCCTCTTCAAAATGAAAAGGATTCAATCCAACACCATAATTATGCTTTTACTGCTGGGATCACTTGACTATATACAAACATGGGATCAATGGAAATTTTATAAAAATGTCGTGAATTTTTAAGTGTGAGCTAGACCTCCTTGTGCATATGATATTTTCAACAATGATACCTACTCTACGTTCCCCTTGTAGTTCAGCAGCTGAGGGTGAAACAATTTGTGTGGGGAAATTCTTAGTATCAGCACTTACTGACAGGGGGTGGTATTCTTGGTGAGTCAGAATCACTGTGGAGGGGATTTGTAAGTACTTCTTTTCTGAGGGAAACGAAATCATAGGGCAGTGACACAAGTGCATCTAATGTCCTGATTTGGGTACCAAGTGTATCTCTGAACAGTTCTGAAGAGGAAGAATTCTCTCCCATGCAGGAATTTTTTTGTAACTCATGCAAAGGCCCAACATGTTTTGAAACATTTCTGCATCCATGTTCTACACTGACTGCTAGACAGTAGGTCACTGTAGTTGGGCAAATGCCAGCAAGTCTTCCCTTGGCAACCATTCATGCGATCTTAAGGGTACAGGAGGGTATGGAAGGGGTCTACCTACACTCTTACATTCTTCTGCATATCTTTACAACATGGGTGCAGCTCAGAGCTCCAGACCTGTGAGAAACCAACATTACCAGCTGTGTCCTGATGCCGCTCTAGGTCTTTCTAGTAATCCATCCTTAATGTTGCAATAGATGGTGTCCAAACCGACTCCTTTATAGACATCTTATTTGTAGACTTTGATCACTGGGAAATAATTCACTGAGAGTGCCTTTTATGTGCTATGTTATGCTTTTGTAGGTGCTTTTTAAGTCATCCACTGAAGAGCACCCTCTTTACATCTGAGCAGCATACAGTCAGGCCCTAGAGACACCATGGGCCTCAGAATGAAGAAACACGGTTCTATTTAATTCTGCCTTCATTAGCACAAAAATCTGCAGCATTGATCTCAAACGCACGACAGATGTGGTCTGTTAGGCCTGTTACCTCACTTCACCAAAGGGCAATGCAATTGAAATTATGTACAACACCGACAAAAAAATGATTCGTTTTTTCCTGCCATACCACTTGACTTCATTTTAAACCTATAAATATTAATCTTCGCTTTGTCATAATCTAAAATTTGACCTCACCGGAATATGGTGTTATAATAATGAGATTGCTCTTTACTGCTAATGTTATGACTCAGTTCTCTTAAATTCTGTATTAATTTTGGTTGTTCATTACCTTTTTCATTTTGTAGTTAACCCACATCGATTTCTGTTCACTGCGTTAGCTTCTCACATCGTTCCTTCCGTTTCTGTTCCTGCAATAAATGGCTTTACATGCGGAAAACCGCTTTCATTGTTTCTCAACAGGGATGTCATTGTCTATGCCGCTGATCTAATTCATTTGATGTATGTAAAATCTCAGGTACTAGTCACTAGGCTGTAGCTATGATTTACAAAGGAAAAAGCTAGAATGGCTTCCCCACAATGTATGGAAAATCTGTACTGATTCCACGTGACATCAGGCGCACACCAAACTCATAACAAAAAAGTGGATCTAACCAACAGGGTGGTTAAAACACCTTAAGTCTGTCTTGTTGACAGTAGGTGGCAGTGCTGGTCTCTCATACCTGTGATGTGGGGACATCTGATCAAAGTGCAGTCCTAACTGGCCCTGTTTTCAAGAAAGACAGGAGACGAAAAGAGCAAAGGAAAAACACCTTTGAAAGCTACATACTGTAAGTAGAACTTCTTCTACATTATCTGCGTTTTTCCTTTTTTATATTGATTTACATGTAAACATACGCTAAGTACAGAAAGGAGAACTCATTCAAATTCATAGAAAAATTACTGCTGGAGAAAAAAGCATGCATCACAGAGAACAAGGAAAGTTGAAGAATAAAGTCAAAACCTGAATTTTTATGCACGGTTACTTGCCAATAAACGGACTGAACTACTCCAATTCTCCAGAAACAGAGGCGAAATAAGTAAAAAAAAAAAAAAAACATGTTGGTGTGTAATTAACACTCCAGTGCGATTCTGCACAGCTTATGAGTGTGGGAGCAGCTATTGCATGACCTGGTTTCAGAAAGGGAATTTTTGACAGTAATTCACTGAAACACTTCACGCAGAGAATCTATCGGGGATGTGATGTGAGCTGAAAAAGAATAAATAAACAAACAGGACTCTCTCACAGCTGTGTCTGTTTTTCATCCATCTCTCACACGTGCTGGGAAGAGTGATACTGTATGTACGAATAGCATTGTGCAAGCCGTGAAAATCGGAATTTTATGGCAGTCCAGATTCCACAAATTCGTGTTATTTGAATTAAGCAAAATACAGACAGCAAATAAGTGAAAGATTCCGTGTGTGTGTGTGTGTGTGTGTGTGTGTGTGTGTGTGTGCACGTGCAACCTATAAAGCTAGCAAAAGACAAAACACGACACCTCGCTATTATAATTTTCTTCATCCTTTCTTCCTTTTTTAATGTTTGCTTTTTTCTAGAATTTTGTGCAGTGTCTCCGTTCAAATCTAAAAGCATAAGCCACAAAAATTTGGGCCAAAAGAAAATAGAAAAAATAGTGAAAAAAATAAAAAAATAATGAAATGAGGCTAATAAAGCACATGTAATAGAAGTGAAGCTAGAAGTGATTACAAGATTTGAAAAAGATGAGCCACCCACCACAACTCCCAGAGTACAGTAACAGTCCATTACAGTAAATTGTCTTGTTGGTTTATTTTAAATTGTTGCCCTCTCTTAGTTTTTAATTAAATTTCTTACTGAATGAAAAACTCTTGAATGTGAAGTCCCTGGTCCTTTTCCATCTCTTACTCACATCTCTGGACAGGTCTTAGTCCCTCCTGTGAAGACAAAGGTTGGTGTCCTGAGTGTATGCTGCACAGTATGGTGCTGTGATAAGCAATGCTCTGTGTCCTACAAAGTGTTTTATAACATTTTTGTCATATTTGTGAAAGTTGGTTTAAGGTTTTTGGTTAGGCTGATCCTGGTACACAGTATGTGGTTTTGATTTGCACAGCATTTTTAAGAATGAATTAAATGCACAAAACAGAGTTTACCAGCATGTACTGTATATTGAGGTGCCAACAAAAGATGAAAATATTTTTTTAGTAATGGTACCCTCCTGTTTTGTTGTATTTCCCTACATACACTGTCTGGCGAAAATAAAGGGAAACAATGTAATATTTCTTTGGATCGCCTTTAGTTTTGATTACGGCACGCATTCCCCGTGGCATTGTTTCGATAAGCTTATGCAATGTCACAAGACTTATTTCCGTCCAGAGTTGCATTCATTTTTCACCAAGATCTTGTATTGATGAGAGAGTCGGAGTGCTGTGTAAAATCTTCTCCAGCACATCCCAAAGATTCTCAATGGGGTTAAGGTCTGGACTCTGTGGTGACCAATCCATGTGTGAAAATGATGTCTCATACTCCCTGAACCACTCTTTCACAATTTGAGCCTCTTGAATCCTGGCATTGCCATCTTGGAATATGAAGAAAAAAATCCATTGATGGAAAAACCTGGTCATTCAGTATGTTCAGGTAGTCAGCTGACCTCATTGTTTGGGCACATAACGTTGCTGAACCTAGACCTGACCAACTGAAGCAACCCCAGGTCATAACACTAAGTTAAATCCAGGTGGTGACTTTTTTTTTTGGCCAGGCAGTGTATTTAGAGAGCACTCGTGATATGTAAGCATTTCACAATTTGCTATTGTCATCAACCTTAATGATTCTAAATGTTGCTCAAATTTTCGAATACCTGTACCATCATCAAAAAAATGCCAGGGTCATAAATTTTTTCACTTGATCCCATAATGTCTAAGCATGGCATTACTTACACCTTTGCGAACACCTTTCTCTGTACCACTGCAAGTCTAGCATGATTTAAGAAAGTTTAGCTCATTTGCTCGAGCAGCTGTTGGATTCGGACACAAGAGTCTAAGATTTTGTGTGCAGCAAATGTGCAAGCATTCTTACTGTACATCTCTATCTACCTTTTCTTTTCTAGATGTTAAATGAAATTTCCAGATTTTTATGATGTACAGGAGCTTCGTCATCCACTTAGCCTTGCATTGCTCCTGGAGCCATCAGACAAATTCCTCATAATAAGTGCTTCTTAATCTATGGGTCACGACCTATATTGGGTCTTGGATGTGTTTCTGATAGGTCTCAACATGATTGTGTAGTAAAAGTTAATCAAAGTTTGATTTTAGGTGCGAGCAATATAACACCCCCTATGTGGCTCTGTTGCGAACTATATACTGCTGTAATGATCTGAGGTGGAGCCTATAAACGGTGCAACTGCTGTATTTATTATGTTTCCCCCCATAGAAACAGTATTTGTTTCTATGGGGGGAAACATAATAAATATTCCTGCCTATGACACCACCACCCCTCCCAGGGTTTGTGAAACAATCAAAGGAATATGACAGACAGGTAAGGGGGATGAGCATATGTGAGGCTGCAGATGAAGAGAATTACACAGACAAGGCTGTGAGGTGAAGGGGCCCGGTGTTGGTTTGAAATGTTAAAAAGAAAATATAATGAAGTATTTATTTCTCTCCTTTTTACTAAAGCTTGCAGAAATGGCGAAGAGCACCCACAATATGTTCTATGCAGGGAAGCTCTCAACAATGAAAGCCTGAAATTTAGCAAGCAAAAAATATATTTTTTTAACAAAACACCTGCAACATGAGAACAAACCCAGAGAATTTTTCAGAAAGGTTGAAAAAATGGCATTTGGACAGTGGAAGAGTAATTGAACTAAGGCAACAGATCTGTTTGTAAGGTATACAAGCTGAGGGTATCAGCTAGAATCCCACCAGTTTATGGGAAAATTGGCTCAGGTTCAGTTCTGGGAACCCCTGCGGGTGCAGGTTTCAAGCTTCTTTTTTTGCCTTTACTTGATCTAATTGTTTAAGTAGCTCAACTTTTTTCCTTCCCTTTTTTGCATTTGGACGAGGGCAGCTCAGGAGCCTTTCCTGTTTTGAATTATAATCATTGTTTTATTAAGAATGTTTTCCTTTCACTTTTCCCTTTTACTAATGTGCATTTCAGAGTTATGCTTGAATAGAAATAAAAACACTTACAGATTTTTTTTTTCTATTATACCATCATTATTATTTCTCTTTATTTGACTTTGCTGACATAGTGGCAGTAAATCTCTCCTTGGGTCTTAGCACGGTACCAATTTTTCTATTTGGGCTCTTGGATTAAAAACTTTAAGAAACCCTGCTCTCGATAATTCCCCAGTAATGAGTGTCACCAAGAAAATCACTGTTCCGGCAATCAACGATAATCATCACATGGGTGACTAGTGAGAAGAGCTTGCCTGATAAACTTAAGAACCTCATATTTTTTATGCTTGCATGATGTATAGACAATTTCATACATGCTGGATCATCAGCTGCCATACGGAATTGACTTTTGTTAATACACGGCTAGAAACTGTGAAAACCAAGTTCTGGACCTGATGATGTGCCTGATGAAGAATTTTAGATGAAAGAAAAGGCACTACTTGACAAGATCTAGAAAGCTTCCTTCCAGACAACCATTCACATACAGTACTGGAGCTATTAGTGATCCTGAACTGGATTTACGTGTCACAAAGTTAGTCTCTGCCATGTTCTTCATACTTCAGTGCAACAGATTAATAAATTATTCAACAATGCTACTGCAACACACAGATACTTACCTCCTTTGTTGTTAATCTGCCAAAGAGTACCAAAAAAATGCAAGCATATACTACTGAGACATTAACTTAATAAATAAATCATCTAGTTTGTTATCTGGCATACTCTTTTCAATTAATATTTATTTAAACAACAAAACATAAATATAAAATATGTAGATAACAACATTTTGACATGCTGAAACATCTAATACACTTTAGCAATGTTGTGGTAAATATCAAAATTATTCCTTCAGATAGCAAACTTTATTGTTATTGAGAAACTTGTCTAAATGTTTCGAGTTTCAGGGAGATTTTTCAGAAATGCATTGTTTTGTAGAAGAAGCAGAAAGTTCATTTTTGACCCTGTGTTTTGATGGGCACCTGGTGCTTCTGGCCTTGGTCTGCCTTCTTTGAAGCTGTCCACTGGGACAGGGAGATGCTAGCAGCAGGTCCTCCACAGGAGTACTGATGTACTGTCACGAATATTTTCTTCTTTGTCTGTGTCACTTCTATAAATTAAATATTACCTTGAGATCTTTTCTCGTCTGGAACACCCACTAAACATCTGGGAATTTGTAATCGAACAGCTTGACCTCAGTAAACCAGCCTGAGGAAAATTTACACGCGGATCCAGCACCAGTCTTGGAAAGTGAGCAGTACTTACTTTGTCCAGTTTACATTTGCTGAATACATCACCCTGCTCTTACTTCTTAAACGTGCACCATTCATTTAAACTCCTACTGGTCTTGGACTTCCTTCTCCAGTCATTTTTACAATGAAGGGGGTTCGTGTCCTTTTGAGACTGTCTGCTTATGTTTGTAAACTGAACACTAGAGGCCTGGTGTGGGTTGCCATGCAATAACTGTGCATTCTGTCTTATTTCAGCTGCCTTTTCTTGAGGGCTTTTGGATAGTGCAAGTCACTTGCAATGCTTACTGTTTTTGGCCTACATGTCAGGTGCTCTGGCCAGGATTTCAGGCTTTTCCCTAGGCCAGCACCATCTGGTTAGACATTTCCTCAAGGGATCTAGTTTGTGGTCCTCAATGCTAACAAATAGCTCAATTTTTGTAATTGTGGGGATTTCAATGCTCAGTCAGAAAGCTGAATCAAACCAATCAGGCAATGCAGTTTAAAGTCTGGCTTCAGTTGTACAGATCATCTGAAGAGACAGAACATGAGTTACATAAGTAATGTTTGCTTTCTTAAGGAATATGTTATGAAACCTAAGCTGCGATGAATTACTCTCAGCAAGATTTTAGATATTTTTTAGGTTTTTTACCTCTTGAAAGCCCATTGGTAAATTGCAGTCAACCCAAACAGATTATTTTATTATTTTTGGATTGCATATAATTCATCTCAGCTTCCTGATACACTTGTGCATAGATGTATAATTTCAAGACCTGAAACACAGTCCCGAGTACGGAAGGGTAAGGTGATTGAAGAACTGCATTGTTTTAACTTTTCTGCCTTCGTGAAATATCGGCAACATGTAGACAATATTTCATATGAAAACGACTTCCTACGTGACTTCTCTGCAGCATTATACATTATTATAATTCTCCTGTCACATTAGATCTCAGTTCCTACGCAAATTCTCATGAGCACAAAGAACATAAACTGGTAAAACCCCAACCTCCAATCTGCCCAGTTTCAACTGATTTGCTCTAAGAACAGTAAAAATGACAGTAAAAATGATGTCTCGCGGCATAAACGTGGAAAAAACTGCTTATTGATAAGCAAAACTTTACCTGCGTGCAACAGCCTGTGGTTCACGTGGCATAAGCAGGTCAGGCAGGTAACTGTTGTAGGTGCTGTGTCTGTCTCCGAACTTACTAAGACCAGAATTTTATGATTCGGGGTAATGTATGTGTCGGTGTATAAATCTGTACAAATCTGCTAGATTTTGGCTATAACTAGAGCAAAAACACAGATGCCTTCTCAGTAGAAACCTCATGGGAGAGCTAAGCATCAGGCATGAAATATCCACAGAATGCAGAAATAATCATATGCATGTTTTAGTCTATGCTGGTAAAAGTGTTGGAGTCCTTGCCTAATAAAATGTAAGCAGCAGGAAACTTGATCTGTAGAAATCATTATTTTTTTTCAAATAATATTGGCTGCTTTAAAAAAATGCGCTCCATTAGCCACAATAATCTGTAGAGGTCTCACTTGCATCCACATAGGATTATGTCTTGCTGAGTTCTGTGCTGTATTCTCAAACCAATTTTTACCGGATGACCAAAGTTGTGAGCAACACAATCCCTTCCCAATTTTTGTATGGAGACCTACAAAATATCATTCTGAGCCTCTTGTTCAGCACCGCCTTTGTGGGATCTTAAACCGACCCAAAAATGCTCGCCCCCTCACTAAAACATCTGCACGTATTCCCTGGACCTACAAAATAAGGAAGTGTCAAACATTTTCAGGCTGTGCTGCCACAAAGAAAAAAAGTCAGCAAATGTTCACAGTGTAGTCTTTGCTGTTGCTTCTGTCTTACAGACAGTTACCGCCATCCAATACAAAGACATTTAGTATTCAAAAAATACATTTTTGCTTTGAGTAGAAGCCTGAAACAATACCTTAAATAATGGTTTTCCTATCTTGGATAATGAAAGAAAAGTACAAATGACAGGGGAAAGTGAGGGGGAAAGTATGTGCTTCTGACCTTGACACTTACAGTGGCTCTCCTTTGCACTTATTTTTGACCTTAGAACAATGGTCCGGAGTGCACCGGATCAAGTTTTGTGCATATGTATGAATAGAGGCAGTGGAAAGAATAGTAGGCCAATTAAAAGCGCCCTCAAGACAAAGTGCTCCTTTGCAGATGTAACCTTGACTCTCTGCCCAACAAGGTTTTCCTTCCTTTGGGTACATAATTAAAAGACCTGGGTATATAAATACCAACAGTTTTTTCTTCCCATGTGTTGTATGCTTGCGTCTTTCCTTTATTTCCTATCATTAATTTTGTACACACATAACCAAGACTTTATTTGCTGTTTTTTTTATCCTACACATAGTATACAAGTACAGCATCAGATAGCACATGTGCATAAACTGTGAAAAGTTCATGTACATATATGATCCACAAGGGCTGACCAGAGAAGGTGGACAGTAACGTTTCCAACAAAATGCATGTAATAGTGAGAAAGAAAAAAAAATGATGCCATCCAAAACATTGGGGCAACGAAAATTTAAGCGCACTCAGAATCAGAAGCAAAATCGGCAAGAAGGAAAATGCATCCACAAGTAAGCCTTCAACCATCATCTCCAGTTGTCCTACCAAGCTACCCATCCAGTTCTCCTAGTTCCACTGTATATTTTCCACACTCATGCCTTTGGGGGCATCTCGTCTTTGTTAATGTGGAAAATTATCACAAGTTTGGCTGGCGTGTCCTGGTGTCCATCAAGGCAGCTCCAACCCTTTGCTGCGGCTCTGCTGCCGGCCAGCTTTAAACGTATTGATTTCAAATTACAGTGAGATCTAAAGACGAGACATCAACTGGGAAAGAGAGAAGCATATTTATAGATCGGTGAACAGCATTCCTCTGGGATATATTACTCACGACAAATATTTTCTTTGAATAAACAAAGCAATGGATGCAATGTATGATCCCAAATTTACAGCCATAATAGCGACACGTTGTCATTGATGTTACTGTGAAATACGATTCACGTTTGCTTTTACCTAAGCGGTGCAACACGATTCGCTGCAGGTGTGAATCCTGCTCCTTGACACTTGGAATTGACCAGAACAAAACTGAAATACATGAGAGCAATACAAAATCTACCTCATACCGTAATGGACATTCAGAGTGAAGAAAGGCTTCGTTCACAGTGACCTTGAAGCACACTTCTGGTTGCATGGGGGGGTTGAGGTGCAAAAGTGTGTGAGCACATGCTATACAATATCAGGCCACAGTTTGCGTAGGTGGCGAATGTGCAATAATGGAGCAGGGATAGGTGGCTGGGGCAACACTTCTAGTGTTGTTCTGGGGGTGGGGTCCATCGGACAGGACTTGGAACCTGATCACACTCCTGGTTTCTGGATTTGACGCACCTACGAGTTAAATATAAAAATATGGCTGGATAGACAGTGCTTAGGCGTACCTTAGGTGCCTGTATAGCAGACCTTTACATGACATTTCCTTTTTGCTAATGTACAAATTTACATATTACCACTGCCTTTTCTGTACCATGGCTGCATATAACAAACTGCATAAAAACAACACAAGAAAAGACAAGCATAAGCACAAAGACGTAGG
The DNA here is from genome assembly GCA_018136845.1 of Heterotis niloticus. NCBI lineage: Eukaryota > Metazoa > Chordata > Actinopteri > Osteoglossiformes > Osteoglossidae > Heterotis > Heterotis niloticus. Next base: position 20,828,055 of record CM030888.1, read on the forward strand.
GATAGCAAAACCGTCAAGTTCTCCAAAATATTTCAACAGATGTGTCTAAACATCATAAATGGTTTTTGAGCCTATGTCTTCTTAACAAACCATTAGAGCTGTGGACCTGGAAGGTACTGGGATGCTTAGATGAAACATTTATTTTGTCTTTCACCGTATGTGGTCCGACACATAAGACTGGGTGTCGTGCAAGGTGAGATAAAAAATTTCCATTAACTGAACCGGGAAGAGATGAACTCACAGACAGCTTCCTAGAAACCAAGTTCATATGCAGGAGCAAATTAAAATGAATGCTGCTCATTTAAAACCAATTAAAAAGTAGACAAAGGCATAATTATAATGTTCATATGGTGCATAAGATGTCTGTGGGTTATGACTTCAATCTGTGGAACGTCAGGTAAGGCATTTGTAATAGCAACTTTTCTTCTCGCCAGACATTTCTGCTTGCTGACATGAATTCAGACTAAGAAATTATGAAATGGAAAAAAATACTGCAGGGTATAAAGTATTTTAGTAACAGACATCATAACTGTACTGATCGAAGCTGTGATTTTTTAAATTTATTTTTTTTTAAGATATATTCATTATAATTAAGTTATCAAAAACACCAGGACTACAAACAGTTCTCTTCTGCTGGGTCTGAAATGGGAATCACAAGTAGATGTTCATCACTAGACTCTTTTTTAAAATGATTTTACTCCCAAGTGGTCAAATGAATTACACAAAAAAAAAAAAATTCTCGAAATGGGACGGTGTGCATACACAGTGTGGTGATCCCTGTATGGGGAGGACAATGGCTGGAGGGAACTCCTCTCTGCACTTTCCAGGTGTAATGGAGGAACATAAGAAATGAGGATGGGGCCAGAACCCTTAGGAGAGATGGCGAAAATGAGGTTGAGTTCCTCCCATGTTATGTATCCTGTAAGCGCTGCTTATTGCTAGGTTTGAAGATTTCGAACTCTAAACTAAGCTAGGCTTAGGTGGAAACTACCAGAGCATCAGCCTCCCCTAGACATATGAACGTCCAAACGATATGAAGGACTTCTGGAGGACTTCTTCAAGGTGCAGCTTCCTCTACAAGCAGTCCACTTTCAAAGCTCAGGCCTGTCGGAGAGCGAAAGGTTCACATTTCTCTTCCGGGTATTCACACGGAGGATTTTAAACAGCCGCCACTCTTGTGTTAAATTGCCAAGATCTACCAATCGTGTCTTTTGTGACTGAGCGCGCCGATCACGTCTTCCCAATTATAGTAAAGGGAAGCGTCGGCCGCTATTTCACAGCCATCCTCAGACTTATCTCGGAGCGCAAGGCGCCCACCTTAATTAAACTGTGAAGCCGAATGATTTTTCTCATAGAGGGCAGGGTTATCGAGTCTGCTTTGCTTTACTGAGTCCCAGACGATTCCAGGTTTAGAATGTAAGTCCTCAAGTGCCGTACTTTAAGTGGCCGGTGCGGCAAAAGGCCTCGAAGCGTTGGATGTGTGCTGAGCATAAACGTTTCTTGTTTATATCATTTCATTTTACATTCATCGCGCAACAAAATGGTGGTACCAACTGGAAGCAGCATGATTAAATTAGAAATTCTCCCTTTGTCCACTGAAGGAGTTTCTTCTGCATGCCGAAACTTGCGCTGCTTGAAAACGGTTAAATGAATAAGTGAGAAGTTACCATAGATGCCGGCAAAGGAGTGAGCAGCATCAATGAAATCAAACTCCAAACATAAATAGAAATAATGTGCCAGCATCCAAGAGAACTGCAGTATTCAGAAGTTGTTATATTATTTCTGACAATTTCTTTAATGACATACATTATTCCATTCCACTTTCTTATAACTTTTTCATTTTTTTCCCTTTCTTCAATATGGAGCCAATTTTCATAAACAAAGAGACCAACTGAAGCGTGGGTATCTAACCTGTGGTTAATGTGAGCTGTGGTCGTTTCAGAACCGCCATTGCAATTATGGTACATTTCCAGGTGACTGGCTGATCTGTATTACAATGTGCAAATGAAACTTGAAAGATTAAAACTTCATAACCGCCAAAAAAAAAAAAAAAAAAAAAAAAAAACACTTTCTTGTGCTAAGTGCATAAAGATTCCTTTGTTTCTGTATCTTGTATCAAAAACCTTAGCATCTGTGCCTACACAAAGTTTTTTTTGTTTAAGGCAAAAAGACTGTCTTAAACCTTGCAAAAGTAATTTATCTTTACATGTTTTTAGCATTCCTAAGTATACAGAAAGACAAATTTCTTGCCCCGAATATAAGATGGTACCTTTTTTCTGGGACTTACATCTAAAAAATGATGGGGTCATCTTATATTCAAGGACTAGACCAATAAAAGTCATATGTAATGCCAGTAGGTATGGGTCAGTTATCCACAGAAATGTTCAGCTGAAGCTAGTGAAATCGCCTGAGAAAAAGTAGCTCAAAGTTTGGACAAATTAACCAAGGGCTGAGGAGGAGTTATCATGCCAATTTAAGATAAAGGAGATCAATGAGGTAGAAGTGTGAAACAACTCTCAAGCAGTCAAGAAATATAAAGTAGCAGAACTTCCTGTTTGAAAATCATCTTAAAAATGCAATTCTGGTAAATACAAATGTAATATTTCTTTCTAAAGACAAGACACAATGTTTCAAACACCCTTTTTCAAAAATAAGTTTTGAAAAAGATGGGGTTGTCTTATATTCGAGGGAATATGGTATATTTGTTAAAATCCACTTTTCAATTCAGTGTAATGCTCAAAATTAGTATTAATGTCCTGCAGTAGCTTTAATATTGTGTTTAAACTTCAAAGAAAATCTAATGAGTTAAATATGAACTATGGTTAAAGTCTGATCAATTTTAACCATGCCTGAAAAGCCAGTATCAAAGAGCATTTTATTTTATGGATACTCAACACATTTTGTGGGATTTTGAAAAAGCAATAAAAACAAACCAACTATTGATATGCTTTTATTCATCCTTCTTAATGCCATATACACAGTCACAAGAGTTGATTTTAAAAACAGGACCATTCAGCTCTGATTTTCTTCAAAGGTTAAACTCAGATGAGGCCCATCCACAGTCTATTCATGCCTGTTCAACCCCCTATCTTTGCCAATTTTTTTTCTACATTCACTAGGATCTGGTTGTTAAGGGTAACACCTGAAATTGGTGACTGACATAAAAAGACTACTGTAGACCTTTAAGTCTCTTCATCTTATTTTTGACTTTCACTCACAGCTGCGTGCATTCAGCTGTGTGGACATCCCACACTCACGTCCACAGCTATTGGGCTGGTGAAGAAGAGTTTCTGAGCTGAGTTAAAAAATGAGACATGTGATAGAGCATATTCATTTGGGACCTAGACCTTGAAAGAGTTTATTCAGATAGCTGGAGGGTATAGAGTAATTGGATTCACAAAGAAAATTCCTCCCCTGTTTTTGAAAGGGTGGTGGGGAATGACCAGTCACCAGAGACCAGCGTTCGCCTTTCCTCGGACTTGATATGTTCCTTGCAGTGACCACTCTTTCAGTCCTAACTTCAGGATTGTTTATATATTTACATACATAATAGCCGATCACCCAGCTCAGACAGTGAAAAGATAGTAAAAACACATTATATTTTATAATCGCAAACTATATTACTCTCAAAGTGGCTGCATTTAGTACGCTTGTCAGATTTGCTCAACACTGTTGGACAGGTGAACAACACAAAGAGTGACAGGAGTGCCAGTCGTAATCTTGCGCATATACTGTATGTTTTCAAACTTTATTACCCTTATTGTAGTAATGTGTGCAGCTCCATGTATAACTTTGTCACAAGTGTGGGTCTTTCCTCCAGCACAGACAACCGCCATCACTCATCCCCGATGTGTGCGTCTGTGTCTTGTGTTGTGAGCCATTTGTACTCGTTCAGACAAATTCGCTAGGAAGTGCCATTAGGGACGCAGTGTGTGTGTTTATACAAAAACCTCACTTAGGATGAGGAGCACCTGTGGGCCAAGTTACAAGCCTGTGGCTTGAAAAACAAAGCCATGCATAAAGAACAGACAAGCAGACTGAGCATTATAAATACAGAGATTCCATCTTAGTAAATCCAAAAGTGGACATCTGGCTCACCCCCCAACTTTGGAATGAAGTAAATAAAAGAGCAGGTTTCTTACATTTTAATTTTTATGTTTCAGTGTACTTACTGTAAACAATGATGGATTTTGTTTGCAGTTCTCTGATCCTCACTTTGCAATCGTTGTAAAATATCAAACACTTTGCTCTGAATTATCACAATTATCAGATGAATGCAGCAAGGTCTAAGTGAAGAGATAAAACATATTGCAAAGCTTAAATGAGAATCTGTAGCAGCAGATGATTCAGCAGATATTTCTATAAAGCAGTTCAAATAATTAGGAATCTTATTCAGCAATAGATTAATCCATAGTTGAAAGGAAAATGCTTGTGAACTCTACATACAGTAGCACTGTATGCCGACATCTACAAGGGAAATGATGTTCTGTCACATCTTTAGTTCACAGAATCGACATAATACATAATAAACTGGCTTATATTCACTGTGGAACATAACATTGGAAGTTATTACATTATTACAGCATTTCTTTCTACTCTTCTCATTGTGAGTTGCTTGCAGTCAGAAATAAAAAGTGAGGAAGCTATAATTTTTCATAATCCTTTCTATAACCACAATTATTTGCACTCATATCAGGCAAGGTTTTGCAGATCTCCGCCCACCCCAGGGCAGCCAAAAACAGCTTCATGCAGCATCTTCAACTCACTAGGGATTGCTGCTCTTTTCTGTTATTCCTTTGCAAAAAAGGCTTCGGCGAAACTCTACTCTAAGCTTACCTTATCCCCCTCTTGCCACATTTCTCCCCGCTCCCCTTGTGAAATATTCATTGTCGCTTTCAAACATACCCTTCGTCCAGATTTTAAAAGGAAATCTTCTTAAATTACTTTGATTTCATTATAAATATCTTTTTGCTAAGAATTATCCCCTATTTGACGTGCCATCCTTACCTCTTATTTTCCGTCATTTTTCTATGTTCTTGCTAAAGTGATTTTTTGTTCTGCTTCACAGCTTGCGCCTCTGCACCCAACCTGCAATCCCATAAATTACTAAAACACAAAGGAAACTCACAGATCCTTTATTAGCCACTTGTCATTTTCAGGTTTCCAGCAGTTTGGATCCTGTGGCAGAATAAGTGAGCACAAGGATAGGACAGTAATATCCTTGATAGGAGACCAGGATATCACAGGGTAAACAGACAAACAGTGCCAGTCATTATCACTGGAATGAGGATGAGGCTGTTGTTGTTGCTGGTGGTGCAGGATGTCATGATGAAGAGGACTTGGACATTTACGCAGATGCTAGAGGCACCGACTAACCATATGTTTGGACACTGGGAGGAAACCAGATCATCCATCGAAAACTCACAAACAAAGGGAGGACCCGTGACTCTAAACAACATGAGCTGTTCTGAAACCAACAGCCAAGTGGCCTAGGTTTTGTAAAGTGGCAGCACCATCCCTTGCACCACCATGCTGCCCTCAAAAGAAACCTACAGAAGTGTGGCAGTCTCCTTAGTGGTGAGCTTATGCCTGAGATATCAACCACAGTCTCTTTATTTCTAAGTGGTGTGTTGCTTTAGTGGGATGACAAGAAGCCCCTGGACTGCCATCATTGGACAGGACATTTTCCGTACCATTTTCCCTATTTATTTACTTATTTATTTACTTATTTACTTACTTATTTATCTATTTACTGCTTGTTTCTGTCTCTATTCTTCTTAGTGTTTGGATATGTGTTTGCTTCATTTTCCATTATAGATTGTTCGCACAGTCATCCTGGTTCAGATCGGTGCACATTTCAACACATGGTACACAACCATGTGCTTGACAAATAAACTCTTTTGACTCTTTGACTCTTTGACAGGACCACATTCAAAAATTTCACCAGCAGCGTAGTCAAACCAGCACATGAACTCCCTTTCTAGTGCTGTAGTTCTAGGCTTTGCTGGTAATTGCATGCACTTCCATTTTGGTTTGAGTTTCAGCTCAAGATTTGTGCCAAGCTCCAGACAAAGGGGCTGTGAAGTGAAGAAATGCAAACTTCTTCCCCTCACATCTATCAGCGCTCAGCTATTTCCCGAAGCACAATCTTGCATTCAATTCCCCCTTTCTCACCTCAACATCTCACCTTTTACACAGACAGAGAGCAAAGATCAGCTTCAGCGATACCGCCAAAGTGGCATTGTTGTTTGCTGGTCTGTGCAGCGTGGGATCAGATTCCCACAAATATTAAAGAAATATTTAAGTACAAAATATATCATTTATTAGACAGAATGTCAACAAAAGACAATCCTTTTTCCTCTCAAGGTTGCTGATCACCAAATCATATATAAAGTGTAAAGTAAACTGAGGCTTTATGTTGGTGTTTGAAAAAAAAAGTTGAGCCACAATAATTATGGAATTGTTTTAAAATTGTTTTTTTCTGATATCTTGCTGGGCCTGCTCTGTTCATCTTTGGCAAATGTGCCTCTGGTGTCAAAGGGATAATAAACCGCTGTCAATTCGAACATTAAAATAAAAGGCAAAAGAATGTCCAGATCCCTGCTACGTCTTTTCAGGCCAATTTTGTTGGAGTTAAAGTTCATGGTCAGACTGGGCACACATTGATTGGAAAGGTTTGCTTCATTCCTCAAAAATGAATGACCGAGTCTGCTTTCTGTCAGGCAGACTCGTATCACAAAGATCTGGTTAGCAGCTATCCACCACCAACTAAATACCTGGAAGGGTGTCTTTTTCTGCCATTCATTTCATCCCTGTTGTCCAGGTCCCTCATGCTGATTACCTCTGGGAGGGAACTACATCCTGAAGCCTGAAACCCCCTCCCCACACAAGTCCTAACATGTGAGAGAACCTGCAGAAGGCATTTCATTGTCTCCTTAGCTTATAACTAAACTATTGATTATTACCTTTAAAGGGCAGACTGACAGGTAAATCCGCATGACGTGTAGAGCTCTCATAATGGGAAGACATGGATTGTGGTGGTCTCAAGTGCAGAGTTTATTTACAAGCACTCTACACAAATATCAGGAACAAGAGGTGGTTGGTGAAGTTCTTGTCTTGTGTTGATGTAAAGCCTGAAAAATGAAATGATGATAGGTGTTAGGGATACAGTGGCCGGTACAGTCGAGAGGCAAGGGCTGGAGAACTTATAGGTTGGAACAATTTGGGAGTCAAGAATACTTTTTGGAGTGGAATACAAGAACACACAGTGTGCTGAAAGCTGGAGCAGGAGTACACAGTGTGTGTTATACCCTCTCTGTGAGGACTGCTGCATTGCACCATTTATTTAAAAAAAAAGAACCGTCTCAGCATCAGTCTAATTGGTATGCACCTCAGGTGTATGGCATTAATGCTCATTCACATTCTAATCTGGCACAGTTTATAAAGAAAGAAAAGTGAAAACTGCGCACCAGATCTAGCTGTTTCATTATCAAGGTTAATGCTGTGGTTTTGGCCTACTTTACTGTGACGGTTAAACTGAATGGATCAGAGCTGATAGAAGCAAAAGAAACATTAAAAAAAAAAAAAAAAAAACTAATGTTCCTGTCATTCTGAATTATGCTGGCGATCTGGAAGAGCAATGATGTCAGAATAGGTACAAAACATGAAGCTGTAGAAGAAATGTAGATGTCAGTCAAACAAGATTGTAATGTGATGACAAATGTCCAATGATGGAAGAGGCAAATGTGTGAAAAGCAGAGCAAATGTGCTACTAGACATAGCAATTTGGCACGTTATGATGTCGAGAACCCCTGTACAGTATTGGCTTTGAATACAGGGTGCTGTTTTCAAAAAAAGGCAGCAGGACAGCATAGTGGTTGAAGGACCCAGGTATGAATCCAGCCTGCTGCTGCAGTACCCTTAACAATGACAGCTAAAATCCTTGTTACCCCAGAACTGCTTCTGCTGTATAAAGTGAACAGCTAGGTAAGCAAAATGATTTTTCAGTAAGCATTCACTCACACTAAAACGTTTACACTGATACACCACAAGTACCACTTTGTTATACAGTATTCAGTTGTATTGAATAGCTTTGACTGATGAACTCTTGTCCAGACTTAGGCTGAGCTTGATGGCTCCAGCTAAGCCAAGCACTGACAACCGTCATGACCAAACAAAACAAAATGAAAATTAGTGCCTCACATCTCTTGAGGTTAAAGTCTAGCTCAGTCTGTCCATGTTCTTAGTCACTTTGTTGGTTTCCTTTTACTGTTCAAAGACAGGTTTCAGGTGACCTGGTAATGCAAATTGCTCTTAGAGGGCAAGTGGGAACGTGAGATGTTAAAAAAACCCTCATCATTTGCCACATTTGCATCCACTTCCACAACCACCAATGAAAAGGGTTCATCTTTGCTGGATGAAGATGGTCTTCACCAAAAAACCTTCATAAGCCAATTCTCCACCTTCAAAATGGAGTCATTGCCCATGTGGTCAATTTAAAGAGTTGCCGGATTGCATGAGGTGACCTAGATTAGGGTCTCCGTCTTAATGTTCTCAACTTGGGCTGTAGACCACATACCAGCACTTGTTTCACAGCGCCACAATTAGAGTCTGCTGCCCTTCACTTTCACACTCAGTGCTCCTTTGAGGAATATTTTATGTAAGTTCATATGAAAGAAGTTTAGGAAACCTTTTTTTCCTGCCAGGCTGTGGTTTTTTCTGGACTACCTAGTACTATGCATTCCTAGTTTGCCGTAGAGGAACAAAAAGCCTCTCCTGTGGAAAGTTCTTAAATGAAGCTCTGAAGGTGAAATTAGCAATATTGCATCTGAAAGTTTGACTTTAAGAACGGAAGTCTTGAACTGTTCTTATTGAGTTTAATAGCAAACAGTCTTCAAAGAGAAAAATCTTATCTTAGAAATGTGTAGTCCAAATATACAAGAATTGAATTAAGAAGTGAACACCTTTTTGTGACCTGTAAGAGAGGCTATATTTATCACTGGATGCCAGGCCATGTCTGTCTTCCTCAAATAGGTACCGCACCGGTTTGGGCCAAGCAGATCCGTCCTCTGGTCGTCCCAGCATGTGTTGGTGGAGTTATCTTTCATGTCCGGTTTCTTCATGCAACTGGCTTGACCCAGGGGACTTGGGACAAATTTTGCATTCTGTTTTAAATTTGTATTTGTTTTATGAAAATTACACATGGAAGAATGCGGATGGAATTCATCAAGCCTTCAGTTCATTTTAAAGGTAGATACGGCTTTGCTTTACGGCCTGCTCTTAGCTTGGCAACTGTTGGAAGCTGTAGGGGTCGATATGAACTGCACTCAGTTTTAAAGCACTGGATGAAAAATGCTATTCATAATTTAGCTACACACCAAGCCATGACAATAAACAAGTATTTCTATGCATTTAAGTGTAGAACAAAGAAAACTGATAATTGTTTATGGAAGACCACACTCCCTGTATGAAGAAATCACATCACATGAATACAAGGTTCTTGCCCCTGAATTCTTGCAAGCGGAGCAGAATTTCATTTTCCTTCCAATATGCTGTTTCCCCACCTCACCCTATGAAAGTGGACAGCTGACAGCGCGGTCACTTATGGCGAATCATTCACTCGCTGCTGCTTCGCAGTCAAGATCAGCGCGAGATGACCTGAATGTTTCACACAATTTTCTGTTTGAGACCTGCACGGGGCCGATACCACCGCTTCCCACTTTTGATTTAAATCAAATGAACGTTTCTCTGGTTGCCTTTAAGTTTACGTATACAGTCACTTTCAGACAACCGAGAAGACTACGTCCAAGTCAATACGCCAAGACAAAAACATTTGTCGAACATGATGTTGCAGCGACCCGATCGAGTGTTACTGCATCCATAGTGATTCCACTTTGGGAATATTGGTCTCAGCATTTGTTTACGCTGCTTTTTTTCTGTTTAGGATGATGAATCTGGAGGAGCAGCAACCCGACACCATTATTATGTTAAATACATTTATTGCACTTTCTCATTATATAACCATTCAATCATTGTGGCAGATGATCCATTACTTGGTCTTCTTCAGCAGGCATTTGAACATTACTGGACAACTCCTGATGTCGGCCCTCACATTCCTCAGCAGGACCCCCTGGAAAGGAACTGGGCTAAAACCCTTGGTGAAGCAATGGTTTACCTTGACACGATCAATAGCTATTTCCTTTTGTGCAAACGTTTTAAGGTATTTGTATCCGCACTGGCTACAAGGATGCGTTGTTGCCCCTCTTTTAAGCACGATAGGAAAAAAAAAAAAAAAAAGTGTAGAGAACTTCCTCAAAAAATGCAGCGCATTTCCTTGAAGGTGTGATGGGCTTCACCTAACTGATTTGGGTTAAGGAGCAATAAGTAAAGAGGACACAGCAATTCACTTAAGGTGACCTGAGACTGAGGTGATGATGACAGTGCAAATTTCAAGGGGTGGGGGACACTATCCTCTGACAACACACAGAAGTACTTTAATAGGATAAAAAACGAAACTGCGCAAGGTTACAACTGCAGCCCGCGGAGGAGAGAAAAGCACACCGACTTGCCGTGCCGCGACAGGAGCTTCCATCAAGCAGCAAGGCTTCTCCGTCAAAGAGAAATCCCCATGCGAACATTACATTTCCCCTGTGGTAAATCACTCTGGCCTAGCGGTACGAGGACGGATGCCTCACACGAGCGCAAACATTATTCTTCATCACAAAGGCAGTGATTATATAGCATAATGCTTCCCTGTGGTCCCCACCATTTCCCTTTTGAAATCACTGCTCTATTCTGAGAGAACAGAAGGACAGAATGCCACCCCCCCGCCCCAAAACAAGGGCCGTCCGCATTAAATCACTGCACCGACTTAAGCAGGAGAGAAAGGCGGAGGCAGCAGGAAGGGTAAGGAAAGTGCTTACAAAGTCACAAGCGAAAAATCGCAGCAGCCATCCATGATGTTCCCATCCGAAGCTTCCTCATTAGATGTTTGATCAAAGCAGGGGAGATAATGACGGCGCCTGTGTGGCTCACGGGGGGGAGCATCATCGAGGCTCTGAAGGTGCTTTTGCACCGCAAAAAAGGAAGCACTTGAACCAGAGCTCAAAGTCAAAAGTGCACCAACATCAGCCTGAACGCCATTAACTTTTACCTTTAGGTATCACCTTGGAGCAGTTAACCTAGGACCTGCACAGGTGAGAAAAGTCCACATCTTTGGGCTCCATCAACCACACTTACCTCCAGGTACCCGTAGCCTTTCGCAGCCTGGTGAGCATCAACAACACGTTTTCTGATAGCCTCGGAGATCTCCTTTGTTCCGGCCACACCTCTATAAACCTGTGTTGTGAAGATCAGAATTTGACAGCAAAGCCCCCACCCCCCCCCCATTTCTGTTCTTTAAATAAGGCAAGGAACCCCCGCGCTCTCACCTGATTCTCATCCTACTGAAGAAATACCTGACTGTAATTTCCCCATCAAATGAGCCGATAATCCGAGAGGCTCGCGTACTTTTGCCACACGCAGACATTTAACATCGGATCATTTTCCTCAATAAATGAACGAAAAAGTGCAATGTTTATGTCTCGGTTGCTTCATTGGGTTCGCTTTAGTTTTAGGACTTGCATGGAAATCTGTTCGCGTTCTAAGTCATGTTTACGTAGAAATGGAGAAAATCCTAAAGGGTTTACAAACTTTCGAGCACCACTGTAGCAATTATCTGGGACCTAAACAGGTGAAAAGTCCACGTCTTTGGACTCCGGCAACTGCACTTTGTTGCTTGAGAAGCTCCGCATGTGAGAGAAATTCTTGAAGTTAAGCTCTAATGGATGTTTGTACTATGTTAAAGGTATTATCAAAGTGTAGTGAATGTTTTATGACCATCTTATCCAGCATATTGTGCTTATTGCTATAAAGTATTGGGACTTCTGCCTTGCTAGAATGTTAGGTATTTAAGAAGGTACCTTGGAAAAACAAAAGCGGGAACTTAAGGAAGGGAAACTTGAACTAAAGACGAAGTTAAAAGGGTCGAGGGAATGGTCAATTTAGACCCAGGCCAGGCCTTAGTGGTATGTAAAGGAGTAATAAAACTGAAATTCCCTTAACTGAGGAACCTAAATCAGGAGTTGCTCTACCACACTTAGGATGGGATAAAGATTCCTTATAACAACAACGTCTAAAGTCACATTGACAAAAAACAGAAGTGGAAAACTGTTGAGAGCCGTGTATACCTTGCAAACTGTTGTATAAATAACCCCTGTAATCCTTTGTTCGGGGAGACTCTCTTTTCGAAGGGGCTCGCCCTCACTGGTGTGTATTCTATAGAACAATAAACTGTAACTCTCTCTACACCCAAAGTGGTATTTTGTTTTTTCTTCCACACATGAAAGCGAGCTACCTGCTCTTGTAACTGTCACAAAAAACAGCAGCGAAGAGTCTGAACAGGGAATCGGAATTCATTTGTGCAGATGAACATAGACAAATACATTAACTAACTGCATTAGCCTAGTCAGATTGTAATCTGTGTTCATCTTAATATACAGAAGTCTACGCAGCTCCTGCACTGTGTGACCATAAGGCACTTTGTACCGAATAATTTAAAAAGACCCACTTTTTTTACAAAATGACCAATTTATTGCCAATAGTTTGGTGCATCAGCATGCTAGGAGACCGCCCTTTCAGTTATCCAAAGGGACACCGCTTAAATATCCCTCAGATGGAGATGGGTTTTTGGTCCTTTACTATGTGTCCATTATGGAAAGTGGCCAACTTACAAGAAAAGGACTGTAAAGAAAAAAAAAAGTGATAAAAGGGGGTACACCAAATGGTAACAGGACAAGAAGCAGATACACCCTTCTCACTTTTTGCTCCCAAACACAGATCTCAAGGACAGATAAGATCAGGACAGGACACGAGATTTATAGAACCTTCAAAACTATGTCAGCCTCACAGTGCGATGCAGCTCTGCAACATACTTATTGTTGGACTGTTGCGCAAAGTAATGTGGCGCATGTGCAGATCTTTTCTCTTTGAAACAGAACATTAATGTGACACAAAGTCCAAAGCTGCACACAATAATGCTCCTGCAGGTAAAAAAGTACTTCATACGGTAATTCTGCTGGGTCATTTCAAGCATTTTCTTAGTTAAAAGAACATTCAGCCGGGTTTGGATTTATTCCAGGATGATACGTGTATACATTCATACGTTGCGAGATATACGGGCAGGATGATGGGGATGAGGAGTGAGCCGACTCTTAAAATGTCTGCCGGACCAACGCTGCGGTTCACATGCATGCTGGCACCCTGCTGCTGTGCCTCCCTTGGCTGCCACATGCCCCTGCATTATACAACCCTGTGTACCCATTCCCATGTACATTAGGTGGCACTTTGGCCACACTGTGGGCGCGGGCCTAGTGAGAGTGCATGGAGGCCCCCACTGTGCTTGGTGATGGTGGTGGTGGTGGTGAGGACTAGGACTCCAATATGTCTGTGAATTAGTGCTGTGGAGTTTATTAGGCCTCGATTGACATACCAGACCATGTAGCTGGGGAGATCAGCACTTGTGAACATGCAAGTAAAAAAGGTAGTTGCAGTACCTGTTGGTTAGCTTGGCCCCGAGGCTAAAAAACATTTTATAAATTCCCTTCAAAATCCCGTTATCTGGATTTATTAACTTGAGTTATTTTAAAAAGTAAGGTTGAACAGTCAAAAGGGGAAAAGCCGTTTGCCAAGCAAAACATGCAGAGAAGTTAGAAAACGCAGGTCCCTTCCGTTTCACAGCGCATTAAAGAAAATGTACTGTGCATTTTTAGCCGGCGACTTTTGCGGGACCCCATTAAAAAATAACAAATTTGCTTGCGTACGAGGAAACAGCGCATTGTGTTATGGCAGCAAACCAAAATAACTTTACACCCTTATTTCAGTATTCAACCTTAATTTGTTTCCAAAGCTTTGCTTAAGGAGGAGGGTCCAGGTACAAAAGAAGCTATTTGCATTATTTATTTATTTATTTATTTATTTATTTATTTATTTATTTATTTATTTTCAATTTGTATAGCTTTTTTCTTTTCTTCTGCTGATGCAAGTGCACTCAGATTGGCCTACAATGTACATAGCCATTGACAACTTTATTCCAAAGGCCCCGCTTATGAAATTAATCCCTTTTGTATTATTTTACTAAGTGCTGTGGTCAGTCCCATTTCACCACAGAAGTCCGTGTTTCATGGTAGTTTCACAGTTAAATAAAAATGGCAGCAAGAGTTTTTGAGACTCTTTTTTAATCTCATTTGACAGCTGTTCAGGGTGGCATGCATGTGGTTTAAGCAAAATGTCAAAGTGGAAAACTGAAATGTCAATTTGTGAAATTAATTATAATAATAATAATAATTAAATTAATTTTTTAATTAATAAGTTGTCTTTCTGTCTCTCACCACCTTTCTGCTGCGAAGATACAGATGTGCACATGAGACTACAGTAGGATTTTGGGTAAACACGATAAGACTGCGGGAGGACCAGCATCCTCGACCTAGATGTTTGCGTGGTCATCCGCCGGGCATCATTGCTGATCTGAGCAGCATACTGACTGGATTTGTATTCCTGGAGAAGTTTCACCTTGAATTGTATGCACTTATGGATTTTAAAAAAGTACAGATAGCTAGGGTCAGAGCCTTCATATCCAGGTGAGTAATACAGTTTCTTAAAGTCCTGATAAATGAATGCCTGTGTAATATCACCTTTGCAGAAGTTGTGCAACATATAGTAAATATAAATATCAAAAACATCCTTAACATTGGAGTTTGAAAATGTTAGTGAGTCCTGTCTGACTCTTGGGTGGCCACTAGTGTTGTTTTCAAGGGAAGGAGCAACAAAAGTGGTTTGCCATTGCCTTCCTCTGGCATATTTTCTCCTTAGAGGGGTACAAACATAAAGGAGAACCTGCAAACCACACACGCACCCCTGAGACGAGCTTGAACCCCACATCAGGCAAGCAGCCCAAGAGCTGTGAGGCACCAGGTGACCTCACTGTGCCACCACAACCCCTGTCCATAACACTGACATCAATAAAAGTTATTTACCCACAGAAGCAGGAAACTTTTTACATCAATGTCAGATCTGCTCAGATACGCCTTTAAGAAGCGAAACAAATACACTGACATGCAGGACGTGATAAAGTGTGTCTGGCATATTCATTCCATGTGCTGGACCTAGTTAACAAATTCCCCAGTATTTTTCTTTTCAAAAGCCATGACAGTGGTTTCAGTGGCAATTTGGCAAACCTTTACAAGATCAGACTTTGTTAGAGGATGTCCACTAAGAGTACGTTGGAAGAATGAGTCCGATGTGTTTTTGGTGACACAAATGAAACACCGCATGGCATGAAATTTTGGTGAAAATGTTGTGTTTTTGTGCCCCACTACTCCTGTACTCCAAATTACAGGAATCTGTTGAGTGATGTAAAGCACATTGACTAGAGGGAAGGCATCTGGACAAGAAGCACTTCAAGCTGCAGACATGAAAAATATTTTATTTTGCATCATTTGAAAAATATCTTCATGATCTTGCTCCAGATTTTTAGATTCACTCTAATAAAGTTTATCAGTTTGCGAAGTTAGTGCAGCTCTTCTTCTATAGACTGTGCTGAGCATCTTACTTTTCGCTGGAAAATAGAGCAACATCAGCAGTGCACCTTGAGCAAAATGTATTTTCTCCAGAAATACTTATTCAGAAAAAAATGTAAATATTATCAAATATTTATATAACAAATGATCCAACTTAAAACGCACTTTAAGTAATCCTTAAACCAGGACCTGAAATATTCCTTTTTTTCTTTTTTGTTGGACAGCTCTGCTCTTTACTGCTGTCAGAACAGCTATGTGAAAAATATCCTTTTGACACATTTCCCATTAACACCAGGTTTCTGTGGGCACCAGCAGACTGTGACAATTCCTCATGAAACCTTCACTCTGGCAGAGGACTATCCATGAAAACCGATATCAAACACCTACGCCTCTGTGCTCACCTGGACATTTGTGGACTGTTGGGCCAGCGGTTGGTTTAAAGCAGCGAATCGCAAACTGTCCGTGTCACATCTGTCGCTGCAACGCGCAAGAGGTGAAGGTGCAACACAAACGCTATGAAAATGAAGTGCTGAGTACATTGCATGCATACCATCCGTATGTGATTAAGGAGAAGTGTGACTTGTGTTGTGTTTACAAGAGGTTCAAGATTTACTTTACTGTCTGCACTTATATAGATATAAAAGAGAGAATGAAATGTAATTTCTCCTGAACCATGGTGTGCAGAACAGTCATATCCTGGTTTACATTCCTCAAAACTGGAGTTAAACTGGGAAAATGTAAATAGGGAGAAAATGATAACCAATTCCACTGTCCCCCGAAAAAACACCAGCCAATTTCCCCAAATATCACTAAAACACTATAAAATATTACCAGCCATTGCCACCCTCTTTCTTTCTCTCTCTCTTCTCCTTGTACAGTCAGTAATAACGGCATGCTGTGCAACAGAGATGAAATCGCGCATCTAACCCCCTTTGCACAGCCAACTGGAGACAAAGCCCCAGCAGATCCCCCTCACTCAGGCTCAGTGGGCTGTTTAAAATTTCTCCGCTCGGAGTTCAGATGTCATGACGGGTTTCGGGAACGTAGATGGTGTAATATGTTGCATGATACAAAGGCAAATACAGGAAAGTTTATTTATTTATTATTTATTTATTGCAGACCAGATGATATGGGCACCCAGCAGGGAAAATACAAGCACGATGCAGAATCAACTGCGTTTTAAGTTATCAGCACATTATAGATGAAGCCTTTTTAACTACACAGTTTCCCAGGATTTTTTCTTTCATTGTGTCTCCTCCATTGTCTCGTGGCTTTTTCCTCATGCATTTTAAACAGTTTCATTTTTATGTATATTATTCTCTGTTAAGTACACTGAGGCAACCTACTTGAAAGGGCACTGTACAGAGACAAAAATAATTTGAACTAAACTGAAATATTCGGAACCACTTCTCAATATTCATTCATTTCATTATGTACATGCACTGGGAGGAGATGTAATAGTTGTTGTGTGTTTGGCATGTCAGGGAAAGTACAAATTGCCAGCGCATAAAAAAGCCACAGGAACTGGAAGAATTCCATTTAGATTCATCCGTCCAGATTTCTGCGGAATGGTTCCAAACCCCTTGTTGCTTCCATGCCTCATTTTATCCATGCTGTCATGGGATTCGTGATCCAGCAACCTGGTGGGTGTTTACATTTTAGTAGCTATATTCAGCTTTCATCTTTTTTGCATGAATACAAAGCTCCATACAGCCATACGGGAACTGTCCAAGGTTTTGTATATAAAAATGAAAATGGGTTGTAACTTTATGAGGTTAATATATTGAATACATTTTCTGCAAGAAGTAGGATTTGTAACAGAAGAATGAGATGTACGATGTAGAAGTCTCCTCTTTGCATAGGTATTACGAAGTCAAAAGACAATGACATTCCAACTGAAATTGCCTTTGTTAACATAAAAATCAACAGGGATAATTCCCTTTGAAAACCACACCAGCATACAGAATTAAGGAGAAGACAGCCATGAAGCAATAGCAGTAACACAGACATTTTAGCATGGTGGTCAGAGCTGTCACCTTCCAGGGAATTTCCTTCAGGATAATAAAGTTTTTCTGATTCTGAAGAAATTTGACATTCCAGTGCTGCTGATGCCGTACATCTGTGCCATGCATTTACTCTGAAAGGATAAAATAAACTTTTCCAACTTTATATAGCTTTGTGTAAAAAACTAACGTAAGTTGTATGAAAGTGTCCTCTACATTATTATTATTATAAATTTGACATGTAGCCATTATCCAAAATGGACTGGTTTCATAGCTATTTTACTTGACCAGGGGAAGTTAAGCACTGTATCACAAGTCCTTGTCTTTAAACATTTTCCGACCTTTTTGGTTACATAATCAGTTCTAAAGAGAAAGAAACCTTCTTGATGCCCAAGGCTTATTGTCTGCCCTGGCATCATGAACAGCTCCAAAAAACAAGCACATGAGATGTCAGCTAAACCAAAAGTCAGTAAAATGTGCAATATTTTTTGTAAAAACGTATCTACTCCATCCTGGGGTCCCTTTACGTTTATCCAGCAGATGCTTTACGCTCACTGCAGCTCAGTACGTCGCCGGTTTGGTCTTCATCAATGAAAGCAGTGGGAAAGTAGAGTGAAACGGATGTTCATAAATGTTCATCTCTCCACCACTGTTGTTTCACCCAGTGCTCGCAAAGTTTTTGTTTTGTGCTTTGTGCTGCTATGCAGCAATAAGTTGTGAAAAACTACAAAGAAGAATTTAAACGGACGTAATGAAGCACTCCATACAGCAACAGATCTAAACATATTTGTATAAAAGAGAGATCATTACTTCTTAATGGTTAAACATTGACCTGCTTTATTTATTTATTTATTTATTTATTTATTTATTTATTTATTTATTTTATTTATTCAAAGCATACTGCATGTAAAAATGTTTAAAATTCTAAATATTGGTGAGGAACATGCAGTGGAGAATGTAGGCTCAACAGGTGTCACTGGAGACTTTCATAGACCTCTTCCTCTTGCTGTTTTCAAAAGATCACTTTGTTGCTTATTTTCTCCTTTTCCTCTTTCCTCTTTTTCCACAGAGAAATGTAGCTCTCTTGGAAGGCCCCTCAAACAGATGGCATCCTCAGCTTACAGGTTCTGCTTGGCGCTGCTTCTGAGGGCTTATCGCACTGTGACCTGGCCTCTGTGCTTCCGGAAGCACGTTGGCCAATGGTTCGTGTCCATTAACAGTACCGTGGGCAATGGGGTGGGCTGATTCTGGGAACCAGTCTGCTTCCAGTCCGCTGCACAGCAGCAGGAAGGCAGCGGTCCACGTGGGAGGGTTCAGCATCATCGCTGCGGATCGTCTCCTTGGTACTTGGCAGAATGAGAGAAATGACTACTTCATTGCTTCATAACTATGTAAGTTCAACTCTGTAGCAGTACCTCGCCACACTTGGCCCTCACCAGGGCCTTTTTTCTGATCTTGAAAACTAAATAGCCTGTAGGCATACAAGAAAGTGTATATTTAATTAAAAGCAGCTCTCTGACATCCCCGCTTAACCAAAAAAGAGTGAGTTCTGTGTTAATATGAAGGCCGAAACTATACTATTGAAGTGACAGTCCCAAATCCAGTAGGAGCGCTGGCTTACAGGCAGGTGTTTAATATAAATGACCGCTGGAGCCCTTGATGGAACCAATTATTTATGTGTCCAAACTCCACGAGGACACAAAATGACAGTGCAGGACCTGGACGTGGACCCTCCGCCTCGAGCTGTTCTGCTTACTCCAAGAACTTTTTGGTGCCTCACCTGTCCTCTGCACCGGTGAGACATCCCGTTTTATCATCTTATTTCCCCCCAAAATTGATGGTTTTTAGAGGCAGCGAAGCACAGCTGCTGTTGCAAACATTGCCAGCTGCCTAATTTTTATGTGCACGCAAAGGCACCAAAGATCAAAAAACTTCTTCAAGGACCCCGCTCAAAGAAGATATTTCTATAATATGATTATTTACATTATCCAGCTAAAATAGCTTCCTTTTAGGAATGTTTTATGTTCTCCAATGCGTGTGACCTATTTTAGAGCACCACTGCAGAGTCTTGCTCCGGGGTGGCATCACACTGTGAGACCCAGGAGTCCAGTCCTACATGCGCCATAGCACTGAAGTACATGTTTCAGCTAGGCAGGTGGACGCAGGTAGACTTTTAATGAAAAATCATCACTGCTTTAGGTGAATCTCTGGCAAACTGCGAGGGGGCAAAAGGGAATTCCAAAACCCAATATTCTGATTATTTATGTTTTTACATTACATGGCATTTGAAATCTCCCAATAAAAAGACTGTCCAGTGTTTGGGTGAAGGCAGGTACGAGGCAAGGCACCAGGTTTAACCTCATCTACCAGACAGCAGGCAAAGGCCTACTTTCAGTCCACCTGGTCTTCACAGGTTCCCCCATTACTTCGAGTTAAAGCCACATCAGCAGAGCTGTGTCACTTTTATTCCGGTAGCTTTTAAATGTTTCAAAAGAAAACATTTAAGCAGCTCCTGTGAAAACGAAGCCGGCGTTTCTTTGCGGCGTCTGCAAGGTCCGCTCCTAGCAGCCGGAAGAACACTTAAAACACAAACCTCCATTATCATTGTCATGTCTGAAAGCATCTTACAGCAGCTTCCACTGATGCTTTGCACCATCTTAAGTTCTAAATGTGACCTTTCCGACCACTTTCACTTATTACTCCTTTCCGAAACACTCAAAACAGGCTAACACCTTCAACTGATATTGGAATAAAATGCAACGGCAACGAGAGGCTGCCTAGATGAAAAGAAAAATCAGTTCTGACATTCTGTTTTGCACCAGAAGCTAAACATAATTGTTTGAGCCGCACGGCACTCCTGGGATAACAAACTGTCATGGAGCCAAGGCGCTTGAAGAAAAGATACGGGCAGACCGGTAGGGGACACTATTCCCTGTGGACTGTGGCGCTCAGTTTCGGATTTAAAAAAATCAACTGCAGGTACACCTTCTGGGAGCCTAAGATAGGACCATGCAGGCTAATGTTCTTAGAACCTTCTGGCCAACTTCATTAGCATTATCGTGTTCTTTCGCAAAGCCCTCCTAGGGCAGCTAATTTCACATTGACTTTGACACGTTGTGCTAAACATCTGTTGCCCACTTTCCTCTTTTTTAGCGTAGAACAAGGTGCAAAACCCCTTGATAGGCTGACCCAGTCATGTGTCTTGCTTACTTTATTCAAATGATCGGGTCACCTTGGCCGGTGCTTCAGAATGTCCAAAACAGCAGAACTTTGGTGCTTAAAGACAAAAGCGGTCAGTATAGGAAAACTGTGATAAGCTAGGTTTACTAAGGACCACAAGGGTGTTGTCTCACAACAGCTCAAAATCTTTGACTGAAACCGTAAGAAGAATAAAACTGCTTTCGGGCACAAAGTAAAAATCATTCCATTCAAGCTTGAGCTCAGAAATAAAGATCTGTTTTACCATCACCTTCTGGATAAGCCCTTGATACCCTAGCTATGATTTATTGATTTGCCTTCTGTATTTTTTCAGTTTTAATAATCGTTAGGTCAAGTTTTTTTCGATTTTGCAAAAATCGAATTTTAACTTTTTGTGTTTGCGAGAGAACTTCCAAGGTTACTGTTACAATTCTGTCTAGCATATATTATTTTTTTTAAGAATAACTCTGAGTCCCTTAATAAAAAAGCTACATTATCAAAATACTGTAAATCACCGCCCTTCGTCTGAGGCTCAGATTCTGGCATGTAACACAACCCCCTTCTGACCTTAAATGAGACAACTCCACATCCAGAACCACCATAAAGGTCTGTCCTTTAAAGTCAATTACTTATTAAAAGTAAGACATTGGCAAATAGAAGTACTCATCCACACAATTTCACACCGCTTCCCAATCACTTTGAAACACATCCTAATCTTGAGCTGGGAAAGAAATTGTACAGAAATGTCTTAGTAGAAATCCAGTCAATTCATATTAGATAAAAGACTACCAGAGGGGAACTTTGGTGCAAAACTACGTTTTCAGAAATAGAACTTATCTTCTTGCGCTAGCAAAAGGAATTTAAAATCAGTTTTAGTGAATTGTAAAAGAAATTCTGGAGAAAATTTCTGCGATGTACAGACAGTCCAGAAATGACTGCTATAATGCTTCAATATTTATTAGTTATATTATAATATTATTTCATATATTCTTTCTATCAACCCCTTTTTCACAGTTTTCAATTTTTAGATTTGGAAAAAAACAACTTTAAAAAAATGTGTACGTAACCAACACTGCAAAAATCAAATAGAATTATGTTAATGAACACAAATTGCAGTACGCTTATATATATATATATATATATATATATATATATATATTTTTAATGAATTTGCAAAAATTTCCAAGATCCTGTTTTCACTTTGTTGTTCTGGGGTATTGACTATTACTTGATGGGAAGAAAAACGAGTTTATTTTAGCACAAGTCAATTTTAGCACAAGTCTGCAACGTAACAAAATGTGAAAAAGTGAAGGGGTCTGAATACTTTGTGAACGCACTGCATAACTGGGAACACTATCTCCATCGCGAGAGGTGCACAGTCAATAACTGCCAAATAAACCTGTATGGTTCACATAAACAGCGGGAAATATAAGGTGTTAATGAAGAGATGCTCGCACAAGAAATTTCTATTGTTCTCCAGTCCAAGGCACTTGGTCTTCCCATTAAGAATTCTTTTAGTCTTAATATTTCAAGAGCAGCACTGTTAGCAATTTGGACAAATGAAATAAATTATTAATTTGATATAATATAGGCAATTCACATTATTTCTAAAATCACCTATTGTGGACAACCAAAAGTATGTGGCTGGCACTGTCAGCATCATCTGTTCACACTGAATACTAAACAGGTTTTCTTTTTCATGCCTAATAAAAAAGATTTAATGAGTTTAATGAGTGTACTCACGACTCAGATTGAAGTCTTTTACTTTGGAAACACGAAAAATCGCGTTCTTTCTCTTTCATCTGCTATCAGTAAGGTCATGATAAGCAGCCCGGGGCCAAAAGTGTTGAAGCACAATCACGTCAAAGTGGCCAAAAATCATCTGTGGTATCACTGCCTAAAGAAATGTATTGAAATACATGACACACAAAAAAAATAAATAAATGTACTTTATTACTGTTTAATGATTGCAGAAACCTATCCCATTCTTAAAGAAATGCAAATCCCATAACATTGTCAAACAACTGCAAATCCTTTGAAAATGAGACGGCCAGTGAAGTATTTCAGGGCGGAAAAAAACCAGCAATGCAGTCTGGCGTTTCTAAGCTAAAGTCTGTATTCAGCCTGTTTATAAAAGTAGTCACACTATAAAGTACCCCCATGGCACTATACATATTAGTAGTAAAGGTACCAGAGGCAGAAAGGCTGGGATTGAACATTACTTTTGGAGGCACAGACCACCTTTCAATCACAGAAACAGCAAGGATCCTATTGAACACATTTTGCTTTTTTGGAAATCAAGCAGATATGCATCATGCATAAGTTAGTGTGATTCAGATTCATATCAAACACCAAGTGCTAATAAAAGGACTAGCACTTCAAAAGGGTTCCCACTCCCTAACCTTCATCCTAAGCACCTGTTTTACCTTATACTAACCTGCACGGTAACCCCACAGTCAGACCCACAGCAAACCTCTCCAGCCACTATGCATTGTTTGTAGCTCCTGACACCCAGTGTTAAGCACCCATGGAAATTCCACACATTATCAAGTGGGCACCTTCTCATGTGTGTTTCTTGGCCGAAGTTGTGCCCCGGCCAACACCTCCGAAGACTCCAACCACCAAGCATGAGTATATATACTGTGAACCCTTTATTTGGGCACATAAGGGACCTTGGGTATACTATATACTATTACTGACTACTCTAAAGCTTTTTGACTGTGTGACTCCATAACAATTTCTGGGCAAATACCAGCTCATCTTATTTGCCCCCATGAGGATCCTATTTGCAGCTCAAGAAGTGTGAAGTTATAACTGAACATGGGACAAACCAATTGGTTCAAGATTGAGACGGAGTATTTATTGGGCATAGCGCTTATGCTTCATTGTCACCCTACTTGTTCGGTATTCAAATTTCTATTTATACGCTGGAATACATCATGAGAAATGCTGGTGTGGAGGAATTAGATGCTGGAATCACAATCGCAAGAAATAACCTCTTACATATGCAGATGATACAACTCTAATGGCTGAGAGCAAGGAAGATTTGAAGACACTTTTAATGAATATGAAAGAAGAAAGTGCAAAAGCTGGCTTGCTGCAGAACATCAGGAAAACCAAGATTATTTATGATGCTCTTTCTGTGAAGTTTTTGCTAATTGATGTGGGAGGAGGTGGAAGCAGGACAGATTTTGTTTTCTCTCTACTTCAAAGATTTTTAGATGGTGACTGGAGTCATGAAATTGAAGGAAGGTTGCATCTTGGCAGATAGGCCATGACAAATCTGGAACAAGATACTTGGGGTGTAGAGACGCCACGCTTGTTCGTAACGGCTCAGATGGTCAAGGCTTTGGTATTTAATACGATGGCACAGCTGAGAGCTGGACTATTACACGCTAAAATGCAGACAAACTGAGCTTTTGGTGCTGAAGAAAATTCTGGAGAGTTCCTGACAGCGAGAAGGTTTAGGAATCAATACACGGTTAGGGGCCGAGAGAACCAGAGGCCCCACTGGAGGCACATGATTGTGAAAACAAAAAGCTCAAATACTTTGGTCACATAATGAGAAGACAGGATTCCTTGGAGAAGACTCTGATGCTGGGAAAACTGAAGGCAAGAGGAGAAGGGGATGACAGAAGTTAAGATGGATAGACAGCATTACTGAAGCAATGCATATGACCTTAAAGGACCTCAGTGATGTCTACAATTGAAGGCTCAAATGCAAAGTCCACAACGTCAAAAGAGTCGGACTGACAAAACAATGAACAAAGTAATTTATGTACATTGTGACGATGGAAACATTCACCGTAAAATGAATAGCATACAGTTACTAACCTCCATCAGTTATGCGGGGCCAGTATTTACAGTTGTTTTTATTATTCTCATTATCTATGCATAAATCACATTGTCTCTTTAGCAAAACGCTGTGAATACATAAAGTGGGAAAATGGAGTGCACGACAATACATCCTGGTGGGAACGTGAGGAACCAACAGAACAGATCCAAGCTCAGCTTCTGCCCAGTAAACACACATGCCCTCTGTCGCATTTCTCAACCTATTGCGTCACTTTTATGGTTAGCTTTTGCTTGATGTCCCCTGCCCTTTGGCTGACATCACCTCCGTAACACATTAACAGCTCCAACTTCGTGTTAATAATAGCATTCCTTAAATATAGCGACTCCGACCTCACCTTATGGCAATCCCACTTACCGTTAGGCACATCTCTAAGCATTAACAACAACCTTAGCTACGGCCGACACGCGGCATTGGGTCTAAACTGGGGTTGCCGTGGTCGCTAGACATCCTTGAAACCACATATTTAAGAAAAAGGCTCTGATTTTTTATTTGCCAGCAGTTATATTTTTAATGGTTCTTCTACACTTTTTGTCTCCTGCTTCTTTGGAATTGCAGTTCTCTTGGATCATGACGGCAGAATGTAGTGTGTATGTACAGTAGTGCTACTGTTCTACAGAAGCAGTCAGACAGAGGTATTGCTAAGCATAAAGGTAAACGATGGCTTTAGCATTGACTCAACACTTTAGGCCTAGATGAAAAAGTACACCAGATGAGAAGAAACATTTCACACTGATCACTTATGTTACGACCCGCCTTGCCGGTTAGGGATCGACGGCGATCGCCGCATTTAAGTGGAAACGGAGACAGCCGTAGGTGTAGGAAGAACCTTTGACTATGAACCCGATACAGTGAACAAGTGACGCGATTTACAGTGGATGGTGATGCACATCTATACAGTTACTTAATCAAACAAAAACCAGAAAACAGGCGCAAAACAGTTATACAAAACATAGGCGGTTCCCAACTCAAAACACAACAAGAAGACAAACAGACATTCACCTGGCCAATGAAGAAAAGAAAAATGACAAACTTGAGCCCAGAATACAACAGATTGCTTACGGTTAGCAACAGGTAGACAAAAGGGTGTGTACTCCCGTGCTAACACTGTACAAAAACAAGGGCAAACAGCGAACCCCCCCGGCTTAGACATTATTAAATTCCTCAAGCAGAAAGCACATGATCAAGATGGAGCTGTTGTCACGCCCATGGTGGTCCGCGACAGATAAGCGCTGGCGGGGTGACGCCATCCGCCGACGGACCAATCCTCTTGGCTCTGACTGACTTGTCAAACGCGAACCCCTATGGAGAGACCGCTACAACAGAACGCAACAGTTCCCCACCAGAAAAAAAATAAGAACCGTAACATCTCTTAAACAAAAAAACAAACTTTTCATAAAGTTTTGCTTTTTTTTTTACATTTCAACACAGGAGTGGGAATGACTGTTTTCTTTTCCTTCCCAGCCAATACTAGGACCCCACGAAAGCCGCTGGCCAGCCAAAACATTCTCTGCCCCTTTTTTGTGCGTTATCTGCAAGTTGAAATTTTGTACCGCCAATGCCCATCTCATGAGCCGTTGATTTTGGTTGTACATTTTTGCCAGGAACACAAGTGGGTTGTGGGATCGGGTATACACTTCCAACTGGTATTGAGCTCGAACCCAGATATACCTCGAACTGCTGAGCGCTAACAACAGAGCTAACGCTTTTCGGGATCGTGAGAGTAGTGCAACTGGTGCGGAGAAACTTGGAATAATAGCAGACCGGATAAGTGTTCGGACGGCGTCATCCGCCTGCAATAAAACCAAGCACCTGCACCTAATGCGCTAGCGTCCACTTCTAGCTTAAAAGGTCTGTCAAAGTTCGGCGCAGCGAGAACTGGAGCGCTGGACATCAGAGCTTTTATGCTGTCAAAGCTTGCTGGACAGTCCAGAGACCACAGAAAGGCCTAGGTATGACTTAAACAGAGAAGTCAAAGGAGCCACAACGCCGGTACCCTCGATAAAAGTTCCGAGTAATAACTGCCATACCTAAAAACCTCAGAATTCCTTCTAGTGCAAGCAAGGTATTGGAACCCACAATAGCACTAACCTTCGCCTGTAAGGGTCGCAACCTGTCCCCTGTCCCACCTGTTGTAAGTGACAGTAGCTTTTCCAAAGTCACATTTGGCGAGGTTCAGGGTCAGCTTTGCTTTTCCCAGTCTAACGAACACCTCTCTCAACGTGCTTAGATGAGAGTCCCAGTTATCCGAATAGATGATATTGATTATCTAGGCACGCTTTTTACAGTTGTGCACATCCCCTCAGCACCACAGTTATGGAGAGGCGCTGAAAAGTAGAGGAGCGCTCTCACACCGAAGCCATGACGCTATATTGAGCTGTAATGTATCAGGTGTCACAAAAAGCAGAGATATCCTGAGCACGGGGGTTAGCTGCACTTGCCAGTAGTCTTCAGTAGGTCTAGCTTGTCACAAATCTAGCTCCACCAACACAATCCACACAATCTTCCATTCTTGGCATTGGAAAGAGTCAGGAATGGTTACAGCATTCACCGTCGGTAATCTGTACAAAAACGGGAGGTGCCGCCAGGTTTAGTACCAGCAAACACGCGAACTCCATGGGCTGTTACTTGTTTCGCAAAACCCATTTGCCAGCAAATAGGAAACCTTTTTCATAACGCCTCGCTCGGGGTTCTACCTGCACGCTGTTGTTTAATGGGTCGTGGAATTGCCTACATCAATATCATGACTCACAGATTTTAGTTTGTGAGGGCACGCCATGAACAAAGAGAATGATCCCTAATAAGCTTCTCACTAAACTCTCAGCGACGTATGAGAGGTGGTTTACCAGCGTGAGTAAAACGGGCGAAAGATTCTAATTCAACCAGGCGAGCGTCTGTTGTGCAACATCTAACCGAATGTCATCTGTAACGCTATTTTCCCCATCAACGCCTACAATAACAGAAGTTTGCACCACCTTCGAGTACTGTGGCTGAGAATCCCCAACTAATGGCTTAAGCATATTAACGCGACAAAACTCGATGTTTTCGCCCACGGTCAGGAGTTTGAATCACGTAGTCCGTCTCGGACAGTTTTCGGCCCACCGTATACGGACCCGAAAATTTAGCAGAAAAACTGACCCGCCTGATGGCAATAAAACCAAAACTTTATCGCCAGTTGAACACACGCCATCGCTTCTGGTCAAATCCAGGCTTTCATCTTGGTTTGAGACCGTGTCAGAAAGCAATTTTCGCTGAGCGCAAGCATGATGCAGTCTATGCTAAAACTCGCCAACGACTTGATGATATATATTCTTTTCTCACCTCGCCTGTTAGAGCGTTTCAATAGTCTTAGTGGACCGCGACCGCAGACCAAACACTAGTTCAGCGGGCTGAATCCAATGGATCCTTGCACAGCCTCCCAATTCGCGGTATCAGAACAGCGGCACCTTCGGCCCCAATCCTTTTTATACTCAGTGCAATATGATTCGTAACATATTCTTCAACGATTGATGAAAACGCTCTAAGACACCTGCGCTTATGATGATACACGGAGAAGAAAGAGTATGCTGACGGTAGCTGTTTTTAGCACCTGGGAAAAGACAGGAACTCAGAAATTAGACCCTTGGTCAGACTGTACCCGGGCGGCGTTCAAAAGTTGAGAAGAACCTAACTAAAGTTTTTAACCAAATTTCTGCGTATGATTGCACTTAGTGGGAATGGCTTCGCACGAGTAGCGCACACATAACGGTTACTCAAATACTGGTTATCGGACTTCGCTGCAAAGGTCCCACACAGTCAATAACCACATGCTCGTGCCCCTCGACACAGGAATGGGCCGGAATGAGCGGAGGAATGCGCTGGTTTGCTTCCCCACCGCCTGGCCAAACTGAACATGCTCGACAAAAATACCGAAACGCCTTCGCCGCTTCAAAAACCCGCCAGAAATAGTGATTTAAAATGCGCCGGTATGTTTTAGTCACCCCTAAGTGTGAGCCAGGATGTTCATGCAAGACTCAATATAAGGTGACTATATGGTTTAAACTACAATTTGTCTGATCGCCACGTCACGCTTTGCCTCGGTTTCTCGGCTAAAGGGCGCAATGTTCGCATCAATACATCCTTCTCCAGAAAATATTTCCCAGATATTTTTGTTCCTCAACTGACTTAACCCAGCCTGAAAACACGACAACAAAGATCTCATCAGGTTCGCTGGGCAGCGGTAATTTCAATTCAGCACGATTGACCTGCAAAGTTTATCTGTGCAGCTAGCTATCTCTACCACTGCTGGACTTGGTAGCTTGACCGCCCCAGCACTACCATCCTCATCCGCTAAAAACGCCATATAAATCCAGAACATCTGGAAATGCGCTGCCTGAGCTCGCCACACCGCATTACATAACGGAAACATCGAAATTCTTCCTACCAGCTTAATCTGTCATCTTGAATCGCGAACCTTGACTAAGCCTGATAACAAGTCGGACTGTAGGTGGATCAGATGCAGTGGACTTGGTGTTGTTCTCATTTCTGATTCCCCAATCTAAAACATGAGAGAATGACACGTAAGTGTTTTCCCCAAAGGGCAGCACATCTTCAAGAATAAGAGATTGGGCGGCACCTGTGTCCCGCAAAACTTAATCTCCTTGGCGGCACTCATCGGGTAGGCAAGCATATCACAGCCTGGAAACATAAAAGGTCTGAAAGCAACCTCATCGCCTGATGTGCGCGACTCACTATGAGGTGCAGGCAGATTACTATCCGCAATAGCCGATACCAATCCTACAGACTTGCTCTTCAGCTCTATACGTTTATTCTTGGCCTTTAGTGCCAAGCAGTCAGCAATCACATGTCCTTCTGTAATAATAGTAAATACACAACCGATCACCTGGGGAGTCAGTAGTGCATTAACCTTATTGCCTCCGTATTTCTTACAACAAACACACTTTGCGTCAGAACAAAACTCATCAGCAAGAATCGCCGCTTTCTCTACCGCAAGGTTCACTTTCTGTTCCGGCTATAGGTTACCACCCGTTTGGCAAACAAGTGTTTCAGTTCTTCCACTAGAATTAGCTCTTTTCAAAGACTCAAAATCAGAGACTTTACATGTATTGAGCCATTTTTCAAATAGTGAGTTGTTTCTCTCGCAAACTCAACAAACGCTTATGGAAGGCAAATCTTTTATGAGAATCTAAACCGTTGTCGTATAGGCTTCGGGAACCAACTCATATGACGTAAGAATGGCGGCCTGACTACTTCACTGAGCCCGCTGGCCTTTCTACCGGCCAAAGAAGAACAAACCTCCTGGGCTTTACCAACCAATTCTGGTATTGTAACATTAAAAGACAAACATCCTTCGCCAGCTTTGGTATACAGTGGCGATATCGCCTTTAACGAGTGAAATAGGCACTCCATTTCGGTCTCCCGAAAGTGAGGTATTAAAGAAATGTATTTACTTACATCGAACGTAGTGCTTGGTGTGCTCGAGGGTATTGAGGCACTGGTAACCCGCTGAACAGCATCGGTGGCAGGCGGTTTAACAGACGGTTTGCTCATATTCACTCCAGCTGTCGTAGCTGGACCTCCTTCTCCGCTGCGATCTCCAGCTCCGATCTCCAGCTTATGATCCAGTTCTCTGCTGTGGCTTTTGCCCCTCCGCCTCAGCCTGAATCTGGGCTAAGCCGGACCTTTAGTCGGGCTCTCGCTAAAACGCACGGGCGCCGGGCAGAAGATGGAGTACGGGCTCAAAGAGTGGCAAACCGACCGAGACTCTTTCTTCTCCTCCCGGAAGTCGCGGCGTTCTTCGCCGAGGCGCTTGAACCACTGGTTTATGCCACGAGCGTACTGCCGTAGCAGCCGAGTCAGGGGAACTTGGATGCCGCAATACCTTCTCGCTCACCAGCCTTTCCAAAACCAACGTTTTAATAAACGCCTTAGTGCACTGCCTCCCTACCGAGAGATCGAAATGGGCTGCCAGCACTAACAAGTCGTCTTTTCTTAACTTGTCGAAGCAGTCAAGGCTAGGGTTATCGAAAAACCCTTCAACAGAGAACGGCGCCATTTTTTTCGGGGCTCAAAGAGTGGCCAACCGACACAGAGCAAAACGGAACAGGTAAAGCAAGGTTTCTCCCCGGATAGCTAAGGAACTACACAAAAGGCAATGAATCCCGGACGAGCCCCCATTTAAAATGTTACGACCCGGCTCGTCGGCTAGGGGACCGATTTTAAGGATCGTCGCATTTTAAGGGAAACGGGAGACAATGTAGGTGGTAGGGGAAGAACCTTCTTTGACCATGAACCCGATACAGTGAACAAGTGACGTTTATTTACAGTGGGATGGTGATGCACATCTATACAGTTTACTTAATCAAACAAAAACCAGAAAACAGGCGCAAAACAGTTATACAAAACATAGGCGGTTCCTAACTCAAAACACAACAAGAAGACAAAACAGACATTCCGACCTGGGCCACGAAAGAAAAGAAAAATGACAAACTTGAGCCCAGAATACAACAGATTGCTTACGGGTTAGCAACAGGTAGACAAAAGGGGTGTGTACTCCCCGGTGCTAACACTGTACAAAACAAGGGCAAACAGCGAAATCCCCCGCTAGACATAAATTGCCAGAAAGCACGATCAAGATGGAGCTGTTGCCGCCGCCTCCATGGTGGTCCGCACAGATAAGCGCTGGCGGGGGTGACGTCATCCGCCGACGGACCAATCCTGGCTCTGACTGACTTGTCAAACGCGGAACCCCTATGGAGAGACCGCGCGAACAGGAACGCAACAGTTCCCCACCAGAAAAAAAAAAAACAAGAACCGTAACACTTAGAGTCTTCATACTTTTTCCATGGCATTACTTTGCATATAAATATACCCGCTAAGGCTGATGAGCAGAATGATCCGACTCGTAATGTTTCCAGGGTTAGATGTACATGCAGTGTTTGAATACAGAATGGAAGTTTCTTTGCATTGGAATTAAAATCAATAGAAATGGAAATCATCTTTGGTAGTAACTGCTCTTGGTACTCAAATTAATAATCAGTTCTGAACTGTCTCAGGATGGATGTTTCACCCTGAGATGTTTCAGATTTGTCAGGTTCAAATAAAGTGGATTGGAAAGTGGCGTTGAGTCATTACGGAGTCCCGGGAGACCTCCGGCTTGGGTTTCAAGGCAAGGAGGAACGGAAGTGGTTTGCCGTTGCCTTCTTTTGGCACATTTATTCCCCGTAGAGGGGTGCAAACATGGAGGAGGGCATGCAAACTTTACACACACACACACCCACCCACCCCTGAGCCGGACTTAAATCCCACATTGGGCATCAGCTTACCCCGCTGCGCCACCACATCCCCTCAACCAAAGAGCGGTTTCCTTAACTGCATCTTTTTAAGAGTCAACACCGATTATACTTGTGCACCACCAATCAGTCAATCTTCTTAAAAACTAAATGTTTTTCTTTTTCAAAATTCTGCCTCTATTAGATATCCGCCTATATGAGGCACACGTGTTGACAGCATGAAAATTATGGCCTTAATGCAAAGTAGCTTTTTTAAATAGCACAGGAATGAATGCAAACTTGTAAATTTCATGCTAAAGCAGCCCTCGCACATTAATGCCAAAGAATGAGATCAGAACTGCAGTTGCACACAAAGCGCAAGGATCGCTGTGTTGCTGTCGCTGCCCTTGAACCTCCAAGGTTGCCAGCAGGTTATCGGAGCAGCTTTTTGCCTGTGGGGCCTTGTACATTTTTTGTGCGCACCTATGTGTTTGGACGATGTTGGCTGGGAGAGACAGGAGCGGAGCGGGGATAAAAGGAGCGCAAAAAAGGTTCTGGCAGATTTTGGCCATGGGATGTTTGAAAAGCGATTCCTGTCAAGGTCACATGGGAGGTCACACGAGACAAGATTTTAGCACCGCTAACTGACAAGTGAAATGCTGTTTTCTTCATTTTTTTTTTTTGGCTGTAAGTTGGATGTTTTGTTCGGATGTTAAAATGATTTTTAAATGTGTATTCGAAAAGAGAAATGCTTAATAACACAAAGCAAAGTTTGTAATGCAAAACACAATTCAGACTTTAAATTCCTGTAAAAGGATATCAAGAGATAACAACACAGCACACAATATGTATAAATCTACTAATTCTGTATAATATTCACTCACTTTATTCTTTTAAATTACATTTTGTAATTGAAAATAAAAGAGACCTTTAATATATAGGAAGAATAATCCAGGAGCGTTAAGACTGCTACTCTTAGACATGAAATGAAAGAAGCTTAAACTAGAGATCAGTCTCCATGCTTTGCAATGAGAACTAAAGGACATTGTTAAATTTGAAATATTTTGCATTTAAATTTTGAATTATATTAATAAATGTTTGATAGGGAAGCATGGCGGCACAGCAAATCCAGTGGCTGGGCTGTGCAGCTGCGTGTAGGTTCAGTCCCAGCTCAGTCTGTGTGGAGTCTGCATATTGCACCCATGTTTATAGTTCAAAAACGTTTGTTTGACACAAATTGCCAGTTGTACAGTAAATTGTTTGGAGTGTGTGTGGCTTTTTAGCAATGGGCTGACATCCCATCTGGGGTGCACCGTATGGTGGCACCCTATGGTTCTAGTAGGCTTTAGACCACCAGGACCTTGAGTTATAAGTGAGCATTCATAGTCAGTACAGTATTTGATAATACTTGTCAAATGCATGCTTATTGTGAATTTACATTTTTTGATTTTATATTGAAAACACTGCAGAACACTGCGGTGATGAAACTGTATCTGTACAGTACGTCTATGTGCCTTATTCAGCCCTTCTTCTACAGATCTTCTGATCAGATATCAGGAACGCTGGCAGATGTTCATCTGCTCACCTGGTTCAAATAAATCCCCCACCCAGGTGATGCAACTCCTGCGGAATTTTGTACAATGCTTTTTAGAAAAAAGTTGCTTTTGGTGAAATTAGACACAATGATCGTATTCAGTTGCAGCTG
This sequence comes from Heterotis niloticus, assembly GCA_018136845.1. Taxonomy (NCBI): domain Eukaryota; kingdom Metazoa; phylum Chordata; class Actinopteri; order Osteoglossiformes; family Osteoglossidae; genus Heterotis; species Heterotis niloticus. Next base: position 20,861,699 of record CM030888.1, read on the forward strand.
TGGCCTACATTTGATCGTATTTTTATATTTTATAATATTTCTTTTCTATCAGTTTGGGAGAAATGTTGAGAAGTAACTGGGAAACAAACGCTAACAATAGTGAGAATTCTCTTTCCTGCAGTATTGTTAGAAACTCTAAATAAAACCACTCTGTGTCACTTTCCTCCATTACAGGTAAGACCACTTCTTCAAACATAACCTGCACTGCCAAATTGTAAGTGCGCAGCCATGATGTAAATACCGCCGCTTCTTTAAAGGTTCACAAAGGTGCCCTGGCAGCCTCAGGCCTGGAAAAGTTCTGGCTGCCTTGATGCTGAAAGGTTTATTTGCCTGTGATAACTACGTTCCATGGAGTGACTCAGCAGCTGCAAGTCCAGAGCAATGTCCAATATTTAGCTTGTCAGTGTGCAGGTTGTGCTGTCACCGATATTCTGGCTTAAGCTGACCTATCGCTCTCTGGAAAGGATGTAGATCTCTTCTGCCTTAAACCCTTTCATCCTAAATTTCTAATCTAATCTTAATAGCCAAAACAGTACGAAATGGATGTCATTTTCGTTGTTGTTATTCCTGCCTTCTCCCACTGCAGTTGGTAAAAAATATGTGAGACGTTTTGCTAATAATTTGCCACGGCTCCACGACAGTCTTAGGTCTTGGTTTTCCCAGGCGGTGCATCTGTAAAACCATGCACAGGACACAAGAGGTCTGGGTTTAGTAGCTCACTGTAGCACACTGGCCATCTGTGGCAAGGAGGCCTATGAAATGCATATGGATCCATTTGGATTCCAGGTGTGAAACGGCTGAGCTTCTGACCCCTTTGCTGCACACAGTGACACCTACATTCAACTCGATACTCATAGGGCTGGTTATATACAGTAGCTCCTTTTGCAAGCCAGCTGACTGATGAAGTCTACAGACCAAAGAGCAGCAAAAAAGGGTGTCTCACAGCATGTATGTCAGAGCAGGTGCGGGCCTATCTGCGCTTGCTGAACCTCCCATTCAAAAAACTTGGGCATTTAATATGGAATTGCCCTCCCCTTTTGCTACTATAACAGCCCCCACAGTGCTTCCCACTAGATTTTGGGGAATGTGTGCCCAATCGGCCACAAGAGGATCTTTGAGGTCAGGCATTAGGAAATAAAGGCCACGACTGAAAGACATTGAGGAATAAATCCTTATTCCACACCCCGATGACTAAAAGCACACATTTTGAACACACAGTAATGAGTGCAGCCAAAAACAAATTGGTATCGGAATTACTTTTTTTACAGAAAAATAATAAACACTGCAGTTGGCCAATGTAGTACAGCATAATGCATTACGACAATTACAGTAAACATGCAGACAACATAGGCAGCATCCTGCCAACCATGTGGATTTGGCCAAATGTTCTCATCTACATCATGAAGGATGTTTCTTCTGGCCAAACAGTAACATTTAGTAGAATGATGGATCCATCCTTTACAAGCCTCAGAAGTGACATCATTACAAACTGCTTGCACTTGTTCATAAATGCTCCAACTGTATACCTCCACATACTTCCACATACCTTCATATACCTCCATATCCCTTTATGTACCTTCATTTACCGCCACATACCTTTATTTACCTTCACATATCTCTATAAACCTCCATATTCCTTTGTATACCTTTATATATCTTGATATACCTCCACATACCTTTATACACCTTCATACATCTTCCATTGCCAGCTGCAAAACAATTTCTTCAGTGGAATTGAGGAATGGAAATTGCAGTGGAAAGAAGATCATTTGAATGTTTTGGTGGGAATCAAACTTTTCTTGGATAACACCTGAATGGTGCAAACTAAAATGATCCTCTATGACAAAATAGGTAGTATGGTCTGCCAGCACCATACTGATGATTTCTTCTCGGTGAACTAACAGACAATTTCTCCCACCATTTGAATTCTGCAGCATACAGTGACACGGTCACTGCGTCTCCACCGTGACGCAGTAAAGTCATAATTGTTCAACTTTACCGTGAGACTTACTGTACTTGTTTCGGATATGAAAGGGCCTAATGATTTAGTATAACAGGTTCAACTCAGCTGGACTCACGATTCGGCTTCGCGCATGCCCGAATCTTGTTTAATGACTGCGATCCAGTTCTGCTCTTTCAGAAGAATAACAATGTCATAGAAACCCTTGTTATATTAAACAAATTGTATTATTTCTGCAATACAATTTCAAGTGCAATCTGACAAAAAAAAAAGCAGCCACTGGCAATAAGTTTCAGTACTTTTTCTTTGATTTAAAACGTTTTATTTTATTTTTGAAGCTTAACGAAAGAAAGTGACCAACATTTTCACCGTACTCGTTTCCACATGAATGTAATTCTCGCAGAAGAACAGGATTAACATCCATAACGGTGTCAGTTCTGGTTTGCGGAGTAGCTGGTCCTGGGTTATTGACTTTGACTGCCCAGAGCCGGAGGTCGACAAGGTCTGGCCTCCATCCCATGATCATGGCATAAACTACATCTCGTATTACAATCAAACCAATAGTTCAGACTGGGGGCAAAAGAATTCCATGGGCCAGTCTCATACAACTCTTAGTTAGAGACAATGCAAGAAGGATTTCAGTAGAGCGTTGTCTGTATTTTGACAAATGTTCATTAGATATAATGCTCAAATAGAGAATAAATAACTTGGTTATTGCTAGATTTACAGGGCAAGTGCCTTCATCAGGAAAAAACAGTTGTTGGTTTTGTCTCCCCACCATAGTTTATTCAACATTGGAATAATTGTCTTTTACTTCTTCTGACGTACTGCTACTTCTACTAAGCAGTTGAAACATATTTCCGTCACAATGATGGGTTAGTGGAGTCGCTCTGAGGGCATTTCCTGGCCAACTGGCGCCGTCGGCTCCTACCGCCCCGCGCTCGACCGGCTCCCCGCAACAGCGCGGCAGCATCTCACCTCACAATGTTTCCCTTGGGCCTTTTTATCGCTTCCCTGATGAGGGAGTGCTTTCCGGTGCGGGGCGGTTGGACAGCTCCTGGTGCTGAACCTGGCTCCCCCTTGGGGACTGTCCGATCATTTCCCCTCTCCATTCCCCGCGTCACAGTACTTTCACAAACCATCTTTCCCAAAGACACAGAGCAACTATCACCAATAAAATGAATGGTGCTACGCTCAGGGAAACTACCAAGTATTCAAACTATAAACATAAAACATGTAACTCAATTGCTGTTCTATGATAAATTCATTGTTACAGCTAATATATGCAGTGGCATTTAATTAAAACTATTAGAGTGTTGTTTTGTAAAGGCTTTGGAGGCAGATCAGTCACAATGACAAGAGGCTAAAGCCCCTTATTCTAACCATGTGTAATGTTTTTGAGGAGATTGCATATGAAATAGCATGTAAATCATCTGGTGGCAGGCAGGCGGCTGTGCTGAGTGTGGCCCGTGGCCCCTTTCATCGCTATCATTATTGCTGCTGTCGCTTTGATCCAAATGTAAATAGCGGATATATTGTGTGGGGTGCATTAAAGAAATGCAAACCCACTCCCGGGACTGAAACCAGCAGACAACTCTGCTTCAGAATAACTCTCTCAGCCCGCCTCCGTCAACTAAAAGTGTAAAGCAGACAGGCAGTGCGAAGAGACAACTTTCCAGGATATATAAAAAAAAATAATTAATACACTCAATAACTCCACAAAATCCCTTGCTAGTGCTGTCTCGCAAAACAGACAATAGAGCAATCCATAACCAGCGATGCAACTTTTTCGATTTAGATTTGCAGCAATATCAACCCTATGACCAAGAATGCCGAAATACAACTTGTGCATTTACAAATTATCCATGTAGCCCAGTTCCCTCAACTGTTATACCCAGTCCATATGGTACTGCCCTCCAGCTCACCAGTGCAGGAAAGATGCGCTTAACAGAATATTGACTTTCATGAGAATGGTGGCATTCTGCTATGCCTATCACTGTACATACATGGTTACACCTGGTTTTGGCCTGATTGGTCAGAAACAGAGCACCAGCACTTGTTGCTCTAACTGTCATGAAGAACCCAGTGCTTGTGCTGTTCAAATTTAAAATTAACATCTAAATTTCACAAAGGTTCACACTTGTATTATCTCATATTGAACTTGAGCTACATTCACCGCTCCATATCAAAACCTGGTGCTCGGTTCTTAAATCTTTACACCCACCAGGTAATGAATGTCATAAAACAGGAATTCAACTTTAGCTGTAAGTAAATAAAAGAAACACAGTTATGTGTTATGTTCTTCTAAGTTATTTCTTTCTGTTTACAATTAATTTTGGCAACAATGGAGATTAATAATTTTCATTGTTTCGGTCAATAAGAATCAAGTAGCTACTTTTAAAGTCCTTTTAAAGAGAACAAAAGAAGCAAACTGTGTTTGTTATGCACAGTCAAACCATTTTTTATCTTCCTCTTTCTCTTGTTTTTTTGCAGGTTTTATTCTTCTTGTTGGTTTTCATTCTCTTTCACTTTATGAAATAAGATTAAACAAAAAAAACAGGACTTGCTTTCAGGACTTGGAGATCCTAGTTTATGTGCTAACATCTCATTTTTGACCATGTACTGAAAGATGTGCACAGGTGAGAGTATCTCTGAGCCTTTAAATAGGAGCTGCTTTTTACTCTTTCATTTTAGTCCATCCATCAATTATGCGCAGCCTGAGCCAAGCCTTGAACTTTGAGGACCAAAAATGGGAAAACCATTCAGCTTTGGAAAAGGTGCCTAAAAGAGAAGTCATAGCGGTTTCCTTCAAAATGTAAAGGGAATGTCAATACATGCAACTGCAATAGAAGGCTGGGCTACACATCTAAAACAAGGGGTATTTTGCTCAAGTGTAATAAAAGTGGGCCACTGAGCAAAAGTTATAATTTAGGCTCTACATCGCGAATTACTTTGGATATTCAAATTTTAGTAGGGAATGCCCCAACAGAACGCTTAAATTCTTCTGCTATCTTAAGCACAAAAAAATGAATGCGACGTCAAAATTCCTTAACCCAGAAGTTCATAGCAAGGTCCTGGCACTTGGTAAAGGTTATTGAAAGCATCCTTTATTTGTTCACTATAAAAAGGGTACAAACACGGATAAAAATAAGCCGCGATGCGTTCCTTCATGGTCAAAATGAGAACACTTGTCAAAAATAGCAGATAATGAGGCAATGACCCATACAAATTCATTCACGGGTATAAAAACTCAGAAAAAAGTTGAGTCTGCTAATTCGCACTGTAGTGTCCATAATTCAGAAGATAAAGGCCTAAAATGTCTCCAAAGCTACGGAAGGTGCCAGCTAAATTTGCCATTGCTCACAGCAGAACCTCAGAGAAAACTCTTGATGTCAAAAGACAAAGAGGTTCTCCCCATTTATAAAAATAAAAAAGCTGGAGACAATGTTCAGCTGTTATGTTAACCTTCTCAGGTGACAATTCAACTTTGCCCTGATTCCACTGTTTTACTTTTTATTCCTCTTGTATTACCCATGTTTACTGCAGAAAAGGATCCATTTAAACTTTTAATCAAATATGTGGTAGAATTTTTAACACATTTTTGTCAGGGACTTTAATTTTTCATTGACTTCACTTGAGCTCATACTTCTCAGCAAGTTAAAGTAAGAACCTTGCTTAAAGACACTGTAGTAGGAATTGGGCTACAAACCCAGGTCTTTTGAGTCCGATGGTTTATTACACTTTCTTCCATTTCCAAACGAGAAGCGATCTTCTTCCACAATTTGTAAAATTTGTTTTATTCTGGGGTTATTGAATGTTTTATTCCACCGATTCTTTTTCAATTTAAAACTAAATGATTCAGGTAAGGATATGAAAAATTTTATGGGCTAATTTACTGCCTTATAGGGCTAAAAGTCATCGCTTGCTACGTTCCTACTTTTCATACAGGACTTACACAAGTGTCAGCATGAATGAGCTGTTAAACAAATTCACGTTCGTACTAATTTTACCTGAATACCCCAAAACCTCAGAGGGCTACCCTGAGTTAAAACCAAACTGTGTGCAGATTACATCTGCTTTCTCATTAAGTGGCACTGCTGAGAAGCTCCTTCACCAGAGTCTGGTGAGACATGTCGGTCCAAAAGCGGTCAAAAGAGCATTAAGATCTCAACGCCCTCACATTTTGAATACACTGAGATCTTTGATACAGAATCTTCTAGACCCTTTCCACTGGGTCCCTCGGTCATCACCCCCTGGTATGAAGGCAAGGATGATGCATTATAAAAAAGTGGCTGCTAAAGAACAATTTCTGCCATTTGAATGTCTAACATGAGGCCACGTCTGATTCGTTTCACACATGAGTTTATTTCCTTACCACCTCTTGAAATGGGGAAGGGAAATTCAAAGCACAAACAGTTCTCCAAATGGCAGCCCTGATTTGCTATGTCTAATTGGGGCCTAGGGTTTATATATAAATATAGAAATGGAGGGAGTCACCTGGCCCACTTTTTTGCGCATTGCGGCAATATTTCAAACACCGGATGTTAGTAAATGACTAATCGAGGTGCTTTTGTGACGAATGGCAATGAAGAAGGAGATGCCATCACTCCTCTTGTTCCTTTCGCAAATGTGCATGAGTCTTTTGTTTCTTTAGCCATGCTTCCCACAGGCCATTCATAATCCACTTAGGGGAAAAGGTGGTCGCTTACAATTAGTCAAAGTAGGCAGCTGCTAACTAAAGATACAGGACTTTTTATCCATCATTATTTCAAACAAATGGAAAAAAATGCACCTGAAAATAAACGTTTCAGCATTCTGATGTACAAATACAATAGACAAACACAAAGCCTTTAATGCAGGAAAAAAATATATATAATTCTATGAAGCCCCTCTGTGTTATCGTTGCATGCTAAGTACATTATAAATACTTCATAGGAGGTCTAAATTTGGTTTTCATTATAATCGCAATACAAAGAGAAGTAATAAATGTTAATGGTTTTATTTATATTCCTGAAATAAATTAAGGCATTTTGAAATACAACTGACATCACAGAATTTTTAATTTTTTCCTTAATGACTTTATATAATATTTTGCAACCCGCAATCGAATTAGTTGCATAAGAAATAATTGTTAACAATCTAGTAATAACTGTTTTGGTCATTGAAATTAATTACCAATGAATTATTTAAGATTTGCTCCAGCAAACATTACTGAAATTAAATGTATAAAATATAACTACGTTTCAAGAGCCTTATTATCCCATTCAGTAAGGTAACTTACATGATAATGTAATTTAATGAAAATAAATCGATATATTATACGTATACAACAGCATTTAAAGTGTTTAGCTAAAGTGCACATTTACGCGTTTGTTTAAAAATTATGTAATGGTCACTTGCTGCACTTTCTCTGATGCTGTACAAAAATATAGCTGTGAATTCATCTACTTGCATCGCATCATCTCTTTGTGTTATTGTTAGTGTCGTCTATGTCTTTCAGTCGTCAGTCAGCCCTACAGAAGGATGCGTGTAATGTTGAGCACAGGTGCGGCTGTAACGTTTGCCAAATGTGCAGATCGGGAGTCCTGTGGCTGGCTGTGTTGTGGTGAACAGGGTGCTGAGCACGGCTGGTTATCAGCTGTCTGAGAAAGCAGGTGGACAATGGAGGATTGAAGGTCACCTTTGCTTCATAAAGGATTGTGACAATAGGAAATGAGGATAGTGCTGATTTATTCACAACTCATTCTCTCTCTATTAGAGCTGGTCTGTGAGAATCAGGAGATGTGTCCCCGGCAAAAAATAAAACTGCAATAATAAAATACAATAAAATAAGAACCTCTATGAACTAATCTGTTCAGCACAAAATACCAAAGAGAAATGAACTTTAAAATTTTGATTGACAGCCTATGCTTAGACTTGTTTCTTAGATGTTAAAATGTGAATGCAAAATGGCAGAAATTTGTTGGTGGTTATGCATTCCTTTTTGTTGCTGATGATATGGCTGTTTGCATTGAAGCAGCTTAGAGTACTGCATCCAGCATTGTAGGTGACCTTGGACAAAGGTGGCAAAGCACGGTCATACCTCAGTTTACGCTTATAATCTGTTCAAAAATATAGCAATTAAGTTGGGAAACATAAAGAGGGAGCTTATTTTCTGTTATTTTACACAATAAAAATTATATTCCATTTCAACCTGCCCCCAGAACAAATTTCCCCAAATATCTGTAAAACTACAAAAATGCATAACTAAAAAAAACAACCCTTCTCTCTTTCTCTCTCTACTCAGAATTGATCCGCTACTGGTTTGGAGATTATGACGGTTTTCCAGAAAGTAGATGATGTAATACATTGTACAATATGAACACTGGCATAGGCAACAGTCCACACGCCATGGCTCCCCAGCAGGGATAACATAAGCAAGACACATAATCAACTGTCATGTTTATTATTATTATTATTATTATTATTATTATTATTATTATTATTATTATTATTATTATTATTATATATTGTAGTGTAGGTTTAAAGTTTATACTTTTGTTTTGTTGGAAAACATTGTGCCCAGCATTTAGAACATAAACAGGGATTTCTGTTTTTTTTTTTTTTTTTTTTGTGTACATGGTTAAGCTAAAAAATCTTTACACGGGAGCTCATAATTTAAACTGAATTTCTGGTATAAAACAAGAAAGGTTTTACCCGAAGGAGTTAAACAGGGAGCTCTCAAATCAGAGGACAACTGTACTACATAGTAATTATTAAACATTGCTTTTGGGAATAGCATCTGCTAAATAAATTTAAATGCAAATGCATGATGTGTATGCAGTTTACTGCAGTTTTGTGCATTTAGAAATTAGCACATTTTGCAGCACGAACTGACATAGTGGATGAATTTGGTGAGGACATTGCTTAAAAACATGGGTCATTTGCTTAACATATCTGAAACTTTTTCATCCACAAACAAGAATAACAAGCTTACTGTTTTTTCTTTTTTGTCTTTAAAACATGATATACATACTTACTTTTCTATAAAATTGTGTACGGCAGAAGCCGCGCATTCATGATTTTTCTTTCACTACACTCACAGATCTAAAGATCACATCCAGGGCCATTAGGAAGGGTATAATAATTCAGCAAAGAAAGTAAACCGTGGTAAGGATAAGGGCAACTTCAAAGGAAGCTGACATAACAAGCTCAGACACAGCAGTGGCTGAGACAGATCCTCACGAGTGCAAGCATGGTCCTGTTTTCATCATTCTGTTACTAGATTAATGCCCTTGACTTGACTTCCCAGCAGACTGCAAGCCCATTATTTGTTCTGCCGATTGTTTGAGGCACTTAGGGCAACTGCTGTGCTGCTCTGAACCCGAGCTGTTAAAGCACGGGTCTTCACTGGGCTGTCAGCACCACTGCAGAGGAGACTCTCCACCAACCACACCGCATGCACCTGAACAAATGCCAGAGTATCAGTAAACACAACAAATTGAGGTGTTTTGAAAAAAAAAATGCTCTCCTTATACTGCATTGAAAACAATTTCTGTATTCCTCAATGCACACTGAAAAGGGTAAATTGCTTTATTAACAAGGGCACAGAATAGCAGAAGTCGAACGCCAGCTAACCTGCGATACCTGGTTGTTTCCGATGATGCTGAGTGGTGTCAGTATTTGGGTCTTCCCATTTCACAATTTTCTCGGCAAAGTTTTTCCAGTAGCGCTTAAAGGGTTGCCGTGTGGCTTTCACACGGTCTAACTCACAAATCTAGCGTGAAAGTGTCAGAGCGGGGAAAAGAAAGAAAAAACGGTGCAAAGTGAAGATTGCACCATAAAAATGTGTTTGTTTCCTTCCGGGGCAAAACAATGGAAAGGCCACTCGAACGAAAGTCCATCCATCCATCCATCCATCCACTTTTGTAAACAGCTAACCCCGAGTGGGGTCCCAGCAATCCAGATCCTTTCCTGGAAGCAGAGTTCATCACAGACCAGTATGAACAATCTATGACAATCTAAAAAACTGTTAGACTCCCAGGTGTCCTAACAAAGTGCTTTTTAGGGCTTACATCCTTCAATCCCACTTTCAGCTGCACATGTCAATGAGTACGGCGCTTCCCTGTACAAACATTCCAGATAAGGCACCGATGTACACAAACTGCGCACGAAGCACACAGAAAAACATATGTGCCGTTCCAATATGTTACCCCCAGTTCCCCCTCTCCTGTTCGCTAGTGGCTGCGAGGAAAAAAAAATAATAGGAGGCAGGGGGCTATGAAGAAAGGCCTTCACAGTGAAAAGACTATTAAAGCATAACAGTCTAGATGTGTTTACTCCCAGCCTGCATCACTTCTAGCGACACCTTAGCTGCGACACATACAGCATCTCCAAAACGTATATTAGACAAGTGATGATCACAGAACCGCACGTGGTGGACAGCCTCAACCATCAGCTGCATCACACGAAGAAGTGGAACCAAAATAAAGCTGTTTATTTCCAGCTGCACTGATCAACATGGAAAGAAAAAGAAATGCAAATACGACTTAGAAGAACACTGTCAGGGCTGAAAGCCGTATATGTCACCGTGAGACCTGCTGTCTGGTAGGAGGCCAGAAAGTGGAACAGAGGTGTCAGCTGTCATAGTGGTGTCTCTCAGTGCCGACAACCTCCAGGTGCTACCAAGCAAGCAGGTCATTTCAGCACAAAGGGAATATGGGAGGAGGGTGGGCATGATCTCCAAACAGCTGTCATACTGCTGCATACCTTCCCTGTGCATCCAGAGAAAGATGGAGAAGCTGAATACGGTGCCATGTTTTGCACAACATTGTTAAAATAAAATCGATTTTACTTCACAGCTCCCACATGAGGATGCCTTTTTTGCAGGCTGTAGCTGAAACTTTAACTCATGCACATATGACTACCCACAGATGTGTAAGGAATGTTTATTATTTACTTAAATAAAACTCCTGCAATTGAATCCACAAACCTTACAGAAGTTAAAATCTCAGGCATCTGGAATAAATGGAAGAGTTATGCTCATACGTCACTGGTGACGCAGCCCCACCTTCTGAGCAAGGCGACAGAAGAGATGAAGAAGGAAGTTGTCATGGTGCCCGGAGTCATATGTTCTCCATGGCTAAAATAAGTGGCACTAAAATAAATGGCATTAGACACGCAGCCCTGTGAAGATGCCTCGTGCGGCCCAGGTTACAACATTCCGCAGACATCGACTGCGCCTGCGTGTTCATATCACATTCTTGCCCTCTTAACATTACCTGTAAACCACCCTCATTGCCGTATTACCTGTACAAGCAGTCATTTTGCATTTGGTGCAGCATTCGTGCGGTTTTATTGCTAACTCCATCAGCCTACTTGTGTAGTTTTGTTGCAACCCAGACAGTAAGACTAATTTCTGGAATATTGGTGGAAATTGTTTGACAATAAAATGAGCTAGAGCATGCGATGGTTATCATTTCTCACCTTGGAGCTCACTGGTCTTTTGTGCCCGGCAGAGGGAAGTATTGTTCAAAATGCAAAAGAACTGCGCTTTGTCTTGACAGCTACCCCCCCGCCCAGGTTATGATCTCCGTTTGTGGTGGTTACAACCGCACGTATTTTAACCAGTGGCTGCCCTGTCCATTTCTAAACCACAATAGTGCTGCTCCCGAAAGAAATCTGAAGAAAAAAAAAGGAACCGGATGCTGAATAATGCAGTGGCCAGTTATGAAAAGGCTGCTAATATTTCATATCTCAGGACCACACAGTATGTTACCCAGGGAATTACTTATGTGGATTATAAAACACGCCTTGAAACACACAAAAATTTGACTGATCTCCCATAGAAGCAAGACAGGAGCATGGTTTTGAGTTTTTCTTCTGTGTAAAACAACTGTGACTGATGATGATATACAAGCATTTGGGACCGCTTGAACCTGACCGCAGAATCTTAAGTCCCCTGCTTCGTATTATAGTTTGCTAACAACTTCTTAATAAACTGGGTATGCGCTGCGCAACAATGGCGTGTGACCATTAAGACGCTCATCCTGCAATGGGCTGAAACGCTGTCTAATATTCATACTGCACGCAGGCTAATTGACCAGAGATGAGAAGGAAATTTCCTTTCATAAGTATGCAAAGTCAATGGCTTCCTGCAAAAATGTTTCCAGGGAGTCAAGCTCAAAGGGTCTCGATGCTGTCATTGAAATTAGGCAAGACCTTCCTAAGCTTTGTTATCACATTATTTTTGGGCATTTCTAGAGCGCCAACAACAGAGAGGAGCATACATAAACAGGCAGTCATCCATACACTGTGCTCCAAATGCTTGTTTTAGCCATAGAACACTGGAAATTCTATAAAATATTTTTTTAATGAATGCAGCAAATCTATATTAAACTTCTTAAACACTCTGCTTGTTAAAGAGCAGACCCACAAACAAAAATGCAGTGGAAATATACATTATTATTATTATTATTATTATTATTATTATTTGCTCCTAGGCTACAAACCTGTACATCATGGTACAGCAGTTGCAGTAATGCAGTAAACACTAGATGTATGAGCCCGGTGCTGGCATAGCACAGCATACTGTTTTTTATACGTAGAAACAGTTCACTCTAAAATAATGATAAAAAGTACAGTATAGTCAATGCATAAACCAGTAACATGGTTGTTAATTATTATTGAGTATTGTATACTGTATATAATCTTACAGGTCTACTGTTGTATATGTGGTCCATCGTTGACCGATACGTCGTTGCGTGGCACATACCTGTAGTCTGAGGTGTCTCTGACACAAGTTATTCTCATAAGTCCTAAACACCCTATCATTGCAGCCAGAAAGACTTAAATTTGTTTAAATACTGAACTAAATGTATTTGTTTGTTGTACTGAAATCATGTTGGCCTGTGTCACTTTCATTTCTTTGGCCTTCATAACTTAAGATCATTCTACCGTGGCGAGCTATACTTAAACTGTCCTCTCCATAGGAATGACTGAAACTGTTGTTAACCCACGAGCTATGCACATTTTTTTTAGCACAGCGATACTTCATGCATACACCTGCGGGAGTCGACATCACAGCTATTTCCCCATGTTGCTATTATGTTCAATCCATGTTGGATTCTGGTTTGCTAGAGTGAGATTCACCCTTTTTCTTTGCAGGATTCATTGTTTTTCTTTTAGCTGTTTCACGGTGGCCTGTTTTAAACTTTGCAGAAACAAAAAAGATTGCATTTCTTCATGGCACCAGCTGATAACTAATAATGAGGAAGTGCATTCATGCTTCCTAATCTGCCTAAGCAAGGTTCCCAGATAGTGAAAAGTACCCCGCGGTTTAATTTGACAGCGACTGTGCGATGAACACAGCATTAAGCGAGAACACTCTGTCAAGACAAATTCTCTTATAAAACCATAATTATTTTAAGAGTGCGCACAACGTGTACAAATGGTCAGCATATTTCTTATCAAAATTCCTCACACAGATGCACTGCTGCAAACCACAGCATTTCAGTACCGAGAACCTTGGGACACAGTACTGATGGTACTGCACTATTGTTAAAACAGTTGAAATAGTTGGGGCAATCTCATTCAAGATATTTTTGAAACCATCATATTTTTTTTCACCCTATATTGTTTTTTTTTTTTTTTTCTGAACCTCCTTTGTAGTCAGTAAACAGCAACAGACACTTTTTTAACAGCATAGTTACTGTGAATTGTTATTGATTCTTCGTCAGAATATATCTCTGGGTTAGATAAGTAATCATTTTCTTTCACTGGTTTTCAGCGTTTGTTCTCCTGCAACGGTAACAAATGGAATCTCGACCTTGGCCAATTTGACATATTGATGTGGTGCATCAGCTGCCTGCAGTTGCTTCAGGCTAACTGCATTTCCATACGTTAAATACAGTAAACCTGGGAAATTGCTCGTGTTCAAGTGTGTCAGCGACAGTCAGTCAGGATTATCCAGTGAGTTCTATTTTCCCAAAATGATTTAAGTCCATTAAAAAGATGTTGTGTCATCTGCTGAAGTCAACAATTAAACACTGGAGCAGCACATTAATGCTCATTGCGTGCATCAACGGTTTCCTTTGCACATCATTTACACTTACACACTATTTATTTGCTTTTAACATTCTATAAGCGTAGAAAACAGATACAAATAATAGTTTGTTTGACTCATTTTCTGTTTTTTAGACATTTCAAACCACAATGGCTTATACTGTAATTGTTCATCTGCATTTGTGATAATTTACTACTGCTGTAAAAATCCGACTCCTGTTTTCGGCCTGCAACTGTGAGTCCTGTAACTATTAATGCTGCTTAAGCATTATTTTCTTTAATTCTTTGCTTTTCTTAGTTTAGCTGGTGCTGTTGATCCACCCTTATCTTCTCTTGTAGGTCACACATTCTCTGTTTTGTGGTATGAATTTAGAATATAAATTTATAGCCTGTCTGTCCATGATACTTGGCCACTGCATCCTGGTCAGAGTTGCTGCAGCCCAGTTCCAATCTCTAAATTGCAGTGTGGTCAGCGTTAAAGCTACAACTCGGGCAGAACACCAACAGGGTGGCCACACACAGACACACACTACATGCTCCCACTAAATTACACTGTCCAGTTAATCTGAGAAACACAATAATAATAATAATAATAATAATAATAATAATAAACACCCTGCAATGTGCAAGCACAGTAATTTACAGTACATTAAATAAACTTGCTCCATATAACTGTGAGTTGCAAGTCACAATAAAACTTGAGATCTTACAAGTATCCAAACAGAATTATTTTGTATCTGTTAAAAGATGCAGAAGTAGAAAGATTCATGGCAAACACACAGTGCCAATAAAGGAGCTTGCACTATAAGGGGGATCCCACTACCCACCTAACCTTCCCCTAGGCCCCGTTGTACTTCGGCCTAATCCCTAACCACCACAGCAATCCCATAGCCAATCCACAGAATGCCTACCTAGCCGCTACACAATGGCTAACATTTCCCCAATACTAGTGCCAACTGACTATAAATCCAGACTCGGCATAACACAGCAATGGCACAGTATCTCATTGGGGTTATCAAGTGGGCACTTTCCTTCGTCTGTGTTTCGTCGAGTTAGGCCCACGACACCTCCAGAAGGCTCAACCGTGGCTCGGGCATCCCGGAGTTGCTCCTCTCCACCACTGCGCGCACCACTGCGCCACCTTGTCACACAACGCACCACCTATTCTTTGCCTTAGCGTCCTCTCCATCAACACACTCGCCGCTCTTTCTACTTGTCGTCTCCGAGGAAGAAACCCCTTCACCACCTACCTTACCTACATCACACTTTACAACAACCAAACCACGCCGACATCACAGCCTGCTTACAGCTAAACACCACCACAGCTAAACGCTACCACTTCACCGGCACCTACCTACTCAGTGCTTCATCACCCTGCTTCCATCCGTGCTGGTCCTCTTTCTCCAAATCCAGAGACTTCCTTCCTCAGCAGCCTGTGACAGCTCCTTCACTGCCTGTTGCAAACTTCGCCCCCGGATTCCGAGTTCGTGAAACAACGCTACAGTGACCAGGCTATAAATCTACGGCACCCCACCGCTACCGGCCTCATTCTCGCACTTCAGCCCTGCCCCTCTACTTCCGCCGCCAGTTCGCTATATCTGAGCTTCTTCCTCTCGTGAGCGATGTCCACCGAACTTTCCCACGGAACAGTGAGTTCTACGAAATAAACTACCCGCTGGCTTGCTGACCACAACACCACATCCAGTCTCGTGCTCGTGCTAACTATTTCCTGGGGCACAACTAATTTTCCTCAGAGGTCGACCTGCATCTCCCAGTCTCTAATCCCCCTTAACGCAAAAGTGAAGGTAGGGTACTGAAAATAACAGCTATAGCAACGATTTTAGCATATTTAAATCGTAAATATACTTAGTATATTTAATTTTTTGGTATAAATTTAAATAAAAGCAATCCGCATGTAAATGCAAATATATTTTTTCACAAAGCCGTAGGGTTTTTTGGTCCTTAGCACTTGCATACCCTTGTCTAACATTATAAAGTTAGATTTTGTTCATATTTATACTAGTAAATATAAAAGTTTGCCCCTGTGTATGTTGGCCACATTGTTTGCTGTTCAGTGTCTTTATTTTTGTTGCCAACTTTACTCCATTAAAATTTTGTATTACATTGCAATCACTGCTCAACTAGAACAGCAGAGTGAAAGACTTGAATAATGCTTGATGGTGAATAGATTTATCCGTGTGTGCCAGGACCTCAAGGAATGCAAGATCTTCCAAAGTGCCCCCACCTTTTCTATTCTGAATTCTGCACTCATCAAAATATTTTCAACCCTTTTCCTACCTTGCAAGTTGTCCTAGATACGCTGCACATTTCGAGATGGTGCGGTTATGTGAGAAACTGGATCAGTTAAATAGAGCAGTGGCATCCAACAGCGGTTGCAGAAGAACTTTTTTCTCGGCTGAATTGATCGGCTCAAGTTTGGGAATAAAATAACATCACCTGCAGTAAAAAATCAGCTGCTGGAAAGTGAGCGAGTCAGCAAACTTTCCATTCTTCCGAAAGCAAGATGATGTAACAGTCTATTTAAAAGCTGACTTTAAATCAATTTGTTAAATCCTTGTAAAAATGCAAATTTCAAGACCCTACAGTCAGTATATGGCATTACTTGACATTGCCGATCTAGAGAAACCTAATCCTAATCACTTAATCTCACTTAATTCATTCAGGTGGCACAACGGCTCACTGGTGGTGATTCACAGGTCCTAGACTCTGGGTTCTGACATGGGTTTGAATGTGGTTCGGCCTGTATGGATTGCGCATGTTCTTCCTGTCTTCCTGTCGTCTTTGGAATCCATGCACACCAGTAATGCGTTTCACTTCAAACCTGCAAGTTCTCGCGGGAATGTTTTGTCTTGGTTTTTTTCTACATAAAGTGAACCTCATTAGGATACCAGGAAAATCTGTTATTCAAGTCATTTGACTGTGTGAAACAGTCAGAAAGTTATTTAAGGTTATCGAGGTTGTCATACTGCATTGTAAATATAGTTCCGGTCAACATTATTAGCACCCTTAGATTATAGGTACAGTATCTGGCCAAAAGTATGTGGACACCAGAGCACCACCCCATCTGTATTTGTTGAACCTCCCATTCCAAACCCGTGAGCATTAACATGACGTTCTCCTCAACCCCTTTGCTGATATAACAGCCCCCGGTCTTCTGGCAAGGTTCTCACCAGATTGTGGGAATTTGTGACCATTTTCCCACAAGAGCATCGGTGAGGTTGGGTGAGAAGTCCCAAGGTCAGGGCTCTGTGCAGGCACTCAGGTTCGACCACACCAGCGTCAGCAAAATATGTGTTTATGGAGCTCGCTTTGTGCATAGAGGCACAGTCATGCTGGAGCAGGAACGGAGCTTCTTCTTCCTCAAACTGTGGCCACAAAGCTGGAAGCACACAGTTGTCTAGAATATCTGTGTATGCTGCGTGGGTGCGGCCGAAACAGTACAGCTCAGTCAGAAGGGGTCCTCATACTTTTGGCCACACAGTGCAAGAGGAGTTCTTCTGTGATTGTGGAGTTCAGCCACTGTGGCAAACAATTATTGTTCTCTGCTACTGTTCCTCTTTGACTGGCATTTTATCAAATGTTAAAATTGGATCCTAACTTGCAATATTGCTTTTCTCAGCAGTTCAAAAAATCAGTAAAGCATGTATTGGCAAATATAAACTGTTAAAAACCATATAAAACTGCACTGATTACATGCAAACTGTCTGTGCCTCTGCACTACTGGGTGACCAGTCTGCTGAAGACTGACCTGCAACATTTTTCTCATTTTATTCAAGTAAATTGTTTGAATTCCATGTATGGGAAAAAATGGCTGACATAAAACTCCAAACTCCACTGGCTTTGAAAAATAGCAAACCTGTGCTTAAATGGATGGCTCTGTGACGTTCCAGAAAATTCTGTATCAGGTGTTAAACTCCCATGTCAGAAGCATTCATTCAATACAAGAGAATAAAGAAAATGAGGACAAGACACAGGAAATCTGTTATTAAGTTTGTCACTAATAAAAACCAGTCAATTTTATAGACTGCAAAATGATACTAAATGTATAGGTAATATAAATGTACAGTAAATGGATATTCAAATTATATGTAACAAATCGGGAAAATTTATTATTACAGGTGGTCCCCGATAAACCCATCGTAAATCGAATGTGCATTGTCACCTATGGGGATACGAAATGCATTTTTAGGCAATTTCATCATTGCTCAAACATCATAGAGTGTACATGTGCCACATCACATCCATTTTGACTTGTATATGGTATAGCCTATTGCTCTTAGGGTAGAAACCACCGTCACATATGCGGTCTGTCACTGACTAAACCCACTGTAGTTGCTCAATTTGAATTGTGGCAAATGCGTTCTGCTTTTATTTACTGCTAATCGCTAATGTTCAGCACTAGCTTCCAGCTAACAGTAACACTCTTGTGTTTAGTTCAACGGAACTTAAACTTACTACCATGGTGTCTCACGATTGCTTCCATCCACTCACACATAACACCTAGCGAACATCATAGCCTAGCCTTCCTTAAAAGTCATTGCAGGCTTTCCGCTGTCATGCCAATTTCAGAAGACACAGAAACAGGTGGGTGTTCCGTAGACATGACGGATGCACAAAACACAACATAGATACGGGGGGGATCCAAAAAAAAAAAAAAACGCTGACAACACAGAATGTTGCAGAGTAGCAGTTGTATACACTAGTGATAGCATGGCAAACTGGGAAATGCGGATCGCTTCCACCGCCTAGCATCATGAGAGAATATCATAAAATAAAATAAAACTTTATTGATCCCTATGGAAATTCTTCTGTCAACAACATGCTCAGTGCCACAATGCAAGGAAGAGATAGTCAATAAATAATTAAAGTAAATTATATAAAATGATATTATATAAGTATAGGGGAAAAAAGTCAGGGGAAGTTCAAGTAGAAATCAGATGCCTTGATGCCCTCCTTACAGAAAGTCTAATATCTATTGTACGGCATATTGCTTGCCTGGGAAATATTCAAAATTCAAAGTAATCCACTGAATGTGCATGGCTATAGCACCATTGTAAAGTTGAAAAATCATAAGTCAGACCAACTGTATTATTATTATTATTATTATTATTATTATTATTATTATTATTATTATTATTAGTAGTAGTAGTAGTAGTAGTAGTAGTATATTTATTTATTTAGTTTCTTGGGGGGGGGGGCAGAAAAATGCAACAAAAAAAAACTGGGAGAAAATGTGCTACTTTTGAACATGGCTGCAGCACACTGAACCCACTGTGCTTGGATTTGAAACTTGATACAAAGGTCCTCACACACTGATGTGTGCCAAAATGAACACTAAAACACATGGTTCGAACTTTTATTGTTTTTATGAATGTAATCAAAAACTCCGAATTTAAACCTTACTTATCCCTCCAACATGTGAACGCCTAACAAGTAACAAACATGTCCTGTACTAATTTTTGCAGCCAAATTTCAGCAAGCAACTGTTCACATGCTGACTTGGGCACAAGTCGGTGATGATGCATCTTTGTCCTCATGTATT
The DNA here is from genome assembly GCA_018136845.1 of Heterotis niloticus. NCBI lineage: Eukaryota > Metazoa > Chordata > Actinopteri > Osteoglossiformes > Osteoglossidae > Heterotis > Heterotis niloticus. Next base: position 20,881,264 of record CM030888.1, read on the forward strand.
CGAACGGTGACTGTTGTGCGATGGAAAATTTTGGATCAGCAAGTAATTGGTATTGACCGAAAGCGTGCGTCTTCAATCGATTCTCCATGTTTTCCGAAAGGGCCGCAGATTAATTGCTTATTTTGGCTGCCAAAAAAAGGCTTGTGAGCCAGGCGATTATTATATTTTGTCTCCGAATTAAGCGATTTGTTTCATTACGGTGCAGATAAGAGTCGCTCCAAAGAAACCGGAAAGAGAACTGGGTTATGAGTATGCAATGCATTCACAGAATTTCAAACAGGGCTGAAAAGAATAAAATTAGGGCCTACTGCTTCCTGTCATTGTGCTGATTAACAAGATTTCCTTTGGTTTCAAGTGTACGTCCCTGCCTGTGTGTCTGTGTGTGGGTCTGCATGTGTTATATAAAACCATGCTCCGCTTAACAAAGGCATGTGCAGCCAAATAAGTTCTGCAGACGTGTGTTGAACAAGAAGGAAGATATACTGTTGCCTGGCTGACAGTCCAGCATTTCTCACACTCTGAAAAACTTGCCATCTGCCGAAGTGATCATCACCACCTTCCAGGATAATTTCACCTGTTCTTGCCAATCTGGCTGTGAATAAAGATGTCACCAGGTGCAGTGTCACTCAGGCTTTCCAAGCTAGCACAGCATCTTTAATGATTGCGAAGGGGAGAGGGGGGGCTTTTTCATACAGGAAGAAAAAACACAAGTTGCGCACTATTAGCAAGAAAGCCTTCGTGGGGGGTGGGGGGGTCACCAAATGGGAAGAGAAAAATGGAAGTTTTAATGGAAGCTTTTGATTCTGATCTATATGTTAGTGCAATTGATAGCAGAAGTTGGGAACACATGTAAAATATTCACAAAATGTAATCTGTGACAGAGTAACAGATGCAGAAATACTTGTGTAAGCGGTGTCTTGACCAAAATGAGCTGTTTTAAGTGGATAACCAGACAGCCAAAAATTGTTTTTGTGATCACAACCCCTAGCTGGGGAACAGTTCCCCAGCTGACCAGCAGCGATCATCCCATTGAACGTAGTAGCACACACTTGTCTGAACTCCTCACACCAGGCTTTAAAGGAGAGGAACGCACATTTAATAGCTGTGGAATCTCAAACAGTGCTTGTGTTCTTTCTCGGCTGCCTGACCCGAGTTCACTCTGCATCTGTTCTCTTCATCAGTCCCTGGTTTCTTCAACATTCTACAAACCAAGGTGTCCAGTCGCCATGTCCCTGAGTCTTTCATTTGTTTTTCATTCAGGATTGGAAATTTAAAACATTAATTGGTAACTGTCCTCTATTGTCTATTATTATTAAAATGGTTTTTTTATTTATTTTGCATCATTTGTTATGGGTGAATTGCCATGCAGTGATGAATAAAGTTATAGCTTAGAAAAGACCAGCATGTACTACTACGCTTTTAAAGATGCTTTTGGAACACACTGATGGTGAACTAGATTAAAGGAGAGACTGAAAGAAATTGAAAAAAAATGTTTTAATAATACATACAGTCTGATGAAGGCTGTTACAGTTCAGTAGTTCTGATATGTAACATAACTGCAGAACAGTGGACTATTAATGATTATTTGCAACTTGATTTCAGGCAGAAATTGGGAGGCCCATTGTGAGATGTGAATCTTTCTCATTTCACCTGTTCTCCTGCTCGTGCCACCACGGCTCAGGAGGTGATGGACTGGGAGTCTATTTGAACAACTGAAGATGAGTGGCTGAGTTACAGTTGTGGTCAACATTACTGGCACCCTTGCATTTTAGGTATATAATGAATATCCTCAGGAATAATAGGAAATTTAACAACTTTTCATTATCAGAATGTTTTAACAGCACGTCCAGAGTTATACAAAAAAATATGTTTGTTCAATCTACATGTCATTTTTTTGACAGAAGAAAAAGAACGCATTACCTGGACAGAATTAAATACGTACATCAATGATACGTAGTTGCACGCTTGACAATGATGGGAACCTCCAGTCATTTCTTGTGGCATTTATAAGCTCCTTGCTGGTATTTTCTCCCTCTATTGAAACACAGTTCTAGCTTTTGAATGTTTGCAGGATTTCTTTAACCAATAGCAGATTTCACCTCTTTCCAGATGTCTTCAGCTGTATTGAGATCAGAACTCATTGCTGGTCAGTTTAACACAGTCCATTTTTTCCTTTCCAACCATTCTTTTGTGCTTTTGGGTTTGTTTTTAGCCATTGTCCTACTGGAAGACCCACCATCTTCAACCCATGTGTAGTTTTCTGACACTGGGTAGCACATTTTGCTCTAAAATGCCTTGTTAATCCTCTGTTCATTATGCCCTGAATACATACAAAGCCACTAGTTTCAGAGGCAGCAAAGCAGCCCCTCAACATTATGGAGTCTCTGTCACATTTAACTGTAGGTAAAGTATTCATTTTCGTACAAGCTTTCATTTTAGGCATTTCATTGCCTATAGAAAATTGCTATTTCTCATTTTCCCATAAAGATGCTGGTTTCTTAAGATAGCTTTGGGCAAAGATCATTCATACCTTTTTATGTTTGTCTTTCAACAGTGGGATCCTCTTTGGCCTTGTAACACAAAGCCCTTCTTGGTTTATTGTGTGGTGTATGATATGGGTTGAAACCATTACTCCTGATCACTCAAGGTCAGCTTTAAGCTCTTTGGATTTTTTTGTGATGCTTTTTCAACAGTTCTCACCAATCTTCAAAGACTTCTTTGATCACGTCCTCTTCCCACCACATTCTGGGAATTTCTTGATAGTTCCATAACTTCCATAAGGAGCAAACTTCTTACTAACATTGCAAACTGTGGAAACAAGGATCCCTAAGTCTCTGGAGAACACCTTGTACCATTTTGAATTGTCATGTTTGGTGATAATTTTTCTGTCTCAGCTAGACAATGAATGTTACTACTGTGAGAATCTAGTTCTTCTAATCAATCAGATTTGAGTTGTTCAAAAGGGACCCAATAAGTCTGCTATGGCAATTTTTCAGTTTTTTTAATACTATTTTCACATTCTTTGTTATTGTTTTATCCTAAGACATAGTCTTGTCCCAAACCGACACAGAGAAAAACTCATCATTATGATTCATGATGAACAGTTAAGAACGTCCATACAACACGTTGGCTAAACAAAGGAGCACATGTAGCTACAAGCTGGTCCAGCTGCAGGATCCAGTGGTGCACTACAGAAGCTCACTTCATTGAGTTCTTATGCTGCAAGGGGGATGACCTCTTAGTGACACCTCTTAATTAGTGGCACTGAGCTCAATAAATCTTACACCTATTCACTTCAGCTTGCTCTTAGTTGCTTGTTTTAGCTATCGGTTTCACATACTGTATCTTGTCATGCACCAGGACACATCATCAATGATGAAATATAGAGTCACTGGTTGTTTTGGGTCTTTCAGCATCAGACTCCCTCACCGAAGGAATCCAACCAGGGTTGATCAGACCTTGGTTTGTTTCCAGATAGCACTACTTTGAACCCCCTGCTCACCTGTCCTAAGCCTCAGCCATCTAGCTGCCCCCACTAAAAACTTTCATTAGCTTCCTGCTTTGACTGTTGGTGATTCCCAGTATGCTATAGGCTCTATAAAAAGACTTCCACGTAGCCTAATTCGGTGGGCATGCCATTGCCGCCAACCTTTTGAATGGCACTGCTCTGCTAGTTCCTCATAGCGTCTTCTCTTATTCTTCTACCAGTCATTCGTCTCAAGGGACCGTAAGCTCCAAGAACACTTGCTTATATGTATCTGGCAGCAGCTCGATGTCTGACCTAAAAGATGTCTCTGCGATGGTTATAAATCCAAAATCCCTTCATAACACAACCATCAGTTGCCACTCTCATACCATTGCATGCAGTGTCAACCCACCACTGCCTGGTGACTTTATTCTTTCACGTTCCTTCAAGAATGCTACGGCCTGCATCGCTACCTGGCAACCTCTCAGATACAAAGTGCTAATAATATCATAAAAACTAGCCTCAGGAAGCCTCTTTTGAGTAGTACAGTCATTAGCGTAAATTAAAACAGCATTTATTTTGGTATGCTCATGAAATATTTATGAAAGATGAAGTTTTTTTTTATCCCATGATAGCATATATTGTTAACCATACTTGCATTTCTGAAAGAAAAAAAAATATATATACCGTGCAGTAAAGGATAACAAGATTGTGCGGGACTTATTAGAAACTTCCAAAACTCAATGCCTTTCATTTAAAAATGTCCCTATGGTTAATAACATACATTTGCTTGAGTTTTCTGTGCTACCGCTGCTAACTTAGTTTTGTTGATGGTGATAAATGTTTATTATTTGTTTCAATATCTGGGAACAAAACACTTAAATTGTCTCTTATTCTGCTTTGGCTTTAACCTTTATCAAAAGGATAAGCTATTTGCATATAATAGGGGCGAAGACCATTGTTTGCTAATGAAGGAAGCAAATTAGTCTCACAGTCTTAAATTTACATGTTAATGAACCACAGCACAACCGATGCTATGTTAGCTGCAGGCTTGTTGTGTTCACTTGTAAACCAGCAACTTTTCCCAAAAAGGTCAATTCATCAAAAACAAGAAAACATGCACGATGGTGAAATTTCTGTCATGCTTAATAAAACATTTGCTACCTGAATATGGATTTTTTTTTTTTCTTTCTAAATCTACGGAAGAAGCTTGACTGAGTGACTGCCTAGTTCACCTCTTTACCTATAAAGCTACAAGAGACGCAGAACGCAGTAGCATCGATCTGGAAGTCATTCGGAAACATAAACGCGGAAACAAAAGCAAAAGTGACCGAGGGATAGGAGAGCTCCTGCTAATACTGGTTGGTTAATGCAAATGAAATTCCTTCATACAATTCTTAAACAAATGAAAGCGAGAACAGGGACAGGTTCAGGTGGCGTTGTGCATGGCCCAAATATGAAAAAGCGTTTCGCTATAAACAATAATATAACAGAAAAACGCTAAGCTACTGCCGAGTCCATATTTGCATTCAGCCTGTGAATTTCCAACAAGCTTCACCCCCTCAGGTTGTCACCTCATTCCGAGATGTTCGTGAGCTGGAGAATGTAATTCTCGAGCCCTCGGTAATAACGCAGCGGGGGCTACAAGCTGTGACTGCCGGCTCCACCGAGCACCGCAAGTGTCAAGGTGTTGCTGGGAACAGTCTAAAATATCCCCATGACTGGTTCGCCTAACACTTTTAATTGGCTTAAATCTTATTGGAGTCTCAACTTTCTAAACTGACATGGACTGAAAAAAAGAGAAACATGCGAGCAAGAGGAAAAGGGATTGCAGTGCAGGAGAGAACAGTCTCTCATTATTTTCACATCTGTTATGACCAGTTTATACCCACTGATGTAAATTTCTAAATATAGAGGTACAAGTAATAGCGACAGCATCAAAATCCAGCATTTAGAAGGAAGCATTATGGCATGTCCTGTATTTGTATGTATTTATATGGTTAAAAAAAAAATTTAAAAAAAAACCTTCCTATTTTGTATACCAATAGGTTTGGGCTCAGTAATGAAGGCAGACAACAACCTACACCAGAAACCTTGTAAAACTTCACAGAATTGCAGTTTGCTGTCGGTGAATATTGTATTCAACTTCCTTCGTAGAGCATTTGTCTTGGTCTCTTTTCATTATGACTCGTGTTTATTTGCCTGTCAAAGGGAAGTCAGCCTATTATTTCATACTGAGGAGGACTGAAAGGAAAATGTGCTCTTCATCAGTCAATTCTGGAATCTAAATACGTCTCAAAACGTCGAAGGGAACTCTGAAAAATAATTCACTGTGACGCTCCTTGCAGTTTCACCGAGAACTGAAGGAAAGGACCGGCTGTTCCGAAACAAGTTTCACATCTGTGTTGTCCTAAAAAGATTTCAGCGGACAGCAGGCCACGCATCATATCTCAGAACTTTGCGTGGTCCTGCGGCCAAGCTCACCAGATGACACCTGCTGACAAAAGGAAACGCGCTGGAGACAAACTGTAAAGAACAAAGCACGTTGCGGCGCATTTCCGCGAAAGATGCGTTCGCGACCTTTTCCGCGGTGATCCATTACGAGCAATTCGTGCGTGTGTCTGTGTGCGTGCGTGTTGTTGCTGACCTTCAGGCAACATGGCTCTCGCTTGTTCGTCCTTCATTCGGGCTCCACGTCATTTTCGCAGCGGATCCTTTAAAACTGCTTACGCTACATTCTTAATGTACTAAAGCACTTTGGTATTCGTGTCAGCCGTCCCGTTATTCTAGTCATAAGCGCGCCGCCCAAGTCGCGCACAGGAGATATATATATAAAGGATATATATATAAAAATAGGATATATATATATAAATATATATTTTTACAAACATATATATATATATATATATATGTTTGTAAAAAAAAAAAAAAGAAAAAAATCTCAGGCAGCACGTGAGGGCGCGCGACTTCCGCTCCCCTCGCTCGCCTTTTCGACGGGTGGCGGCACGCGCCGCTGCACGTGGCGAGCCCCACGCGACTCTGAGGCGACTGGGGACGGTGGTGGCGGTCGCGCCGAGAAATCCTGAGGCACGAAATGGAGACCGAGGCGAGCAGCGAGGGAGCGTGAAGGAGAAACCCGACACGGAAACGCGCCTCGCCCAGCGAAGCTGAGGCGCGTCAACGCGCGGGAAACGCGCCGTGGCTGCGTGAGGGCGCCGCGCTTCCTCCTTCCGTGGCGCCCGTGCCGTCGGCCCGTGTTCACAGTACCTGGCGCCCTCGTCCAGTGGGAATCACGAGAATTTACAGCGTTTCTTTTCATCCAGACATTATCATTCGCGGCGGCGGTGCCAGCCTATAAAGCTACACGACATGGGTAAGTTAGGGTGCCCCCATTAACGAGGAACACACGTCTTTGGACTGTGGGAAGAAACCCAGGAAGAACATGCAAACTCCACACAGACTGAGCTGGATTTGAACCCACACCCAACCAGCCTAGTGGGGGGGGTGACATCAACACTCACTGTGCTACCATGAAGTCTGGATGCATTAGATGCAACATCTCGCTGTATTAATCGGCGGTAAGTACATTCCCAGTATGCTATAGGCTCTATAGAAAGACTTCCACGTAGCCTAGTTCGGTGGGCATGCCATTGCCGCCAACCTTTTGAATGGCACTGCTCTGCTAGTTCCTCATAGCGTCTTCTCTTATTCTTCTACCATTCATTCGTCTCAAGGGACCGTAAGCTCCAGGAAGACTGGCTTATACGTGTGTTCTCCACAAACACTAACAGCAGAAGTGGCGTATAAAGTAGGAGCCTTCAGATGACAAAACTGGCACAAATGGACGCGCTACTTGCAGCTCCATCGCTGTTTTGTAATGTTTGCAGGAGCGTTTATGTGCCCGGCCAGGTGACACCAAGCAAACACTACAGTAGTGCAGCCAGAAGGAGTGCAAGTCAACATGTCTCACTGTTGCACTACAGTACATACTGGATTTAATGTTTGCGCCCAACTCAGCTCATGGTGATTTATTTGCGTATTTTAATGCAGACAAACCACTCTGAAGATTTACACAGCAAGATTTTTTTTTTTTTTTGGTTTTGCACTTTTCAGTCTTGTAGCGTCGGGTTCATTACTAGTAACAAGCTGGAGTTTCCTAGTGCTGTTCTACAGTTCAGCTGGGCGACTCAAAATGTCTGCCTGCTGACCGGTGAATACGACTTAAAAAAAATGTTGTCCTGTTAGTGACCATCAAAAGTGTCACTCACGCTCAAAAGCTTGTGGTAAATGTAAACCAGCTGGCAAAGAAAAATGCAGAGGCGACCGGAAAAACAGCGCAGTTAGCCATGTGGGAAGGACAGCACCGATTCCACAAACCACAAGGGCCGATGGCCAAACGTGCTTTTCACCACCTGTGGCCAAATTTTGCCTCATTTTTAGTGGCCCTGATAAGATTAACTTTTTCATGTTGGATGACGCAGCAAAGGTGGGACAAGTGTTAGCGTTGGTGCGTCAGCAGACCCTAGGTTGTGGCTTTAAAACTGGCTGTTTGTGTGAAGGTTGCGTTTTCTGTTTGATTGTGAGGGTCTCCTGCCGCAGTCCACGGAGAGGTGTTTCAGGTAAAGTGGTTGCTTTAAATAAAATTAAAGGTCTTAGTTGAATGAGTGTCTGAATGCTCTGAGTTCAGTCCAGGGCATGTCCTGTCTTGTGTCCTTTGCTTCTGGGATCGATGCTGGACACCCATGACTCAGCTTTGAAGCTTTGAACAAACAGTTATTAAGGATTAATGGATGTTGGATGAAAGATTCACGGGTTAGAGCGTTGGAATGATCTGTCATTGAAAATGTAATTTTCCCAAATAGAATTCATATTTTGCATTTCACCCCTTTTGTGCCATAGCAAAAACTGTGCAGAAGAGCACCTTGGTTACATTCAATTCTTTAACAAAGAACAGACTTCCTTTTCAAAAGTAATGTTCCGTAGTTTTGAGGAAAAAGATGTTACCCAAGTGCATGGTGGGGTTGTCATTCTGTCCACCCATTAGGCCTTGTTTATTTTACACAAGCCTGTAATTCTTTGCAGAGTACCATGAGACAACGCTAGGATTTACTCCATGAAGTCTTTGATCTATTTAATATGCTACCAATTTATAAAGCCGCAGCATTTCCTTCATCTCACATTTCCAAAACGTTTTGCACAAGATAAAAATGTAATATATAATGTCACACTTGAACAATAGCATCAAACTTCAATAAAGCATGCCACATCCTTTGTGAGAATTTATCAACATTGAAACAGATTAGTACTGAACAGACAAAAAAGGAGCAAAATTTATGAATGCTATTGACATAGTTTCTATGGCATTGATAATCGCATCAAAAATATCCTAAAGCCTTTGCTGTCAAACAGGGATTAACGTCAAAAACGAGAAAAAGTTGTTTGTCGTGGAAGAGTTAATTAATTTTATGTTTCAGTTTCTGTCAGCAGTGTCATAGCAGTATTATTCCTTTTTGTATCCATGTTGAATTCAGCTGTGGCGAATTTGTTTTAAATTTGCTAAGATTAACTGTACAAACATGGATGCTGTTCCACTCATTAAAAAGCGTTTTAACTCTTGTATTCAGTACCAGTGGTTATAATCCCCCAAGAACAGACATAAACTCATAAGTTCAACACAGCACTTTAATACTGCAGTATTTTTTGTAGTTTGTAGTGTTCATCCCTCTTCTCTTATGTCGAAGGTTCTAAAAAAATTAACAGAAAACTTATCCAGTACTATGTGTAATGTAACTAACGTATGATTTTCTCCCTAAATTCTACACATTCCAGTCACAACTTCAGTGGTTTTTCAGAAGCCTTTTAGATTTCAGAGGTTCTCTCGTGCAATAATTTTTGATTTGAAACTTTTCTTCAGTGTGAATATTAAGTATTATAACAATGCTATACTGAGGAATATAAGGCAGTATAGCAGTTTGAGTTGTCATCTTTGGACCTGAAGGACCCGGATTTGAGTCAGACCTTGTTCTGTAGGGACCCTGAGTGTGGTTCTTGCGTTAAAATTTGTTTGGTATACAGTCATGGCCAAAAGTTTTGGCAGTGACACAAATGTTGTGTTTTGCAAACTTTGCTGCTTCAGCATTTTTAGATTTTTTTTACATGTTTCTATGGTATACTAAAGAACGATTGCAAACATTTCATAAGTTTCAAAGGCTTTTATTGGCAAATACATCACATTTTTGAGAATTGACCACAGGTTTTCAATGGGATTAAGATCTGGGGAGTTTCCTGACGGGTCCAACATTTCAATGTTATGATCTCTGAGCCACTTCATTCTCACTTTTGCCTTGTGACATGGTGCTCCATCATGCTGGAAAATACACAGATCATCACCAAATTGCGCCTGGATTGTTGGAGTAAGTTGCTCTTGGAGGATGTTTTGATACCATCCTTTATTCATGGCAGTGTTCTTGGGCATAATTGTAAGTGAGGCCACTCCCTTGGATGAGAAGCAGCCCCACACATGGATTGTCTCAGGATGCTTCACCGTTGGCACAACACAGGACTCATGGTAGCGTTCACCTTTTCTTCTCCGGACAATCGATTTTCCAGATGTCCCAAACAGTCGGAAGGAGGATTCACCCGAGAAAAAAACTTTGCTCCGGCCTTCTGCTGTCCAATCCTTGTACTTCCTGCAGAATTTCAGTCTGTCCTTGATGTTTCTCTTGGAAAGAAGTGGCTTCTTCGCTGCCCTTCTTGACATAAGGCCGTTGTCCAAAAATATTCGCCTCACTGTGCGTGCAGATGCACTCACACCCACCTGCTGCCAATATTGAGCAAGCTCTGCACTGGTGGCAACACGATCCTGTAGCTGACTCCTCAGGAGGAGACGGTTCTGGCGCTTGCTGGACACTCTTGGACATCCCGAAGCCTTCTTCACTGCAGTTGAACCTCTCGTCTTGAAGTTCTTGAGGATCCGGTAAATGGTTCTTTCAGGTGCAATATGCAATAATAAATAAGAAAAATCACTCTTACCGCTAATTCACGTTCAATAAAAGCTAAGGGTTGGTGATTTTGCACCAGGCAGTGCTGCTGCCTCCCTGTATGTAGGTTGGTCGGCTGTAGATTCGAATCCAGCTCAGTCTGCGTGGACTTTGTATGTTCTCCCCAGTATTGCTTTCTTATCCTCCACATGTTACTTTCATAGTGGGAAGTTGTTTCAGGTGTGTTGGTGAGTCTGAATTGCCAACAGTATATGAACATGTGGGTAGGTACCCTACCACTGGTGTCCTGTCCCAGGTGTGTCCTGAGGAACTTTGTGCTTCTAGAATAGGTTGTGGACCTGTATAACTCCTGACTTGGACAAGTGGTTAACAACTGTGAGTGAGCAAAAACTGAGTAATTCATTGGTTAGACTCTGTAACAACCTCAGAATAATATAAAATAATGTAACAAAAAAAAAAATACCAGTTGAACTTATTTATTTTCATTAACTTCAAGCAACATTACATTTATTTTATAATTACAAAAAATGTGGAATTTCCACAGACTAATCAAACCCAACCATAGATTAATCCCATAAGCATGCGTTTTGGCGACTTTCTGACTTTTTTATTATTTATCAGTCGAAAAGGTGACAGATGTGTTAATTTGCTTACAGTTTATGTTCTGTAAAAATCTCAGATCAGGTGGTAATGTCTTCAAATGTTAATATCTTTAGTTTTTCCTGCATTTTTTGTAAACATAAACAGTCCTTAGAGTTCTATGCCATGCCATCCCCCCTTTTGCTTTGCATCTCTAGCAGGCAACTGGCAAATACCTTGTCAGAGGTCTGTGCAGCATGAGGTTTTAAGTACATGACACGCTTCCCACTAAACCATGTGCTCAATAATATTCAGTAGATAAGAAGCTACAGAGCCCTGTGTTATGTCCTGCTTAACTTACCAATTTAGATGAATCCATTTAACCAAGTATCAGGTCTGTTATTAGCCTGAAAGTGATGCAGACTAGACATTATTTCTCACTACAGGTTACAGTGCTGTATGGTTGTAATGGTTAAAACTGTTCATTAAGGGATCCTTTCTCCTCGGAACAGCAGTTGCTTTATTACCTGAGGTGTGCACTGTTAGCCTGTCGGAGAAATTGCTTGGTATACAGCATATTTATTACTTTATGTAATTTATACTACTTTGCACGCTGCAGTACCATCATTTCTCTTCCCTGTCTTAGGAAAAGGTCTGAAAACAGAACCTAAATGCGGTATAAAACCACTCATGCTGGTTATGCTGCCGTCTACCCAATTAACTGCCATCCAGTTTGCGATGAATGTCCATAGCCATACATCACATAACGGTCACAAATGCGGGCTCACTTACTGGAAACTATTTTTCTCATATCTGGCACTTGGTTAACATGTTTGAGAAATGAGCCACCATGTCTTCCCAGCTCTTTTGCAGCATTTGCAGTGATGTAGGACCCTGTTGATTTGCTATACCATTCCTCTTCTGTCCCTTTCCTCCAGGTCACCCGGATGCACTCACATCCTTCGCTGCCAACGTATTTCTTTTTCGTTTTGACTCTGTAAATCCTCAGCATTTGTACTACCTCACATTTTGAGGGTCACTTACTGGTCTGACCATGTCATGACTGGTTTTTTGAGGGATTGGTGGATCAGCTGGTGAAGGACCCAAAGATGTGTTTTGTTTCCTTTACTTGACTGCCTTTTGGTTTTTTCCACTTGTGAATTTTCCTTATTGTTGCTGCTTGCTGCATGCCTGCAATTTTGTAAATTGTTCTAAGTAGTCTGAGGCAAGCTGTTGTGAAGGATGCCTCAAAAAATCATTTGAAAAGAAACAGAATTGCTGCGTTTAGTTATTCACTTTAATACTTGCTCCATACTTTGCCCAGTATGCAGCACTCGGTATCTACATATGAACTGTGAAATTCCTTACTGAAGACCGAATTGTAATTTTCATTTACTTTCTAACACTGATTTTTTATGTTGTATTTTTTAAAACATTCTTTAACATAGTAATGTCTAGCAAAAATGTGTTTTTCAAATCAACATCTATGCAGAAATGGTATGAGTACATAAAGCTTCTAATTCCAATGAAGACATTTGACTTTTTTTCCATGCCGGACCATTTTTTCAGGACTTGGTTCATACAAACTCCTCAGCTTAAACCATGTTCAGTTAAATATCTTTTATTTATATTGCATTTCAATTTCAATAAGTACACACTAGTCAATAATTGTTTGTATTTACATGCAGAAATAGGCTGCAATATATTTATATTTGTCATTTAGATATAGAATTTTATATTTTTGTTATATTTCAGAAAATATTTCTTGTCATGACTCATGTGCAGCCAACACTTCTTAGCAGTTCCATTTCATTCAGCCCTTTTCTACAAGAACAAAAATCCCAGTGTAATGCCACATTCTTTTACATTTTTTTAGTCTTTGAAAACAAGTTGCAGTTACCACATACAAGAAAGGCTACCATGTTTTGCTTGATAAGGCTAATGAAAACTACAGCATTTAAAATACTAATTTAAACAGTTACAGATAAGTGCTGTTAACAGATAACAGAATAGATGTATATATAATTTCTACCGGCAGAAAGATTTACAATCTAGTTTTGGTTTCGTGAGCCAAAGATTTCCCAGTAATCCACGACTTAAGATGCATCTATACAGAACCCAAGCAATCTCTGGTCTCATTTGTGTGTGTTGTGAGTCTCCTGCTAGGGGAGTTGGGATGGCAGCTCTGAATGCTGAAAACTGGAAGCACAAATTACCGCACGGCTTTGTTGGGTCTTGGAAAAACTTCCTTATTTGTCAAACTTTCAAGTTGCTCATGTAGCCTTCATAAGTGTTGGAATCAAACCTTCTTAACAATTTGTAGCAATCTCCCACACCTGTAGATATCATACGTTATCACTTTTACTTTTGTTTCGGATAAACAAGGAATCGTTTGTGCAAATATTAGGCAGTAGTTTGAAGAATGAGTGAGGAAGATACAGTCAAAATGCAGCGGCTTGCATTAAGAATTTGGACTCAGTGAACCTGTAACCGTATGCCGTTAGATATTCCGAAGAGCAGAAACAAGAAACATAAATAAGATTATGTACATTTTTTTTACTGTTGAACTCCATGTATTTAAAAAGAAACAGTTAGTTGTGCCTCACTGGCAAGTTGGCTGAAATTTTATTGTACATGTATGGCAATATAACAAGGGGCTAAAGTCTCCTCATAACAACTGGATACTGTTTTAGGCTAATGTAACTCCCATGTCATTCAGCAAAGGTTTCTATTATTTTGCAACAGAATGAAAAAAAAAAAAAAACAAGTCTGGTGCAGTGTAAACAATGTGCATCACATGAAATTGATTTTTTCATTGCAGATTTCTTTGGAAAGTTACTGTCATAAATTCGAATGAAAAAGTAATAGCCAGAAGCAGGGTGCGTGAATGCTTGTTTGTCTTTTGTGTGTACGAGCCATACAATTCACTAGCATGGCTCCTCACGTTCTATCATACGCGCGCGCACAAACACACACTTATACATACCCACACATCATATATATGGTTGACATTCTTAAAAATATTTACAGTATCCTGTCATGTCATCTTAAACCATGGAATTGCTTGGCATTCACTTTAGAGTATAGTACAAATTAAGAAATTTAAAAAGCTTGTTTTTTATCTTTAAGAAATCTTCTAATATTTACAATAATATACTGTCTCATTTTATATTTACTCACAGGTTATTTTGTATATACAACTAGCAACATGTATTGGAGCATTGTATTCAAGTCCCTGACTCACACTCTCTTAAAAATTACCCCACTAATAATTTCATCAGTTTTTAGCTATCCTTAAAAATAAAATGGAAGCAAAGAATTTAAATTAGTGGCAGAAATATGAAAATAAATCATGAAAAACTAAAAGTTGTATAATCCACACAAAATCATAGGTAGAACTGCACAATGTGACATGATACAAGGGCCGTGATTCAGTACAGTATAAATACTTATGCACTGATGCATTAACCTTGGTTTCCTTGGTATATTTGTTACTTCCAGAATTGCATTAGTATTTTGCACATAGCAAATTTACAGTACCTCTGTTATTGAATATTATTAAATATAAACAGGAATCTATGTAAATATGTGTCCTGCATGCTAGTTTATTAGTGGCAACACAAAAAACAACAAAAGATACAAAATGATCATTAAAAAAATTGCGTAAGATAATGACTTTGTGTAGCACTCAGTTAGCTGTGTTTGTTATTAAAATGAATAATTAAAAAATATCAGTTTCTGATGTGTCAAATTTTTGGTAATCTTGTCAAGCAGAAATGTCCATCATGTGCCTTTTACCTTGATCACATGTTCTGAAAAAGGAATGATTTAAAAAATATATTCCATTTAACACAATATGAAAAAATGAAACAATGCTGTAAAATAATTTCAAGTAGTTAAATTGTACTTAGTATATGTTAATACAGGCAGGTAAATGTAGAGGATGTTTTGCCAAAAAAAAAAAAAGTACAGTTTTCAACAAAAGTTATGTTTTTTACTCTTTGTTTTAAATGGACAATTTATTGTGCTGATATTTGCAATTCAAAGCATGTCCAGATAGTTTAGCCAATAATGTTGCAATTTTACAAAAAAAAAAAAGCTACTTCTTCGACTGATTCACTTTCACCAAAGAGTAGGTGGTTTAAAATGCTATTTAAATTTAAATCCCTTTAGAATCACAAAGAACTGTAGGGTAACGTAGGGTAGAATGAAAACAATGTGAATATGAAGGAGAGTCTCAGCTGCAGGTGAACTTTTCTAAGCAAGCATATCCATAGTTGGGATATATGGAAAAAAATATGTATTACATCGCTCTAGAAATATTTCTAATACATGTTGTTTTTGACTACACTGGCCTATTGGTTTTAACACTAAACAACCAATATTTAACTAGTGCACACATTCCAAAGGCAATACATGACTCTGGGTTGATATTTTACACACAAAGGTAAATTTCTAACCCTGAAATGATCTATTTTTATTGATATGTTGATGTAGTGATGTTAAAATGTTTAACTAAATTCAGTTTCCTTTACTAGCTAGCAGTGTTTTAAGTATGTTTATTGACTAAAGGAGGCTTTCTATTACAATAAAATGACTGTAAAACCCTGCTTTATGGTCACCACAGTAAAATATTACCAGACACATAAAGTGCTAATACGAATTATACTGTACGTTAATGTAATGTCTTTTCCAGCACCTATTTTCGCTCTAACGGAAATTTAGATTATACTATAATTAAAGAATCAGTGAGAAACTGGCAGACTCAGTAAGAAAATGAAATCAAAAGAGAGACAGGCATTCTAGTAAACTCTATAATCCACAACAAAATATAAGATGAAACATAAAATATCAGCAAGGATGGAGAGACTTGATTTCCAGTTGAGGCCAAGAGCACTTTTGTGCATTTAAGTGTTCCAGTCTGCAATGAGTTGGCTTAAGAACCATGTGAGTCAGCTGTGTGCCATGGCATGCAGAGAACACAAAGAAGCCAAGTCAGAACCAAATAATGGATGTGATGGAAAAAGAGGGTTGCTATCCGGCTGGCTTACCTATGAAAAGTTAGCAGGTAGTGGAGTAATTCAGAGCAGAGAACTGTATAAAGGTGACCTTTTCCTGTCACAGATTTTCATTCCCTTGAGTGAGATATACAACCTGAATTGTCTCAGTAAAAATCCAGCTGCATACAGTTAACTTCAAGCATGTATAATAATAATAATAATAATAATAATAATAAACAAAAGCATTTTTGAACTGTATGAAAACAGATTCAATGGAGTAGATTCTGATGTCACACCTAAACCCAAGGGCTTTAAAAGAAGTCACCACTGAGTCCCTGTCAGGTCTTGGGAAAACTGAATAGAAATGTACTATTTTTCCTGTGATTACTGAAATTTGCTGCATGAATTCTCACTTAAAATGAGATACATATCATAGCATTTAACAATCATGTACAAGAGATATTTACAGGTCATTTTGGAAGGTAAAGTTGAAAAGTGTGCCTTGTTCTGCCAGGTATTGTAGTGATATGTCCTTTTCAAGGTTCCTTAACTGCTGGCTGTACATCCTACATAACAAGGAAGGGAAAAAAGTGACCCATTAGCCGATTACAAATTCGTCAGTTCTTTCATTTATCAAAAAAGCAACATGTAAACAGTAATTTTTGGACGTTTGTACCTACTATAGATAATTTACCTCCATCTCTTTAGAGCAACTCTAGTATATCTTTAATTGAAATAAAAAAGTGAAATTAACAGAAACAAATGAAAAAAATGTTTAATGAATACAAGTATAGGTGGAAGCAGCTTAAAAAACCTCTAAGATACTCATAAGCGCAAAGAAAAGAGTACTGCATATTTGGTGTTTATGTAAAATTTCAGTCCTTGTGGAAGCACTGGCATTTCTGTGAATGCACACGCGCGCACACACACACACACACACACAGCTTAGGACACTGCGAATTTTTTGCAATGTTTAATTGCTGTGATATTGTAAAAAAAACTTGCAAAATGATGCTTAATTAAATTTTAAGTAACCTAAAAAATTTTATCTGAACATTTTTAATACTTTATACCTGTTTTTGTAGGATGTTTGATTTCGTAAAAAGGATGTAACTAAATTTTTTCTTTGAAAAAAGGTAGCAAAAAGCATGAAACATGATGAAATAACAAAACATTAAATTACATACAACCCAGCTTGTAAGTGTGCTGTGCAATGTATTTATGAAGCAAAACAGAAATTTTCAGACAGGCACGATGTGCGATGCACTCTTTCATAACTCCGTTCTAAGGTTTTGTAGATCATAGCCAGCAATTAAGGTGTTCCGACATAAAAGGATCCTGATTTTCTTTTGGATATACAGTAGTAATTCAAAGTCTTGCTTATGTTGCAAAATTTATTGGCAAAGGAGCATCTTTTGCCCCCAGTTACGCTCCCCCCTCCCAAATCTAGTTGATGTAGTAGAGCCAGTAAACTACGTTGAAGAAGGAAAAGACAGTGGGGAAGATCATCCTTGACCACTTGTCAATAGAGTTTACATCAGTCAAGTCGGGGATGGTAATCTTAAGCTGGGAGGCGCGCCTCCGTAGCCGGCTCTTCTTCTGTGCCACGTGGCGCTCCAGCGCATTGCGTCCAAAGTTGGGCCGCGCCAGGCCGGCCTTGCGGTACTGCAGCGTGGAGCTGTCGTAGGCCAACATGGTGCTCCGTGGGTCACCCAGACCCAGGGTCAGCTCTGATGGCCCAATGCCCATATCATTCTTGATTTCCAGAGGACTCAGAAGGATGTTTTCATGCGGATCCATCTACAAGTAGATGTTGGGAATAACAGTTTTTCAGACTAATTCTTTTTTTTTTTTTTTGTTGCTATACATTTTGGAGCAGTTTTAGCAATTTACCTATGTAAATGGAAGCTTTTTCAGCATTGCAACAGAATAATTAAAATTAAGAGCAGGGAAATAAAATTATGATGAAAAATATTTATTGTAATTAAAAAATTACACATTTGCATCTACTAATCTAAATTAGAACAGTAAAATCAGTTATTTTGCCATATGGGTTATAGTACAAGATATAGTTAATGTATGTAGTATATAGATATATCAAAACAAACCTGGCAACCTGAGAGTTGAATTAAGTCATGCTTAGCATCATGGCCTTCAAATTCCACTCACATATAAAGTGTCCAGACTAAACATGTAAATAAACAAACAGTAATAGTAAACAAAAACTAAACAGGTGAACAGACATGTAAACTGGAAGCCAGAGCAGTGATATGATTTCCTTGTAAGGGGAGGGTTAGGGAGAAAGGGTAGGTGGAAGTCACATGTAACAGTCACTTCAAGTTTTGGCTTCAAATGTATGCACTTAATCCATATTCATAGTTATGAAATGAATAGTGTGTTCTCTAATCAATCATGTAATTCGACCATTGAAATGGTACAAATAAATGTGTTTGTCACATAGCTTTGTCTGCTGTGAAACCTTTCACAAACAGCTAAACAGAATGTAAAAGCTCCCATATCTGTCAGCTGCAGCGTAACCTCATTCTAATCCTATTTTCTTTCTTCTCTACTCTTGGCTGTGGTTCTCGAGTCCTTACTTTCGAAGTGTACTCGCTGTCATTTAGAAAGAATTGTGCATTTCATTTGTAAGGTGGAAACAGTTTCACGTAGTTTAAAAACCATTAAGTTACAGAAAATATATGTTGCAAAAAAACACAGTTTGTGAAATACTATTCTGTCATACTGCCCCTAAGTATATGGTAAGAGTCTGACATGTGTAATTCAAACAAAAAGGAACACAGTAGTGGTGATGGTCATGGAATCTGATTTAAGGTTTTAAAAAAAAAAAAAAACTGAAACCATTGCAGAATTTGTTGCTGTCGGGCATCTGTGAGGCTTTAACGCAACGCAAGTTGTTCATTTCCGGATGTTATTCCAGTACCTTATTCTTTTGCTCCCCTAGTCCTATTGCTGCATCCTCCACAAAGATCGGTTCCCACATCGAGTCATGAGCGTCAATATCCCTCTGTTTCATTCTGGCATAGAGAGCATCGTCTCTCTGAACTACATTTCCCACCAACCACTGAAAGCATACAAAATCATCACTTGGGTCAGTTAAAGGGAGACGTAGTGCAATATAGAGAATTTCATTTACTGTAGCTATAACTAACAAGGATAATGTTAAAATTCTCACAACAGATTATACACGTAGAGTTTCAGGGAATGCTGGCATTTTGGGATTTGAGTGACAAAACTGAACTCCTGATATCTTGCAACTCATTTGTTCATAATGACCTCTGACCTCTGAAAAAACAAGCAGGATTTCTAAACTTCCGTGTTTCCTGGCCATAGTTGGATTAACTGGGCCAAGGTCCTTCTCTACTGTACCAAGTTTTGTGTTTTTTTTTTTTTTGGACCAAGTTTTTTTTGTACACTAAAGGCATTCTACTCTGTACTGTTTGCCCTATATGCTATTAAAAAACTATACAAACTAAATTGCTAACACTATCCTGTCTACTCCTATAGCTGACTGCATTTAAATATTTGCAATACATGATTTTTTAAAATTTACGCAAACCGCTAGCAGTATGTTATGGAGGACAAGGAGTGCCACAGAAAAAACAAATGATTAATGCATTAGTCATTAAAAAAACAAAGAGAATCCAAAGTGGAACACAATACATCAAATAATAAAGTAAATGGAAAAACATTAAAACAAGACAGAAAATCATCAGAGTATTGGCGAACAAACTATAAATCCATTTAAACATAAATACATTCATACACTAATTAAAGTGTTATTTTTGCACAAAATGCAAGTGGAAATTAAAACTTTGTTTTGGACGTTAGTCATTTGTATTATTTTTCTTTGTTTCTTTATTTTACCTGACAGACTGATACTTTGCTTTTTGCTTTTCCACGTGCTTGTGAGTGTAAGGAACGCTTTTACTGGTCGCTTTTCATTTTCAGCAGTCAGCAACAACTTGCTTCTGTGGGACTTTCATTGGCCCCTTCATCGGCCATTAAGTGGACATTTTGACCTGCCCACTTGAGTGTGCAGACCGCAGTTTGTTAGCAGCAATGAACTGAATGCTAGGTGAGAATTAAAAAGCCTGCATAGCAAACACAGACTTCTTCCACCTCACAAGTAACTGCCCTCTAAAACAAGAAAGTTTTGACCCACTTTCTTTCCTCAAATCTGCTCCATAAGTGCTGTTAAGCATGGTGTCTTTGCATGGAGTCACACGTGTCCATATGATTTCCTTGTCAATGAATTTATGTGATACTTTTACATAGAATGGGAGGTATACATCACCACGCTGAGAGCAATTGGTGCTATGCACAAACATTAAATATAAACAGGGATCCAATCCATGCAGGGCCAAAATACTGTTATACAGGGAAAGTGCAATTGTATGGGTGGGACACAAAAGTGGAGGGAAAAAAAACCTTTATCTTTTGCTGCGCATTCTCTCACCTTACCAATACATTTATATTTATTTACTTAGCGGGTGCAACTACAATTCATGAATAAACAATAGTATATTTCACAGAAAGCAAAGAGCTGTAGATGCAGACATACTATCTAAAGCATAATGAGATTCTTCAGTACCCCTATTTTGGCTTAAGATTTGTAGCTGCTTATAGGACATCACAGAGAAAAAGAAGTTTGGGAGTATTGCCAGCCAGTTCATATATTTCCTTCAAAAGAGTCGTTGAACAAGTTGGACATGGCTGTCAGTGTGGTCAGTCTGAGCTTTGCAGGCTTCTTTATTCTGACCCAACGTTCAGTTCATCACTGCTACAACCTAGTTTACGGCCAGAGTTGTACAGTTCTATGAAATGGAGGCATTAAGTTGAAGAACGATCGATGAAATAACCAGTGAAGGTCACACAGAACTATTTCCAAATGCTGGTTGCTAAGCAAAGAGGCACAAAAATGTTTAGTGACCAATAAAAGTGGTGCTTATACTCACAAGTGCTTGTAAACCAACAAGTAACATCAGTAAAACAAAGGAGTAACTGGAGAAACATTACAAATAAGTAATGTGGAAAAGAAAGTGTTGATTTGAAAGAATTTTGAAAAAGTTTTAACTTGCATATTTTGTGCAATGTGCTGATTTGAAAAAAAATATTTGCAGACAATTTTTTAAAAATTTATATGGACTTATAGTTCATCAATGCACTGATTATTTCCTCCATTGTTTACTGCCTTTCCATTCACTTTATTATTTGAAGTATCGTTTTCCCCATTTATTTTTTGTTTCTCAGTTGGTTTAAATGACTAATGTAGTACTTTTCTACTATGTGGGATTCCTTGTCCTTCATAGTATGATACAATATCTGGTAATATAGCGAAAAATGTAACGTTACAAATGATAGACTGTATACCTTTAAAAAGAGTGTAAAAGACTGTTAAACACTGTATACCTTTAAAAGTTAGAAATGCAGCTGTTGGAAAAAGGCCACGGAGTGATGTTGCTGATGTGCCTTAGGTGTTTAATGTGAATTGCCACTAATATAGCTGGTGGCACATAAGTACACTCAAATGCGAAGTAGCAAAGAGTTTTCTGAAAATATATCATTTACTTTCTTTTCACGTTGCTCACAATGGTGGTTGTGAAGGAAGAGAATTAATACAACCTTGTATTTTAAGTAGCCACAACAACTTGTTATTCACGGTTCCTTCTTTATATGCATATCTGAGAGAAAGGGATTGTTTTAGTGATTAAATTCACTTCATAAAAAGTAGATTGCTGAAGCATCACTTTCACTTGAGATTTATGTAGAAGTGCATATTGCAGTTCCACAATTTACCTAAACAGTGGCAAAGAATCGCAAGTCAGACAGTGGAATCACAGTGACATGAGAACAAACTGGACAAGGCACAATGTACTGCTGATCGCAAGAAAGAAATAGCACTTCTGAGCACTTAGACCCACACAGGCTACTCATAACATGGTTTATAATAATAATGTTGGTGGTAGTTACACAAGCAATACAATAGTTTTACTGATGCAGTGTTAAACAACATATCACCAAGCTAAAAATTTCAGGAGCTACAAACAAGATTAATACTGTTAAAGTAAATGGTACAGCACTCCTCTATTGTACACATTGTGCATATAAAGCGTACCTTATTGGCATCCATTCTCATCTTCTCATTGTTGGCAGTGGCAGCCTTCTCAGCTGCCTTCTTCTGGCGCTGCGGTCCCCGGCCAAAAAAGATATAATTGACCAAGGCGTACTCCAGCAGGGCGAGGAAGACAAAGACGAAGCAACCCATCAGGTACACATCTATGGCTTTCACGTAGGGGATCTTGGGAAGGGTTTCCCGTAGGTGAGTGTTGATGGTGGTCATGGTGAGCACCGTGGTGATCCCTGGAATGCAGCATCATGAATCAAGTCAGACAATATTATATCCTTAATCCTGTGACACCCAAAAAATTCTCTGGAGCCACATAATATTCAGCAACCATAAACAGTGATGCAGTGTACTGGTTTTATGGACATATTCTGACTGCTATGGTGCAAGTGTACATGTGTATGTGTCTAATCTTATGAAATTATGCTAGAATTATACAATTTTTTCCCCATTTTTTATTAGATACAGGATGCGGGGATGAAAAAAAAGTAGTAATTACTAAGATTTATCCTCACTTTCAGCAGGATGGGATTTTCTATGTCCTAGTTACTGCACATAATGGTACATATCAAGTTTTAAATTTCATCTCTGTTATTTATTGCCACATACATCGTTTATTTTAGTACCTCTGCAATATGTGCAAGCCAGCTGTCAGTTTTACTTAAAGCTGGTTGAGCGTGGGCTCATTTGAGTAAATTGATTTGTCTCCAGCTTTATTGGTTGAATGTTTCACACCTGCTTCCTTATTAGATGAGAGATAAATGGTAGCAGACCTTAATAAGCAGGAGTTTCTTGTAGGTGAAGGAGGCCTGGAGGTTGATGAGCTTCGGGCTAGGAAGGATGGGTTTTTTTTTTTTTTTGGCACTAGATATCAGACTTCTGAGTGAACTCTAAATAAAATGCTATTTATGTGCAAAATTACTAATTATGCATTGAAAAGGTTTTACATTTACCTAAAAACAAATTCCTTTATTGCGTGAACGATGTGCTTCCTTGGGAAAGGTAAATAGAAATAACTGATAGAAAAACTTAATTTTAGTTTCGTTGCTGCATATTCACAGTATGTGGTAACTGATCAAGATGTATAATGGCTTACTGATGCAGGGTGGATGGAGTGGCCGTGCATTTTAGAATGCGCTGCTTCCACATGCGCCGGGGCTCTATAACTTTTTCTGCTGTATAAGTGCAGCTACACTTGCTTATCTGAAAGACTTGGTTTGCAATTATTCTATTAATGTTCACATTCTTCTTGCTTTGGGTCTCATAGTTTTTTTTTTTTTTTTTTTTTTAAATATCAAAGTATGTCTTTTATTTGGTGTTAGCATAATATAAAAAAAATGAAACGTCCTTGACCCTTTGAAATAGATTACAGTGACATGGTGGTGTAACGGGTTATACTACTGCTTCGTGATTCCTTGGCTGTGATTTTTGGATCCAGATTTGAATCTGGCTCAGTCTGGATGGAGTTTGAATTTTTCTTTGGTTTTGCACGAGGCGTGAGCTTTCTCTGACAGTTCATGCACAGAAGAAGGCAACAGCAAACTACCTCCATACCCTCCTTTACTTTGAAAATCATGCAAAGCATTGCCATGAGCTGACATTTACCCAAATAAGACTTAATAATGTAAAATTATTAATGACCCCACTATGGCCAGAAGTAGTATTTTGCTGCAGGTTTCAGGCTGCTGAATTCTAGAAAGCACAGGGACTGACCCCTACCACCTTCACTGAACCCCCTCCCCCCCACTATACCATTACCCATAACTGTTTGCACTGCTCCATTTATTCAAACCTTGTTTATTATTTATCTTTTTATTTGTCCATGTATTATTTATTAATTATGTATATATTTCTATTTATTCACCTGTTAGTCTACTCATCCATTCTTTTTGTCTATGCTGCCTTATGTTGTCATGCAGTTTATTTAGAGTATTGTGCACCATGATCCAGGAGAAACTACATTTTGTTCTCTCACACTTTTCTATTAGGAAGAATAATAAAGTGAACCTTGATATTCTGACAGTGATAAAGGTGATTCAGAATACTGTGATATGAGCTGTGTTCAGCTTGCCAAAGCATTCCACTGCATTTTGCATCCTTGTCTCTCTCCATTGGCTACCTGTGGTATGCATATGAAGTTCAAGACCCTGGATATGGGCAAAGGGTCTGCAACTTGATACCTGCAGAACCTGATCACTTCCTATGCCAAACAGGGTTATGCTGCTCCACCTCTGTTCACTTAGTGGTCCCCATCATGAGAGGCCCAAAATCAAGAATCTGCAGGTTCTCAGTACTGCTGGCTTAGTGTGGTGGCAATGAACTCCATCTCTAAACAACAATCTAAAGCGCTTTGCCTTTCGTGAAATGCATTTTGCCAAGTTACATTTTGCTTTAGAGAAAAGCATTTGCTAAATGAAAAAATGCATCAGTAATAGTCATTCTTTTTTATGCTTATCAATTAACAGATTGAAACACTTGTTATTGTCCTTTACAGAAAAACCGGTGTAGGTCAGATGACCACTTACGTTGAAAAGTTCCTACCTAAGGCCACCCTGGCAGCTGAGGCATCATAGTTTATCCAGAAGGAGACCCAGGACAGGATAGTAATCAGGATGGAGGGCATATAGGTCTGCAGGATGAAGTAGCCGATGTTCCTCTTCAGTTTGAAGCTCAGGGAAAGCCGAGGATAGGACCCTGTTGAAGTGCAAGTGGGGAGGAAGGGTTTGGACATTCCTGGCATCTGCTAATTAAAAGCAAACACAAAAAATACCTTGCAGGCTTGGGTTGTTCTTCCTCAAGACTTTTGTCTTAGAGGCACCTTTACACGGGTTACCCTCTGCAGTACTGGTCAAGGTATGAAAATCCCATTGTTAATGTGCACCGTTCACTGTGGTGGTATTTGCATAAGGGGGGTTTCTTTACACCACTTTCCTTTTTCACACTCCTGTGAGAGGGATCACTTTGCTTAAGCTGTGACTTTACCTAAATCTTTCTATGCATTTCAAGCAGGCTGATATTCTCCTTTTGTCTGTGTTTCAGGAGTTGTATTGAAAAACCATCAAAAAAACCTCTTGGACTTACTTGGGGTTACATTATACTGCTCTGAGGAAGGTCAAGGGGTGGAGGGCAAGAGTTAAACCTGACTGCACTGGCCATTTTACAATGGTTCTACATTAATTTTAGGCAAAACTAATTGTTTACTAATGGTGAGTGGTCCACATTACTGATGCCCATCCTTGACTGGCATACTGACTGACCCCTATCTTCACCTTGAAGGTGGTGAGCCCAAAAGATGGCTCGGCATAGCTGCTTCTGGCCAAGCCCAGTGGGGCTATGTGGGTTGCCCGGGCACCAGGCACTCGTCACCGAATGCCACGCGAAAGTCTAGCTTCAGAAGTGGGTCTCGGAAACTCTAATCTGGGTAAGGTGCACTTTGTTCTTCTTTGTGCATTTATGGGGGTCATTGTGGTCTTTTTTTTGCCTAGACTTTTCCCCAAACCTGTTTTCCAAGGGAGACCCTAAGAGGAGGTCTAAGCCCTACCACTACAGCAAGGTGACCTTCCATCATTCCCATTCTTATGTACGGTCATGAGCTGTGAGAAATGATCAAAGGAACGAGATTGCGGATAGAAGTGGGCAAAATGAGATGTCTGCATCAGATTGCTGAACTGATCATCTGTGACAGGATGAGATGCTTGATGATGCTGGGGGAGCCTCGGACTAGAGCTGCTGCTCCTCCAGTTTGAGAGGGGCCACCTAGGGTGGTTCAGGCATGTTGTGAGAATCCACCCTGTCCAACTCGACTTTGTACCTGCCACAACTCACTGGGAGGAGACCTCGGTGCAGACATACTGGAGAGATTATTTCTCTTGGCTGGCCTGGGAATGCTTGGGAATCCCCCAGGAGCAGCTGGAGACCACTCCAGGGAACAGGATGCTCTGGGTCCACCTTCTCAGCCTGGTTCCACACCAGAACAAGTGGCACAGGTAAACTAAACTGAACTCAACTGTTTATGTGATTCTCTTCTGTATTGTGATTGCTTCCCATATCAGAATTTTAATACGCCCCAAGAGTGTAAATGTCTACACACTGGGAGATTTCTCTTGCTCCAAAAGAATCATCCATCCTCCCATAATCCCTCCCCAGCTTCAGCAGGGGCAGTTTATTTTCCAAAAGTGGTGAATAACAAGAATGTGGCAGCTGCTCCTGCTGATCTTTGTAATATAAGGATAATCAGAAAGGCAAAAGAGATCGGAGAGCACACACAGGCTTAAGGAAACAAATGGCGTGTTTAAATTTTTACTGTGGGGATGTGTTTTGGCAAGACGCCTTCCTTGGTGGACATGTAAGCAGTGACGTAAATACTGACCTTGTGACAGATTATGATGTAAGTTTGCCTTGATCAACGGCTGTGGACAATGAAAAAAGTTCAGTGTGTCATCAGGAAGGCATCTTGCTGAAATAAATGTATCCGCACAGTAAAAATGAACACGTCTGTGTGTACTCTCCCATTTGTTCTGCCTTTCACATCATTTGGTGATGCTGGCACCCAAGCCTTTTTTTATTTAGCCGAGTACGTTTTTTGACCATTACTAACTTAAGAATAAACCATATTTAGTCAAGGTAGGTTGTACACTACAATTCCCAACAGCCAAACCATGTTCCTTCACCATTAGGCAGTGTGCAAGTAATGTAAAGATTTGAAATTTAAGATAGCTATTACTATTGAGCTGGCGTGAATACTAAACTGCCTCACTCTCGCAGCTTGACATATTCCCTGAACATTTCTCTTATTTATTCAGAAAATACTCCCCTAACAACGCTCTCCCTGGATGTTTGCATAATAGATGTATGAATATAAAAACTGGTTCATTAATATATTGTGCTATCAAACAACATTTTTTCAATAATTCATGGGGGCGTGTCACTTTTCAGATAAGGAAGAACAACTAGCGAGGGCTTATATGTCTCCTACCTCTGCCACCTCACCCTAAAGTAGCATTTTTCATTCCTTGGGTCAACAGTGGCTAAAAGCCTACTTGATCAAACTGGCTGGTCTTTGAGGAAAATGGCATCCTAACTACATGGTTGTTTCCACTCAGAGGAATACTGGCACCTGTTCAAACTTTTTGCAGAGTCGGTCACATGTGGTCCTTGCTATGGAGCACGATAATGAAATGCAATATTTCGGCAACATACAAGCAGGTACTTACTCTTTAAGCACAGGTTTTTCACCATGAACTGGCCCCTGATGCTAGAATAGATGTCATAAATCTGGAATTTCATGTGTGACAAACTATGAAGACAGACAGCTGCTCTTCTAAGGCAAATATGTTCTAGAAGCGACTAAGAATTCACTGATTCCAGCTTCTTCTTACAGCCGGTACAGCACATGCCCTACTTTAGCTTATAAATAATGCAGTTACCAGTTGAGAAGACCACATTCTTGGAGATAAGCTTGTAGTCCACGATGGAGAACTGCGGTAGCTCTATTCTTTCAACCCCTGTCACCGCATGGTCACCACCTCGCCAGTAGAATTCAATGTCGTCTGTGGTGTAGCCATCTAAGAGGAAGGGAAAAAAACGTGTTATGAACCGGAATCTTAACCGGAATGTTATGAGATATTTTGCACAAAATTAGCAGTTGCTCCCAACCATCAAGTGCCTTTTTTTCTAAGAACAAAATTATTGTTGCACAGCTGACACGTTTTATCGACTTTATAATATTTTACCTATTTATACAGCTGGGTATTTTTTCTGGAGCAAATCAGCGTATTTTATTCAGTGGTAAAACCAATTTTGAAGCAGTGGCCATCAAGTACACTTTAGAGCTTTTCAGAAAATGAGTCCTTGTCGACTTTAAACTGAAGCAAATGACAGCACTGCCACCGTTGCAACGTGTGTACAAGTTTGCACTGGAAGGACTTGGGTGTTTACAAGGGTGCGTCTAGACACCAATTGCACTGGAGAATAAAAATTTTTTAAAGGAGAGCTATCATATACATTCTGAAATATTGATCAGTTTTGCTGAAAAATAAGTCCTCACAATCTTCATGGTCCTGTAATGCATATATGAATATACAGGATATGTATATGATCACCAAAATGCTGGGTTTGTTTACAATATGCTTTTAACATTAACATTAAGTTTGTTCCTACTGTGCTTTGCAGATGTTGACATTGGGGACTGCACAAAAGAAACGGTGCACAGTGAAATATCTGGAGCAGCATGTCAGTGTATGCTTTTATTTTCATCATTGTTATTATAGATGATGTCCAGGATTAAAAATTACGAACACTGTGAATTTAACTGTTCTCCAGGCACCTTTACGGCAATATATTGGCGCCATTCGTGCAGCGGGGTGATTATTCACATCCTTTTGAAAAATGTCTGTTAAAAGGTTGAACATGTTTGCTTTCATATTTGTTAAATATAGTAACATTGATAAGCAAATTTTAATAAAGAGAGCAGTGCTTTTTTTGGACTTAAAATTTACTGTACGTGTCTGTGTCATGCAGACCACACCTTTCATAGCCCAAAGGATGTGAGGACTTTCTGGCAGGCAAACGCCAGCCGTACCTTTTAATGAAAACAACAGAGTGAATCACAGTGTAAGATTTGGAATTAAAAATGGCAATGGCAAAAGCAAGTAAAAAATAATGCAATGTAATGCTAAATCCAATGGGTAACTTTGTCTGAAAGTCTGAGAGGCAAAGATCATTGTGAAGCTGTCTCCTTTACATGTTGTTATAAAAATGCTTATGAAACAAAGCTAAACTTCACACTTTGCAGTCCATCCCCAACTTAACAAACTGTCAAGTAACAAACTTTTTGCTGATGCAGTCTTTTTTTTTTTTTTAACAAAGTATTTCGCATTCATTTTTTTCAGGAAAAGATTTGCCAAAGCATCACATGATGTTCCAGCAGATAACAACTTGAACCGTGAGAGCTTTAAGCTTTTCAGAAGAGTGGATGCTGTAGAGAAGAGGCAAAGGGAAGCTGAACAAGAAGATTCCAAAGTTTCTCCATCGACAGTTCTGAGCCCGTCTGCAACACGGCGCTCTTCTGTCATCCTCCACCTCCATGTAAAACCTCTTGGCCTGAGTTGAGGCACAGTTGTACTTTGCACGTCGAGGTAAATAACACAGCTTTCACTGTATTTTTATTTTTTGTTTGGATTATCGTTTTTGTCCTTTTTTTGGATTTATGTTTATTCATTAATATGTTTGTATTGCATGGTAGTGAATGCGGTTTAATGTGTGTAGGGTTTTAGGCTGATGCGTGAAGACAGCCACAATCCATGGTGCTGTGTTCCCATCTTAAAATTCCCAGTGCTACCTCCCGTTGCACGGAACTGACCGGGTTGCTGAAATTTACTTTACATTTCTGTTCTCCAAAGTGACATACAGCACGGCTCAAGAGTAAACAAACATGCATTTCACAACAGATGAAGAAATACATATGCACGCACCAGATCCCTGAAGTACGGTCGTTTCGTCCACAAACAGTCCGCTCTTGTTGCCCATGCGTATTATGCAAGTAGCTACATACGCAGTTGCCAACTAAACCCCCCGCACACGCCGTATCGTATTTGATGTACAGACCTGAGTAACAGACAAACTCTTTGTCCGGTTAAGTCGTAGGTAGGAGACAAACTGAACACATTTGGACTTTCTTTTATGATGCAGTGTGCATGGTCTTCCGGGTTGTCATTTTTTTCTCCAGCACAGGTGAATTGTTCCTTGGTTGTCTACTACAATTCTCTGTCCACCATAGTGCTATCGTGTCATCTGTTTTTAGCCCAATACAAATAACATGGACGTATTAAAAGAGGACATAAAATAACCAATGCAAAGGGCATTTTTCTAATTTGTGCTGTTCCATCATTCTAATCCACAATTACACTTCATGACACTGCACTGCTCAACCAAAAGTGGTTTGCCTACAAGGGTAAAGTGAACAGGATAAAAAAAAAACATTGACAGTGTGAGGCCATGATCTGCTCCTTGTGGAGGGTGGGGGAGCAACTACTCCTATTGGAATGGAAGAGTGAAAGGCAGACTGGTGTAGCATTCGCAGTTATGCAGGTACTGGGCCAATTTGTAGAGGGAAATTGTGCTTTTGCACAGACATCTTGGTTTACTGCTTATCCTCATCCCTAATGTCTGAAAAAACATGACTGTGGATACAAGTGACTGTACTGAGGCTTCCCCATAGGACTGCTGGGTAACATTTACAGAAGGAGAAGATGGGTGGTCTGGGAAAGTCTGGAGGTAGAGTCGCTGCTCCTCCAGATCAGGCAGTTCCAGCATGTCGTGTGTTGTCTGCCAGTGGAGTTACACTGGACCTGGGGTCAGGCCCCAGGGAAGACTTGGGACGCACGAGATTACATTTCTTAGGGAATGCCAGAGAATGGCAGCTCCCGGGGGCGACCTTCTACCACTGTGACCCTCTCCAGAGTAAAGCAAAAGGAAATTGACTGGGTTTAACATCTGAGGATGGCATTTCAGACCAATAACAGCCAGAGAACGGTCATTTATTCATCCATCCATTATCATTAACTGCTCCATCCTGGGAAGGGTCATGGCAGTCTGGAGGCTCCTTCTGGAGTAATTGGGCGCCAGGTTACAAAACTACACTGTAGATGGGACATTAGTCCATTGCAGGGTTGACACACACACGCACAAAGGGTAATTTAAAGGAACCAATTTTGCCGAAATACTTATTTATTCAGTCTTATTTTTTTCAGCACTGTTAGAATTTTTTTTTTCCTTTGAGCAACATTTTCTTTTTCCATTTAACAAAGTTCAACTGCTCCCATATATAAACATATGGTTTTGGATTTTGGTTTTCAGGCCATCCGTCATGCACTGTTTGTGGCAAATTTCTCCAAGTTTCATCATTTTGAACTTTCTTCCTCTGATCTGCTTTGCTTTCTTCTCTGTTAGTCTCAGGTAAGTTCTAACACCGCACGTGTGCTTGTGCCCTGTTATCTTTCTGATATCTGTCTGCCTTTGAACTTCTGCCATAGGACAGAGTATGAAATGCGCTTTTCATCACACGGTTTGCTATTTCATTACATGCGGCAAATACAACGCTCTGCTTCTCCAGCTGAGTAAGGAGTTTTGGGGTTCTGGCTAAATCACAGCTTAGTAGTTCTGTGTTTCTGATAAACTTCATGTGTTTGATTCCCAAAGAAAAACAAAGGGATCCTTCAGCTGTAAAGGTGTTACGCAGTTTACTCCGCTGTTGTCATCTTTCAGCACCGCGTCCATGGTCATACAGAATGTGCTCGCGTCATCGTGTCGGAACTTATTTCTGAGTTGTCTGCAGTTGGTGTGTGAACGCCATCCCAAAATTTTCCCATGTGTAAAATGGAGGAATGTGCATTATTATGGGAAAAGAGAAGTTAAGGGACAACAGCACTTTCATGAAGCTCAAGCATCCAGAAAAGTAAAGTTGCCCGCAGGACATGTGGTGGCACTCATCTACTGCTGCTACTCATCAGCTATACCTGTACACATCTTTCACAATAAACTGCCAGACCTCCATTTCACATACCTACAATCATTGTAACCTCCCTCCCTCCTAGCGGTTCCTTCAATGTTTTAGAATATTAAAAAAAAAGACATAGATTGTAGAAACGCATCTGCATTTTTATCCATCTGTGCAGAAATATATCAATTTATTCCTCTTTCCATCTTCTGCACATCAAGGGAATTGAGAAAATAATGATATCAAGAATTCTGACATAACTAAATTACATGCAAATTCCATGGTAGGGATTGAACCACAGTGGCAGTGCTGCAAGGCCACAGTGTCAGCTGCTGGAGAACTGTGCTGCCTATTAATTTGATCATTAAAATATGACTGCGTGGTTACTGTATCAACAGTCCTTAGCTGTGTTGGCTAAGCGCTTTGTTGAAAAACAGGTAGTAAAAAATTCCAGCTCCGTGCAGCTAAGGTAGGACTTTTATTCCTTGGACTCTGGCAATAAATGATTGAGTAATATCTTAAAGTACCCCAAAAAAACGGACTCTCCAGCAGACCGTGAAACACTGCCTTGCATAATCCACTGCCATCCCTATGCAGTTGTCAAGGAGGCTGACTTTAGGGCATGCGTGTGCGACTGTGCTTGGCAACAAAGAAGAGATTTAATATTGCTGCGCTGCTCTAGCACTGCATGCTAACAGAATGATGAGGAGGATGGGATCTCGCAGCCATTAAAGCCATGAAAAAAATGTACTGTTTATTTGCTCTTACGAAGCCTTGGTCCAGCTTGCTTTATTATTATAGTATGCAGCATTTGGCAGCATGGAAAGTTCTTCCCAAAGGTTTAATCACTGTTTCAGTCTTGTATCCACAGCTTATATCCCTGCTGCTAAGTACAGATACCATTGACCCTTACCCTGCATGTTTAGAGCTAGTGCCTGTCAAGTATCAGCTGCCAATTTCCTCAGCCATTACATCCATAAGGTTCATTTTCCAGCAAAAGGTTTAATGAAAAATAACTATGATTCAGGTTATTTAGGAGCCACACATATGCTCAGCAACCACAGTCCTTATACCTGGATACGCGTTTCCTTTGTCTGCTCAGTCACAGTTGCCGTTTTTCCCGAATTTTCCTCAGAAAAGCTAATGCAATTGCACGATGTAACGGTGGCGACCACTAATCACCCATCAGCTGTGTTTTTAACTTCGATTTTCATCACACGTGACGCACTGCGCTTGACAAATACGCTACTGTCATTTCCAATCTGGGGAACCGAATCGTAGCGATAATTCGCCGACTCATCCCATCAGGTTGGGACAAAGGTGTCATTACTGTCCCAGTGACTGAAACACCGAAGCCTGCGATGGCTCCTACTGAAATCAGTGACGTTGCACCCATCACCATGAGCTGTCGCCGGACTGGGCGCTAATGCGCTCGGCCCCTCTGACCCCATTAACTCCATTGTTTCTGTGCCATTGGCTCCGACTTGGTCAATTATCTTTTGCCGCAACCATTGTCATCCCCCTCGCATCAGCCAGATCACAACGCTTAGGAAAGAACCCGTCTCTGCCTTCCTGGCCATCCAGCTAATGTTGACACGGTAAAGGTCGCAAGACTGCTTCTAGATATCCGTTACTGTTCCTAAGGACCTTTAAATGAACCACTAGGCGCAGAGATGGTGGCCACACTCTACAGTCATACCTCTGGGTGTCAACAAAAACAACAGTTAACGTAAAATCATGGTGACTGCAGTTAGGATGAAACAGCAAAATGCACAGGCGCTAAAATTTTTAAGCTTTTTGTTGCCTTTCTTACCGGAGGCATCTAACCAAGCTGGTAAATAGTCAATAAGAGTGCTATTATTTGCATGAAGGAGGAATATATTAAGTTCATATAATAAAGTGAATCATCCGTGCAGCCATTACATAAGGATAAAAATAGATTCCAGAGAAATGGAATCCAAACACATTTGTATTATTGTCACTGGAGAATAGAACAGTGTCTGCTTTATGCAGCTGGCAACTATATTCAAAGATAAGACAATGCGAGGAAGAAAGTAATATTCGTCCGTTTTTTGTTACATTCAGTGCAAAGTGAGTTCCTGGTATAGGATTACAAACCATAAAATATTACAGTTGCTGGCCCATCGCAGACTTTGCTTTCTGCCATTATAGCGGTGTTTTATGACTTACGGCAGGATAGCGAGATGTTTTGAGATTTGATCATCATCACAAATACGAATAAATTCTCATGAATGCGCACATTACTAGCAGTAGTAACAGAAAACAACAAGAGTGTTTATTCAGCATTAAAAAATAATGGCCATTTCGAAAGAAATTGTCCACAAATTTACAAATTGTACATTAAAATGTACAGGAGGACGAAGGCTATGGCCATGCAAATTATTTTAAGATCCACTTCAGATGAATAGCAGTTAAGCAGGATATTAAAAGATTCATGCACTGGGGTTTTGAGATTTTTCTCAGTGCAGGATGTTTTATTCACGGCAGAATGATGTCCATTCTCATGCATGGGCTTGTGTCGCTTCTCTTGTGTGCAGCACAAATTCATTTTGATACCGGTGGTTTGACATTCCTTTAATCTTTTTATTCTTTTTCTGGTAGCCAATTTAAATTGGTTCAAAGTCCAGCAGGACAACATGTGATTCTGTCATTTGAAGTAGATTTTGGGGGGTGTGGGGGGGGTACATCCAAAGAGGCAAAAATTAAAGCAAATTGTTCAAACCCATCCTTCTGACATCTCAGTTATATGCAGGTATTAAATCAGTTTTGATGGTTCTTTCTCTTCAGATGAGACGCATAAGTTAAGGACAAAATTTCTGCATGATGAAGTTCCATCAATCCATCAATTTTCAGTTACCACTTTGATAAGAGTAGCAATAACTTACAATAAGGATATTTGTCAGAAGCCGCAGAATATTTTAACATTGACAGAACACCGGCAGCAACGATGAAATACAGTGTATATAGAAAAGGATCACCCCCCCCCCTTCAAAATATTCACATTTTGTTGCTTTGCAGCCTGAAATGAAGACACACACAAAAATATTTCTCCAGCTGTATTCCCCCAGTGCAACTTATAACATCCAAGTGAAAGATATAATAGCAACAGTTCAGAAAAAATAAATAAATAAATAAATAAATAAATAAATAAATAAAAAAAACAGAATGGTTGTCCACGGCAATGGTTCATTTCAGAATGGCTGATTTTTCAGGAGAGAAGCAGATGGAAATGAACCATTGCCGTGGACAGCCATTCGAGTAGCTGAGAATGGCCAGTAAATTCCTTTTAGGCAAGTTGTGCAAGAGATAAAGTTGTCCTGCTAATCCTGATCCCCTGTAGTTTCCCTGCACATTCTGTCGGTGTCGCCGGCGTAAGAGGCGAATGGTACGGCCAAGCGCCATGCAAACTCGCGAGGGTCCGTCTTCATCGATCATTCATCAAACAGTCCCTTCAACGCTGCAAAACGGTGCTAAAGTCATGCGTAATTCAATTCAAGGTGTTTAACTTTTAAACACTTGTAGATTTTTTAAATGAATTACCAGAGGAAAGTTAAAAGATGGCCTGTTATTATGATGTTAATTTCCACTCCGCTTGCCTTGTAAAAGTCACATTATCTTGTAGCAACTGAACGACATGGTTCGAAACATTTGGCCCAAAATACTGTGCTGTGGCCGCGCTCCCCTTATCTAAAGCCCGATTCAGCACAGGAAATGGTGTTACGCAAACACTGCTGTCAGGAATCCGACCCCCCCTCAACAGCTAAGGATATCTTGAGAGCACATCCATACCACATTTATCCGGTCTGCCAGCCAGGCACTGAGACAAATAATGTCTCGTGAGCACGAACCGCAGCTCTTCTCACGCGCCACTGGCCAGCAAATACAGCCAGAGCCATCATTGCTGCTGTGGTGCCCCCAGCTCCACTCGGCCTTTTAGAGCGCGCACACACTTATTGACTCCGAACCAGGGGACAAGGCTCTGCATGTCTGCTTCTTCCAGTGACCTGCCTGCTGTACTTAAGGCCCCTTAGTGCCGCATCTTATTAGCGCCTTTGTTTGCTTTTTTGCATTGCCTTCAAGAGCTGGGTCCTAACTACCATTTTTTACGTGCCCTTTAATTCTCCAATTTCCACAGCCCCGTTCCTTCTCCCTAGTTAATCTGATACACAACGCGTATTCCCACATAACTCAATCGCCCTTCCATCAGGACCAAATTTCGACGGTAGTTACTGGACTATAACCAATCGATTTAAGCCGAGCCGATCGTTTCTTCCATTTTTGACCGTTGGGTTTTGTTGACTAATAACTGAAAGCAGATCTGGCCAGAGTGTTTCATTTTATGTCCATTATGAGCAAAGTATGGGGTGGAATGCGGCGGTGCAGGGAAGCAAGCTGGTGCCGGATGTCAGGTTCAAGCCCAGATCCGGGGTGTGTGTATAGTTTGCTTGTTCTTCTCTGTGTTTGCACCCCTCTAAGGTAAAAATATGCTGGAAGAAGGGAAAGGCAAACCTCTTCCGTTCCTCCTTGCCTTAAAAACCATGCAAGTGGTTGCCAATGACTTGATGGAACGTTCCAATTTCAAAATCAGGATCAAACAAGACAGGAACCAAAAACAAGATATACTGCTATATTTCGATCAATTGTTATTGTTAAAAGAGCCAAAATTCTATGTTCTGAAGTAATTTTGTTGGCACTGCCTTTGATTTTCAAGGTTGCCACAGAATATTATTTGGCAAAACCGCAAAGAGCAAGTGCAACCAAGCAAGGATGAGACCCGTGAGCGCTCAGGACTCGGGAGGGCTAGAATAGAGCCAGAGCAGAAGAGGGCACCACAAGGGACATCGCCACAGTAGCACAGACACACGGCAGGTCTGCAGGTAGCTAAGTGCTCAAAAAGATCCAGTGCCCAATTACAGGCTACAACCTCTGGAACAGAGGGGAAAAAACTCTCCTTTTCATTTTCCGAGGAAAAGTGCCTCACTAAATTAGCAAGCAAACTTCAGCTGTGTCACACTCTCAGACTCCTTTGTGGCTTTAACTGCTTCATTCGCCGAGCGTGTTTACATGGCAGTCTAGGTGGTCTGAGATAACACATGATGATCCCATGCTCTCACCCACATGAACCTCACTGATACGAGACCTAGTTGCCCGTCTCCTTATTGCGCTCTGCGGTTAGCAGCCCTTCGCGAGGGCCATGTTGTTCCGTTCTGTTGAAATGAAGGTCAGGGTCATTAGGATCTTCAAAAAAAAAAAAAAGCCATTATTTTGCCCCCCATAGCACAAGCCCTGTTAATGTCTGGATTCCGTTAAACAATATTAAACACAGCTGGCCTGAATATTAATGAAGCTGACATTTATGATGACGGTCCTGCTGAGACACCACGCACCCGGTGAGAACGCATCCTGGAATACTAGCAGATCTGGAACCACCCTCTCCAGTCCAGAGTTACCAAATCAAACATAAATGTCTCTACTCAAACCAGTCATGAGAAAAGGAAACCAGTGCTGATGATGATTTAGCAAAGGAATGGCCTTGAGTTGAGCGTGCACTTTCCAACAAGCGCACGCTCAACCCAAGGCCATTCCATTACAACAAAGCTCGAGTCTTTAGCAGCATCTCCCCTAACAAACTCTCCCTGGCATCCACAGTCCAGTCCTTTATAAGGAATCATGAAATACTCAACTGGCCGCCGGTTTCTCCTTACCGAAAAACCCCTAGTCGAAGCCGTCAGCCGACCACAGACGTGAAGACGTTTGCGAGAATGAAAACATGGCGCTATATACCGATGACAAAGCCACTGAAACCATTTCCGCTCCTGCAGGACACACACTTATTGAGGAAATATTGTCATGTGAATAGGAAGATACAGTCTGTCACGGACAACAGCTCACATCCCCACGGGCTCTTTTAGTCGCAAGGTTATAAAATTAAGGTTCGCTAAGAAGTGGTTATGGGGGTCGTTCTTACCAACAGCCATCCACCTCCATAATGCTACACTTGGACTTGCAAACGTTACACTGTATTTATTATGGTTATTTACTGGTTACTAATTTTACTTTTTTGTTGTTTATTTATTGTTAACTGTATTTTTTTGGGTGTCCTTTGTGTTCACCTGCTGTACCCCAAATATCCCTACAGGGATTAGTTAAGTCCTATCCTATCCTTTCCATACAGTGACTTGAAAAGTATTCAGACCCTTGACAACACACAGTAGCTAGGTGAGGGGAAAAAAAAATCACTATTTCTTTCCAAGCGATATTTTAATTGAAAACATTTTTATGAGTTAGCATGAGATTTTCATTGCAAAGTATTTTTTTAAAGAAAAAACTGAAATATTCCATTTGAATAAGTATTTAAACCTTTTCATACTGACAAGCATTATTTGTTAGGTGCAAAAAATTATCTGAACGAAGTCCGTGTTGACCGATCAACTTGTGTCGATGTTCGGTAAAAGTGGTTCGCAATAAATGGTCACAGATGTCATGATAAAAACATATGTAGCTGTGGGTGAAATTTGAAGCAAAGAAATCATGAAGCCCAAGGAGCTGTCAAAGGAGGTTGGAGGTCAAGTTCTCAGAAAGCCCAGAGTAGAAAGAGAAGAGTAGGAAAAAATGTCAAAGGCCCTGAAAACTCTCTGTTAGCACAGTCTACACTATCATCAAAAATAGAAAAAGCATCACACAACCCAGACCCTGCCTAGATCAGGCCGTCCCTCCAAACTGAGCACTCAGGCACAAAGGGAACTGGTAAGAGACGCCACTCTCAACTTTGAAAGTGCTGCAGAGCTCAGTGGCTGCAGTGGGAGAGAGTGTGCATCAGTACGGTATTTCCAGAGTGTTGCATATAAAAGCAGCTTGCATGGCAACTGCTCAAAATCTGTAATATCAAAGCTCACTTAGAGTTTGCAGCAAACCACCTGAGTGATGCAGCAAAAAATAGCATAAGGTACTGTGGTCAGATTAAATAAAAACTGAGTTTTCTGGACTTTATGCACGGTGTTACGTTTGGTGCCGATAACACCATCATTACAGTAAACCATGGGAGTGGCAGCATCATGCTATGGGGTTGCTTTTCATCAGCAGGGGAAGACTTGTAAAGACTGAAAGAAGACTGAACAGTGCAAACTATAGGCATTTCATCTTTCAACAGGGCAGTGGTCCCAAACACGAGGCCAAAGCTGCCCTGGAGTGAGTTCAGAAACAGAAAGTTGGTATGCTGGAGTGGCCCAGTCAAAGTCCTGATCTGACTCCAACTGAGAACGTGCAAAAAGACTTCTGTTCTACACAAGTGATCTCCAAGCAACTGGAGACCTTCAACAGATTTGTCAACAGGAATGGCCAAAAGGTGCACCATGCCAGTGTCTGGACCTGATAGACACTTACCCAAAAGTTTTCTTCTTTGAAGATAATTGTGTGACGCAAAACTCATGTTGACGTTCACAAATTCATTTGATTGTTATTTTGAATTGAAATATCACATGGAAAGAAATGTTAAAACATAATTTTGTTACGCAGAAAAATGTGTGAAAAGCATCAACTGAACTCTTAAAACCAAACATACCACAGGAAACCTGCTGGTTTCTTGCAAATTTAACTCAGAACACATATTTAGATTTCTATTAGCTCAAATACTATAGACATCAAGCAAAAGCACATTGACAGCAGAAGGTTTAGCACTGTTGAAGTTTTTGTCAGTGCATTTTTACAGATACTGTGTATGAGATGATAGTTGCCTTTCACTGGTCTATGTATCACTACTTTGTAGCACCAGTATACACTACTAATTTATGAATAACAAAATATTTAAAGGTGTACTTGACTAAAAAAAATTATAACAGTTCCCCAATTCAACTTTGAATTAATTTCAAATATAAAATACAAAATACCTGAAGACAGAAGTATTAATCCCTATTGCTATGGCAGAAAGTGAACTGGTTGTAGTCTGGTAGTATTCATAAGAGGTAAGGAGAAAAGTAGCAACATATCAGCAAACTTTATTACCCTTACGTTAGTCCTCTTTGTGTGTTACATATAATTTTTTATCACTCCCTGTTGCCAGTTCAGGTCTTTCCTCCAGCATCCCTCTTCCTGACCGCTCTCTGCTGTCTGTTTGCATGCGTGTTTGCATGTGTGCGTACGTGCATGTGTTTGACTTTGCAAAAACCTCACTTACGGTAAGAAGTACCTCTGTGCCAAATTTCAAGTCTCTGACAAATGAAACACAAACAAATGAAAAACAAAGCCATGCATGAAGCGCAAACAAATAAACAATATAGACAGAGACAAACAGAGACTGAGCTTTACAGATACGGAGATGTACTTGTATTCGGAAGCCCCAAAGATGGTTGGTTAAGTTAGTTAAGTTGATCATTAAAAAATGGAAGGAATATGGCACAATTGTGTTGAATTTGCCTAGCGCAGGCTATACTCAAAAACTTGGTGTTCAGGCATGGAGGATACCAACAGGCCTATATCAGCTATGAAGGAGTTAGTCTTTCCCAGCTCAGATGGGAAACATGCATACGGAAACGGCTGCTAGCGTGGTTCTCCACTCTCAACTTTACAGGAGAGTTGTCGAAAAACTTTTCTGTTTTTGGCCATCAAAGCAAGCACTATGTGTGACTGTGGCAGAGCGCACAGCTGCAGCTGGTGTGGGCATCTTTCAAGAAAACAAACAACAGGTGAGCCAATAATTGAGGCTGATGCGATCCGAAAGCTTTGTGTTAGAGTCTGCATGTTGCCTGTTTATGTCCTGTCCATTTTCTTTGAATCTCATCGGTTGTTTGTTAGGAAGAGACATTTGAGCTTCACTGTTCACTTACTGTTGGTTAATAATTATAGGGACACAAAATAAATATTGGCACAAATTCATCCATCACTGGTCCCATCTGGCCACATTGTGAATCTGACATGCCTTGGAATGTCACACTGGCATATGGGAAACACTACACCTCAGCAAAAACACAATGTCACACAAAGCACAGCTATGTAACATGGTAGTGACAGCATCCTCCTGTGGGGATGATCCTCCGCACCAAGGTCGGGTTGGCATTAACTAAGGGAGAAATTAAGCAATATGGAAGGTAAAACAATTGTAGCAAAGTATAGGGAATTGCTGGAGGACAACCTGCTGCACTCTGGAGGGGAGGTGCAACTTGGGAGAGGTGCCAGAATTTGTCTTCAAGTGGGACAATGACCCCGAATACAAAGCCCAAGCTACTCAGGAATGGATCAAAAACAAAAATGTAAATCGTCCTGCAGTGCTCCAGCCCAACCCCGGACCTCAGTTCAATGCAGAATTTGTGAAATTTTGTACTTCACTCACAATCCGTATCAAGTTTGGCAGAACTGAGCAGTTTAGCAAAGAGGAACCGGCAAAACCTGCAGCATCAAGATGCAGGAAGCTGACTTGTCCAAACTGGCTAGTGTGCAGTCAGTATTCCTCAACTAAATACGGACTTGGGGGGCTGAATACTTGTACATTCGCGTATTATATATTTACATATATAATTAAATTGCAATTGATTTGTAGAAATGTTTTTGGTTTGACAAAAAGCATCATATCCACCGGTTCAAAACTGTAACGTAATAAAACAAGAAG
Organism: Heterotis niloticus; assembly: GCA_018136845.1. NCBI lineage: Eukaryota > Metazoa > Chordata > Actinopteri > Osteoglossiformes > Osteoglossidae > Heterotis > Heterotis niloticus. The sequence continues at coordinate 20,922,573 of CM030888.1, forward strand.
TCAAAGCGGGGGTAGGGGCTGGGGTGAATGCATTCTATCAGTGCTGTAATAAGAACGGTTGCTTCCTAGAAACCAAACAATGGGCCCATGTTTATTGTCTTTGTAATCTCAGCCCCATATCTGAGCGCGCTTCATTCACAGCTTTTCTTTTAATCGAATGTGCAGTAGCCTCAATGTGCCTCATTCGATGTGTTTCTATAACCAGCCAAGTAAAAAGATACAATGAACAAACGCCTAATGTTTAAAGTTAGACGTGGCAAATTAAACTTGACAAGGTTGCTCTGGGTACCAGCCGCTGCCAGCTACCACACAGGAAAGACAATTACGTTTTGGAGAATTTGCTCATTTCCAGTTCATCTGGCCTAATAGAGCTGGTGTTGTGCTTCGTTGAGGATGTCTGATGAATAGAACGCCACGCCCTAAACACCGCGTATTATATTCCTTAGAGCAAAGTTAGCTCTCTTTGTAGAGCTGCTTGTACTGTACATCTACTTTTTTAAAGTTACATTTGCTAGGTATATAATGAGCACTTCCTTCTAATTTAACAAGCTCATGCACTGCTTGCATCTTTTCTTCTGGAGTTTGGTAGCCATTGTGATTGTGTGGCTATCTTCAGCAATGAGACTATTACAGGTGAAAGCTCCTTAGCCCACAAGCACATTTATAACCGTTTTTGCACAATACATTCCTCAGTCTTTAAACCGAATATGCACATCGTCCATTCCATGGAAAATATTACTACTACTTCTAATGTCTGCTACCCCAAGTGGGGCATAAGCTGCTGAAAAGGGTTCTTCAGGCTTCATGATCTTCTGCTAGATGTTTGAGCTGTCCCCAGGTGTAGCCCATTCTCTTGATGTCCGCTTCCAGGCCACGGCGCCAGGTGTTTCTTGGTTGGCCCCTATTCCTCTTCCCCTGGGGATTCCACGCGAGGGTTTGTCTCGTGGTACTAGAGCCTGGTTTACACAGGGCGTGGCCTATTCATTTCCAGCATCGTCGGAGGATCTCTGTCTCCACTGGCACTTGTTTGGTTCGCTGCAAGAGTTCTTGGTTACTGATGTTCTCAGGCCAACAAACTTAGATGATCTGTCTCAGACAGGTGTTAATAAATGTCTGGATTTTCTTGGTATAGAAAATAGTAATCCTCCATGTCTCCGAATCATAGCAAAGGACTGACATGTTAAAGATCCCAACCTTGGTTGCTATGGGCAGGTCCCTGGAGCCCCACACGTGTTTTAGTTGCAGGGATGCTGCCCTTGCCTTGCCAATTCTGGGTCTAACATCGGTGTCTGTCCCATGTATTACTAGTAATGTATCAATGTTCACATAGATTTCCTTGAGGTGTTCCAGTTTCCTCCCATGATCCAAAGATCCCAGAGACGACTCAGCTGATTTGGTGGCTTCGAATTGCTCTGTGTGTGTGATTGGGAGAGTGAATGAGTGTGTACCCTAACTGCCTCTGTCTTCCAGTCTTTAACAAAGGAGTAGTAGCGAAATGCCTGGGGTGGAGTTCTGAAATACGACACTGTGGTACGTGCAGCACCAGCAGTACAGAGGGGACGAGTGAGGCAGACTGGGAGACTAGGTTTGGGTAAGCATTTCATCACGGCAAAATGACAAGTGCGAGGGGCACAAGGTAATACAGTGGGAGCTGCACGCAGCAATCGAGGAAGCGGAAGCAGGAGTAAGCGGGTGGATGCAAGGTATTGCAAGCAGAACCCCACCCAATTAAGCTCTTGATCAAAGAAGTTCAGATTGTTCTCCTTATCCGTCCAACTTGAGTAGCTGGGGAAGCATTGATTCTCCATCTGCATTCGGTGTTAAGTTAGGATGATGGGGATGAGACTGGAAATTAATGGCTGACTCAGGGATGCAGCTCACGTTTCCAGGCACAATTGCATAGAAATCTTTGAGGTCAAACATCATGTTGGTGTCAGAGACTTCTAAACAGTCGTCTTGTTGGAGCTTGCGTTTCCCTCAGAAGAACGGTGACATCGGAGGAACTGGTAAAGCAGTGCTGGAGGCCTGGGTGTGTAGGCTGCAGGTGCTTTGCAAGATCATCTCTGTTTTAAGCCTAAAATGGGTGTCATGGGCAGGTGGAGATTGTTATGAAGGCTACAGAAGTTGTTACTGAGGCCATGGAGGAGGCCTCAGTACTGAAGGCTGTGGATCAAGAGAGGTGAGCTGTAGGCTTCAAGGTAGTGGTACCTAGATGCAGTCTTGGCCTGATAGCCTGGGCAAAGGCGTCCGATGTCGAAAGACCCAAAAAATAACATTTTGTGAAACCCAGCTGCATTGTCAGAAGAAGAACTTTATAATCACTACAGATGTTTTCCACTGTGTCTTGCATAATACTGTTAAAAACAACACAAAAACTATATTAAAAAAAAGTGATAGGTGCATCCAGGTCCATAAGAGTCACACATTTCTTATGTTGCAGAAAAAAAAAAAGTGTTGTATAGTGTAATAAAATAACAGATCAGCAGATCAAATTTGATATCACTGTCAATTATTAATATCCGCCTCGGGCCTTTGTAAAAGAAACAATTTTAGAGAATTATAAAAAAAATTATAGCAACTACCTCCTGTAAAACCTCGACAAAAGACTCCTGGGAATAATTATATGACTGAACTTTCGACGGCTGACACCGAAGGATGGCAAGTGAAAGCAGAACTTGGCATCAAAGCTGCAGTCTCGTTGAAAAATCCCTCTTGTTCTTCATACCAGTCCTTCCTCACGTTGCTGTGCTAATGCTGAATATATTTCATTTTCATGCCTTAGGTATTAGTGTCAGAACTTCCGACATGCAGCTCTGTAAATATGCCCAGTGCCACTACGCAGACGCAGCCACAGCTCCATTTTGTCAGAGGTTATTCGCAGTACGACGTGGGGGTGGGACATTTGTTTGTTTCTCTCTTGAAAAAGATGAGAAGCTACTGTACATCTTGATTATACAATACCTGAGGTAGCGTACATACCATACATGTACTGTACACCGCAGTTCCCGTTTCATGCATCAGTGTACGTGACACTCTGGAAATGAAGCTGGTGTGAGCTAAAGTCTGCGACAATGGATGTGGGTTTGGCTGGCTCTGTGGGTCTGTAGGGAAAGAATGGAGGAGGTGCCGGCACTCACAGCTCTCTATCTCCAGGGTACAGTTCTGCTCGTCTAGTGGATATCGTCTCAGGTCCATCATGCAGGCTGCTGTGGTGGTGATCCTGTAGAAGACACACACTGCAAGGTCAAGCACTGCAAGAAGTGCACCAGTTAAGCACAGAGTCTTCCAACTTTTAGCCTTCACACACAGGTCCCATGATGGACTTCACCGTAGTATTACTGAGCAAAGAATAGCATAGCAGTAAAAAGTGGCAAATTTGTAGGCCCCTTCAGATAAAAGCTTGTGGTGTGTGGTGAGCATCTAAATGAGATCAGGACATCGAACATCAGGTCAAGAGGCCGCACTACGAGTTCGAATCTGATGCTGAGGAACCCTCCTCTGAAGTCATGTGCTGTGGCTCTGCTATAATATGAAACAAATGTTGGAATTACAGTAGATGTACGCAAATAAATAAAGTAATCCAATGAAAGAAAGCAACTGCTGAGCGCACACAACTTTCAGCTGAAATCTGACGCTTATCAGACCGCAGATCTAACTTCTACTTAATGACGTTTCTTACCACGGTAAGCGGATCTTGAAAATCTCGCAATATCATATCATTGCCATCATCTAGACATGACTAATTGAGTAATATAGTAAATGATAATGAAGTGGGCTTTTGTGCATTATTGATTTCTAACATAACTGCCATAGGATAAGGAACTTTTTTCTACTTAATGACAGAATCTCAAGAAAACATTAAAAGATTCACATAAAGCCGCAAATGGAAATCATACTTTTGTCTTGATTAACAGAACCATGGACTGAAACTTCATTCTAATTACAATGGGATGTCATTTCCTTATGGTACTAACATGGAAATTGGGCTATTATGGCACTTGGAACACATTATGTAACAGCATAATTTTTGGAGGGGGATAAAAAGGAGATTTTCGGATTCAAATGCCATCCACCGAGGGAGAGCCAAGAACTTTAACCTTCTCCTGCACAATTTGACAAGTGTTTCTTTTCTTTTTTCTTTTTTTTTTATGAATACAGTTGCATATGTTGTCATCAGAAATACAGACGCTTAAATACTGCACAACCTCGGACGGAGCCGATTTAAATATCGATCGTGCCGGATCAATTGCCAAGCTCCTGTAATCAATGATGGGGTTGCCAGACCTAAAGAGTGCTTGTGCCGTTGTTCCATTAGCGTAAACCTCGAAGATGCTCTGTTAAAAATATTCACTTGTGAAGCTTTCGTCTTCGGCGTCTTCCTGAATTTTCACCGAGTCCCGAGACAATGCTGACGGCTTAGTCTCAAACGCACTTGTATGTGCCCCTAAAATAAAGACTAGCGCAGCAATTTTTGGCGAAATGTTTCGATCCAAAATGTGCACTTCAACCGACAAAATTTTAAACATTAAAAAATTTTCTTGACGTGTTTCCCTGCCAAACAAGGAATGAACACGCCGCTGAAGTGTTGCTTGTATTCTAAGCAGGGGCCTGGTATGTTATTTCAGTTAAGAATTATGCACGTGAAGCCCATGAATTACATTGACAAGGAAATCTTTGTCCTACATTTTGTCTGCTGTAAATTACTTTGCCCATGACAGACAGCACTACTACCATGGCAATTCAATCTGCACACAAGCACAGAAAAGGTGGGAAATTAGGGCAAAGGAAGCAACCGAGTATTTATAGAACAATAGGTTGTAGTTAGGTCTGCTTGAGGGAATTGCCCATACCATTTGGGTGCCACACAGGGAGCGAACTACTTAATGTAAGGACGATGTTAGATTCGCTCACGTTCATAATTTTGCTCTGAGAATACCTCTGACCTTTGATGTAATCCTGAACCCCCATCCCCGAGGCGACTGACATCGAAGACCATGCAGCAGAAGATCCTTAAGCTCCTCCCAGTCATCTGTTCAGGTATCTTAATGTTAATGCATGCAGTGATCCTCTTGTAACCTTCATGGAAAAAAGCGCTAAGACTGATTCATCACAACATGGTGCTTTTCTCAGTTCACCTATTTTACAGGATTCTTTCCTTAGAGTTTTATGAATAATTACTGAGTCAAATGCAAACTATTTGTACCTCAAAACTTGCGGTGGCCTAGTGCAGCAGTGGGCTTTGTAGGCCACTCTTCCAGATTTAGGGCTGTCACTCTGCTAAGTATGAGGCTTAGATTTTGCTGCTGGAAGAACATCAGCCTTAGCTTAGGAAAAGAAGGTAATTTTATAGACATCTTACTGAGCAAATACATATCTATCCATATGATCAACCTTTCTCCCAGAATCACTGGGTGCAAGGTTATGAAACTCCATCCTGGATGGAGGGTTAATACATCACAGCGTGGCTACAGACACACACAACATATATATATATATAAGAGACATTTGTGTGTGTGTGTGTGTGTGTGTGTGTGTGTGTGTGTGTGTGTGTGTGTGTATATATATATATATATATATATATATATATATATATATATATATATAGACACACACACACACAAATGTCCCTTACAGCATGCCATATTAACTCACCAGGCAGGATGGTACAAGAACAACATGCAAAGTTATTTTTTTATCTGTTGAAGATGAATTGCATAAACCCAGGTTTAAGTATATAAGCAGCACACAGTTGCAGATAAACTTGTCACTTTTAGCTAGCATGTGATAATGTTCATGATATAAACTTTTTTGTCATAAATAATATATGTGAATGGTGCAATCTGTTTATACAAAGCTATGACTAATGATGTGTCACAAAATGCAGTGTGGCCATAGGTTCAACAGAACAAAATGTACAACAGAAAACAAATTCCCTAATTTAATATTTTTCCGTAATATTTTATGCTAATAAAATGTCTTGTAATATTTTATAATTTAATTGCCAAGTATGCTACTCATTTGAATTAAGTGTACAATGTTTTGTATCGCGATGAAAATTGTACAATTTGTAAATTGTAACCCTACATTTTTCTGGCCATGAAAAAGTTCATCAGAAATCTAGAAGAATGCAATACTACCATATTTGACTTTTGACTTTATGGGTACCACAAACTATATATTCTGTGAAAACTTGTTTCCTGACAGACTGAGTCAAAACAAAAATATTTTGTGAGAAGACTTTTTGGCTGTAAGTAGGACATTACTTTTTCATCTTGCAAAATTCAAAACTGCCAGAACCTCTTAAGTGGGGAAAATGCCTTAGGAATTACTTGCTCAAAAAGGAAAAAAGAAAATTTATGATGTAACTGTAGGGAACAGAGTTGGGATTCTTAAATCAACTACTTTTGCCTCGAGATCAGCAGAGGAGGGGCGACCGCCTCTTTAAAAGCGAATAATGTGCCAAGGGTTGTTTTAATGACTATGGAAAATGACTTTGTAACATCTAATGCATAAGTAAATAAAGAAGAAAAACTACTGGGCTATATTTAAATTTGTGTTACTGTAAAGCACCGTCTATAATGTCCCAAGAGAATAGCATTTAGAATTTTCTGGAAAAGTGTAGAGTATGCAATAGCCGTAGAGTGGCTAAAAATCCAATTTCTCGCCAGACTGACCCATTAGCACCAATCTCTACGTTCCCTCCATTTCAAGACACTGCTTGCAAAGGCGATAGTGAAATCTAAAACCTATTTATTTCTCCCGCAACCAATATTAATATATTGCGAACTAAGGAAAGCAGCACTGAACTCTGACTTGTTATTCTTGGAGGACCGCGGAACAATTTGCACACACGTTGCGATTCCCGGACCTGGAGGATCAGAGACACTGCAGCCCAGGAGAGTCGAGGGTCTCTGTGAATGCGACATTTAACAGAGGTTCCTACCGAGCGCTGCCTACGCCGGTGCCTATCTACACCATTAGCACTATGTATTTTACCACGATTTGGCACCGAACAGCTGAAAGCCCTGAACATCCCCCTCCACCCCGCTCTCCAGTCTGCACAGTCATGCACATTATGAATGACCACCCGGGTTATGGGTTTTAACCCAGAAAATGCTAAGCATCATAACTTTACCTATAATTCAAGAGGTTCACTACTACTGAATCAGTTCAAAATGATCAAATCCCCTTCCCGCACCCTGTCAAATGAACCTCAACTACTTATTTATTCAGATGGGGTGCAGACACAACCTTATGGGTCGCCTTAGTGCAGATGGATTCAGGAAGCCTTTCAGCAAAAAGGTAGGTTCAGAGGCAGTTCACAAAGGGTTGCGCATAGCCCATGGGGGGTGGTGCACCTTCATCCACTCGACAACCTCTCTGTCTTGCGTAGCTTCAAAGCCCTCCGAAATGGGCTTGAGACAAAATGAAGTTTAAAGTAATGCCAGAGGCGTGACAGAAATTAAAAATGGTGCCGTTTGCCTCAGAACCAGCAAGGGCAGAACATCACAGCTGAACAAGGAAAGGGGGAAAAAAATAAAATAATCCACTCCGTGCTGCAGAAGCATCGAGCGTATGCAGATGAGCACTGCGGCTGATCCAGTTATCGCCTCTTAAAATAAGCAAAAACCCAGTACCACCAGCACATCTAGGCGCTGTTTAATGCGCAGTCAGGAGCGAACTGTGATGTTTGACTCGGTTCTTTCTTTCCGTGGACAGAACGCTATAAATTCTACACGCATTCATTCTGCAGCTTTGTTTCCCTCCGTTATGTGCAAGACACGAATGCTCTGCAACACTTGAGGTTTCTATGAGATCAAACACAATTTGATAACGTCGGATGGAACAAATTTGCTTTAAGCCGTAGCTTTGGTGTAACTCTCTACGGGCAACGGGTGGAATAGTGAACCCACACTTTTGTGCCTTTGAAGCATCTGTCTAAAACCGATTAATGAAGAAACAAACTGACAAGAGGACGGCAAAGGATGTTTTTCTAGGCAACCGAACTGTGACTTCAAGTGGGATGGAAATGCGTTTCACGCACGGCCAGGTGACATCCACGCCTTGTGCCAAGCTGAATTTCAGCAGCACCCTGAGTAATAATCTCAGTCTGCTGGACACCACCGATAAGCCTTCGGGCTGCTGAGAGGCTCATCTTGAGTTGAGACTTCATCAGCATGGCGCACGGTTAATCGCCTCTCCTTGCCCCTCTCCAGCACCTGTCCGCCACCGGCCTCCCGTGACCCCCCGTGCCACCTGGTGATGCTGTACGGCGGATTCCTGCGCCCCGCGACAAACAATCCAGAGGACGTGGCAAGATCAGCGTAGGCGAACGTAAGGTGTGGCGCAATGGTCAAATACAATTCCCCCCCCCGGAAAATATGTCCGGCAGATAATCTCATAGCAGGGGATGCTTGCTCACTTCAGAACATTGCGGGGAAGCCCACAAATGAATCAGTGTTGAGTGTGTGGGAGTGCTTCCACTCTTCCAACTGAATGAGGCCTACCGGCATCTCCGTACGCATCCACCAACAAGGATTCGGGTGAAGCGAAAGGCTAAAGACAAACAGATCGTGACACGGAAATCGACAAACAGATGCTTCCCCTCAAAAGCCTTCTCCTTTCTCCCATCCCATCTTCACAGCCAAAATCAGGCTCTTGTCTCCGTTGTCAAGCAGCGCGGGTCACGGCAGCCTCGCCGCGTGCAGCCGCACAGCTAACACAATTCCTGTAGATACGGCCTGTGTCCAAAGCGCCTTTGAAATGTTACCCTTTCGCACAGGTGGCTACTTTACCGCGGTAATTCAGGGTATTACTATTTAGGGTGTTACGATTGCCAGATGATCAGAGAAGCTCCAGCTGTACAGAAGGTGCTGCTTTTTCCATTTATTCGCGGCTGCGTACTCATTTGCCACCTACGGCTTCCTTCCGATTATGGTGCGATCACCACAGTAAGTCAGGGTAAAGCACATCACCACCGCCTGCGCACACCAGGATGCGCAAAGCCGTGCATCAGCTGCAAGTTGCAGCGCTTCCTTGCGGGGAGAAGGCCCTCGGCACAACAAGCCCACCTCCGTTAACCCGCACGTCTCCTTTCCGAGACACCGGTTATAACCACCTTTTGATGCTTACTTACGAGCGGATGTACATGCGAGCATTTAGTAAATATTTCAAATATCAACGAACGGCTTCCTTTCAGATGTTCTGCCGCACATCTCTGCGTCGCTCAAATCAACATAAAAGCCTGTGGTGTTTGCTTTGACCCAGACAGCTATTAAGCTGGAGGCAACCCGGCAGCTCGATATCAAACAAATCGCAGGGGTAGTGTGAATATTCATCGGGCCCCGTGTACTGTTATGCTGGTTTGCTGCAACACCGGGCTCACTAAATCCAATTACTTTAAGTCTATAATAAAGGCGGTAAAATTATGCAGCACATTTGGAGTTCTGCTCCGAAAAATTGTAGAGATTTCTAAATTGCTTATTATCATTCTTCGTGTAGCTGACACTTTTATTTAAAGCCAATTATTTTTCGCTCATTTACACCGCTGGATACTTTAATATAGGCATTTAAGTTAAGTCCCTTTCTGAAAGGTGTTACAGAAGGGCTCCGGCTAGAACGCGAAGCCTTAACCTCTGCGCCACCTGCTGGCGTGCTGTGTGAATGCCGCGAGGCTTCCAGAACCATTGCTGCGACCCGATCCTCGGTTTTAATGCAAACTTAATTGGGACGTACTTCTCCGTAGCGACCTTAAATCCTTCCTTAATTCCACCGTTCTTCAGGATCTTCAAGAGGAGCAATGGCTTGAGCAGATGTGTTGTGTCACACGAGTTTTTCTTGACGTAATCCATCACGGGGTGCAACAGTAATGCGATCTCTCTGCTGCTGCCCATCGGTCATGCGGCACGTTGACCGGCAGATGGGTGCTCTGAGGTGATCTCCACACCCCTGCTTCACGGCCAGGGATGGGCGGCATTGCAGGCTGCGTGCTGGGCGGCTTTGCGATTCAGGGGGAAGTCCAGACAGCACGCTTCCTTCCACCAAGGCCTGGATTGCGTGCGCATTATTTTAAACGCTTCCTTTCTTCCTGCCCTATCTGCATGGCTCTCGCCCATCATTCTCAGCTGCTTCCTCAGCCCCTCCGCCACTTGCCTGCCCACAGACCCCACACCCACTCGCACCCCAGCAGAACCATCTCGAGTGTCCGTGTCAGCTCTTCACATAAAGGCATCTGGTCGTGCTGGGCTTGACAGCAGACGGCGCGTGTAATTTAGTTTGCGCACAAATGTCGCGTCACAGGTCTGCCAGGGAGACGTGTCAATGCAACTGACAAACGTCTTCTCAGATGACCTTGAAGTTCCTCTAACATTCACAGTCATTGATCAATGGACATGTTATTCTTTTTCGGGGGACAGTTTGAATTTTAGCATTTAGCGACGCATTTCATTCTTAGAGATCCTTTTCCTCTTTCGTTATATTGTCTGCGGTGAGCGATTTTGGTTTCTTTGTCTTATGGATACGCACAAGAATAACTACATTATAAAATATGCATGGGGTCATATAAATATCAAGTGTGCACCCATTTTTTAATGCTGCCAAGTGCAGTTTCATCCTACAGTCAAAGGATATGTGTTTCAGCTGGCGACATTAAACTGCCTTTAAATTGCGTGTGAATGTGTGAGCCTCGCACCCTATGCGTCCGGTTTAAGCTCCGGACCTCCGAGACTCTGTGTTGGGCAAGCAGGCATCAGTCATGAATGAATGTTGGTAAATTTCAAGATGACGTCAGTTTGCTTATTTTTTTTTTTTTTTTTACACAAACACACAATTTTTGTCATTTCATGGACCTGCAAATTAGCCTGACCACATGAAATGATTTTATAACTTTAGGAAAGCATTTCATTAATGGACACAACTTCATTATTACAAGTTTTACACCCCAGTAAAAACCATTGGGTTATTGTAACAAAAAATCCATAAGCCCGAGATTCCCATTCTTTCAAAGGCACACATCAGTTTACTGTGGAGCTAACCAGCTGCGAACAGATAATTCCTTGGTCCCTACATTAAAACTGCACTTTATCTGTTTAAACATTTTGCATTTAATACAATGAAGTCAAACGCATTTCAACCCAGCTGGTTTGAATATTTTCACAGTTTTTAAAAATATATTTTAAAAGTTAATGAAGACAAAGGTAACATCATGACTAATGCGCGTTCCACATATAGTGCTTATGCAGAAATGGTTAAACACAATTACTATCATTATTCTCTTTGCAGCTTTTTTCTTGTTATTTGTCTAAAGTGAAATACAACCGAGAGGAGGAAAACTGTTTTCAGTAGCGCCATTTTTGCTTGACAGTGACTATAATCCCACAGCAAGGCTGTCTTAGATCTAGTCGAGTCCATAAATGAAAGCGGTGTCTTTACAACAGTCCAGTTATTGAATTGATCATTTCAGGAAAAACCAATTAATTGCACCCAGCCCCAGCAGGAGAAAAGCTGAAAAACAGTCGGAGAAAACAAGCATAAATGCAAGCCTTGATAAATACCCTGTTATTTTATGCTAGCTATGTCCACACAGGCCTTTTACCACTTGGAGGCGTGGGTAGCTACCACTTCTTGGACCTTCAAGAGGGAATTTTTCTCCTCTTGAGTGATGTGGAGTTTTTTTTGTTTTCCTCTCCTCAGGTGTCTGCTTATTGATATGGTTTTCTATGTCTTTCAGAGCAAAAGTTGAAATTGAATTGAAACCATTCTGTACCATTCCCTTCTTTTTATTTCAAGGTTACTTTCAACTTTTTTTCAACGCTCTGTATCATCCTGGTGAAAAGAGCTAAAAACAAAAAAAAAAAAATATCTGAAACTTAACTGAAATGCAAGTGGCAAAATCGTAACAGTGTGTGAGTACTTGATCAATAAGCTTTGGGAAGTTATGACAAGCACCTTCTCCGTCAGCACCTGTCAAAACCATGCTCTGACCCAAGTTTGTTTATTTATACAGAGGAGACAGCACTTTCAAACATGTCTCAAGAGTCTGGGTAACCCGGCTCTACTGCTTAACCACTGCAGCGGAACACCACGCTCAGAAAGTAACCGCTTCTCTACAGATATTCTACATCATGTGCACAGTGTCGGTGATAAAACAGTGTTTATTACATTTTTTACCATATATGCTCAATTATCAATATGTTTGCACCTATCTTTGGAACGGTTTCTGTTTTCTAAAACGATGCTAAGAAAAATTTGGAGAGAAAGCACAGTAATCCCAGCGTGAAAAGGGGAGCGGTGCATGCTTCAGTGCCTCCCTCTGCCTGTGCGACTCTAAATAAGAAATTAGACTCGCTTGTGTACGACGTGGCAGTGATGGCCCCACTGGAGGCTGAGCTGTAGTGCTCTCATCTTTAAAGAGGACATCTCCCTAAAGAGCAACACACTCTTCAGTCTACACACTTTTGGCGCAACTGCATGAAGGTCAACTTGGAATGCATGCCGCTGGATCTCGTCTTTCATAACTCACAGATTCAACTGCTGGCGAGCAACCACCCTTACCACCGCGTCACCGGCGCACGTGGTGTTTTCGTTGCCAAAAAACGCCATGCATTAAGGTCAGCGGTCATGCAGGAACGACCGCGATACCCACATCATTTTTCAAAGCGTTGACTACGGTTAGGCTAGGACACCTCCAAGTATGTGTTTCTCTTAACAGACATTAACGCCCGCCTAACATGTTGCATTATGAAGAAAACACAGATGGGTAAATAATTTCATAATTTCACAACGCACCACCGGAATCGACACAACAGCATATGTGCAGCGGCGTAATGCACGAATGACCCTTTTGCAAGCAAATCCTGAGTTACAGCGTGGAAAGTAAACATCTGCAATGTCATTGCAGTTGTTGAAAATCACGCAGCCGATTTGAGTACAAATTAAAATCGGATTACCTCAGGCCATAGAGGACGGTGCCGTCCGGGTGCAGGCGGATCATCCTGTTTTTGACCGTGACCCCATGCACAAAGGACTTCTTGTCATTCAGGAAGTAGGTGTCCGGGACCCACAGCTGGTCTGCTACTCTGTTATCCAAGGTGAGATTCAGGGGAATCTCGGAATAGGAGAGCCGCTTGTCTCTCCATGCTTGCTGGAAATACATAGTCAGCGTGTAGTCCTGAAAAAGAGCAGGCGTTAAACAAGTTAGTGGGCCAGGCGAAAACAGCGGGAAAGAAAAGCTCTACTGCCGTTTCCCCTTCCAGGTTTTTAAGTGTTCGATTTTTCCAGCAATTGAAATACGAAATGATGCTCTACCTAAAATCACGGGCTATTCAGGTAATGAAAGTGGTTCGTGGTAGTTGGTAAAAGTGCCTCGAACCGAAGCAGTGTGAGGTGCACCACACATCTGGTCCAGTATCATGAACGGCAGGGAACACATCTGCATGAACTATTGGGCTACAGCAAGCATGCAGGTTCTAGGGCGTTTGTACATTGCCCGGCCAAAAAAAAAGTCACCACCTGGATTAAACTTAGTGTTATGATGTGGGGTTGCTTCAGTTGGTCAGGTCTAGGTTCAGCAACTTTATGTGCCTAAAAAATGAGGTGAGCTGACTACCTGAATATACCGAATGAGCAGGTTTTTCCATCAATGGATTTTTCTTCATATTCCAAGATGAAAATGCCAGGATTCATGGGGCTCAAATTGTAAAAGAGTGCTTCAGGGAGCATGAGAGAGACATCATTTTCGCACATGGATCGGCCACCACAGAATCCAGACCTTAACCCCGTTGAGAATCTTTGGGATGTGCTGGAGAAGACTTTATGCAGCGCTCAGACTCCCCCGTCATCGATACAAGATCCTGGCGAAAAATGAATGCCGCTCTGGACGGAAATAAATGCTGTGACATTGCATTAGATTATCGAAATGATGCCACGGTGAACGCATGCTGTAAGCAAAGCTAAAGGTGGTCCAACAAAATATTAAGAGTGTGTGACTTTTTTTTGGCCGGGCAATGTATTTGCAGTTGGGCAAATATTCCAAGTGGTTGTCCAAACACATTATTGGTTCAAATTAAGAATTGGAAGGGGCAGTGCTTTGCCTGAATAATAACTGAATAATAATAAAAACACTTTGTAAACAGCAGACATTAAATCCCGCTTGAAAAGTAAGCCTGACAGTGCTGTGGTTAATAACACTTGAACTGTTGCCATCTCCAAGTTTAATACTTTGCTCTTTCATAACAAAGTTAATGATGAGGCATTCAGAAGTCAAGCATCCCCAATCGATAGTGTATAATGTGCACAATTTGGATGACTAAAACTAATAAAGTTCTTGTATATCCCAGTTATATCTGCCTGACCTCTGTGATTCATCAAAAGGAGGAAAATAATGCCTTTTGCATACAAGCTGCAAGGATCAAACGGAGGTATAATAACAAGGCCACTGTATTTACAGTAGACAACCACTGGTTTTGAAAATAAATTGTAGCCTTGTGTAACGCATTTTAAGCATTTTTAACTGCAAATGTCACAAACCGGCCGTATGTGTCAGTGAAACCCTCCATTTATTAAACCCTATTAAACCCTATTATTAAACCCTCCGCTGCATGATACCGTGTTCTTTAATCGTGTACTTTGGGAGTTTAGGCACAACGTCATGTGCTATATTTCAAATGTTATTCTTAAATTCTTAAAAACAACCAAAGGGTGGCACACATTCATGCTGGATCGTTGGACGGCGGGATAAAAGCTGCCCCTTCGGTTTAGCAACACACACCACACACAGAAACAAACAGGAAAAAATTCCTAGGCATTATATATCCTTGTGAATAAAGACTTTTTTCCTTTATTTAGTAATGTGTCACACTTAAAATTATAAATGATAAAAAAAATTAAAATTGGGGAGGGGGTCAGCTTGCAACAGACTCTACCCACGACCGATGTTATCGTAATCGTACGCAGCTAAACACTGGGGTACACAACATTATTTCTTTCTCAGCGGTTTGGGATCTGGGATGCCTTGACAACAAAATGCGGCCACTTAAAGAAAATCTCATTCCATCAACGTCGCACGGGGCAAAGGTTTTGAAGCCACAAAAACGCCAGGCCCTTTTCATCATGTGATATGCAGTACAGTGCGCAAAAAACATAAGACACAGCACCGATAAAGCGTTGACTAACTGGAGCCACAGGAGGGAACAACCTGAATGCAAAACTATGAAACAGTCTCCTTGTGTGCAGCTTGTTGACGCTCCAGTCTGGCCCCAGTTACGGTGTTATATAACACAACCCCTGCTGCGCGCCCACCCAAACCCGTGCGCTCTGGTCCACGTGCCGGGCCTCGCTGGGACTGTCTCCCTGTCGTCTGCCACAGCCACAGTGTGTTAGCAAAATATCCCGGCTACGATGTGCGCAATATGATTTTGTGCACTTAAAATTGCTTATTTAAGTGGATGGAACATGTGAACAAGAGCAAACAGGTATGCACCTATAAAATGCAGAGAAACAAACTAGAATTCAGCGTATCACATACATCTTCGTGGCATTACTTCACACTTGATTCTTATACACACACAACACAGTATATAAGGCATAGGATGTATTACCAAGCAAATGTATTATTTGCTTCCATTTTCTGCAGTCAATCCAAACCCTAAACCATATATAATGTATGTAATGCTCAGTCAGTTGACGCACAAACTTTTTTAATATCGATTACTGAACCGTACTGGGTCACAGCAACACAGCGACAGAAACGGCACACCAAAAAATTGCAAACACATCCGCATGCATAAAACCAGGACAACGGGTTGCTGCATTAAAGCTATCTCGTGAATCAAATGTTATCCGAAAGAGAGCACGTCAGTCATCCGCATGCTGTATTTATAGACGCAACATTAGACATAGGCTATTACAATAAAATTCCCTGCCAAGCATCTAATAGTAATCGGTTCCACTCATTTGCTTTAAAAATGAAGTTTGGACTGCGATTTAAGAAGAAAGTAAACAAGTTCCCTTTAGTTACAAAAGCACGTATTTATTTAGAATAGCTGATCAGGTGGACTGAGAGGGACAAATGTCGTCCTATGCTGATGGGCTTCTGAATCAATGAATGTCGCTCCTGTCGTGTTTTGAGAGTCGGCATTAAAGTGCCTGGAGCTGCTGAACACGACTAAGAAGTCCCCTGAAATTTCCCACTAATGTACTGAAATAAGCTAGACAAAAAAGTTAGGAATATACCGGATATTGCAATAATGTTACTACCATTATTAAATCTGAAAGAGGAAAATTGTCATCACAGGGCTGAAATCCTATTGAAGTCCCAGGTGATGCATTTAAGTGGAATCTCAAATAATTTAACTGTGAAATAACTGTGCAACCCCAGTGATGCCATCATACTGTCAAAACAGCAAGAACAGGAGTACATAATGCAGTGAGGCAGAGTAAAAGTTTAAACACTTTCAAATCTTTTTGGTTTATTCATTCATTTATTCTCAAAACCAGCTTGCCCAGTGCAAGGTTGTGGTGGTCCAGAGTCTATCCTGGAAATACAGGCAAAGTAGCACCTGATAGGATGCCAGTGTATCCCACAGCAGTCTCTCTCTCTCTCTCTCTCTCTCTCTCTCTCTCTCTCTCTCTCTCACACACACACACACACACACACACACACACACACACACACACACACACACACACACACTTTCACTTTGTCACACTGCGGAGTATATTGAGGACATTTAATGTTGACCAGACTTGGGCAGCACTGCAACATGCCGGGATTAAATCCAAGTAAACACAAAAGTAGCGGTGACCTAAAGGAAACTCTCTGTAGCTCCCAGGAGGCTACACTTGAAGCTCTTCTGTACTGTGGCTCTGCGAGGAGACAATCCCCCTGCATCGCTACAAACTACTGCAAGAGCCAAGTTTAAAAAAATAAGAACAAAATTCTGGGCATCCGGGTCCACTAGAATGCCATTCTGCTGGATTCACTTTGACAAGGAATATATTAGGAAGGACATAGAAATGTGTGAGTCACTATCGCTGCCCTTCTGCACAGCGATGTAGGGAATACAAATTGAATAGCTTTTAGGGAATAGGAGATAACAGTCCAGCACAAATTGGGAGTCTGAGAGGAATGTCCATCCTGCACCTATGGAAGATGAGCAACCTGCATGCAACATGTTGGATGGTCTGCACTGAAGCTTCACGTATTTATCTTACTTAAAAACAGGTCTGCCTACAGTAAAACAGTGTTCATTACTACCCACTATTATGGATGCTTGTGGCAGAGCATGGGGTGTAACTGCATTTCCCGCTGCTCGTAGCCCTGCGCTATATTTGAGCACATGGGGAAGCTGATTATTCACACTGTTGTTCGGGAACTCTTGTGCGCACAGCAGATACGAATGTGACTCAAGTACCCAAAACAGGGATATGCACTTTGCAATTTGTGGCAAAGGTCAACAAGCTAAGCTCCAGACCACCTGCATCTTCCAAAATAGTCAACCCCTTCACTGCTAAATTGCTGTCATGGGAGGTATTTTTACTGTTCCCCGTTACATTTTACTTTCGAGCGTTGCACAACACCGGTCGGGCTTGAGTACACCTGGGAAAGACTGTTTTCTTAGGTTGGTTAACAAGTTTCTGCAAGGGGTCAGCCAACCTCCTTGTCTTCTCAGCTTTTACAACGCAATTCAAATTTGTGTGTTGCTTTGCTTTGGTTCATGTGCCCAGTATGTCCCATACTCTCACCACCCAGGCTGCCCAGGTGCACTCCAGCATTTCAGGGGTTCTGCATTTTGGTAAATCTTGGCCATGAAAAAAGGAAATCATAAATTATTTGGAACAGAGCTCCAGTGGCTGTGTACATTCTCTATGTACATAATTAAGAATGCATCATTCTTAAGCGAATCTTGGAATTGTTCTTCTGTTCTCCTCAGGCTTTGGTTGATCTTCCCTCTTGCAGCCATCCTGAGGTTCAATTATACCCGAGGATGCCGTACGCAAGGGTTTCCAGGCAAAGGAACCCGACCAGTACTTACTTACGAGACTGTTCCAAAGGGGTTCATAATGCACTGGTAATTCCGAAAGAGCAGCCCCTAGCCCCTACCATGCCTCAACCACGCCTTCAAATGAGTTCTATATTTCATGGCAGTCGTATCTTTTGCCAGGAGGGGTGGAATACGAAAACCATTAACAAGAAAAAAAGCTTGACAGCGCAATGCAAATTTGTGTGGTTCCAGCTTCCACGAGGGCTTATGCTGAGCCTCAGTTCAGCCTTCCTAAAGTCGGCCTTCTTGGAGGAGGTACACTTTTCTGCATTTTATATATTTTTTTGAGGTTATGCATACAGTCACTCGCTGCATTGAGCTTCAGCTCTCAAATGAAGTTGTAGTAATAAAAAATGATGGAATAAGCTTTGGTGTATTGGCACAAATTGTGCCAAAGTGCGAATGTTACTGGTGACAGCAAATGGCTCCCATTTTGTTTTGCTGAGCTCCATCGGCTGCCCTAACACTTAATGCAGTTTACTCATTTGAAAGCACTTAAAGATTGAACACTACTCTTCTCCTCTTTCTTAATCTGCCAACATTTTTCTTTTTTTAAATCAGAGCAATCGCATTAAAGAGTGATGAAAGCAGCTATGAGTCAATACACATTTGTTCCTCCTGAGACTGACCTATAACAATAAAATGCATGAGATTCTTTGAAAACAAATTGCACCGAATCCATCAGTTCATTAGCTGCTTTTTTATGGTCAGGGTCACGGTGGGCCGGCGCCTATCTCGGAATGGCTGAGCGCTAGGCAAGGAAACAACCCTTGGCTGGGACCCCAGTCCATCGCAAGGTGGCCACAGACGCACACTAGGATTTAGTGTGAACAATTGGCATGAAAGCCATGTCATTGGACTGTGGGAGGACACCCGCACAGGGAACACATGCAAACTCCACATAGGCTGAACCAGATTTGAAGCCATGCCTGAGAAGCCCAGGTGCCGCGAGGCACCAGTGCTACCTGCTGGGGCACCACGCTGCCATATGCACATCATGCCCATGTAAAAAGGGATGCTGTGTATTTCTTCAACGTTCCCCAATCGAAATTATTACTGTGAAAAACTGAAACAAATGTATGCACTGTTAACTGATGTTCACACCAGCTAGGGTGTCTACTTGTAATTAGTTTTAGCAATGGACGGCTGAAAATTATTTTTGTCTTATGTAACAGAAATAAGGAAAGTGCGATACAGCCCTATGCTTTCAGTGCAGCGGTCCTCTTGCAACAGCATTTTGTTCTTGGTTTCATTTAATTATAGCATCCATGTTCGCACCCCAGGAAGACTGGCAGATCAATCCAGTGTTGGGAGTTTAGTCTCATAGTTTAAGAATAGTAACTCAGCTGTCATGCACAAGACAGTATTATAGATTCACTGGTTAAGGGGAACATCTGCATGTCTGTCTTTTGCCACCTACTCCCAGGTGTATTTCTCCTTACTGTGTCTGTGTGCACGTGCTGTGTCACATACAGTACATTTGGGATTGGTGAAAGTGCTCTGCCTTCTCAAAACATCTACAGCAAGAGGCAGCTGTTCTCTGCTGGGCCAGAACGCCCTCTGAAACGGTGTTTTCCCGGTGCGTCCGAATCGAGGAACGCAAACCCTCACTGAAGTGTAACAAGACTGGTACGTGGCTCTCGTTCCCACGGCCATGTGGTGAAATCTCATTCTGTGTGGCACATGAACGCACCCAGGCATGTTGATACCAAAGGACAGAAACAGAGGCATACTCCCATTGTTTGGGACTGGGGACATGTGGGACATCAGCATCATGGTGCTGTTTCAAGCCCTCTACTCCTGAAGATCTTACAAATTCCCAGCTCCCACTCACTCACAACCTTGAAGAAGGACACCCTTGAAGAAGCAATATTTCCTCCCTGCTGGAGCGATCAAAAAGGAAAAGGGGCTTAAGACTGCCAGTGATTGCAAAGGAGTCAGGTGAGGTTGAGTGCAGATGATGCCTCCTCAGAGACATCCTTTAGATCAATAGAATATGGACGGACCCTCGTGAGAGAGCAATGCAAATGTAGAGCAAGTCTGAGACAAAAAAAAAAGAGGATAAAGTTTTCTGGTCTTCCTCAGGAAACTCTAACCCCTGGTGTGGGCCCAGAGTCCAACAAACAGATTGGTCATTCATACACAAAGGCTGAATATATACAAACTAACAGCTTTCTTTATTTTCATTACCGCTTGTCCTTTCCAGGTTTAGGGTGGTTCAAAGCCTATCCCAGAATCTCTGAGTGCTAAGCTAGAACAGGATGGCAGTCGATCACAGGAAAGTCACACCTGCAAGTATTCACGGACACAGTCGTACGCTACAGGCAATTTACGGTGACCAACAGATCTGAAACAAATGCTTTCGGACTACGGGAATAAAACCAGAGTAGCCGGCCCACACAGACATGGGAGGTTTTGTATTCCATGGTATTTACTGTAATTTAACCATTTGTACAGCAGTGTAATTTTCAAAGTAAACATCTTGCGCAAAAGTACTGGGGCAAGAATCGGGATTTGAACCAAAGTCAGGGTCAATATTAGCTTGACATCTCAAAATGTAACCACGGCAATCCATAATTTCCATGAACTGGATTAATTATGAAACATTTTGTCTGCACCCCAAGTCAAACGTAACGTGAACACAAAAAGGATTGTTTCAAGCAAATGGCAAAGCATGAAAAATGGAAATGAGCAAACTGACAATGTACTGCAGATGTGAATTCCTGTCAAATGAAACTGAGAGCAGAATCTGCTTTTATGCTGTCTTTATGGAGCGCAGTCCCTAGAGGTGGCATTTTCACCGAGATTGTAGTCACAGTGGGAACCTCCAACTCTTTACGCAGATGAGCCGCCGTTCTCAACTGAGCAGAAGACACCTCTTCATCAGGAGGTTCAAGGAGGGGCTCTCCAGCTACAGTTTTGGTCAAAGGGTATCTGGTATGTACAGCTGGCAAAAACCGCAGACATTTTGGGGAAACAGGGTGGCTTAAATAAGCGCTCACAACTGAACAGAAATACAAACCACTTGTCCTCCCTATGCTTCACACATTCACTCCCACCCATACTTCCTTCTCTCCTTCATGCCAACAGGACACAGAGGTCTTCTGAAAAACCCTAAAGAAGAATTCTTCAATAAAATGGATTCTGTGTCATTAATGCACATTCAAAAATCATCAGTATTAGCATGGAATGACACTGAGGTTAATAATGTACAGAGTTGCTGCATGACTTTGGAACCATCTAGAGCTGAGCTCATAAGCTACTTCATGCAATACTTCAGCTGCTGTTGCTTAACTATTCATATTCTGTGGCAGATGAATGCAGTAAGGCTGAAAACATTCAGAAACTCACTTTCAAAATGATTGAATTTTTTTTTTCTTTTTTCAAATTTTTATTTCATCTCCTAAAAGGCAGACTAAGCACACTTCTGATCTACCTTGGTCGAAAAATATGCCAAAAAAAAAGGAGCATCCACTGCAGCCAGATGACTCACGCTCATTTCGCTGGAAAACAACCTCTTCATATCTCCCCGATTTCCCACCGTTTCTGTAGTTAGCGCCCTCAATCGCCATTGTGCTCTGAATAATTGAAAGCCAGAGGATTGTTTTTGAATGGGCTTGGGCGCAACTGCTGATGCAAATGCTGCACCGAAAGGATCTCATCCTTTGCTTGTTTCGCATTCTTGATCCCTTGGTTCACTCTGGAGAGAAGCACGTTCCGCCGTCTTTATGTAGCTCACCAGCACGGGAGAGGAGCGCTGGCCCGTGCAGATCGCGATGTCTGAACAGCGTCACATTCTGACAAAAGCAACTGTTTGAAATGTCAAAATATTAAAAAGATTCATTAGGGCTTATTGTGAAAAAATAAAAAATAAAAAATCTATGCGCATCCGGTGGCTGCGGAACTCAAGTGGCTGCCCACGTCCACAGTGGATACTTAAATTTACACATTAATCCAAACATTACGATTGTCTACAAACTTTTGCTGTGGACAGCAACTCATGAAGAAGCGCTGCCGCCTGACGGAGTCCAGCTTTGCCCAATTCTGTTTGGTATGCAGCCCATGTGTTTGTGTGGCTTTCCTTCAAGGTAGACTTTCCTGTATTCTTCACGGATGGCTTGGGATTATTTCAATCCTTCCTGAAAATGGATATGGATATTGCTGTACGTTCCAGCACGGGCAAATAATGACTTCGCCAAAAAGCATTCTTCAAAGTTCTCGCAGCAGCTTCTAAGCTTGAAGTTTGCCGGCAATCAGGTGGCGGGACCGAAGAGAGGAATCCTTTGATTTCTTTGTGAGGTTGGCATCACATGTGCGACAAATTAGAAAGAAATGGGCACAAATATCTCCTCGTTCTCTTCTCCAGCAGCCGACAAAATGCGGCACTGACCTAAATATCGCATAAACTCTCCGTAGCTGTGTGAGCAAAGATAATAAACTGTTTAGAACTTGCAGCACTTTTATGTCTTTAATGGGATTTTGGCCAACTAAAATTATATAAAGACAAAAAAATTATGACTATCAGATAACTTTAGTTTTGCCTAATTGCATACATCTATTTTTCATTGTGCATTGTTCCTGAAACAGGCAAATTATTACAAATTTACTAATATCTATAAAAGGGACATTCAAGTTTTCAGGTATACGAATGACCAGAAGGTACAGTGGAGAATAATACTTGCAACAGTAATTTATCCATTTGTGTAATAACTGTATAATGCAGTGGATATCGGAAGAGTTTCAACATTCGGAAACGGAAAACTACGGGTTAGAGTACATTAGAAGTAATCTTGAGCGAATCTCTTACCCTTAAACTGCTCCTTCTAAATACATCGTTCTAAATATCCAACGTGTCAAAAAACTGCAAAAGTGTATTCAGGTTATTTGCTTGTTTTTTTTTAATCCATCTTCTTTTCATGTTAACACACTGAATCACAATTTGTGTGCAAGGGAAAATAAGTTAATTGTTGTTTTCTAGGTGTAAAACTTCAAACATGGAAATGCAAAGTATGAGAGTCAGCAAAGCAACTCATTTGAACTTGTCTATAAATCTCATCTTGAAGAGGGTTCTAAAAATAAAGTCTCTCACATGAAGTGTCATCTCCAGCCTCCCAAGATGCAAATGCACCAATTCCTGCATTTCTTCTTCTTCGTCTTCTTCTTCTTTCTCTTCTCTGTAAGGCGGTCTCGGTAAACCTGAAGTAAACCAACTGTGGGCTTTTGCAGCTCTAATCCACAGATTTTTTGTTTTCCCTATGTCATCAGTGTCATGTTTATTATGATAAAATAGACAATCTTTTTTTATACTTAAACCAACTTCACTCCATCCACAAAACACTAAATATAAATGTAAATGCCTATTAGACCATCCGGTCTTTGAAACCTACCAGCATGTCGCAGGTTCAAGTCCCAGGAAGAGCTCCATAAATGCTATATACTGTATTTCAGCAAGTGGCTTAAACTTTACTAAAAATATCTATTTGTATATAAGGGTAATGCTGAAAAATGTAAGCTATGAGTCAACATGGATTAAAACACATCCAACGATACTACAGTAAATACACAGAATCCACTTACGGTACATTAGCAGGTCTATAATACCTTTCGGACATGCAGAAGTGGCCGCGGATATCGAACAATGCGCCCTGATGTACTCGCGTGACAAAGACGCAGCGGGCTCATGAATCTCGACTGTGCACGAAAAAGCCACGGGACTCCGAGACGAATGCAACGAAATCTGTGCTAAAAAGCCGAGTAGCGGTGACGGCGATTAACCCACTTTCATTTGTCACTCCACCTAATCTGTTTCATGGGCCAAGTTCACCCACTACCAAATGGCACAAAAGGACAGGTGGGAGATTATCATTGCGCAAAGTGTCAAACAAAAAAATATGCTGTCAATTCCTCATGATGTCCAGAGAAAAGCAGACAAGACAGGCTTCATCCAACTGCACCAAAAACATCTCGCTGCCATCGTGTACCGACATGGATGCGGGCAAATTAACTTCTGCAATTGTAAATTAGTGTCCTGTATTCTGAGGCATTAAGTGTAATTGTAAAAAAGAGTAGATGGACAGAGTTATGATATATAGTCACTATTAGCGGTATTGGTGCTGCCTCTTCATTGTGCAAGAGGGCGAACCCACGGTGAGGTAATCCATCATGAGGCAATTGCTTTGTCGTACACCCGAAGGCAGTCTCTGTGACATCCGGAAAACTCCCATCTCTCCTTAGTCATGTCCTGTGGCATGCAGCATAGCAAGACATGGGCCACACTCCCCTTGTGTCCCTCTCCCTGGAGCGCTTCGGCCTGTCTGCAACTCCACCAGCTCACGGCTCAGTCTACGGCTCCACGCTCTGTCCTCATGCTGCCTCCATACTCGGGCAATATTGTGCAGACCTCTGTAGGCTCGCATGATGGAAAAACCAGACACACACCAGTAAAAGTCGTCCATCTCCTGATTTTGTTGTTTAGCTACAGCTTCTTTTCGCATTTTTGCAGTTTTGCTAGTTGTATTGCTTATTTGTGATTTTTCAAAACTTTCTTTGCACTGAGGTTAGCGACAGAGACTGGAGATAGTAAGAGATTTGACAATTTCATGCTAAGTGGGTTGCTGGAACCAATCATAGATGGACCAGATGTGTTTGTGATAGATGTGGCGATTCCAGATGACAGTCATATCAGAAAAAAAGCAACACAAGAAGCTGGAGAAACACCAGGAAGCAAGAAAGGAACCTGAAAGAATGTGGAAGGTGAAAACAAAGGCAGTCCCACCAGTGATGGGAACACTTGGGGTCGTGACCCATAATCCTTAATAGTGTCTCCATCAGATCCCAAGAGCAATGACACTGTTCCAAAAGAGCACGTCCTAGGAGCAGCAAAAATCCTGCACCGTAACCATCTCAAGGCTCTTAACCACTATTTTACCTCGTGAGCTGCAACCACATTCTGCTACAACACAGACTACTTTTTAAAGGACCTGATTTATTAGTTTCTTTTTGAACTCTTGAAAAACACTCTTTTCCTTAACCGGTGCTAAGAAATGAACGTTTTTTACACTCAGTGATGAACAAGACACCCACAAAATGTATTCTCCTCCCGAATGCAATACAAAAGGTATGCAATTAAAGAAGATAAAATAAAAATGAATGAAACAAAGCATTTCATGTGCATTCCCCTACAAATGATTCCAGACAACACACAGTAAAAGCGACCAGCTTACATACTGACAAAGTTCAAAACGTCACTCACTGCAGATCCTGAAAACGCAAATGCCCCAAATATACAAACTCATACTCAATTGGAGTTTGAAATTCTGCCCATCACTGAGAACACCTGGGCCTGAAACTCGCCTTTTTCATTTGGACTGGAACCCTGGAATAATCGCCAGATGGTCCCAGATGGCAGCTGAAGCATCATCAAGCTCTGTTTAGATTTCAATATGTTTCACGGGGCTAACACAAACGGGACGTAAATGTGCCATTCACACTCTGGACACGTGTCATATGTCAGGCAGTAAGCATGTGTCGCTTTCCTGGGGAGGAAGCAGCTCAAAAACCAGACACAAATGCCATACAGTTATTCACTGACAGAAATGTATTTACATCCCTGTCCAAAGCTCAGAGGTGGGCTTCATTTCCTTGAGTGTTTTGATCAGCTTCTGCTGAAACCTTTTAATGCCAGGAAGATGAACGTGAGACAGGGGGCCGATAACCCTTATGACAATTAAAAGGAGGAAAGAACTGTGGCCGAGTGGGGGAGGACGTGAAACAAGCAAATAGGAAAAACTCAAAAAAGGCAACGATAAGCAAAAACCGGTCATCGAAAGTGACCAACTGACAGGGGTGTGTTGCACTGAGTTTCAAACTGAATTTCTGGAGTATAGTTTTTGGTCTGAATAATTATTACTCTTGCATGAGTGCTAAACAAAGGCAAATGCATACTACGTAGGGTTGCTTGCTTGCTTTGATTCTATTTGCTTTGAACTAAGGTGACGGCAAATGAATGCTGTAGATGTTCATTTGGGGCAGCAAGCATCCCAGTTAGAGGCATCTCTTTGCAATCAAAGGACGTGAGTTTGAATCATCAGATCTGCCAAAGTACCCTTAATGGCGGTATTTTACCCTGAAATACTCTGTGGCACAAAGAAGTGTGCTGTAGCTGGACGTTTGTGCAGTTTAATTTTCTTTCCCATCATTCCATCAAAGTGGTTGCTGGCAAAATGGCCAAAGACACCATTCTAGCAGTTTCCAACAGGTTGCCAGAGAAGTTAGAGACATAAAGACAGACTCACAAACAAAAACTACAACAATTTCTGCTTTCATCCAGGTGACCGGGTGTGCACGTGCCTTTAACTAACCAAAGGTAAGGCAGTGAGTATGACCTCACTGAACCCGAAAGACCTTCGGCTAAAGCTGTGGTGTGTGTTCTTTCCTCCAAGCTTAACGTTAATAACGCCCAGAGCATTACACTGTTATGGATCTACAGATCAGCTTCAGTTGAAGTCAACTGTTTGCCAGTCAGAAGCTTTGCTGTTGTATGGAAGGTTGTACACTGTAACCTTCAAAAAATATACTGTACTTATTTCCCTATTTGTATCATTTCTTGTTCGGCACAAACACAGAAAAATGCCTTAGAAATTCTACTACACTATTCAGCTATGGACTATGAAGCACTCAAAGCAAAATTCACTGAAAACTGTTACAATGGAAGCACACTTTTTCCCAAGGACCCCTTATATCCTCCATATCTTGGGAAACGAACACTGGATCTCCTTAAAATAAAATTCAAGACCATTATTCAGATATCTACTACTACTACTACTACTACTACTACTACTAATAATAATAATAATAATAATAATAATAATAATATGTACCTTCTTATATTGCCAAGAATTTTTTTCTCTGAAGAAACACTCCATTGTGTTTCAAATGAATTGGTGACTTTAAATGTCCCATAGTGTGTACGTATGTTAAATTCCTCTGCTGTATAAATGAATAAAGGTTTGAAGGTTGAAGATTTAAAGGATTAAAGGTAGTCAGTATATCAAACTATATATTGAGCAATGCATCCAGCAATGTAAGTTATCTTGTACAGAGCTGTTTGATACATACTAGAAAACAATAACAATTATTAGGTAGTAGAGTTCTGCAGCATGTAGCAAACACTATCCAGTTTACCAGAGGGATTTCACTGCCCACCATCCAGACCACCTGCAATAAGTGGTATGTGAAGAAAGCTGGTATCATCACCAGAGATCACTCTCACCCTCTCAGCTGTCTGCCTCTCTACTCTGCAGTAAGCAAAGAAGATATATCATCACAACTCCTCAGCACTGACTAGTTGCACTGTTTTATTTTTTTTTTCTCTCTCTCTCACACACACACAAATTCTTTTTAATTGCTATATTGTCTGTTTAGTGCATTGGGCACCACGGTCCAGAAGAAACTATGTGTTGATCTCTCTTGTATATCTGTATAAGTTTTGAATGACAATAAAGTTAACCTTGAACCTTTATAACTATTGAATCACAGTTTTGTGTGAAATGCATGGAGATTTTCCTTTATTACTTGTAATTACATTATCTCTTTACTCTATGTACAGGTGTTGCGAGTCCAACGTAACACTGTCCTTTATTCCTTTTGACCCAGAATTTAAATCATTTTAAACAAATGTTTCAGCTAAATAAGGCCTTTGTAATGATGGTCATAAAATTAATCAATTCAATTCAAATGCACGATTTTCATCCATTTTAATAGCTGCACCACGAAAGCAGCACAAAAGAGAAAGTGTAAGCATTCACCAGCCGTCTGAAAAGGAGGAAATCTTTGGAATATGTAGGTAGGATAAAAAGCTCTGTTCAAGCATTTCTCAAGGCCTTCAAAGAGCTTATGACTGCTGATAAACATGTGTGTTAAAATTACAACTTCACCTAGTAAAGACTGTCTGAGAGGTCAGCGCTCCTCCCTCTAAATGTTATGTCCCGATGAGGTACTGCTGGCTGTGATGGTGACACGAAGTAAAGTAAAAAGGTACCCTGTCTTTTTCATTGCACTCCAAAGCTGCTGCAATGGGACAACACAAAAGCTCAAAAGTAACTACTTGACAACAACTGTTGACACAGGTTAGCATTTCTATGTAAAACATCTATACGTTATGAGCACTTGCGTAT
This sequence comes from Heterotis niloticus, assembly GCA_018136845.1. Lineage (NCBI taxonomy): Eukaryota > Metazoa > Chordata > Actinopteri > Osteoglossiformes > Osteoglossidae > Heterotis > Heterotis niloticus. Next base: position 20,950,789 of record CM030888.1, read on the forward strand.
AATGGGGACGGTCATGTGACTTCTCTCTCCAAGGTTTCCATCTTAGACATTAGGCAGCAAATGAATTTGTCTTGCACTTGAGGGTCACTTCTGTCTCCTGGTCTCACAGAGGCAGAAATAAACAGACGTGACACCGGCAGGGCTGCTGCTGGCCTCCAGCTGCCCTCCTGGGCAGATTCACACCTCAACACCATTCGCAGCTTCAGCATGGGCACATGAGCTCATCGTCACGACGACAGACACTGCAACCGCATCTGTCAAGGTCACTGTGCTCAGCTGAGTCAAAAGAATAATGTACGGTATATCATTCACATTCAGTAAAAATATATTCTTCCCACTATGCTCACTGGCATATATGACAATCACCAGTGGTGTTGTCAGAGAATTAAAGGTCGTTTTTGTCCATTAAAAAAAGAGAAACACTATTTCGTTGTCACACACAAATGCTCTTGCAAACATGGCTTTTGAGTTTGATTCATAACGCATGACAGAACCAAATGAAAAATACACGAAAGCAGTTGATTCGAGCTTTGTTCAAGAGACCCGACGTACGAGGTGTTCTCAGATGGCAGCACCAGGTGTAATGGGCTGAAGGTAAATGCCTTTGGAGACCCCAGGACCTAAAGACTGATCCAGTCTGCTCAACTGACAAGGGTGAACGATGTGGCGGCTGACAAAATCAAAATCTAAAGTATACAAACGTATACCATTGCATCAAAATATTTACACAGTTGTCAGACTTGTATTGTGTGACTTATTATTCATATACAAATGACCTGTAATTTTTGAGTGAAAAAATGCAACTACTGTATTTCCATAAAAATCAAAAACAGGGTACTGTATTTTTTACTTTTCAATCATTTTATGAATTTCTACTGATTTATCATTAAACCATCATTTGTAACAGATTTTTTTTGTGCATTTTACTTTTTAATTTTAAATTATATTATGGATTTCGCCTAATGATAAATCAGTAGCGTGCAGCTTAATACGGTCCTGTCTTTCATAAGACCCAAATTTTACCATCTACTATATATTACTTCTAGTTATTCTATGTAGTTTTTAATATGTTAAACTTTGACTCGTAGTACACTGACTTTTGCCATGTAACAATTTTTAAATTAACCATTTTCCCAATGAGTTATTTATTTTTAAGTGAATATTTTATAATAAAATTTGCCTGTTGCAGAGCAAACGTAACCTCTGTTCCTGTAGACAGCTGTTAGTTGGAAGAAAAAGGCATTCCAAAAAAAAAAAAAAAAAAAAACAGAAACAGAAGCGTAGAACTGTGGAACAAGTCCAGTTCACAGCGTTTACACCTTATGTTTTGCTACACATCTAAGGGATGACACATTCAACAGCCAACATGCATTCGGAGCTTGTGAAATTGAGATATTTACGGTATATTGTCAGTCACTTTCAATTAGTTTCAAATTCAATGTAGCTTAATGTCGATAAAAATATAAAAGTATACTACATATATAATACTGTATATGTATATGTATACATACATAGTCCTCCAATGTTAATACATATTTATACAGTACATGTGTAGTTTTAATGCACTCTAGCTTTACCCTAGATTCGAAGCGCTTAAATAAATCAAATATTGTTAATAATTTGAGTGTACTGTAAAAAAAGATATACATTAACGTTTCCATTGATGAAGCGGTGAACTGTCAAGACTGGTTAAGAAGCATTGGGGTAAAGTTAAACTACTGAAATGTAAAATTAAAGTTAAACAAAGTTAAATAAAAATAAGGATTCCTAAAAGGTAATGTTATGCATTATAACTATATCTTGGTTTTTAACAAAACAGCCAGTTCATAAATTTAGACACATTTGCATTATTAAGCCTTTGCTGAATGGAACGTTGGTTTCCCCAAGTTGCGAATGCACTTCTATTCTCGTCTGTGTTTGCACGGTGAGAGCCCATCTTCTGCAAAGCATGCTAAATTTCACTTGGCCAGCCTTTGACAAACACACACACACACACACACACACACACACACACACACACACACACACACACACACACACACAGATGAAGGAGTGGGACAATATATACAGCAAACCATCAAAAAACAATCTGGAAAGCTAGAATTTCGGTGCAAACTATTCAGCGCTCCTGGCAAAGAAGGATAATCACTTTCAGTGCATTAGATAACATCATTTGCATTCTGCGTAACTGTCAATGAGTCACTCTGTCCAAAAAAACACACCGAGCGTGACCTACCCTGCAACCACTGCGAAGTCTGCCTTCCCAAACAGCAGGTTGGAACGTCAGGATGTTTTTCACACATGCACCGGGCAGACATGACCCTGGGACTCACATTGCCCAACATCCCATCCAACCTATGCTGTATACCAAGCACTTTGCAGATGTGCCCTTTCAGACAAAAAAAAAAAAAAAAAACTGAACAGTCTGTATAGCTAATAGTAAACCAGTGCATCCATCTCGTACCTTTGTCCCAAAAAGCCAAGCTGCTGTTTATCTGCAGATTTCACAAGCACGCAAGAGTCTGGATCATTCTGGGCAACAGATGATCACGTTTTCATTTGGCTGACAGCGAAACAGGATGAAAAGGAAGCTGAAAAAGAGAGGATGCAGACTCAGTTTGCAAGGTCACCAGCGAAACCCAGTGTTACCACCGCATCCTTGATCTTCTAACAAGGAGAGGTAGAAGTAGAGCCTGAGAACAAAAAAAAACTATAATTCCTGTGTCTTTAATCTCATCGGAAAGCCCGCAGGCCTCAGATCAAAGAGGTGATCCCCGAGGTGGTCAGCGCTTCCTAGCTGTAAAAATACGGCAAAGAATTGGCACGGGATCGACCACCATAGCGTCTCAGTGACCGAAAACGTTCAACAGCCTGTGCTGGGCAAATCAGATTTGGCCTCCACAAATATACACAGTATTATCACAATATCTATTTTTTGACAGCCTGTTGGGAATTCCATGCATATTTATTGCTGCACTCGGGAGTCAGCGATAAATGATTTAACACCTTTTCGGAGCTGCAGACGGTTCTGCCGTGAAACAGGTCGCCGATTGCAACATTTCAGCGCGGCTTTGCCGTGCATTGCGTGGCGCGGCGTTTTTTGGCAGTGTGAATTCGGCAGATGATATAACACATTCGAGCAGCCCTGCGCAAGCTGAAACGTATCCATTGTCCTACTTGGTGGTTGTGAAGAGCACAGCGAGCACACACGAGCGCGTCCGCAGCAACATGGGCTCGCGGATTACGGCAGAAGGACGAAGGTTGCAGAGCATATTTGCTGAAAGCATCCATGGTAAAACTCATTATCTAAAACAATAACCCAGGTGCTTCATTTAGCAGCTCGGCCAGCCAAGCGCACAGATTATGCCCTTACTGGGAGATTAAACACGCAGGTGGATATCCACAGCCAACTTTTGGCTTTACATGCATCATGAAGAGGTTTGGAAGCATCTGCTACCTACTGCCCAAAAAGGAACGCCTACGGTACCTCTGAGAGTTCTAGATGACATCAGCGCCTCTTCATGGCGTGTTTCACACTCACTATGATTGCACAGTGAAATGTACTAAGATTTTAATTCAGATTAACGCGCACCATCTGAATCCGAAAGAGCGGCGCGGCACGATCACTGAAATTGGGTCTTTACGGCCTTCGGATGTATATTTAAGCGTACACCCCATCACTCGGGGCGCTTCGAATCCTACTCTAGGAGGCCAGTGCATGCACAGGTTTTCCAGCTCAGTACAGGCCGCTACCAACCTTCGCACCGCATGAGAAGTCTAATTTAGTTAAAGTGGAGAACCGAATGATTCAAACAAGCTCTTAACTACCGAGCTGTGATGGAAACTTGATTACACCAAGTCTGTCGGGATAATATTTGAGGAACCCTGCTGCAACTGGATGTGCCGGATGCGCGCAGTGCATTCAAGCTTCGACATTCAGCCTTCGTGCACTTTTTTTTTCTAATCCTCCTTTGCGAAATGAGACCCTAATAATGATATCTTGAAATGAACATTGTGGAAATACCTGACTGTCGATACTAGATGAACACATCTTGTGCATTTAGAAAACTCACGCATCTTAAATTCAACCTATAAAGACTCCTCGGAAGCATTCTGCATTCCAACGGGATGACATTTCAATAAGCATTCAAGCAAAAGCGAATGCCACACTTTTTAAGGTGAAAACTGCATTTGTGAACGAAATAACTGAAACATTTACTCTGTCCTAGACAAATAATCCTCTTCTGAGATGTTTCACCCGACACTGTGCAGTCTCCCAGCTGCCAAACACCCAGATTTGTTTTGTTCTGCAACATTCGGTTAAAATTGCAGCTTCGCTCGAATCCACACCGGACAACCGCAGGTAATTCCTTGATGAGTCATGCTCGGACCAAACTCGAGGAGAAAAGGAACACAGCAAAATGCTAAACAGGGGTGGTACAACGTACTGTATGACTGCAGACTGCAGATGGTCAGAATATGATGTGAGATTTGGATCTTGCATATATAGACATATATAAATATATGCATCTACTATATAAATATAGACAGAGAAAACAGATATGCTCATGGTATCCTGTGTTAAAGTAAATGTAGTGCAATCACATGCTAATCCAGTCCAGGGCGGAAAGACACTTCCGTGCGCCCGTCACTAGGGGGCGCTCGCGTATGCCTTAAAACTTTTCCCCACGCAGCCGGGCTGCTCCAAAAAGCCCGTCCGTCAAGTGCAGCGGCACCGCGACACGCGTTCACGCCATTCGGCTGCACCGCAGCGCGCCCCGTGGCACCGCACAACCCGGCCCTTCGTGCCCGGGTGTTTCGGCGCAAAGCACACGCCAGTGCGGCGTTCGCGCACGTCCACCCAGCGCTGCGGTTCCGGTTTGACTGGACTGGCGGTGCGACACTGTGCCATGCGGGGTGGCTCCGGTTCGCGGCCGGCTGTCTAAGCGGCGGCACCGCGCCAGGCAGCGGCCACCACACCTGGGCTCGGTGTGCACAGAACGGCGTGATGCGTGCATGGGAGCGCGGGGACGGAGGAGGCAGCGCCAGGTGGAGGGAAGCAACGACAGTGCTGTACTTACCATGTTCACCTCCGACACCATGTCTATGCTGGCTATGTCTATATTCATGCCTACTCCCACCGGGGGACCTGCAAACCAACAAAATGGAACGGGGGGGAGGGAAACAAAAAAAAAATTATTTCCTTACAATAACTTGTTCGCATGCTAACAAAAATCGGCCACATTAGCATCTGCCAGACGTTTCCGATCTTAAAGGCGGGCTGCCGCTTTAACTCATCGCCAGCCAGGTGACACTTACATGACGGACGCCGTGGGAGCGATCGCTAGCGGTGCGGAAAACGGGCGAAATAAACGCCGCTTGCGTTAAATTTTGGCCGCGTGTGCGAGGCGTTTTGGTTCCTTATTTACGTGCACGACAACCTTAAACGTGAGAAGGACAGCAAGAGCCGGATCACAAAAACATGACCCAGTAAATGCGGTGCATTTTTGCAGTACACAGTTTACCGTCCTAGGTGGTTCGTGCTGCCTTCATCATAGCACCGTCAAACGCACGCACACACGTATATATGTGTATGTGTGTATGTGTATGTTTAATAAAAATATGTCAGCTTCTGTATAAAGCGAGGTTGTGCTCCGTATTTCGATCCTCAAAAAAACCCAGTATGGTTTCAGGAGCAGACATGTGAGATGAAATCGGTCCTTTTCGGTGAACGCGGGACCAGCTGACTAACAACACATGTGTTTAAAAATGTGTTTAAAAAAAAAATGAACCTTGGAACCTGACAGCCCGCAGACCTCCAAGGCGCAGGTGGCCACGTTTGAGGAGAACAATAAGATGCATCGCGTAAGAAATCCGTTACATTATCGTTGAGTTACCTCCAAAATCTGGCCTCAAGCGAATGTCATATCCTTTCAACAGTCTATCCACGGTTTCCTTTACCAGTGACATATTGCTAGGATCGCTAACACTGGAAGGAAGAAAGAGAGGAGATCTTAGTTGGAGACGTTTCTTCATACATTGCACAAGTAGTTCGCGCAGGACATAACACTCGTAAAAAAAAAAAAGTAAAGAACGTCTTAACGGCTTACCTTTGCGCACAGACAACAGCCACCATTAAAGGAAAGGTCCAAATCTCAAAGTAGCCCCTTTTCTTGAGCTTCAGCATCGCTGGACTTTTGCTATTATATATAAATATGTATATTTTTGGGGGGATTTCGGCGAAGACGGACAGAGATCCAACTTATTGTGGCCAGTGCAGTCATTCCAATGTGGCGCGCATGCGCACACGCAGCCACAACATCAAGGAGCGGCGGCTGCTGATGCTCGTGGCAGCGCGAGCTGCCGGGCTGAGCCGAGATTTAAAGGGGAAAGCGGCCACGGACGCAGAAAACAAACTCAAGTTTTTATCCCCGAAACCCCGATTTCGACACGAACGTCTATTTCACGCAAAACCCTTTTGTCACTACCCATTCCACGACGTTGTATAACCTCACTTTTATTTGAGTATTCGCACGCAGTCGAAGCGCCCTACTTCAAAGGCGAACGTGACGTAAAAACGCGTCCGGCATTATCGATAAAATGGATCAGAGTTTAAAGTAGTAAAGGTAACGTTCGTTTTTGCAAACCAGTCGACATACTGTAACATATTGTTTCATATATTTAGCATTCTGCAGTTTGACTTGAAATAAGGAATGTTAATTAAGCGCAACCCAGGCAAAAAAAAAAAAAAAAGTTTTTACGTCAGAATTTATGGAAGAAATTGACGTAAAGGATACGAAACTGACGTGCGTGTGTGTGCGCGGCGAGAAAAGGAGGCCGAGGGATCACCTTGAATTCGTTTGCTGTAAGGAAATGTGTGCGTGTGTGCGGCTGTCCCCAAGCACAGAGCCCGACGGGCAAGTTGCGTCGTGTCGAAACGCGTCGATTGAATAAACACACGGAAAAATCCCGTTACTGTGCGCCCACTGCGTCTTCCACAGCCGAGTCTTCAACGTGCATCCTAGTACGCGTGTTTTCTGCTGGCGACAACAAGAAAGTACCTTCGATTTAAACGGCTCCCCTAATATTAGTTTGTTACTATAGTAACCAAGGCCCATGGCGGTATCTCGCCCGTTCGTTCGGTTTGCCGCGGGGCTACGGTGTGCGGAAGTTGGCGAAACCCCGCGCTGTGGAGTTTAGGCGGATCAATGACGAACGACGACAAACAGTTCGTTCCATTGAAATAAATAAATCCTTCCCGTTCACTGTAGGTCGTGTTTAAGGTTCACGAAAACGTTCGCATGTGCACGTTTCAGTTGACATCCCGTGTGCGGCTGGAAGGAAACTGGAGATCGGACGCTTTTCTCCAGAAAGCAGGACACACCACACTCCAGCATTAAAAAAAATGAAATAAATAAAACTCGCATGAATTTATCTTGCACTTGTCCATAGCTTCCGCACCCTTGTTAGAGGGCCTGTTTTACAGTAAATGCAGCATAAATAAATGTTTGGGCACCTTTCCATCCTTGAACACCTTTTGGCCTCAAAACGTAATTGATTTTTTTTTCTTTTGTTGAGGAGTTGGTTGGTGGAAGCAAATGAAAAGATATTTTACAGTAAAGGTAATTCAAAGGGGGATAAATACTCCAGCACGTGTGACTTCTGAGGATTACGTGGCTGCCGTCAACACGAGGAGCTGCTCGGCTGACGGAGGCTGTAAAAATAAAAGTTTAACAATGCTAAAGCCTTTCACAAGGCAGCAAAATGCTGCAACTATGTTCTGTATATGCGTATGTTTGGACTTGGATCTGAATCCTGCCCACTCTGTGTGGAATTTGTATGTTCTCCCAGCATCTGTGTGACTTGCTTCTTGGTGCTCTGGTTTCCTCCCATTGTCCAAAGATAGACATTTGGTGACTATAAATTCCTTGTGTGTGTGTGTGTGTGTGTGTGTGTGTGTGTGTGGTCACTCCAGGTGAAGTTCCATAGCTCAACTTTCAGTGATTCCACGATTGACTTTGGACCGTAGTAACCCTGAGCAACGTTAATATTAATAGATGGATGGACGGATAAATGTTTGCACTTAAAGTTTTGCGAAGGTTGTTATTGTTAAGATTATTGGCAAGCCTGTTTTTTTTTTTTTTTTTCTGATGTGAAATTTCTAATGATTTTTTTTTTTCAGTCATGGAAAGAGGTCATTCAAAAACGTTTGGTCTGAAAGTTTAATGAGAGTTTTTACAAATACTATTATTGGCATTCTGATTTTTTTCTGAAATCAAAACATCGTAGTCAGGCAGACCAATGAAACAACGTTCACAAATGCAATAATTTAAAAAAAAATAAAAATACATTTTAGAATCTGTAAACTTATATCACTGCAAAATTTTACTACCAGTTTCTATATTTAATCTGGCCCAATTTTTGTTTTTGACAACAAAAATGACTATAAAAGTCCTTTTCTTTCACTATAAAAATGGAATTCAAATCAGCTGGGAAAGCTGTGGTTCAGTATTTTTGAAGACATCTGTTTATTCTTTAATTCATGATAAAATTGATTTATTCAATTCAATTATGCACTTTAAAGCAATATAAATTTGAAATAGTTTACTGTCTGTGTTTAACCTACTTGGCCATGAGTGAATTACCCCTGGGAATTTAATGCAGAAATTGTAATTTAAATATGAGGTAAACTAGAGTGAGAGAGAAGCAGTACAATGCAGTACTGTTTTTATGCCAATGAGCTTTTCTTTGTAGCTTATTTCTGTCACGGCAGCAGCTTGTGCTTATTGGGCCTTTGTTAACTTCATAACTCAAAATGTCGTTCAGGTCTGGAATGTTTGTGCTCAGCATCTGTGTACACAGATAATTTCATCTAATAAACCATCCGCCATGACACCGAGGCCTTCGCTATTAAGAAAAACATCAGCAGAACAAACACCCAGGTCCATGATGATTGTTCCAAATTCTTGTTTGTTTCACCTTTTCTGTAATAAAATAACTGCCAGCAGTGAATGCGCTCATTGGAGAACTCGGGTTGTTCTTTTGTTTTAGCAGTACCATGGACCATTACATCTTCAATGCACTTGAAATATTTTTGAAAACATATTTCCTTTCACTGTAAGTCCAGCAAAGTAATTACAGTGATATTTATAACTAATATGAATCTTGCCTTAAATGAACATCTATGTAGACGTTGCATTTGAATCCAGCTCTGCGAGCTCAAGTAATCTAGACATTAGTAATGTAGAAATCGCGAGAATTTATACAGTTTCATTTTTTCTTCTCATAATGGTCTCTCTTCTTTCAAACTCCAAAAAGGCAGCTTGTGATCTTGCAAATATAATGTTCTGTCTCTGAAATCAAGCTTGGAAGGGGTACGTGCTGACATCACAGGCAGCGCATAGTTATGCCAGAAGCAGACTTCATGCCACTTAACGCTAACAGCCTTTTTCACACACAGCACTGCACACGCTAGTGTGTGTGCAACCTTCTCAGCTGACATGTACCTCATGTACTAGACTTGTTCAAGGGTAACACATACACACACACACACACACACACACACACACACACACACTAGTGATGTGCCACTCAGGAAGCTGGGGTAGTCTGTGAGTAGGAAAACAAAGAGGGCACTTCAGCCAGTAATGTACAGTTGAATACAACAGCAATAATATTTGTGAACTAAATGCAACAGGTTTAACAATTTAAAATTTTGGTGATACTAATTTGCTATTACTCTCTGCACATCACTACGTTCGGCCTTCTCAGTGGAGTGCATGCATGGTACAAACATGTACCTGATACTGAATACAATCAGTTTAAGGACCTGCTGCTTAAAATACCAGCAAAGAGTTTCCAGCTGGAAAAGACAGGAACCAGTAGCTGTCATATGTGAGTATCTATGCACCAAACACGATATACGGAACATTTTTTTGTTTTCTAGGCTGGGAAAGGACAGTAAGATGGAGAGATGATGAGGGGTTGTGGTGGAGAAAGGACCCAAACTGGCAACAGGGATGCATTAGGGGTGGAAAAACTGCCGTCATCATCATCAAGATGTTGATCAGTGACAGAAGCCACTGGTTGCAAATAGAAATAGTTTAGAGACAGTTTGCATCAGTTGTTGAGGGACCAGGACAAATTGATGGAAAGTGGGCTGCTGGAACAAGACGCACCTGGACTAGGACTGATAACTTGGTACTGATGGAATGCTACTGTAACAGCAAGCCCAAGGAGAGAGGCTACATGCACCGAATGTGGGAACTACGGATGACCAGAAGACCAACCTCCACGCTGACCAAGAAGCAGCTCTTGGCCCAGTGTTCTAACATCAGTAGAAGGAAGCTACTCTCATAGCTAGAACTTGAAAGACTCCAACCACAGAGTGGGAACACTACAGTTGATGGAACCAATGAACTTCCCCTCACCTGCAAGTACTGAGAAACCACCTGCTACTCCACCACCAGTCATAACAGCAGCATCCAATGAGCTGAGGATGAAGACTGAGGCCCAACTACTACACCCAGTCAACCCTCGGGTACGACTCCCTCGGCTAACTGCCAGAAGGCCTTCGGAAGAGATGCTCATGGAAGTTAACAGTGTTCTGCTCAGTATTCTCACCACCACCATCACTGAAACCAATGAGCTTGTATATGCCACTGCAACAGTAATCCTGGAGATGCTGGGGTACAAGATCAAGAGCACCAGGGCAGAGTGGCCCCCATGGAGAAGAAGATTGGAAGCCAAGATCAGGGAAGCCCGAAGGGACATCAGCCGGCTCACAGAAGTGCAGAAGGGAGTCATGAGAGACAGGTCCTGGATGCTAAGAAAATATAGTAAGATGCCTGTAAGCGAGGCTCTGGAGACTGCCAAACAAAGACTCACAGCTCTGGCAACAAGATTGAATAGATACACCAGGGAAGCAGAAGCCAAAAGAATAAATGACCTGTTCTCCAAAGAACCATCTAGGGTGTATTCACAGCTGCAAGGGAACACCAGCAGCAAAAGATTAGATCCACCCAGAGCTGAGACTGAGAAGTACTGGAAGGATATATGGAAGAAAGAGGCATCACACAACACCAATGCCAAGTGGCTGGAAGATCTAAGAGCCGACCACAGCGACCTCCCAGAACAAGCACCAGTCACCATCACCAGGGCAGATATCCAACAACATGTCTCAGGCATGAAGAACTGGACAGCACCTGGACCTGATATGGTACAGACCTACTGGCTGAAGCTAACAGCACTCCATGACTGCCTGGCAGCACAAATGAATAAGCTGCTAACAACAGGCACCCACCCCCAGTGGTTAACACAAGGCAGGACAATCATGAAAGACCCCAGAAGGGCACACTGCCCTCCAACTACAGGCCAATAACCTGCCTCTCCACGACATAGAAGCTCCTCTCAGGCATCATAGCAGACAAGCTAGGTAGCCACATGAGTCAGTACATGAGCAAAGCTCAGAAAGGCATTGGAACCAACACCAGAGGGTCAAAGCACCAGCTATTGGTTGATAGAACAATCACCCAAGACTCTAAGACTAGACAGACCAATCTGAGCACAGCCTGGATCGACTACACAAAGGCCTATGACTCGATGCCCCCTACATGGATAATGGAATGCCTGGCACTGTACAAGGCTAACAAGGCACTGATAAGCTTCATCAAGAACTCCATGCAGCTGTGGAGGACAACACTGGAAGCCAATTCCAAGGCCATTGCACAAGTCAACATAAAGCTGCTGTTCTGCATAGGACTGAATCCCCTCAGCCACATAATCACAAAGAGTGGATACAGATACAGGTTCAGAAGTGGAAAAACCGTCAGCTACCTCCTGTATATGGATGACATCAAGCTGTATGCCAAGAGTGAGCAATACATCGACTCACTGATTCACCTTACCAGAATCTACAGCGAGGACATCGGGATGACGTTCGGACTAGATAAATGCGGACGCATGGTGGCCAAGAGAAGGAAGGTGATCAGAACTGAGGGAGTGGAGTTACCAGAGGGCAGAATAGCAGATGTACAGGACAGCTACAAGTACCTTGGTATCCTACAAGCCAATGGGAATCAGGATGAGGCTACAAGGAGATCAGCCACAGCCAAATATCTCCAAAGGGTCAGACAGGTACTCAGAAGCCAGCTCAATGGTAGAAACAAGATCCAATCCATAAACATGTACGCCCTACCAACCATCAGGTACCCAGTAGGAATAGTGAGCTGGCCAGAGGAGGAAATAGATGCCATTGATGTCAAGACACGAAAACTCCTCACGACCCATGGAGGGTTCCGCCCGAAGTCCAGCAGCCTGAGACTCTACGAACAACGGATAGAAGGAGGGAGAGGATTAGTAAGTGTCAGAGCCACTATCCGTGAATACATCAAGAAGATGGCCCCCCAGGACGAACTGATGAATGAGTGCTTCTGGCAGCAGAAAACAGTGGACGGTGAGGAGGAAGAGAAGGCATCGTGGAAGACCAAGTCCCTCCACGGAACGTATCACCAGCAGATAGAAGAGGTGGCTGACATCAAGAAATCCTACCAGTGGTTAGAAAAAGCAGGCCTGAAGGACAGCACAGAGGCTCTGATCATGGCAGCACAAGAACAGGCCCTAAACACCAGATCTGTAGAGGCTGAGATCTACCACACCAGACAGGACCCAAGGTGCAGGCTGTGCAAAGACACCCCTGAGACTGTCCAACACATAGTAGCTGGGTGCAGAATACAAGCTGGGACAGCGTACACTGAAAGGCATAACCAGGTGGTGGGGATAGTATACAGAAACATCTGTGCCAAGTATGAGCTAGAAGTCCTCAAGTCCCGATGGGAGGCACCTCCGAAAGTGGTTGAGAACAACAGAGCTAAGATCCTGTGGGACTTCAAGTTCCAGACAGGCAAGCAGCTGCTGGCCAATCGACCAGACATAGTGGTGGTTGATAAGGAGCAGAAAACAGCAGCAGTGATAGATGTGGCAACCCCAGCCGACAGTAACATCAGGAAGACGGAGCATGAGAAGGCTGAGAAGTATCAAGGCCTGAAGGAACAACTGGAACAAATGTTGAAGGTGAAGGCCAAAGTGGCTCCCGTGGTAGTAGGAGCCCTGGGGGCTGTGACTCCCAAACCTGGAGAGTGGCTCCAACAGATTCCAGGTACAACAACTGAGGTCTCTGTCCAGAAGAGTGCAGTTCTAGGAACAGCTAAGATACTGCGCAGAAACCTCAAACTCCCAGACCTCTGGTAGAGGACCCGAGGTTGAGGAAGGCATACAAAAATACCACTCCCCCAGGTAGGGGAAGGAGATTTTTTTAATAAAAAAACACATATAAAATGTGTTATTACCTTTTTCCGTACTACATTTCCACATTCTAATCTTTCAGGTAACTTAGCTAGTTAGATACCTAAAAATGAATGGTTCATAAGGTGGTAAAAGTGTAACATTTTGGTTTATAAATGTTTGAATTAATCAGGAACCAGGAGCAACAAGGAACTGTCCGGTATAGGATCAGAATGAAAACACGGTAGCCATAATCCTCATCCAGATAAAAGTGGTAAATATATTTTGTCAAGAAAACACCACCAACTAGTCAGCATCTTACCTTTTATCCGTGTCTCACAAAAACCACGGGCAAAGGGTTGGCCCACTAAATGCCCACCAAAGAGTACTGATGTGTATAGTGACAGTGAAACAGTGATCGTGCCACGGACTTACAAACATCCTTGTAAATCTGGTGGGAATGGGCCTAACGCCTTCGTAATGAATGTAACTTTTGCTTATGCTGCTTATCCTCTATGTTAGCAATAAGAGAAAAAAAGACCATATAATCTGTTTAGACTGCATATTAAAAAAATTACACATATAATTCCTTACCAGAGATCAGTTTACTGCACAACGTGGTGTTTATTCAAAAACAACCATTAAAAGACAGTTTACTGTCACGCCAGCAGTGATCACAGATAAAACACAAACCAATTAGCTTTTTCCAATGCACACCATTTTCTTGTTTCTCATTTTACTACATCTGCAATAATGAAACAGAATTGAGTTTATGGCCTAAGGATTTATACACTTAGCAGACATCCTTGTGTACAGTACTCTCTTAGGCACAATGTCAAGTGTCTAAAGCTACTATTGTGGTTTGCCAGAAAATTTGGCAGTCTTTCACTCTAATTTAATGAAATGAATTTAAACCTGTTCTGCACAGATAAACATTTTCTGCGCAGGTACGTGCGTCACCTCATATTATGCATTTTCGCTTGTATTTATTAAGTTAGCACCCTTTGCTGACCAAGTATGAATCTGTTCTTCCGTGTTTAAGAGTGACAAGCGCTGAGCACTGGGGAATGTTCAAAAGTATGCACCCCAATGGTATTTACATCTCCGACTTGCAAGGTTTTACCTTATGAGTCCGTTTCCTGGAATGCCTTATGCTCACAAGCGGGGGTGGGGGGCCTGCAGAACAAATCGCATGCAGTAACATAGAGAGACCCATTCAGTATAAATATATTTTGAAAAAGCTAAACCTTATCTTTACATTACATAAACAACAGGTTTAAATTAAATTATTTTATAAAGGATGCATATTTAATGGCACTGCAAAATGTTCAGCAGGTAATAATTTTATTGCAAATTCAGGGTGACCTTGAAGCAGGTGGGGGGGGTTCTTGACAGCGGCGGAGTCGGGCAAAGTGCAACACTGAGCGGCTAAACACCCCCGTTACAAGCTGACAAGAACGAGCCGGCAAATAATTTCCCACCCACATATCATTTACCATCACGTTCTCTTTATCATCATCATCCACCTTCTGCTTCTGCAGCTGAATGGTAGCCACACCGGGTATTGATTTGTTTTCTCGGGCAGGTGTGGGCTGTGCCTGAGAAAGATCAGCTCTCCGGGAAACTGCAGACCAGCACTGTCGGGCCCCGTTTGCCTCCTCTTTTCTAACGCGAGTGAGAGATCTAAGCCCTTGCGGATATCTGTGTTAAATTTTGCATGACCCCTGCGATTAAGTTAAGGACATGGAACCAGCGAACCATATTTTGCAAGAATTTGCGTCACCGGCGAGGGCCTCCATCCACTTTTTCCGTGCCCCTTTCTTGACTTTAGCCGCCTAATTATTTTGTCTTCCAAATAGTGGGCTGCAGCCGTGGACCAAATTGTTTGAAAACTCGGATGTCGGAGGTTTCAGACAATGAACGGCTGCGATTAAGTAACTATCATTTATCGATGCATGCAAAGATCGGTGCGCTGCAGGTAGTGTGGGTCTCAGGTGGAAGACTGTGCATATTTATGACATCTCAGGAAAATCATTAGTGTTATAATTTGCTGACTGTGCACCATGTGCGTGGTGTGTGCGCATTTAGTACCTTGAGTAGGAAGCGATAGGACTATGAACTAAATGGATATGAAGTCAGCGGGGAACAGGATGCAATCAGGCGTAAGGAATAAATTGCATTATAAAATATGTCTAGTTGACAATGTTTATTTAACAACTTATTTAAATAAAATAATTGCTTCCGAGGCAAAACCGCTCTACGGGCAGCAGGTTGCGAGAGCGACAAAGGGGAAAGTGTGCCAGCAGATGGAAGGTGGGCATCTACCAGTGAAAAACAGAAAATCTGCACGTGCTTATACCCTAAGCCCTTTCTTAAAAATAGAAATTCCTGCTGCGGGGGGGAATCAAAACGGTCGGAGAACTTCCGCCCCGGGACCAAGTCGTAACTTGCACGACAGCTTTATCGCTTTCCAGATGTCGTTCGAACATTTAACGGAACTGCGTTACTTGCCACAAACAGTGCTGTGACTAAGTATTCGCACCCTTTCTGCCTTTCTCTGTCTTTACACTTTTCTGCCACAAAATTCATTTCCCAGCAACCCCATAACTATTTTTATGCCTCGGTAAAGAAGACAAAGGACTGTACAGTTATAGGTTATGAAAAACAAAAGGTTTGGCATTACCATGCGGGAATTTTGGCCATTCCTCCATGGAGAACTGGTTTAGTTCAGCAACATTTGCAGGACTTTGAATATTAGCAAATCTTTTCTGGACCGCAGAAGGTTTTTACTCTGAAATGCTGGGTACTTTTAGGGTTCCCACTGTCTCACATTGCCTGTTAATTTTCAGCTGTATAATTATATATAACACTGACTCATGCTGAGGCATGAGAGGCCTGCAGTTCCTTGAATGTTATCCTGGAGTTCTTTTTATGCTCATTCATGATTTTATGCCCTGTTCATGGAGGACTCTGGCATCACGGGTACATTTACGGGTGTTCCAAACTTTCTTCATTTAATGGATGCGGCTCTGACCACAGCTCAGCTGAGCTTCTCTGGAACAAACATTCAAACCCAGAAATTGTACAGAAACCTTTTCACCATACTTCAAAGCCTCAGTTGAGACAATGTCCCAGAAGACAGGTTATTGAGGTGCTGAGGGAAAAAAATGCCACAAAGGAAATCTCCAGCAAAGAAAAGTGAAGGTCTCAAATACGGTGCGTGACTTAGTTGAGTGCAGCAACAATTAACATTAACCACATTTCTACTAGTAGCACTCTAAATAACCATGTCTACCCTAAAATATCAGTAGGAAATAGTTTGCTGATGGGTTTTGGATCACCACACCATTATTTGGCCCAGTCGGAGATCAATAAACAAAAAAACAAACATGATCTTCTTCAATGAGAAACTATAGTGTCCAGCTGAAGGAACTTTGGAATTGTTTGATGTAAAGGCTTGTGTGAGGCTATAAATTGTTGTCCTATTTGCAATGGCCCTCCTTGCTCTGTACAGTAGTTGCACAAATTCACCGTATACGTCCTCTCTACGTTTTTTCCTCTTCTTTTATACCAAAAGTTTGGTTCGATTTCAAAGCTGCCCGTGCAGCATTCCTTCAACCTAACTACGTGCAAAAGTCTACCTTTACGTTTCAAATGCTTGACACGATGTTTTTCAGCTGAACTGTCAAAGTAAACAATCTCAGTCCCGTCTTAACCTCTGAACTGAGCAGAGAAGTCTTAACCTGCTGGTTGAGTGAGGGTGTGCAAGTTACCTGTGCCAAGAGTGCATTTTATTACAGCAACTACAATATGGGTGGGTCCATGGTGAGATCCTCCTACCATCTTGTCCCAGGCCTGCAAGTATTATCCTCACCAGCAAACACACACACACACACACACACACACACACACACACACATACACACACACACACACACGACATAAGTAATGCTGATGAATGGATTGTAATTTTTGCTGATGAAAATAATGAGGATTGGGTTCCCTATGTTTCTACAGTTTAAGGTGGGTGCTCATGGATCGAATTAGGGACATAAACCAGCGGACAGATGTACTTATTTTCCTATACTACTGTATTAATGTACCTTGGCGCAGATGAGTGAGATTTGAAATTCTTTGGCTTTTGTGGTTGCACAGTATGACTCCAACAGAGTTTAGTGCGTGTCACCTCTTTGGAGAGGCCTTCAAGGGTTTCAATCAAAGCTCTGTCTGAATATGAAAAATAATCAGACCATTAAGAACACAGACACCCGTGAAGCCCCTACATGTTCTGATTAGCCAGTTTCTTCACAGGCCATGGTAGTCCAAGTCATGGAACCCACACAGTAGCTATGATATCCATCAAAGTTCAACATCTGAAGGCAGACCTTACATGGGTGGAGCTATGAGGTAATACTAGCAGCTATTTATGTAGCATGTACTGTAAGCAGGAGTGTGAAATTGATGTAAACTGAGTTATGTGCTGCGTACAGAGAACATGGATGTGATGGTGGGGGTAGAAACCTTCTGCTGCATTTACACAGCTCTGTGAGATGTAGCTGTAAGGAGAAAGAATCAAACTGGTTCACCCTGACAAAACTGTTGATGGTGATGAAATGAAGGAGCTGTAACGTTTCCTTTCATACAGGCGTAAATAGAGAATTGATATCAGCACCGGACCTTGATCTTCCATTTTGTGCGGCAAGTTTGTCTCAGCTCTAGGAAAATTGGGAAAGACACCACAAACCTGTTCTGTGATTAGGAGCTGCTGCCTTTTAACATGAAGGACACAAAGGAGATAGGTGGTAGATAGATATATAAACTTTTTAAATACAGTTTTCAGCTTTTTATCCATATCAAAAATGAAGCAATGTTATATATCCCAAAATTTGAATTAACTGGTGTGTTCATTTATAATTATGGCATTCTTTTGGCTTAAGGATTCATGTCTCAGTAGGGGTTCACTATTACATTTTCCTAAAAGGTAACTTTGAACTGAGGGTTTTTCATTATTTCAGTATCTTCGCAGCATTTTGGTCCAAACAAAAATGTAAATGAATCACACAGTTTTCTGCCTAGATCTTCCAAAAACGAATAAGAATCAGGACAAAATGCATACCTGTTTTTTTTATCATTTTGTCAGTCCGGAAACAATTTATTTGCGCTTTGCAAAGCAACTTCCTGCCATGACAGTATAAAGTAACAGGTAGTTGACGTGTAATATGGTAAAGACATTGAAAACTGACCTTCAGGATAAGCTTTATTGACAAAATACCTGCAGCGGGTAAATAGATGATGGTATGGAATGGCAGCTGTGCCCCATAGTCACTTAAAACGATTCAACGATTCAAGTAAATGGTGCAAAAAGGTCCATCAAAGGTCAATGCCTGTGTCTTTCTGCACATAGTGGGACAGCACAGAAAGCCAACTGGAACGCCACCCTGATCTCATCGGAACTCCTCACTGACTTCTCTATATGGCCATATTGCAGACCCTCAAAATAGAATACCCCCTGTGTTGGAGTGGCACTCGTGATGTATAAAACTGCAGCATTTCTAGTCTGGGAGTGTGAAAGTAAAAGCAATATTTAAGCGATTTCTCATATATCTTTTCATTTGTACCCTCCCAGTAGACATTCTTTTTCAGCATCTACATGGCTATAATGCCAGGGGCACTTGCATTTTCTGGAAATAAAAGATCAATGCTTTCTCGACAGTTACCCATTTTCTGCACTTCCAGCTTTGTCTTTGGGGCTATGAGACTTGCAGAGCCTGAGTGACCTCAGGATACGTGATGTTGAGTAGATGCTTCTTAATCTCCTCCCAGTAAACCCCCAAAACATGAAGTCATCACATTCCAAACACCAGAGGGCATCACTGAGAATATTTGCCCCTCCTTGACCATCACAATGACCAAGGTTCACTTTACTGTTACTTTCCCTGAGGAACAAGAGAGAACAAATTTTGTTTCTTCTATACCATGGTGCCCAATTCACTTAAAAGACAACAGAGAAGAGATCTGAAGACCCCTCAGCGGGGCTACCAAAATACCATTGAAACCTTGATGGAGCTGCAGGAGTTTGTGGCCATTATTTGGTTTCACATGATCAACAAGTGTGAGCCTTGGGGCAAGGTGGCAAGATAAAAGCCACTTTTCAAGAAAAGAGCATCCAAGCCTGTTTGCTGAAAGATGTATTCAGTATCCCACAACCATGTGGTGAGATGAGACCAAGGTCAAACTTTTGGGTCACAGCTCCAAAAAGAAAAATGTTTGAAGTAAAGCACTCAGCTCATCACCCAAAGAACAGCTTACAGAGCTTACTGTAAAGCAAGGTGGTGTCAGCATCTTGTAAAGGAACTGCTTTTTTCAGCTAGGACAGGGGTTCTTGTTCAGATAGGAGGGAAAAGAAAGAGTCACAAATACCAAGGTATTCTGCCAGAAAGCTGAATTTAAAGAATACCGTCTTTCTCCAGGCCAACAATCCAAAACAGACATTAACTAAACCAGTTTAAACAGCACCAGAGTTCAGACCTCAGTCCTGCTGAGAATATTTGGCCTGACTGAAATATTTTTCCCAAGCGATCGCCTTGCAGTTTAACCAAACTTAAGCTGTGTTGCAAAGAAGAGTGGGGTGAAATTGGAAAATGCCTGTATGTTGACAACCCAGCTTTACCCAGTCATCTAACCATCACAATTTGGCTCTTGCCAAAGTCACTCAGATCCTTATGCTTGCCCATTTTCCTGCTTCCAACACATCAACTTCAGCAACTAACTGTTCACTTGCTGCCCAATATAACCCCACCGCACCTCTTGACAGGTGCCATTGTAACGAGAGAATCCATATTATTCACTTCACCTGTCGGTGGTTTTAACTTTATGGCTGATTGATGTATATAAAAATTTGGAAGAACTCGAGTGGCCTCCACAGAACCCTGACCTCAACCGCATTGAACACCTTTGAACTGGAACGCTGACCACAGGCCAAGCCTTCTTGCCTGACCTCACTGAATGCCCTTGTGACCAAATGGGCACAAATTCCCAAAATGTGGTGCAAAGCCTTTGCAGACGAATGGAGGCAGTTATAGCAGAAAAGGTGGAACAACTCCATTTTAATGCTACTGGGTTTAGAATGGCAGGTTCAACAAGCACATATTGGGGTGATGCCCAGTGTCCAAATGGGCAAGCGTAAGGATCTGAGTGACTTCGGAAAGAGCCAAATTGTGACAGTTAGATGACTGGGTAAAGCTGGGTTGTCAACATACAGGCATTTTCCACTGAGCCCAGTGGCCATACAGTGTAATGTGGTCTTTTATCTTTCTGCTGATGTCATCATGGTGTTGAGAGCCAGCCGTGGAAAGTCTGAGGATCTGAAGGTTTTGGACTTTGTTGATATTGTAAAGGTGAGAAATTTTCACCAAGGGCCTTTTTTTTCCCCACAGAATGGCAGAATTGTGTGCTTTTATAGCGCTCTTAACTGGATGATAAAGATTTTCATGAGCACTTCTCAAAATGCTCATCAATCACTTGCAAACTGTGAACTCCTTCATTATGGGAAAATGTATAGAAATAACAGCCGCTATCATTTGGGCAGTAAAAAGTTGAACACGGTTTTAAAAAAAAAAAACATCAAAGGCTCAGTAATTCCTGTACAAGCACCTTATGTTTAAGACAAATTACTTTTTCAGAGTTAAATGTAGGTGTATACATGTCTTACAAGTAAGAAAAAGCAAGATTATTTTTCCGGGAAATGATATTCTGTCAACAATAATGTCACAAGTAATCGTAATTAAGATTAATCTTTTTAATACGATTAACAGTAGTCCTTACACACATTCAGCTTTTTAAAATGTCAGAAGGCAGACGGCGACAAGCACAATTTAGGAAACCTGAACTACAGCTATTACTTCACAAAGTATATGCTAATAAGCATATTCGGCTTTCAGAATTCAGGAGTGCAGAATAATAAATGCCAGCAAATATGTAAAACTGCAAAAAAGCTGAATGCCTCTGGATCTGAGTGAAGCAGGGATTCAAAGGACATCTGCAAAAAATGGCAGGATATTGCCAGTCTGGCAAAAAGTAAGGCTGTACCTCAAGGAAGGGAGATGGAAGAAACCATGCAGGGAACCAACAGCTTGGTGCCTCTTGTCCTTAGGAGGAAAAGGCTTTGGATGTGGGATAAAGTAAAAAGTATATGTATATATATATACTTTTTACTTTGTCCCACATCCAAATATATACATTTATTAAAATGTTAAACATTACTGTGTGTGCACCAGCATGCTTGGTTGCATATTCATTTTAATCCCATGTTTGTTCAATAAAGGACAGAAGAAATGTTAGGTTGTAACCCACTTTGCAGATGGTTTAGAGATATGATCTTGCATGTATGGTTTTGTTTTCAAATAATGCACTGAGTTTTAAAACCAGTATATTGCAAAGTGCTACAACGTGTGTCCGCATATTTTTGTCCGCATATTTAGTTTGGCAAAAATTTTTACGCCGGATGCCCTTCCTGACGCAACCCTCTCCATTTCCGGGCTTGGGACCGGCACAAAGACATGCACTAGTTTGTGCATCCCCTTGCGGCTGGATACAACGTGTGTACTTCATTTATAAAGGGAAGTCATAAAGGATGGAATTTGGTGGCACAGCAGGGCAAGCTGGTGTCTTGCATCTCTTGGGATGCCTTCCTGATACAGGGTTCAAGTCTGGCTTTGGGAATGCATGGTGTTTGCAAGTTCTCCTCTGTGTTTGCCCCCCCCCCCAAAGGAAAAATATGCTAGAAGAAGGCAATGGAAAACCACTTCTGTTCCTCCTTGGCTTGAAAACCATCCCAGTGGTAATCCAGGAGTCAGTAATGACTTGATGGTGCTTTCCAATCCAACTTGGAGGTTAGAGCAGTCTCCTTGAACTTGGGGTTTGCATCCTACTTTTACTGTGGTACATTTGTACCTTGTGTTACAAACCCTCAAGCCATGCCTTTTTGAAGATAAAAGCATTTAGCAGTTTATTTTGTATATTAAAAAGAGCTTTTGAAAAATTACAAAACTGTAGTCCCTCTTCGGATGAATGTCAGCCCATCTTAACTGTGAACCCAGAAAAAGTGTAAAATGGGGAACCGCAGGAAAAATATTAGCCGTTTACTCACAATGACTTAATATGTTAGCTTAATCGAATTGCTTCTTGCTCGCTGTGTATAAATACTGGCAGCCTGTCTAAGCCTGGGTCATCCTTCCATTTAGAGAAAATATTCCCAGTAGAATCTGTTCCATCGTATGGCACGGCATGCTGAAATATGGCACAAATATGTTGCGCATTAAAAAAAAACCGGCACCCTTAGATGAATGCCGGTGTACTTCAGAATAAAGTTGTGCTAAAATACATTTTATTTGCATGTGTGTGCAATATGCATGCTGACAATCTAATTTATTATTTTGGAAATCATTAGCAGCCAGAATCTTCAGTAACAGAGCAAATTTCCTTGTGGAAAGCTAGGCCATCAACGTGGGAAACAGAAAAGTATACATTAGCTAATAAATGTATGACCATGTTTAGGTTCACTTGCAAAGAATGAATGTATTTTTTTATATTTGTGGGCTATTCAATGGTGAGTAAAGGAAAGTGCCGCTCAGTCAAACATGACTGATGATAGGCACCTCAATGGTTAAGGATGGTTTACCTTTGGTGAAACCAACATGCTGAGAATGTGTAAGGTTATGTGAAGCACCAGCACTGCCCCCTGGATCATACTGTTGCTTTGATTCTTCACCTTTGCCTTTCATCCATGTCTGGTCATTGCTAAGAAATCTATATGTGTTTGTGGCAGTGTTATGTGACAGAGCATGCATGGGGTTCCTCCCACAGTCCATAGATGAATGTTTCCGGTACATTTGTCACTGTAAATTGCCCATAATGTATGAGTGGGTGACTACTCCACGATGGATTGATGTCCTCTTTTCCTTTCCCACAAAGCCCACTGGTTCCAGATCTTGCAACTCTGACAAGAATAAGAGATAAAAGGAATAAGAATAAGGAAACTGAGTGTGCGTGAAATCTCCATTGCCCGTCGAACATGCTGAGGACATGCTGAGAACATGCAAGGTTATGCCCCTGGATGTTATTGTCGCAACAGCTGTCTAATGCAGCTACCCCCACTTTACAAAACTAACGCGTTCCCAGAAAAGATTTCATAAGGTGAATTCTCATAACTCAAAGATTTAATTTCCACTGGCTACAATAGTAAAAATTTTTAGGCTGAGCCCCAAAACTGACACCATAAAATTTCACCGGATCCCTTTAAAGCTGAACCCATTCCTTCAATGGTTAACACCAGTCATCACTTCATAGCAAAGTAGTTTCTTGTCAATTATAAACCTATGGCACTGTCCATCCATTCTTGTTCATGTTCCCTTCAAGAAGCTCATCTTTGACTTATGAGTTTTTGCATGTATGAGTGAAAGTATGCAACACCCTGTGCCAAACTGCAGCCAAATATGACACTGATTTTTTGTGCCTATGAGTAACAACGGTTGTTTGTACCATAATGCTGGTTATGCCTCTCACATGAGCTATTTCACCACATGAGCCGATTTCCAGGAACTGAAGAAGGGGATACCTGTATACCCCTGCTATTCAATGCTTATGTATTCATTGAACTCTTAACGCTGCAGACAGGACGGTAAAGACAAATTAAATCAATAAAAACGGTGCAAATGAATTTACACCTGCAGAACAAGCTGACATGGTGTTTTGAAGCTCCTGGGCTGTACAGTTTGACATGGGTTCGGTTGCTGCCCACTGGAGTTTTCATATTTCCTGCAAGCTGGTGAGTCTAAATTTCCCTCTGTGTGGGAGTGTTTGTTTGTGTGTGTGCGTGCGTGCACGTGTGTGTTACATCACTATATAGATGGATGGGAGTTTACTGCAGTGTATGTAGCACTGTAGCCTACAAAATAATTATTCTGTCTTGATCTGGACAAATGTATCTGCAAAATGAATGAATGTAAATTTCTTGCACCGCTTAGCAGAACTCAAATTCAGTCCTTGTGTAAACCCCAAGAAAAGGGGGCATAAAATAACACCGAGGCAGACTCTCAAACCTCAAATGGCTGTGGGGGTATAACTGTAAGTATAACTCTACTGTACTTAGCTATCAATGGACTGTGCACCAGTAAAGCTAGGTGTTTTCATGTGCTGTTTGCCACCTTTTTTACATCACTCTGAAGAAATCTGCTTTTTTCAACCTCTTCATACTTTGTTTCATGATGATCTCATTTCCCAGTGCAGACAATATTTATGCAGGACCACTTGAAAGTTCTGGATACACCTGAACAGCTAGACAACGCACCCCAGAACCATCTTGCATGTCTTGGATCTCATTTAAATCTTTTGACAGGTACTGTACTAACTGTATGTTTGCTTTTCTTTAAAAAAATGTTTATAATTTGCACTTTTGTTTAACTATAAATGTATATACCAGTATTTCACAGGTAACAGTTTAGAAGTAATTTCACTCATCGCAAAATCACATTTAGCCTTGGTCTCTATGAATCCTGTAAATGCTGTTAAAACTATTCAAATGGTCCAAAAATACTCAGCCACTTTTTTGTAAGGTTAATAGAAAACTATATTTTTCAGACTGTAATTTACTTACTGCATGAAAATAAAAAAGCAGAAAATGTTCTCATTTATTAAACGTGCAAATCTTCATATCTATAAAGATAAATCTCTCTTTGTTTGTCTGTTTGTTTGCACCTTATGCACAGCTTTGTTTTTCAAGACACAGACTTGAAATGTAGCAGAGTGGTATTTCTCACTCTAAGTGAGGTTTTTGTGTAGCCAAGTTTATTACATTTCCCAAAAGTTAGTTACTATTTTGAAAATTAAAAATTTGGCTCTCTGAGATGGAGACACGAATAATAACATCACAAGCACCACTACGTGTAGAGTACGTTGGTGGATTTTTCTCACTAAACACACACACACTTACACACAAGCACACTGAAACAAGACATGGTGAAGATTTCCCCTCATACACACACACACCAGCTCCCACCGCAAATGCTTTACCCCATACACATACATACTGATGCGCTTTCTCATACATGCAGACCAGCTGACAACACACATGCAGTACGCACACACCGATGTAGGACAAGCGGATGCACTTTCTCTCTCTCACACACACCCACACACTCTATACATATTTCGCATGACACTGATAAATTCTCATGCACCCCCTCATATATGCACACAAAATGGTATGGTAAACAACATACAAGTTGCTTATGAGATGTGGAGGAGTTTTCTCTCGCCCCACACTCACTCACACACACACACACACACACACACACAGACACACACACACACACACACACACACACACACAAATGTACTGTCTGGTTACTGAAGCTGGAGCATGTGTTGCACTCAGTACCATATGTGTGTTAAACCACAGGGACCAGTGGCTGTTATATGTACACAAATGAAGATGTAAAAATGAATAAGAAATTATACACACACATACACAGCGCTGCACATATTAATGATGTAAAGGTAGTACAGTTTAGTGATAACCACTGGCACATGCATTACGTGTGCCTGTCCAGCAGCACTGACAATATTTATGTACTTAACACAGCCACTTTAAAGGTAAAATAGTTTGGTGAATACATAATGTCCATACTTTTTTACCTCTACGCTGCTACACCTTTTTGACCTGGCAGCACCGGGCAACTTAGCTAGCAGACTGACTATTGCAAACTAAACAGACACATGATGACTAGTAGAATAATAATGCTATAACAATCCATTTCAACCCTTTTGCCAATGGCATTGTGAAAAGAGACCTTGGGAGACCGGACTGCGGGAAAATAAACTTTGCTTCTCCACGGCATGTTTAAACACCAGCACTCACCGGTGTGCAGTAACATAGTATCTGGCCCAGAACTCTGCGACACACTGAGAGGGTCAAGCCTCCTTCGATACCTCCCCATAACAGTTGGACACAACTATTTGCAAACATGTAGCAGCAGTGTATTTTGGGACAGCCACTGGTCCAAATTTATATTCCTTTTATCGCTGAATTCATGAATACACAGTTGTTTGGGGTGGGGGAGTGCCACCTTGCCTACACGGGTCGGTTGGATCACACATCAGACGTTCTCTGATATCCGTCTGCAGCCACACATTTGGTAGTAAGTACCCACCTTGGTAGTAAGCCCCCAAAATGGTCACTTCAGACTTTTGTTTTTCTTGCTAAGTGCCGTTGAGTCCATGTCAGATTTTCCTGACCACATAAAATGCAGTGCCTCCATAAACTGACTGTTGGAAAGCAAGGTGTCCTTTGCCACTGTGACTGAATGGACCAAACTGCCTTCTTCTTTTCCCTTCAACTTTCTGAAAGCTTTGCAGTGTTTTTTTATTATTATTATTATTATTATTATTTAACAAATCCAATAGTCAAATGTTTCATTCATAATTTTTGCATAGTGTCCAAAGTACCGAAACCCCGAAATCACCATATCTGCTTCTCCTGAGTTCATATGAGAGAAATATCTGTATTTTACAGTTTCTACCAACACCACAGATAGCAAAATTATATGAAATCAAAAATTTCATTCTTTTCCACATATGATAATGTGTATTAACATTGTTAATTATTTTTTCTGTCAACTGAATGTGTGCACCACATATATCAGTGTCCGGTCTGGAAGTTCTAAGTGAAACTCTTGTAAAACTCCTGTAAAATATGACTGGATTGACTATTTCATGGGTTATTTCTCCCTAACTAAGGGGCTAAACCTGCTTGGCTCTTGAATGCCTGCTCTTTTGTGATCTGTATTTATTAAGAATGAGTAGAAGTTACAGTATCTAAGATGTTAGATTCAAATTACGCTGTCCTTACCAGTAAAATTAGCTTTTCTGTGTTCAGCTGGGTGTTGGTTAAATTTTGAATACTGGAAGTCAGTATGAAGGTATAAAGGTTTAGAGGTGCCTGTCTGCTTTGTCATTTTTGCCCCTGCTTTTGTTCCAATCTTCTTGGCATCATGCCAAACTTTGAAACGAGTGATTATTTTATTTATGTATTTATTTATTTAAAAAAAAAAGACCTGGAATAAAATGAGCCAGAAAACAAGAGTGAGCACATTGTTTCTGAGTAAACAGAAAGAGAGAGCTGAAGCGGGTGTGGGCTAAGGTCACTCACAATGTGGGGCTTGATCCTATTTTGAAGTGCACTTTGAATTAACATCTGCGAAATGCTGTCTCCCGGAGAAATTGAACCCATCTCTGCTGTAATCTCCATCGGCAGGGACACTGGAGCCTTCTTCCGAATCTCCTAGCGGTCTCCCCGCTAATTCCCTGCCAAAACTATCAGTGGATTTCTTCCTGCTAATCTCTCATAATGCCTTATTCGATTATTGTCAGTGCGCTCCCTCCCTGCTCCTCCGTCTCTTAAAACTCTTTAGCTCCTTCTCCCCCCCCCGCCCCCTTTATTTCCCTCCACACAGTCGGTCGGTCGGTCGGATGAAGACCTCCCGCACAGGGCAAGTGGACGAGGACAGTTTTTCCATTCACCGCCAGCTTCAGACCCGCAAAGTATGGCGCGCACGCGTTATTCCAGTTGACGGCGCTTTTTTTTTCCCCCCGCAAATTTCAGAGCCTCTTGAAGGCATGGATTTCTTCATTGCTTGCATTTTGCTGTTCTGGTGAGTAGAATTCTTTCCTTTTCTGGTTTATTTATTTATTTTTTTACACTTTTGATATTCTGGTTGTATTACTGTTATGTAGTTAACTTCGCGCATTTGCGCTGGAACTGCAGCAGTTGAGCGAAAGTGCCGATCGGCTGGGTTGTCCGCATGCACTTGTATGAGTGCGGTGGGTGTTCGTGGGGAAGAGAACTGTGCATAAAAGTGTGTTTCCAGCGTGGGCGACGTGCGGGGAAGCCAGCATGCGGGAGCGCGCGTTTATCTGGACAACATCACGCGGATCCTGGACCGATTGCTCGACGGATACGACAACCGGCTGCGACCGGGATTCGGAGGTATGGGGTTCTGAATGGTGCCGACGGGTGCGGGGAGGTGAAACGTACTTTGATGCGAACGGGAACTTTTTGTGGCTCCCGACTTTGTTAAAATTGTACGAAATATCGCGCGGGGCTTCGCGCAGGACCGAAGCGCGCGCGCGCGCGCTCGGGTGGTCTCGATTCGTGGCGCGCTCGCGCTCGCGAGCCCTTTCAGCGTTTCAAGCAGTTCAGTTTTGCAACGGCCAGCTAACCTTTACTTTTGCAAAACGGCCATAAAAGCTCGGCTACATGGAGATATGGCACTTTTGCACGCCTTTTACAGGTGCCATTCCTGTTTAAACGACTGCTGTGACGGGTTTTAAAGTGCAAGTTGTGTCAGGAGTGCTCACGTTGGCACAGCTGAGGTGACTTGACGGAGGATGAAGCGTTTTTGTTTTCTAGGTCCTGTCACCGAAGTCAAAACGGACATCTTTGTCACCAGCTTCGGTCCAGTTTCTGATGTCGAAATGGTAGGTTTTGATCTATGTCGCTGGATGAAGTTTGCTGCTTGTCGTCCCTTGCTTAAGTGCCGACTGGGACGTTTCGTTCGTCTGGGGCCTCCCCGTCTAACACTGCCTTCATGGTTGTGACATTTGAGCCGGAGGTCATAAGAGCAGATTAGGGGTTTTAATCTGTTTAACAGTCCCTGCCTGTGAAGGTCCCAGATCAGTGGTTTATTTCTGTTTCACACCATGCTGCTTTAACAGCGTCTGAAGTCGCACTAGTTGTTCTGCGACTTATTACCGAGCTGCCGGACAACAGTGTGGGTAAGAGCTTGCAAAGTCGTAAACCTTTGCCGCACGGTGCCCGTACAGTAAAAGTACACGGGTTCTCACTGTTCCTGCCCTTTTGATGGAAATCATAGGGCTTGCGTCACTGTATTTTTTTTAGTAGATAAATGCTGAATACACGCAACCAAAAGTGAATGCTTGCGAAAATCAAGAAAGCTATAATATGGGATAACCTTATGACCTTAAGGCTCTAGCCTTATGGCTTTGCGTTGATGCCTGCTATGGAAAAAAAAAATGGTTATTGGCCGAGTGCAAAGGAAGCTAGCGTGTTGCAGGAGTACACCATGGACGTATTCTTCCGCCAAACGTGGATCGACGAGAGGCTGAAATTCGAGGGACCCACGGAGATCCTCCGGTTAAACAACCTCATGGTCAGCAAGATCTGGACGCCAGACACCTTTTTCCGGAATGGGAAGAGATCCATCTCGCACAACATGACCACTCCTAACAAGCTGTTCCGCATCATGCAGAATGGAACCATACTCTACACCATGAGGTACAGCATCCCCGAAATACCCGCCATCTACAAACCACGGCATTATTTTCTCCGCATGGCTGCTGTATTGCCATTCGCAGGCATATGATTCCTGATCGGTGTCTACGTTGTTTGTGTCTGTCTTCCTAGACTGAGCAGATTTTTCTTTATCATTATTTGCGCTCAGATGCGAGAAATCAAACATTGCTGCTTGCTGTAGCATCACCCCAGTATTCTACTGCTTAAGCAGTGATGTATCAGAGGTGGTACCATTTTGTGAATGCAACCATAGTTAAAGGTCGTTGTTAAGCGCAACACGGTTGAGCTCCGAGTTACGTAACACAGCCGAGTGTGCGTTATGCGGCTCGTGTTTCCTCTTGAAAATAAAGTGGGATGTGTTGTGTTTTTTGTTTTTTTCTTTTTTTTAACTACAGACTAACCATTAATGCAGAATGCCCAATGAGGCTCATGAACTTTCCAATGGATGGACATGCCTGTCCACTAAAGTTTGGCAGCTGTAAGTCACCTCCATCAGGTTGAGATCTTATTAAATAAGGAAGCTGTGTGTTTTCTAGGTACTGACAGTACCATCTCTTTGAAACACAGATGCCTACCCCATCAGTGAGATTGTTTACACTTGGAAGAAGGGGCCATTGCTGTCAGTAGAGGTACCACAGGAGTCATCAAGCTTGCTGCAGTACGACCTCATAGGGCAGACAGTGTCGAGTGAAAGGTTGAAGTCCAACACAGGTAAGGTGCATTCAAAGTTCACTTTTAGCCCTTTGTTCCATTAAATTAGCTAGAGAAACGTACCTGTAGACTTTGTATCGCATGCTTGGTTAATGAAACGGGCAACAGCTGACAATAAAATGCAATTTCCTGACATATAATAGCATGAAATCGAGCGTTTGTGTACATATTGCTAATTGTTTCGCATTGTTTCCCTTCCCACTGAAGCTACGATTGCTTTTGTCATTTATACTGTGTTGTGTCTGTTCACTACAAAACTATTTACAGTGAGATGAACTGTTACAAGAATTGCTGTCTTGTGCCACAAAATTCCATTTGTTTTCTGACAGGTGAATACATAATTATGACAGTTTACTTCCACCTGCAAAGGAAGATGGGCTTCTTCTTGATTCAGACATACATTCCGTGCATAATGACCGTAATACTCTCTCAGGTGTCTTTTTGGATCAATAAGGAATCAGTTCCTGCTAGAACTGTATTTGGTACGCCTGTGGTCTGTGTGGTCTATGGTGCATTCTGTTAGTCACTGTGTCTACTGTGCTTACATGTAACATGTCATACGGTTTCTTACACACTTAGTTATGTCTTTAGGGTCTCTTTACTAGGTTGGCTCTTTGTAATACATGCTGTTGCTTTTGTACCATGGGATGGAGGCAGAGCGCTGATGATTTTTTGCATGCCAGATTATGTTAATTTGTTTACATTTAGCAAAAAGGTAGTGTGAAATGTTTTACTCTAAAGTGGGCATCTCAGAACAGGGACTTTGGAGCCATCATGCAGGCTCACTGGTCTTGCTTGTACACATTATCGCATGCTAGGCTGAGCGGGCCCTTGCCTTAGGAGTAGAGAGCTCTTATATTTAATTCTGATCCTTCTGATTCACAGTTAAATTTGCTTTGCTGAATGCACCAGGCAAATGGAATGGCCCGGCTTCTCCGATTGTTCCTTTCTGGACCTTCACCGGTACACTGGCCACTCCAGTGCTCCAGCTGCACATGCCTAGGAAGGATATAGCCTTGGCTGCGTGGTGGAGCACGTGTGCAGACATGTTTAACTGTGCCCAGTGCGGCCATATGCATTAGATTGGCAAAAGTGGGAGGAAAAAGATAAAAAGATTCATTGTTGAGAGGATATTTGCCGCTTTCTGTGTATGCGCTGTCCTTGAGGCTGTTTTTTTTTTATTTTTTATTTTTAAATGTGTGGTGGACCTCTTCCAAGGTACAGATCAAGGGGAATTAAAGTTTTTTTTATTTTTTTATTTTAAGATTATAGAAAGTGTGGCAAATTATCTCTCGGAGCACTTTAAAGCCAGTACTCTTCAGTCTTTTGTAGATCAAGCAACAACAACAGAGGCAGAGCTGGTATGATGAGTGGCTCACAACAGTCGTGAAGCTAGAGCAGCAAGGAGCTGGCTGAAGTGCTGCACCAGGGTGGGACATTAGCCGCTGCTGTTACGTGGCATTACAGGTCGAGCGCTCTTAAGAGCGGGGGCTCCCCTCCAGGCTGCAGTCTAAGAGGCTTAACTGAGTGAGGCTAATTTGTACCTTGCTTTTTGCCTTTACAGACAAGCACGTTGATGCCTGAGGCCCATTGAGACCCTCACCACGTGCAGCGAAGCTACTGGGCGCGCTCTCTCGTTTGCATTCTTTTCCTCACTCCTGCTCTTGTCGCTTTGTTTCCCTCGTTTCCTTTTTACTTCCCCTGTTGCTTTTCTTTCTCTGTCCCTAGCTCTAGTTTTGAGGTTATACTGCGTGCTCAAGCTATGGCTGACTGTGGATGGACTGCATTCCCCTCACACTGGGTTTCCATGAAGGGAAACAGTTTTAGAGCCACTTCAATGACTTCTCTATTGTTACTCTAAGCTGATAAACTATATAAATATGAAACTAACATGGAAATAGAACAGACACTAATGTCTTCTTGTTGGAATTCTGAGGAGAGCAGTATTGTAAAACTAAGGTTGGTGTGATATTCCACTTGCTGCGAGTTTAAGGTGCCTGCAATGTAAATTAAATTGTTAATACGAATAAGAGCAGTGGGCTTCATATCTTTTCCTTCATGCCCTGCTATCACTGCACTCTTTTTCTGGTGTGTAAATTGCAGTCCTTAGTTTGCTGGGATGAAAAACAAAGGATGGCATATCAGCAATTAGCAGTTACAGTACTGCTTTAATGTAATTTTTGCGTCTGTACATTTCAGTGCAATTTGTTTCTACCGTATGTAACACAGCATCTAGTGCGGAAGCTAGCCCTCGCTGTGTTCATAACTGTAGTTTTCAGAATTTTCTCACTAGCAGTGTCTGTTAACCACATGCCGATAGATGCTTGTTTAATCACTCTTGTTGCATTTCTCATTGATTTGGGTCTGGATACAAAGTATGTTTTTACGTTACGTGTAGGTTGCAAAAGGGCAGAAATGTATTTTGAGAAATAGCTTTTTATATGGTGCATAATGACAGTGTGCACCATGTGAAATGTTCATTTCACTTCACTGAGGAAAGTGTTTTCAATACGCTGCTAAATATTCCCAGTATGGCATATGCCCACTCTGCACAGGTTGGTTTGTCATTTTATTGGCTGCGCTATAATTAAAAAAAGATTGTGACTTAGCTTTATTGGCTTTATAAGGTGTTCAGATGCATCGAGGTTACACCGAAGATTTCTGCGTTTGTGCGTGTGTGTATTGTTATTACCCAAGATGAAAGTATGGTAATGTCTGCATTAATTTCCTTTGTTTCAACAAAACAAAATCTGTGGAACTGGATTCATTTTTTTTTTTGTAAATGAATTACTTTGGCAACCTTACTTTGCTTCATTACAAATTTCAAATCTACGTTAGGCTACTTGCTAAACTTACCCATTGGTTAGTTTTTTTGAGAGCTGAGACTCTTGTTTACCTATAAACATGTTACATGTAAGGCCTGAATCATTCCATCTGTTCCTGTCCTTATCACTGCTTCCCATCATGTCTCCATTCCAGGTGTGTATTCAATCCAAGTCATCCATTTCTTTCTGGAAAGGAAACTAGGCAACTACCTCATTCAGATGTACATCCCATTGATCATGACTGTCATACAGTCACAAGTTGTGTTCTGGATCAACAAAGAGTCTGTTCCTGCACGAACTGTAGCCGGTATGACAGTCTCCATCCGTGGCTCACCCCTCATTGTTTTTTGACTTTTGATCTGAAAGAAATCCCAAGATTTCTATGGATATGTGTCCAAGAGCTTACCCGTGACCTTACTGCCCGCAAAGTACCATCTAGTGATTTCAGTACAGCTGGAGCTGCTTTGCATCTCGAAATAAATGTCTTCAAGAAAATGCTTCAGTGCTCAACCTGTTTAGCTTAACTTGTACAAATCCTTCAGAGAACGAATCACTGCGTATAGGTGAAACAACCAAGAATTTTTTCGTCATTGCGTAAAGAGAACCACTCTGCAAAGGCACCGAAGGTGACTGCTAAGGAACTTGGACACAAATGCATCTCTGATCTGAAGCAAGGGGAGCAATTCAATAGAGTGGGAATATGTGTATGTGAACTAGACATGTGTAATCCAGTGAGTACTTAACATTTATATGGATACTCTTAATTGTGGGGTTATAGCATGTTTTTTAAATATGATATGCTTTAAATTAGACTAAAGATAGCATATATGTATTTGTACTTTATATGGCAAAACTGTCAGTGTTGCAGCTGTAAGACACATGCACACTTAGAATTGCTAAACTTTGCCTTGAAGTCCCCCTGAGTACTGTTTGTGAAGTTATGCCATGAAGTGAGGAAGGCCTAAGCTTACAATCAATTGCTCCCATGCAATTCCATTGCATGCCAGCTCCTGTGTGTTCAGTTACCCTCTACACAATGGCTCTCACTGGGCTTTAGTGGCTTGTTTCTGTCGGTGAATATCATCACTGACACTCATTAAATTAAGAAACGAAGGCCTTTGTGTTTTGAAGTAACTTTCTGGTCCAGCGGCAATGAGGGTAATAATGTACTCTTCTTGACATGGCTCAGTTGATGTCTCTGTGTATTCTGCAGGTATTACCACTGTGCTCACCATGACCACTCTGAGTATAAGTGCCCGGCACTCGCTGCCCAAAGTGTCATACGCCACCGCGATGGACTGGTTCATCGCCGTGTGCTTCGCCTTCGTCTTCTCAGCCCTCATTGAATTTGCCGCTGTCAACTACTTTTCCACGTTGCAGGCCAACCGGGAGATGCGCAAAGCGGCAGCACTAAAGGCGGCCGCTCAAGAGGCGGCCAATAGTGAGCACAACGAGGAGGTGCTGTCGGTAAGAAAATAACACCTCGACACACCCAGCCTGAGGTTGCGTGGTAGCTGGCCATTAGATAAGAGGGAATGGACCGTGGTGCAGGCCATTATAAAAATTCAGATCAATATTCTTCACTTAAGATTATTTTTGACTTCTCTTTTCACGCAGTGGTAGAGAGTACTAAAAAACAACCCACTGAGTGATGGAAGGTAGCAGTTAGAGTGAACTATAGAGTGAGCCAGCTGGCAGCTGAAGAGAGGAAAACAAAATAAAAAAAAAATTCCCAGCAGAGAGGTGGAGAAAAATAAAACTCTATAGCGGTC
Source organism: Heterotis niloticus (assembly GCA_018136845.1). Lineage (NCBI taxonomy): Eukaryota > Metazoa > Chordata > Actinopteri > Osteoglossiformes > Osteoglossidae > Heterotis > Heterotis niloticus. Next base: position 20,985,747 of record CM030888.1, read on the forward strand.
CAAGTGTGATTTTGGCTTCTTGTGATGATCCTCGACAAGGTTCACCATGGTGCAGCCTGTTATCAATTATGAAAATGGAGAAAAAAAACAAACAGGTGATAGTGGAGTGAATGCAGCATCTTTAAAAAGTGAGCATGGTCATCTGCTCCAAAGGCACGTCCTCAAGCTTCTCCGTCACATCTAATTAAAAATGAGACGTCCGCACGACAACAGCTGCTGCGCGGTGCAACGATTTGCATCTTTTACAGCCTTTTCAGAAAGTCTGGCAGAGCTATTTTCAGATATCTTCCAGTGGCGTATTATCTATTAAAGGCTTTATGTAACAGTGTCAGGCGTCTGGAAAAAGTGAGAGCAAAACCTCGTCAAAGGTACTGACAGCTTAGACAGTAAGGCAGTAACAGCAGGCTCTGTGTCAACAAGTATTACTCTACATGCTCTTCTATTTAAATGAGCATAAACTAATAATGCAAACTGACATACACTGAATATTTAACCGTTGAGGTAAAGTCTGTCTATTAGGTACTTCTTCAAATGGTAAAGCGAGGGAGTAGTTTCCTATTCTGTTTTTCAGTAGATGTGTAAGAAACACACGCCATTAGAAGTCCTTGGTATACATATTCTTTTTAAAAAAAATGTAGGGCTTTTTTTTAAAGCAAAATATCAGTATTCCCAAACACCATCAACAGCCAAGCTATCACTTACTTTGAACAGCTTAGCTACGGACGTGCTGAAAAAAGGGCAGTTTGGTCTTCGGTTTGATTCCAAGTGAAGTCCGGCCTGATGGCACACTTTTAAAAATAGCAACGGCAGGAAAGCAGCCTCCCTGCATGATCTCACACTTTCGCAGGGTGTGCACAGCAATCGGCAGCTGACATTTGCTGCCGCAACCTGGCCCTTCAATGGACGCCAGTTAAGCTTTTGCCTCCCCCACCCCTTTGCATTGTTAGCAGAGCCAGCAAAGACCCTCATCCCAGTAACCCTATCTGACTTGCCACCCTGCAGCCCGAGTCAGATGGTGGCAGCGGCCTAAAGAAAAGGACAAATGTGGCGGCCCACAGTGAGCTGTCAGCAGAGCTGCACGCTCCCAGCCCGGCACCCACCTTTCTCCAGCAGGGCACGGCTGTGCCCGCCAACAACATGCTGACGGGCACAAGCATCATTGACAAGTATGCACGCATCCTCTTCCCCCTGTCATTCGGAGCCTTCAACCTAGTCTACTGGATTGTGTATCTCACAAAGGACACCATGGAGCTGTCCAGGTACTGGGCCAAATATTCATTACATTGTCTAATGTAATTTGTTTAAAGCATCCATCTAGGATGGTAGATTGGTGCAGTAGGTAGCACTGTTAGGCATAAGTTTGAATCCAGCCAAATCTGCTTGGAGTTTGTATGCTCTCCCCATGTGTGGATTTCCTCTGGGTGTTCCGGCTTCCTCCCATAGTCCAAAGATGTGTTTCAAGTTCACTGGTGACTCTGAACTCCCCACACTGTGTGCATATGTGAGTGTCTGTGTGTATGGCTATTCTGCAAGGACAGCTGTCCAATACAGGGTGTATCCCTCTTCCCCAGCGCCCGGTCCTGCCAGATAGGCTCCACACCACAGACATCTTGACCAGGACAAGTGATTCATGAAAATGAGTGAGAGAACGAGCATGCATCTTTTCAGACATGGTTGTACAGCATAAGCATGGATCTACACATTTGAATTTAAGCTCAGTTTTCTCTGCTCTCTGCTTTGAAATACAAAAACGTGTTTAAATGGCTTAAAAATACAACTTGGCTTAACTCTAGACTTTTTGTCTTTTTTATAACCAGGGAAAGGTAGATTTGAGATGCAGATGTAGTCACTGTAGTTGTGTACTTTAATTTTTTTGCTTTTTTTGCATACATTTCTTTTAATTCCCAAGTACGCACTGTATTTTGAATAGTATGAATGAATCAGCAAAAATAATGTATTTGTTGAGCTGCCAAGAGCATCATAAAAATTCTTATGCTGGTAAAGAAACCGATACAAGGAGATTCAAACCCTGTTAGGGGCAAAAAATACTAAGTCTGAGTCCAGCTCGCTCTGTTTGGAGCTTACATGCTCTGGTTTCCTCCCACAGTCTAAAGACATGCGTTTCAGATACTCTGTGTGTGTGTGTGTGTGTGTGTGTGTGTGTGTGTGTGTGTGTGTGTGTGTGTGTGTGTGTGTGTGTGTGTGTGAGAGAGAGAGAGAGAGAGAGAGAGACAGAGAGAGAGGGACAGTGCACATGCTTGCCTTGCAGTGACCTGGTGCCTCCTCCAGGGTGTACCATGCATCACACCTTGTGCTGCCTCTATTTGACCAATGGATTCTGACAATGGATGTATGCCTTTACTCCGTAACTGTAAATAATGCCTAAAAAGCATAGACATTTGTTCATCACGACTGACAGCTGCCTGCTTTTCTAGAAGAAACCTGGGCAAAGTAAAAGAGGCCACTGACTGTTGAACTGGTTCAGCACTTTATAAAATGTGTTTTCTTTTTGGGTGCTTATCTATTTGCAACATTGCTGTGCTTTAATGACTTGTGGGTCTACACTTAGGGTTAGGACTCTAATGTAGTAAATTAACAGCTGTTTTTTACTTGAATTATATGGATTAACACTGTGAAGGATATGAGGGTTGAAGGAAAGAAAACAATTTAGTTTCAAAAGTATCAATTTTTTTTCCCCCACATTCAGTTGAGAAAATGAGTTATTAAGTTTTGTCGACTGGATGTCGACCCATGACAACTCTATGGATCGTTGTCCTGAAATGCATCCGGTCTTCAGCAAGTCGGCCAAGACTTGACAAAGGGGTTTCCATGGCTGTGGTGACTGTGTTCGTCCACCGCGCTGCAGGTCTTCCTTCCATTTTATACGCATCGGATTTCACTCATCTGCACAGTTTAACCACTTTAACAATTCTCAGTTATGCAAACTGCAAATGTTTGCACTTTCCAAGTTTTTTCCGCACGGTTTATTTAGAATCGCATGTGGCCGGATGTGTTTTTTGACTGCTGCCCAGATAAGTGTTGTAGAGATAAAATATGATGTTGTGGCAGGTGGCCTGTGCTGGAGTTAAGCTGTTTGACCTCAGGCACATTTATTGACAGAGATTCAATTAGAAAGCACATAAATGGCGCTTTCCCCCCTTTCCTGACGGTTATTTCTGTAAAACAGCGCTGCCGCATGTGTCACTCTATGTGTGGGATGGTAATGCACAGTATCAGGCCATTCCCAGAAGCTCCGCCAACACAACGCCCACACCAACACACAAACACAGTTACAAAACCGCAAACACACACATTCACACTCCTCCATCTGTTTTCCAAAGGGCATGGAAACACTTGTCTTCATGCATTGTTCCACAGTGTAAAAGTTGGAAGCGTTCAGATGAGTGCATGCATACATACTCTATAAACTTTTATTGGCAAACACATGTGTTTTCCAAGACGGTATGTAAAGTCCTGAAATAAGTAAATATTGATGGAAAATGGAAGTTGCAGCTTTGTTTTATTTGTGTATTTTCATATTAAAGTCTTCATCATCATTTTATTGTCAATTTAACTTGCGGGACAGATACTCTGAAGCATTTAGTAAAATAATCCAGTTTCTTACTAGCCATATTTCAAATTAAATTTGTCTCCAGCAGAACTGCAGTGCAAGCCATATGATTCATGTGCGATGAGTTATTGATACAGCCTCTCATCAGAATTGTGCAGTTTTACGTACAACATAGCTTCCGTGTGCTGTGTTTTCTTGTGAACCGTGTGGCTAAGAGCAAGCCATCACCACTGGAGGTATATGTGTCATGTCGTGGTAGAACTGATAACAAAGTTGTACGTTTGCTCAGTGTTGCCGATGTAGAATGTTGGCAACCAAGTGACTTGGAGATGAAGCCAGATGCGCGCTGCGATGTCCGATCAAAAATAGAACAGCAGCTGGGATGCGATAACCAGGGTGTGGCCCTTTCTCAAGCCTTCAGAAGACTGCCTCTCTTCTCTGAATTTTGCGTCTCATTATAATCTTGCTTCTTCATACTTTCACTGGAGCCACCTTGGTCCCTTTAATGTACTGTATATTCTTTTGTCAGTTTTGAAACCCGGTCTTCATCGGCTTTAATTTTGAACACTGCCTAACAGGTTTTTTTTTTTTTTTTTTTTTTTTTTTTTTTTAATAAGATTTATTTAGGTTGGCCATCAAGAAAAGTGCGTTTCCTGGTTGAAGCTTTTGAAGGCCAGGACTTATGTCACGAGACTCTACCTGTAGGCAATAAACCCTCTCATTACGCTGTACTGGAGCATGGGGGGGGGGTGCTTCCCATGTCGCTCATAAATCAAAACCACTAAATGTCATACGGGATTGTGCCGCATTAGCCCTCGCTACAATGCAACACTATAATGATCTTTCAATTGCTCCCCCTTCGGCTATAAAATACAATAGTTTGAAAAAATGTAAAGCAGGGCTGATTTGTCAAAACAGTCTAATGATTTCCCTTAAAGATGATCCCTGTCTAATTTGTATCCGCCGCTCCTTGATATACCTCTATCGCAAAAGGTGGCGTTTAGAAGCACCTTAGACTTTTGCTCAATAAATGGCGTGTTTAGCTGCTGCGTGTAAGGGTTTGCTGCTTAGGCATTGTTATTAACCCTTTTCGACAAGCACTGTCAAATATTAACGCTTTTAAGCAGTTGCTTTCATTGTCAGACTGGTTTAAGGTATTTTGTAATATTTAAACTATGCAATGTTTGAAATATTGGGGTTAATCCTGCAGCGTATGAGTTGCTCAGCTTGTATATGAACACTGCTTGAATGAAGATAGAGGTAACCATTGGCTTCCTTGGGATGGGAAGATTTAGGTCTGCAATACCTACTGTCATAGTTGAACATGTACAATCTTTTTATTATCAGTTTGGAAAAACTAAATAAGAGAATAAACATAAAATAGTTCTGCTAGTGTTAAATTAAGTTTTCTAATGTTGCTTAGAATGCTATTAGTCTGTATGACAAGGGCCAGATTCTTCTGTTTTCTTCTAAAGATATGTGAGTGAGTGTGAGAGGAGAATGGTTTTTTTTTTTTTCCCCCTATAAGATGTTTCTGAGATTCCTTAAAGATGGGTTTGCTTAAATGGACAAGCTCATGTGTCAGGCAGAGGGGGAAGATATGATTAGAATACCTTGAGTGCTCTGTTTCACAATGCTTGCCAGAGAGTAACCGAGGTGCTAAAGTTAGTGTTTTAAAGCCCCACTGCCTTGGCAGCACTTGTTCTTACAGAGGAATCGCCTTTACCCCCACCTCCCTCCTGTTCTCACACCTCCAGCTGCCTGGCTCAGCAGTCCTCTCCTAGCCACCACACTCTGTCTTCTGTTGACAGGGACAGGGAGTGACAGCCCCCCTCCCCAGATCCTTCGGCCAAAAGTGTCACTACACAGGAAGAGTGTTTGCAGCTGGGTGAGATGGCAGAGGGAGGACGGCGGAAACACAGCCAGGTCTCGCCTGTTGCCCCTGTTTGTTGCACTTCAACTTTCTGTCACGTGGATGAGAAAGAAGCCGGAGCAGTCGGGGAGGGTGGTGGGGTGCACTCACGCCTCATACTGGGGGTCTCGCATCATTGCTTCCCCACAGCCCACCCGGTACCCGTCCATTCCTGGAAAAAGAATAAAAGCACTGCCACCTTCATTTGGCATACAGTTAATTTTTCTGAGTGATTCACTGACCAATTGGCCTAAAAACATGTGCAGCACTCAGTGGCTATGAGACAACAAACACACAAACACTGCACACTGCGCTGTGATGAGCCCAGCTCCTCCCCGGCGTGCGCCATCCTCCTCAGATACCATCCCCATGTCCTCCATTTTTCTCATTTGCATTCTACGATTGACCGGCTTGAGTTTTATTTTTTTTTTTTTTCCCCAGGAAAAACCTTGACGCAGCTCCAGCTAAAAGGTCCGACACGGTCGAAACAAATTTAAAAAATCACCAAGTTCACTTGCAAGCCATTTAAACAACGCAGGCGAGATTAAGTAAACGCCCCGTTTAAAAGTTTCTTTTTCAGCCGCGTCGATAAACCCAGTCGGATGATGTCATTGAGAATCATTCAACCACATTTGTTCTTGACTGATTGTTTAGGGGAAAAACAAAGGAACCAAATTATGAATCAATCCTGCTTCCCGAGCACAGAAAGCGAGTAGCTGCAGGGGAAATCCATTTCCGGTGCCAGTAAGGACGGCAGTGCTCGAGATGCCTTCTCTGCTTTCCCCTCATTCCAGGATGATATCAGGTTATCAAATATAAATGAGCGAGGACTGCTTGATGTGACTAGACTGGAAATTACGGAAAAGGAAGCACACAAAGTAAATATTTACAGATTCTGACACACGCCGAGACACGTGTGGCAGCATCACGGTTTGCTTTTTCAGATGTTTGTATTTATTCACTTCTGTAAACATATTGGTGAAGTCATTTTTGTATGCTGTGTAGAAATTAGTATTACTGTAGTTGGGATGACTTTTTTTCTTTCCGCCACTTGAAGGGATTGTGGTGCTGTATTTGCAAGCAAACCCGCTACCGAGTTCCGAATTACTAGTTTTTATCAGGGGACACTCCCTTTTCTGGAAATGTACTACAGCGCTTGCATTTACAGGTTATGTTTTTTCTATGCATCGACTATATGAAGCATGATTTATCTCAGGTGGCTAGTTTTTGGCTTTTGGAAGAGTTCGATTTTTTTTTAAGCAACGTCTAACATTTTCAGCCTTCCTTGTCATGGCCTGTTTTCACGAAAGAAAAATATATTAAAGTCTGCTTTAATTACATGTTATATTTGTACACATTTGTCATGCAGCCCACTGAATCTGTATTATGTTTGTCTCTTCTGAATAAAAATTACCTGTATTTAAAGTGGTTTATTTTAAAGTGTCTTCATCTTCCTTAGTGTTGCTTTGTCCTCTCGGCCTAGGCCTTGAAAAGAAAATAGTTTTAAAATGCTCCCCGCCCTTTACTGATCACATTCGACGTTTTCATTGTCGTGGAATTTGTGTCATTTAAAAATAAAAGGAATATAAATTGCACGTTAAATCTTAGCCAGGAATGTTTATTTGTTTAGCTTGCAAAATAAGGATCAAAAATGCCTTCTTATTGCCTCCAGTACTGCTTGCGTATGCAGTGTTGTGCTTGTGTGGAGAACATTGACAGCAATGCCTTTTACCCCTGTTTATCGTGCATAATATCGGGTCTCCTAAGCGGCAACTCCAAGGAAAGCGAGCAGCTTAAGAGCTCCGGAGAGCAAATTTTAGTAATTTAAACATAAGCCATCGCAACTTAATATGATTTTGTGCCTTATACAGGCCATTTCTTCCAAAACATTGCCACTTTCCAAGGTTAATACCTGGCCTGTGGGAAACAATCTCTGCTGCTCATTTCCGCACGTATTCAGCTTCGTCTTGCACTCCGCGCACACACGGGTCATTCGTTTCTTCTGAGCGTAAGGTCTGAGCAAAATGTTCTGTCAGCCTCAGCCGCAACTGCGCCACTCGCTCAAAACTGTCAACGGCAGACATCCTCCGCTCGATTACAGCGGGCGCGACACCGGCAGCCTCGTGTTCCGCTCGCATTCTGATGCAACCTGCGGCGGGCGACCTAATAAAACTTTCCGCCGTCGCTCGGAAAGTAGCACGATCCACCCTCCCGTCTGCCAAGACGCAGTTTAGATGTGAAGACTTTGCTGCAGACCGCTTTAAGGTTTAATAAGGAGGTTGTGTGAAGAACCCCGTCAACGTCGCACCCAGACAAACAGAAGAGATGCAACGGCCCGATGTATCCGCTGCTTCTGCAGATGGAGACGGAAAAGATTTCATGCACGGTGCAATGCTGTAAAAGTTAAAGCAATTACACCTGCCATTCCAAACATTTTCTACGTAAGTATGGACTTTATTTGAGGCATCTGATGCTTGTTGCAAACATTTGCATTAAACATGATGGGAAAGCTGACGGTGTAACTGTACGCATCCCCTTGTCTATGTGCTTCTTTTCCTTGTACAAAGGGGGAGTCCTTCCTTAAAAATGTTTTTCTTTTTCTTTTTTTCAGTAGATTTAAATCTGGCGAGAGGCCGATTTGAAGTTGCTTGCATCTGCGGTAATGCCCAGGCTGACTCAGCCTGGCCCCTGCGATGCCGACACCGCCCATGAGAAGGTCTTCATTATTTCATCCCACAGGTGTTTAAAAATGGTGGGTGCAAATTGCAAAATGTGAAATAATATTGAGGTGGTGAGCACTTTAGAATTGCGCTAGAAAAATTAGGATGTGACAGCCTGGAACTCTGAGTACAATTTGCTGGTTCTGGGCCAAAAGCAGAGGTAGGAGACTTGAGAACCTTGGAACATCACCAGCAGGGCGCCGGCATCGGTGATGCGATGGAGTGAGCCGCACCAGCAGGCTACCTTCCTGAACGTAAGATGTTCCTGCAACCAGAAGGCTTCTCCTGGATGGAGCCCTCTGATTCGATTTGAGGGAGCAGAATTGTTAAAAGAGTCAAACTCTAGATGTGCCTTTCGGACGAGAAAAACCCCACAGGCTCCGGAAGGGCTTTTGGGTCAGTCTCCCTGTGAAAAAAAGGGCAGAGTGCCACCTATTGGTGCAGAACCAGAGACCTCCTGCTGCTGTCCACCTGGATCATAATGAAAGCCCTGCAGCGCCCTGACAATTTTACTGGACACCATTTAGTTCCGAGCTCCATAATGGAAGCACACGTCATTGTTTCAAGGATGGTTTAAAAGGTAGAAAGAGGTAAAGGATCAAAACCCTTCCCACTGCTTGGGGGAGGGGGCATAGACAGCATCCTTGTGATGGGATGAAGCTTCTCTACGACCATTCTGGACTCCCAACATCAGGCTTGTTTGCCTCGCTTAAATCCAAGCCGATTCCCCGCATTCCAATTCATCAACTTCAGCGATATTGGCAGACAGGCCGAGCGAAAGAGGGAAACGGAAGAAAAGGGAATAAATAAAAGAATCACAGATGCAGAACTCCCGCTGTTCGTGTCTGAAATATCAAGCTGTTCCTTCGAAAGCGCAACTGTAAGCCCGCTAAGCCGGCCGACACCCGAGCGTCACGCAGTTGGCTTCCCCTGCTGCCGGGCTGTTTTCACAAAGCGAGAGCAAATCAATATGTTCTTTGCTTCCTTATCTGGTCTCGGTGTCCTTAGCCTACAGTTTTATTGCGAAGAAACTTCAGGTTAAGCATCTTGCGTTGAAATAAAACGGCGTGATGCTCTTCAATCCAAACACCGACTCCTGTGCCTTGCCTACAAACCGCTGCCCTACCGGAAGCTTCTCACGTAGCCACGTTCTTCTTCTCAGGAGTGAATAAAACAAAACCGATACTGAACTGTTTGGCTTGGACTTTGGTGCCCTTTCACCCAAAATGGCTGCCGGTAAACTGCGATGGAAGATGGTTTGTGGCGGATACTCACGCCCCGCTTTGAATTTGCGCCAGATCTCCTTGCGTGTGCCTGCTCGAGATTATTTATGCTCAAATTTGTCCCCGGTGAACGTCGCCCGGTCTCGTTCGGTCTTGTCCAAATTTGCATTACAACTATAAAGGTCTGCTTCCCGGCAGCAGCGTCTTTTACTTCCAGATGCTGACTTCTGCTGAAAGCACAGCTTGGACGTCATTGATCGGCGATGAGTATTTCTCATATTCGCTCTATTTGCTTATTATTAGTCGCACCATAATAATTAATAACCGCCGTTATCGGATTGCAAAATCAAACCTATCAGCTACAGTTTGGTTTCCAGCTTAAGACAGAAAATGCACTTTTGTTTCAGCTGATAGGGAACCGCGCGTTCCAATTAAAATCCCTCAAGCGCCGTCGCTAAAATTAACTTAAATCACTGTCAAGTGACCTCATTTGATTTAAACACTCATTCTTAACTTCCCAAACACGGTGGGTAACTGGGAAAGAAATTTGACTGGGGATTAAAAGTAAACCCTGCAAACTCGAATAAACTCGCTCGGCTGTGTAATCTTAAGAGGCGGTGGGAAGACGGCGAAGAAGGGCTGTAAGAAAAGAAGAAAAAAACAAAGAACCCTGAGGTCCTGCGTCTTCCTCGTTGCTTTTGTTCTTGTTGAGCTGGTCCGTGGTTCGGGTGAAAAAGGACATTACGGCGGGGCTGCTCCCGCTAATTCACGCGGAGGTGTTTGGGACACGCGTCTGTCTTTAACTGCTGCGCCACCTGCCGGTGCTGCTGCTATCCTGCAGGTTCCTCGAATTTATTCGAGTGCCAGCAACTTCCTTCCCGAGCATCGGCACGGCCGCACCTTCAAATTAAACCGGGCATCCGGTTGGAGGTTCATAAATGGCGAGACAAACCGTTGGGTCGCCACGCCGGCGAAGACGGGCTGACGTCTTCCGTTCGCTTCGCTGACAGCTGCGGCTCTTCAACTTTGCCACCGTTTTCTCCGAAACTAAGGAAAATTGTTTGGGACTGCTTTGCGTTCTGCTTCTGCGCATTGTCTACCCCACGATCATCGGGCTTTTTACTCCCACTTACATATAATTGCACAGAGCTTAATCCTCAGATAATAAGAGATTTTAGAACCTTTTTCTACAGTTGTTCAAGAATAATTAAATTCCCATTAGTCAGCAATTAATACTTCATGCGTGCCTAATAATTCTTTCCGCAAACTACTTGCTAGACATCTCCTGCCAGGCATACGCTCCTGCAGCTTGTTTCAGAGTCAGTCCATAGGCTGCCGAGGACAGTAATGAAGCTTCTAGGTATGAGTATTCATGGGTTCCGCAGAATGCTGCCATGTCCTCCAACATGGGATCAGAACAAGATTAATGGAAACGGTTATCTGCCCGGCTGGTTGAAACAGCGATTTATTAATCGTCCTCAGCCGTGTTTTTTTGGGCGCTGATCAAGTTGAACGCATCGGGCCCTCTGGCCTCTCAAGCATGCGTAGATATGAGGAGCACAACAGCATTAGATGGTCTGCACCATTTAAGATGCCTGAAAGGAAAAGCGGTCATGTTTTGTGACTCGCAGCTGAAGCGGACATGCGGCAGGGTCGGCCGAAACTCGGGCGCGAGGTCGGACCTTGAAGATTCGCAATAAGATGCTGCTGTTTGGAGAAATTGTTCTAGCCCAATCTGCAGCTCTGGACGAGCGCATTGGTAAAATCACGAAAAATCATGGCTGCCTTGTGGTAAAAAATACGGCCACATACATGTTGCCCCTAGTGGGAAGCAGCTGCTGGGGTCCTCGCCAGGTTCCGTTCTCCGTCCCTGCTGGCGGAGAACAAGAAAACGTGGGTCCAGTTGAAAAGAAAATATTGTCAAATCCCATTATCCAGGTTTCCTACTGCGTCGTGCACGATGCTGTGAAAACTGCACGATTCCAGAGGCCATCGTAGTCTACGCTGTGGTCGACAAGGCAGGCAGTGTCGCGACTGTACGGTCACAAGCGGTGAATTTATAGGGCTGCGGGAATGTTAGCATAATCCAAATAGGCAAATAAATGAAATGTAAAATATTTTGGAAAAATGCTTTAAAAAATGCTAACATTTTAAAGCAATTTTTAAAAATGAAAATTAAAAAAAAAAAATGTTTTAATCTTATTTGGTAAATCTCAACTTTGCATGTCTGACTCATCAAAATTCTCCCCCAAAAAGGGGGCAAGCCAGTAAAATAGCTACAATATTTGTGGGCCTAATACAGATAAAACAAAATGATCTAGAATGAAATATCTGGTAAATTTTCTCTTTGTGAGTCAAATCAGGGTCAGATGAGGATAGCATAAATATTCCAGCATAAGTGAATGGGTAAAGGTCCCCAGTTTCTTAAAGCTTTGGCTCTGCTGTTCCTTTTAGGCTTTTATTCCTCTGTGCTCATTACAGCTTGTCCACATCCTCAGGTTACAGCAAAACTACTGCTTCCTATTAGTGCTGATAGCAAAACACAAAGGTTCAATATGTGGACAAACTAGGGAAATGCACTGTATGGCCAAAAGTATGTGGACACCTGAGCATCCCCCTCCATATGTGCTGGCTGAACATCCCATTCCAAAGCCATGGCCATTGATATGGAGCTGCCCCCTCCCATTGCTCATATAACAGCCCCCACTCTTCTGGGAAGGCTTTCCACCAAATTTTTGAGCACGGCTGTGGGAATTTCTGCTCATTTGGCTACAAGAGCATCGGTGAGGTTGGTTGAGAAGGCCTGGCTTTTAGTTGGTGTTCCAGTTCATCCCAAATGTGTTCAGTGGGGTTGAGGTCAGGGCTCTGTGCAGCCACTCAAGTTCTTCCACACCAACCTGGGCAAACCATTCGTTTATGGAGCTCGCTTTGTCCACGGGGGTGGCGCAGTCATCTTGGAACAGGAAAGGAGCTTCTTCTTCCCCAAACTGTGATCGCAAAGCTGGAAGCACACAACTGTCTAGAATGTGTTTCTATGCTGCGTAGGTGTGGCTAAAGGGGAAGGGGGGTCCACATACTTTTGGCCATCAGTAGTTGTTGTTGGACCAAAACTATGCCATATATAGACAACAGTTATTTATTCATTTGCTGTCCAAATGGAGAGAACCACAGTACAGCAGCTGTTAATTCAACATCACTGTTTGCCTCTATCGATGGTCTGGTCATTAATCTTGCTATTGACATGTTAAGAATTCCCCTCTTGGGAAAACTAATGAAATACATTCACCTTGGACTAGGTTCAATGAACTTTTATTTAGGCCTGGTTGGTGTGGGGCTGGCTGCTAAAAAGTTTCTACCTGTCTATCTACCTACCTGTCTGTCTGTCTGTCTGTCTGTGTGGCAGAGGTGTTTTTTTAAATACATTTATGAGTCTAACTTGCCCTTAATGTGTGTGTGAATGAGGGAAAGAGTGTGTGTTATTGCTCTGTGATGGTCCTGGTTTCCTGCCTCATATCCTGTCCTACCAGATAAAGCTCTGGACCACTACAACTGTGCATTAGACAAGAAGTTATCAGTAACTGATGGATGGATGGGGTGACAGAACGGAGACCTTAGTGTGAGAGTGAGCATTTCAGTGTTCAGTTGTATAAATGGATAAGCAGTTATAAATAGATAAATATGTGTAGCATTTTAAGTTGCAACGAACAAAGGCAATCCTTACAGCAAACAGAAGATAATAATAATAATAATAATTGACCACAAAAAGGTCAACCCCAGTCAATGGTTTCATCTTTCAGACAAATTTTAATTCCAGCACCTTATCCCAGCAGTTATTTTCCATATGCTGGGTTTATCTGTATAATTTTTCTTCATAAATAACAATTACAATATTTTCTTTCCCTGGCTCTCTTGGCAGTTTCCCCCAAAAGGCCCCAGAGACACAGTTGCGTAACGCTCCAGCAGAAGCATCCAACGTGCCGACGCACCGAGCGAGTTTTTCTGGGCAATTTCCCCCAGCAGCCTCTGCGCCTGCCGTGCTACACACTGATGTTAATGGATGGCTTACATAAAGTCAGGAAGCCCATGGGGGCTCGTGGAGGGGGGTGCCACAGGCTCCCCACGCATGGGAATGCCTGGTCAACACGGGTTTCTTAACCCCGCTTCAGCTGTTCGGGCGCATTTAATGCACACTTGTCATGGCGGTTTAAGATCCAGGTGGTGACTCGGTCAAGTTCCTGGTTGGTGGAAAAGGAATAGCTGTTAAATCCTCCAGCACTTCTAATCCAGGCTGAGGAAATGAGAGAACCTTATAATTCACTTTCTCTAAATGCACAGGCTAATCTTAATAATAATAATATGAATATGGATCAGGCACCAGGTAGCGAAACGTTACGTTTTCTGGTACACAAAATGTGCATGCTATAGAAGCCTTGAGCATGGTACTTATCCTGAATGGATTAACTGAGAATTAAAATAAAATAATATCTACGTATAAAGCAGGATCTCTTTTTTTGTCACTGCTTTGTTTCTCACGCATCTGTGGCTTAAAATTCAACACACAGGTATTTACTTTGTACTTACTTTGACATTTAAAATTCGCTCTCTGACAAGGCTGGAAGGTTCAGTTTGTTGTCATTCATGTCGTCATGGTTGTAATAACATCACACACAGAGTGTTCGTACGTCATACTGGTGGAACTTCTAGGTACACACTGGCATAAGAGATGCAGACACATCATATATATTTTATTTTTCCCCTTTCCACTTGAAAACGTTCAGCACACACGCTTTGTGGTGTCTGCCTGTCTGACAGCACTAACAATCCTCATGTACTAAATACAACCACTTTAATAGTAAAACAGTTTGGTGATTGTATAATGTGTTCTTACTTTATACCTTGAACTGTTCCATCTTTTTGAAGCGTACAGCACTAGGTAGCTCATCTACTAAATAAAATAAAAAATTCTAGTATCCACAGTTGGAAGTAAAAGATGATTTTGGGAGACGACTGAAATGCACATGCAAACAACAGCTGATGGAAATAGAACTTAATGATGGCCACTCAAGAAAGCAGTCCTTTCAGAACG